>JAOXOE010000343.1:32311380-32350895 GCA_028565055.1 Phoeniculus purpureus | reverse complement strand
GGAAGGGACCTTGAAAGATCATCTAGTCCAATCCCCCTGCCACAGCAGGATCACCTAGACCAAGTCGCACAGGAATATATCCAGGCAGCTTTTAAATGTCTCCAGTGAAGCAGACTCCAAAACCCCCCCAGGCAGCCCCTTCCATGGCTCTGTCACCCTTACCATGACAGAATTCCTTTTCATATTGATGTGGAACCTCCTGTGTTCCAGCTCCCCTTGTCCTATCATTAGATAACACTGAGCAGAGCCTGGCTCCATCCTCCTGACGCCCACCTTTCACAACTTTATAAACATTACTGAGGTCACCCCTCAGTCTCCTCTTCTCCAAGCTCAAGATACCCAGCTCCCTCAGCTTTTCCTCATAAGGGAGGTGTTTTACTCCCTTCATCATCTTTGTGGCTCCGTGCTGGACTCTCTCCAGCATTTCTGTGTCCTTTTTGAATGGAGGGGCCCAGAAATGGACACAGTATTCTAGATGCGGTCTCACCAGGGCAGAGTATTTAACTTAATCTGGGCTGTGGCTGAACACCTATGAAATGGTTCAAGACTTAAGTCAGCTGAAGCAATGTGTGGTTACTCAATACTGAGTTTAATGTAAATGAGTGATTGTCTCCTTTCAAACAGCTGAGTGAATTGCAGTGTCACTTGTAGTTATCAGCTATTTGAAATCAGATGTAGATGCTGCTTTTATTTACATTATGTTAGGTATGTAACTTAGCTTTTGTGATCACTGTGCACCAACAGGTGCTCTCTCTTGGGTGTGCTCAATGTTGCCAATTTCCTTTGGCTCCATGGGTAAGTTTCTTAGGTTTTTTGCATAAAAGGAAAGAGATGCTGTTTCTTGTTAGGCGTAACAGACCGAAGGCTTACTAAGTTCCCATGGCTTAGCATCAGTGCAAACTTGCAACACTTGGATAAATATCAAGTGCTGACAAAACTGCTATCTCTGCAATGGAAGGAAGGTACATCAGTGTGTTCCTCATACAACAGTAAACAGCAGCGTGAGAACCTCTCTCGGCTTGGAGTTTTATGGTGCAAGCTTAGCTGTTATTGTGGGCAAGGCTGCTTTGGCAATGGAAGCTTATGCTAGACTGCACTCGAGTTTTAGGTTTCAGAGAGCAGAAGACCTGGTCGTCATTAAAAGAGGGAGGATTCTTTTTGCCTTGTCAGAACTTGTATAAGAAATTTTTTCTAAAAGCCCACTTTGGTTTCTCTTAGGTGAAACATCCAGCTCCTTTCACGTTAATTAACACAAGCCAAACCTATTTTGTTTTCAGGTATGTCACAACACAGCAGTGAGTCCTCAGCACTTGATGAATCTCATCCAGCTGCAGAAGAGGTCCAGTCTGACTCTGAGGTGACTGGGTGGGAGTCATATTTGTATTGAAATCAAGCAATCCCAGGAAGGGTTCCAGACTGCTAAACATTCTCATACATGTAGCCCGGTGAAGTTAGTGTGGGGATATGAGTTCATGCACTTAGCTTGAAGGAGTGGGGTTGGTTTTGAGACACTACAGAGAACAATACCGTTAATTGATAACAATGAATTTCTTCAACCAGTAGTCCAGTGCTGCAAGATTGTTTTGAGAGTTGTGTAGGTTTAAGCATGGTGAAGTCTGGAATGTTTGAAGCACTGCAGAAAGAAAGTTTGGTGTTTAAAAGGCAGCAATTTTTGTGTAACATCACTACAGCTTTTTTCCTGGGAGTAGACGTAGCTTGTACTTTCTTTGTCAAGTAGTCTTGTGACTTTTAAAATTATGAACAAATAATATTTAGCCAGTCGGATGTGTTTGGGAAGCTGTTTCATAAGAGTAGTCATTTCCTTGACTGTCCTAGAGTAAGAATGAAAAAGAGTGATGCTGACTTTATTACTGTTTCAGTGCCACTGAATTGGTTTTAAACTTAGCTGTGGAATCACTACTCAGTTTTTAAGAAATTGAGTATATTTCTGGATCATATTTGAGACAAACAGCAGAGCTTCACCAAGGGCAAATCCTGCCTGGCCAACTGAGTGGCTTTCTGTGATGAAGCGTCTGCGTCAGCGGACAGGGGAAGAGGTATGCACATCATCTGTCTGGACTTCTGCAGGGCCTTTAATGCAGTCCCCCACAGCATCCTTCTCTTCAAGTTGGAGAAAAATGGTTTTGATGCGTGAACCGTTTGGTGGATAAGAAATTCATTGGATGGTCACCTGTAGAGAGTAGTAGCTTGATGGCCAGATGGTGACTGGTGTAAAGTCGTGGCCTTCAGGGCTTGATACTGGGAGCAGTGCTCTTGAACATCTTCATAAATTACATAGAGTGGCACTGAGTGAACCCTCAGTGGGTTTGCAGAGGATACCAAGCTGAGTGATGCAGTCAGTAAACCAGGGGGTGGAATGTCATCCACAGGGACCTAGATAAGTTGGAAAAGTGGGCCAGTGTGAATCCCATGAGGTTTAACAATGCAAATGTAAAGTCAGGGCAATCTGGGAGATGTGATTGAGAGCAGCCCTGTGCAGAAGGACTTGGGAGTACTGTTGGATGGAAGGCTGGATATGAGCCAGTAATGTGCTCTTGCAGTCTTGAAGGCCAAGCTCATCCTAGGCTGCATCAAAAGAAGTGGGGCCAGCAGGTCAAGGGAGGTGATTGTCCCCTTCTGCCTTGCTATGGTGAGACCCCATCTGGAGAACTGAGTCCAGCTCTAGGGTTCAAAGTTCCAAAGGTTGGATCGAGAAGAGGGCCAACAAACCATCAGAGTTGTGCCAAGAAAATAGTGATTAAGTTACTAAAGGATCAGATAGTTGCTTATGTTGGAAGGGACCTCAGAGATCATCTAGTTCTAATGACCCTGTGGGCAGTGACACCTCTCACTAGGTGTGACAAGAGTTAAGGGTAAAGGGCAGAAAAAAAGCCAAGGACTTGTTCTTGGCAGCAGTGCTAGCTTAGGCTGCTAACTAAATGCAGATGATCTATGATTCTGTGATTTCTTGCTATGTCTGAGCCAAATTAGCAGTTTATCCCACTTGCTCATGTCTTTGACACTTGACTGACCTCACTGCAAACTGATTAGTTTCCTTAAACTGTGGAAAGTTAACCTGGTGAAAAGGTCTGTGGCCATGCTAGGGAGTTGACTGTGTTCACTGTGCAGTCAGGCGAGTGACTGGGAGATGGAACAGGATGTAGCTCACAGCAGGATCTCCTTTCAGCAGTGGAAGACAGTGTCCTAGTTCCAATGTAAGGTGAAACTGAAGGTAGCAGGTAATGTTGTGCTTTCTCCAAACTTGATACATAGGTTTGACTCAAGTAGGAACATCTGAACAGACACGGGTTGCTTCTAGGTCCTCTTAGATTTCAAAAGTTCTCCAGAGAAGCTGATGGATTCTTGTTTTGTGATATAAATGTACATGTTTGCTAGAGACATGTGATGTCTGTGATTGTGCATACCTCTGGGTAAGTATATCAGAGCACAACATGAGCAAAATGTCTGGAGCTACTTGACGAAAGGCACCCAGGCCAAGCATTCATTCTACCTTTAATTACGTTTGGAGATACAGGGGGGACTTCTGTGATCCCTGCCAAACAAAGTGCATCTCCTGGTGGTTCAGCACTTCCCTTTGATGCTGTGTTTTCGAGAGCTTGTAGAAAGAAGGACAGAAATAGATACAGAAATGCTAACACAGGCTAACGTATCGCACAGGTAGCTGTGACAGGCCAAGTGTTTTGAGAAATACCTCACTGTACTGTGTCAGGTGGAAATGTAGTTTAATCAGACGTGAGATACAGAGCAAGCTTAGGAAGCTGGCACTACTGGACAATTTTCCTAAAGTAAAATCTAATCTGATCGATTGGTTTTGTATAGCAGCTTCCTGTGGGGAACAGGGAGTTGGCATTGATGATCCTTATGTGTCCCTTTCAACTCAAGATAGTCTATATTCTATGAAATAAAGCAGATTGCTGTTTTAAAAGTACTTGGGAAATAAGCATAAAAGTTTTGATGTGTTTCTCCTCACCCTTTGACTGAAATACCTGATTCAGTTTGATTTAGTGGCTCCTAAGGGAAGAAAGCACCTATTCTCAAGTCCCTGCTGACAGAAAACCATGTCTTGCCGGTCTTGCACAGGTGTATGGGCTGGTTTGAAAACTGAGGACAACTTTTATCGAAGCAAATGAACAAACGCTGCTTTGGTCATGTGTTGGGTTTTCTACTGCTTTAGCTGACTAATGAAGCTGCCTTGCAGAGTTGGGGGTAGCTTTTGGAGAGGTCTGAAGTTGAGTTTTTCTTAGTTTTGGCAAGTGTTAGGATGTTGTTCCCTCTTCAGCTGCCTGTGGGCAGTGCACCTCTTCTGAGAATCTCTTCTAGGTTATACTGTAAGTCATTCTTAAAAGCAGTGGTGTCACAGCTGCTACTACTGCTCATGATGCAGCTGCTTTTTGAAACTTAATTCTTTAATTGCATTGGAGCTTTTTTGTTCTTGCTTTGCTTTTCGATTTACTGCTTTTTGACTTTCGATTTGCTGCAGTCGACCGAAGCAGAGCTGCATACCAGCAGTTCAGTCAGGAGGTGGCGACACGATAAAATAGGAAGCAAATCAAACTATTCTAAAGCTTGGAAGCATTACTTTTGTTTCTGTAACACATTATTAAACTGACATCCTCCATATCAATGGGTTAAATTTTACTGTGTCTTTTCTGTTAGATCTTCAAGTTTTAAATTAATTCTGTCTGAGCTGTGCTGGCATATGAACGCAGTTTGAGTATGTGATTAAATGAATGTACACAGACCTAATGTATCAGAATATTACCAATAAGAGTTTGAAATAAGCTTTTTACTTTAAAATATTTTTATATAGTTTATTGGAAGTTAAAGGCAGATGCTGATCTATTTCTCCTTATACTATAGGAAGCTGCAATGGCTCAAGAGTCTCCCAAAAATTCAGCGGCCGAAATTCCTGTGACTAGCAATGGACAGCTGGAAGATTCTCATGAGCACGGTTTTAATAGGGTAAGAATTTTCTTTGCTCGCTAACAAAGCTTGATTTTTCATAAATTGGCTTGGTATCATCCGCAGACTTGCTGAGGGTGCACTCAATGCCTCTGTCAATGGAACAACACTGGTTCCAGTACAGACCCCTGTGCGACACCACTCATGACCTTAAGTTACAATGCATTGCACAGCAGATGTCACTTGTCGTTGCTTACCAGAGGAGTTTTAACGGGAAATCTCCTTTAAAGGTCAAAAATTACTGTTGAAGTTGGCATGATGCGATTTCACATTGCAGTAACCTTCTGTGTGTGAAAGGCATGGTAGTACTGGCAAACACTTCTGAACATGGAATAGTGCAAAGAATTGGGTGCTCTGTAATGCCCAGTGAAGCGTGTGTGCGTCTACGTTCTTGTCTCTGATCCTTAACGGTACTGATTTTTAATAAAAATCATTGTTTTCATAAAATGAGGCAAAAAGCATTCTTAAAATGTAAGACTTAGCCTGAATTTGCTGGACCTGTTCTCAAATCCTTTTAATCAAGTTTGAGGCCAGCTGCTTCTAAGGGTTATTAGGTTTGGAGGCAGCATGACTAAAAGTAAGTGTACTCACGTTCTGATTTGAAGCAGTAAACAGGATGGAAGCAGCTTTTATTGTGTTGAAACTGCGAAGTTGCTGCTGTATTGCTGTGTGATGTAGAGGTGAGATGGATGAGAATCCATTTTATTAGTTGGGTGTTTAAAAAAAGTCATCCTACCAGTAATCATCTGTGTGCACTTCTGAGTCCTCGCCTTCATCCTGAGCATTTTACTCCCGGTTCCTCTCGCGGTTGGCTGTCCAGCAGATGGCGCTGTGGGATAGCGTCTAGAATTTGGGGTTGGTTTTATTTTCCTTTGGAAATAATAAAGACTAGTTAATTATCCACGTTTATTTGGTAGCTGTTGAGACTTAGGTCTTCAGAAAATGCCTGAGCTTTAACAGCTACATGCTGACTTACATTGCAGGATTATGTACTGGACTTGAACACTTGTTCTAACTTGCTAATATGCAGCTTAGAGGGGGGAAGCATCCTGAATTTAGAAACTAATTCAGTGTGCATCCTGAATATTGGTAAAATAATTTGCTGCCTAATTTTGACGTCTGGTATGAACTTTATTGGAAAAACTCCTTTACAGTTGGTAAGTTGTTGTTAAAGTTGACCAGAAAAAGACCTGAGGCAGACACTGCATGTTGCATTGACCTTTGAATGAAAGGTAGATTAGGAGTGTCAGGCTTCTTCTGGATGTTAAATAGGGTAAAGTATTGAGTACTCTGTAATGCACAGGCAGAGTATACATCTGTCATTATTGATTCTAAGCTTTGAGGATACTTACTTTTAATCCATTTATTCATAAAACAGGAAAATGGGCATTTAAATACATATTAAAAATATAATTCGAAGCCTGTATTTATTGTACTATTATTATATCTAAAATGCTATTAAAATATGTAAGAATGTATTAAAATATACCCTGAAGACAACATCACAGACCACTTGACACTGACTGTAGGGTAGCTGAGTGTGGATGTAAAAAGAAAAACCAAGACTCAGTAAACCTCAGAAACTTAATTAGATGGAAATGTGTCTATATGAGAGTTCTTATTAAAAAATACGGCACTTACTACTGAACCTTTCTATTATTTACTCTGGCTGAATGATGTTGAAGCCTGACACGGTATGGTTTTTATTTTGAGTAGCTCTGCAGTGAGGGAACGCTTGTTTCTTAAGGTTCATCATTAAACTGCAATCTACCAGTACCATCATGTGAAAGCTGGAACAGTGTGTAATGAAATAAAGTTAGATTTGATGATGTTCCTATGTTTAGGGGGGACAACAAAAATACTCTTTGAAGTGGTAATGAATTTGGGTTCATCTGGAAGTACAGAAACACATTCACTGTAAGTGTTTTTCTGATCTTAATGCTGCTGTGACTTAACCGCTGTCTAAGTTATCTTTTCCTTAGGTAATAATTGCTTCTTCAGTTTAGTGCACCCAGTACGTAGTTACAATGTTCAGAGCTCTTGTCGACTGGGTCACAGCCCTTGTTTGGTCGAATTATAATCACCACTTTCTACGCAGAGTTGAAATGTTAAGGTGCATTTTTTCTGTGGCCACATATAAAAGTTGAAGTAAGTTTTTTGCTGGCACGCTAATTATTCTGCTGGCTCGGAGTCAACTCTTTTAAAACTTGAACAAAAACAGGTCAAATATTTTGTCAAGTTGCAGAAAATGAATGCTATGCAGGCATAGTTGAGTTTGCTGCTGTAATTACTTCCATGGTGCTTATTCTGAGATCAATGAAGCTGAGATGCACTTCAGATGTTTTTTTGAACTGTCTTGTACAAGTTAACACCTGCATGTGTGACCTAAGCTGAGAATATGTGATAATCGGGCTTCTTGTAAACAAAACGAAGTAAAAAACTTCTTGGAATTAACATCTAGGTCTGTTTACTAATCTTCTAGTCTCAAATTCTAATATTTAGTTTCTATTCATCTTGCAGTGTGTTTGTTGTTTTTAATGCTTAATGCTGCACTTTCTTTTATTGCCAGGTAATTTTTTGTTTAAACTTACAGCAGTATGCATTGCACTACAGAACTTCTGCGCTAAGTTTTCAAGGGTCTTTTTTTCCATCACCTTATGGAAGTGACAACCCAAGTACTAATTTTTGGGAGGTCACTGAAGAAGGGGTCAAGAAACCATTACCACCACTTCAAGTTGTGCTGTTACCACAGTGCTCACTAGAGTATGTGACCACAGTAGAATTTAGAGCACTCCAACTCTCAATAGGCTGGTTTCAATTACAGCTTGGGAACCTGGGGAACAAGATTACTGTTATGACTGGGGAGCTGTTCATCTAGTTGTACAATTCGGATACAAACAATAAAACATCATTTATTCTGTATTATTTTTTATTTGCTTTTCTACAGCTATTTTACAGCAAACACTTCAGCAGCTTTGACTGTAATTTTTTGAGAGATTGAGTTACAAAGACAGAACCTTGAAGAAAACCTTGTACAACTTCAATTACAAAACTAAACTTTCCTCTAGACTCCTGTTCTATTTAGCACTTCCGTCAGACCTTATCCCTAAGTTGCTCAGGCATGAAAATGAACATTTCTTTTCCACCAAGTGCAGTATCTGTATGTATTCAAGCATGAGAAGTATTTAATTTGGCAAGACAATACGTTGCAAAAGTATTTGCCTGGAAATGGCAGGTAGGGTTGTTCCTCCTTTGAGGAGAAATGCCATTAACTTTGCAGAAGATCAGAGAGCATAGATTGCCATAATGTCATTTCAGAAGGAAGCACATTAGTTCCAGGCTTGTGGGAATGTGGTGCAGCACTGCTTCATGCATCTTCTTGGCTCCTCATGTTTAAAATCAAAAGCATATTTATAAGGTAACTTGAATACGTATTTGCGTAACTGTAAAGTCTCATTCAGAAAGATGCTGCTGCATTCTAATTCTGTCCTGTTTGTAACAGTAAGAGATGCCTGTGGAATTCTGACAAGTTTTGTCCTGCCTGTATGATGGATGGAAACTTTTTTTTTTACTAAAAAAAATCTGTAGCTTTAGTTGTCATTGGATGAAATGTCTACTGTCGTTTCATTACGAAAAAGCTTTACCTAGAGTGCTTTTCTGCTCTCCAAGCTCTGCTGGAACTTAAGCTTTGAGAGAGAATGGTTTGCCTGTATTTGGATAGTGGTTAGTCTGTTTTAATAGCAGAGGACTTCAGCGTTTCTAATCAAGCATCTTTTTCTTATTACTTTGTACAAGAAAACTCAGCCTGCAAAAAACCCTTCGTGGTTTATATTCTTCATTGGTTTATTTCACTTATCTCTGCCTTTGAGAGCAAAGCTTTCCTCCCTTGCTGTTGTAATTAGGAAACTGGAATAGTGGTGGTTTTAATATAATTGCAGGTGCTGGAAGCTGGGGACTGTGGGTAGGAACAAGGAAGTACATTATTCCTGATGCTGGCAGTGTGGAAGTGGCATGGGAATAAATGAAAATAATCAAGAAACTGTTCAGTCTGCCTGTAAAAGGATTCAGGCACCTGTTAGCCTATTTGTTGTGTTTAAGCTGTTGTACAAAATCTGTACAAAGCTCTTATCAGTCTGAGGCTCTGCAACTGTTGTTCCCGTTGCTTCCTTTCCTTTTCAGTACAGATTCCTGACTCTTTTGTACTCTTATGGGGACAAACCGTTATTAAATGTGCGTATATAATGCCAGGAATAAACTTGAGGCTGCTACAGATTGATTAACTCTGAGTCTTCAGTTTATCTTAGCAAAATTATGACATTAACTCTGGAAAATGATGAATCTGAGTGCATGTGTTCAGTATCTTGTTCTGTAATTTTATTGCCAGGCTGCACAAATAGATGAGGTCAAGTCTTCTCTGTCTTTTTGAAAATAATATCAGCCATTTCACTGTCATTCTGCCTGAAACACCCAAGTTCATCTGTCAAGTTTTGCTGTGTTGACTGACAGTTACATTTTTACTTGGGCAGTTATTTCACATCAGTCCACATCAATTAAACAGTTCTAGGAAGCTGTTTAGAGGGGATGAAGCAAAGACCGCCTTTTTGTTGTCAAGTGCTCTGCTTCATGTAGTCTTAAAAACCAAGTGTACGTTCACGTTGAGAGCAGGAGGGAAAGTAAATTCAAAATTGGATTGTAATGTGACATTAGGTGAGTCAAAAACAGATGTCGTAGTACTAGAAGGGGTCTTCTGAGTGGAGAGCATTGCATTGGAGAAGAAATGTGTTAGTCCCTGTTCTTTGCCATGTCAGCATAGATTAAAACTTTCAGCTCTCCTGAGGTTTATTTTTATGCTTAAATGTTTATCATGTGAGGATCTAATGGCTTCATTTGTGGAAAATAGCAGCTGAGTGATATAGTAAGGCAAAGAGAAGAAAATGCTGAATATGTAGAAGGAGCTCCACTTGCACACCAATTAGAGTAAGAAGTCAAAGTTCAGAGGCAGTTGTCTCACTGCATAGATGTTTTGTCTATCTACATAATTTCTTTTATAGGACTTGGAATCTTTAAAACTTGAAACTGTAAACTTTACAGTAAAATGTGCTGCAAATGTTTCCTAAGGTGACTTGAGTAGATTTTTTAAATGTCCATCGTTTAAAAAATAAATGAACAAATAATTGTTTAGTTGCTCCTTTTGGACTCCTTGAACTAGTGAGTGGTGCGAGGTTAAGTAACTTTATTCAAGGTAATAAAGGCCAGTAAACCCATATCTGTTAAACTTAGTGTTAGTACTAAGCAAAAGATAATGCTTAGTCACCCATTAATGATGGACTGACAGAACTAAAAATCAATACAAGAAATGCTTTGTCCTTAGCTTCTACTGAGCCTACAGAGTGAGCAGGGTCTCAGCTGAGGTGGTTTTTGACTGGTGGAGCAAACATGCAGCTCTGGTGTCTTTCATCTTTTCATTTTAGGTTATTATGGATAGAAGGGATAGGAAGTGACTGTTTGGGAGCCATCTTATAATGCAGCCAACATGAATTCATGAACATGCCTTCTGTGTCTTCTTGCTCAACAGGATTAATGTGTCAAAAATTCATACTGGTTCACCTGGAGGATCTGTATAACCTGACGAATATCATGGTTGGTTACATAAATAAGGCTAACATTATTCCAATATGTTTAGTTCAAAACGATGATTTGAACTAATGAAAATGGTATTTTAACACAGGGGTAAAGTGCTCTCTACTGCAGTGCCTTGGGAAGACCTAGTGAAGCTGGTGCAGCTGTTGTGTGTACCTGTATTTCATGCTTTTGCTTCTTTCAGCCTTTAGCATACTAGATGGCTAGGAAGGGGTTAGGTAATCTGACGTTTTTCATCTTGGAATCTTCTGAGTTGCAGGGTTTTTAGACCTCTAGCTCCACATCTCCATGAATATTAAAATACTTGTCATAGACGAGAACTGCATAAACACACAAGGGGTTTCAGCCCAATACAATTGACAATAGTGAATTAAGCTGCTTTTTTGGTCATGGTGATCCCTTAGCAGGTCTATAGTTTTGAAAAGTGTGAACAAGGTATGATGACCTCTTAAAACTTGATTTTTTTTTTTTTCTTCTGTGAAGAAGGGGAAGAATCACATATGGGTTTGACAGCAGGTCTTCTGATTGTGAAAATCTTTCTATTGGCTATGAAGTCAGAATGCAGTCTACTTCTTGTGATATGAGGAAAGGCTGACAGAGCTGGGTCTCTTGAGCTTGAAAAAAAGGAGACTGAGGGGTGACCTCATTAATGTCTATAAATATGTGAAGGATGGGTGTCAGGATGATGGAGCCAGGCTCTGCTCAGTGTCATCTAGTGATAGGATGAAGGCCAATGGGTGTCAGCTGGAACATAGGAGGTTCCACATCAATATGAGAAGGAACTTCTTCCCAGTGAGGATGACAGAGCACTGGAAGGGGCTGCTCAGGGGTGTTGTGGAGTCTCCTTCTTTGGAGATGTGTAAAACCCACCTAGATATGTTCCTGTGCAACTCAGTCTGGGTGGTCCTGCTGTGGCAGGGGGATTGGATTAGATGATCTTTCGAGGTCCTTCCAATCCCTAATGTTCTGTGATTCTGTGATTTGTTCTCATGGAATCTTCCCCATAGTGAAGGTTAGTTGTGAGGCAGCTCTCATTGTAAGCTCTTTGTTACAAGATACTCTGAGACTGGATATTGTAGGTGTAAGACTAGTACAGCCCCCCAGTAATTTCCCCCACAAAATTAGAGGCACTTCCCGTGGCTTACAGGAACAAACAACACTTCTTGGCCAGAATATTCAGAAAGCTTCTACAATGAGGTTATGGCATAATTTCCTATTTTCTCACCAAACATTTTCCTTTGTGTCAGAAGGATTCAACACTGAATGTTAATATAGAAAAGCTTCCAGAGTGAAAATGCTCTGCTATTTGTATGCAGAGTCTTGACGCATAGCTGGAAACTCTGACTTGCACCTAAAGAAAACACAAGAATTTTCTCTACTGTCTGGAAAAAACCACTAATTGTGCTTGTGACCTTAAATAGAGAGGCAGTACGAAAGACTTGCAAGCTACAGAAGAGAGGATAACCTGAAATAATTTCAGCTACGTCAATACAAGTGGAGACTAAAATATCACATCATCTGCATTGTGGATTGTCATGGCAGATGCATCATCTGTTGAGTGTACAGGTAATTGTACTAATTGTAATAAATGCAGCACATCTTGAATAACTGAGTTATCACAGTTTGCCTGTAGATTAACTTGCTATTTCCATTAGGCCATTGTTAATATCCCAGTACTTTGTCCACAGGCCCCTAGACTACATCCTTGCAGAGAAAACAAGTCCTCAGGACGTGCCTGTGCCTCAAGGCACATTTGCTGGCATATGAACAGTAATCATCACCTGTTGATGTTTTGTTTCTTTACTGGTGCAGACACAGCTAAGATGTTCTCTTGTATGTACCATTACTAGAACAGTGCCCAGGGAGGTTTTGGAGTCACCTTCTCTGGAAACGGTTAAAACCCACCTGGATATGTTCCTGTGTGACTTGATACAGGTGATCCTGCTGTGGCGGGGGATTGGACTAGACGATCTTTTGAGGTCCCTTCCAATCCCTAATGTTCTGTGATTCTGTGAACAGTTTAACCGAACAATATCAACTGACATCTGATCTAAATTTTTGTTCAAGCACTTTTCTCCTGCCTCAGTGGCAGGAAAATAACTTAAGGTGACTGTGGGCATAGAAGCAAAGAGAGGAAGCCATATCACAGAGGGCAGAAAACAGGAAATACTATTCTAATGAAAATGTTAAAGTATAATTTTCAAGGCTTCTCTACACATGTAACACACTGAAATGGCAGTAAAAGGAAAGTTTTATAGTCTGGTAATCAACATTTTCTCTACTTCCACAGCAAACAACTCCTGTTGTCAGCTCTGCTGACAGTGAAGTATCTCCCTCTCACTTTGCGAAATTATTCTGTATCTTGCAATAAGCAGAGATAATGACTGACATGTTATTCTTATTAACTGGCCTTCTAGGAAATGGCATTGACTGTTGAAGATGGGATACAGCCATTAAGTATTCAGCCTTCTTTATTTAGAAATTTCCCCTGAATTCCAGTTTTACATTCAGTGGTTCTGCATTCAGTGAGTATGTCCTGACTTTTCCTTTCCTCCAAGAAAATCACATAGTGTAAGCACAGAACGCAGTTGGCTATCAGAAATTAGGTAGTGCTGTCCCCATGGAAGGTCTCTCAGCCTATGCACACTACAAATAAGGCAAAAAGTATGAGAGTTTCCTCAATGTGTAATTCCTTACTCATCTCAGCAGGTTTTCCTTCACTGAGTCATTAACAAAATAACCCATGTAAGTCACAATATAGTCCAGTTGTTTGATCATTCCTTTTCTTTTTGTTTGCCCTTTGATATTTAACCTCCCGTTTCAGTCAGCTTCACAGAGATGCTTTCCAGAGAAACAGTATGTCTCATCTGATGCTGTACTAATCATTTGAAGAGAACACGTATGTTGCTAGGTTATCAGTAAGTGTATGCATATGAAAGCAGGCCCATCATGGACCACAATAAGTTCCTTCTGCAACAGACCAAGAGCCCTTCATCTTTATTGACCTAGGGAGCAGGTCAGATATGATGACTGCTGTAACAAAGACATTTATTGAATACAAAAAAATGCTTTTGCAGTTACACCAACTAATCAGTCTGAAAATCTCAATTTTATTTGGCCTTAAAATACTTCAAGATAACAGCACAATGTGGCTGACAAGCTAGAAGAAAGGCTGATAATCTTTACCAAGCCACAACAGACACGCAAATTAACATCTGACAGGAGATAGTAAGCCTTTTGGCAAACTCCAAGTATCTTTTCACCTACAGCAACAGCTAACTACAGAAGAAAGTAACTTCACCAGGTAAATAAAACTATTGCATCTCTATTAGGGGAGGAAAAAGAAAAGTCCTTGAGGTAAGCATCTAGCTATGTTGTCCCTGTTTCACTCTGCAAACTTTGTTCTTTTCACCCTGCTTGTGAGAGAGCAAGCAAACTGCACTGCTGACTACAACACATTTACCTGTTATTTTCAACGATCAGTCAGATGATGGTGATCTATATGTAAGAGAATGCTGAAAAGCAGCAACTCAAGAGCCACATGAATTCAGATGAAGGGTAGAAACTTTGGATCACAACAAAAGAATCCTTTCATCTTTTCCCTGTCCTCTAGCACCTTACACAGCCTGACCTGAAGAGTAAAACTTCTAAGGCCACCATAATGGAAAATTAATACCCTTAGTAGGTTATATCAAAGATAAAAATACTTAAAATAACACTTGAAGGTTTATATGACTATTTTAAAATTAGGAAAACCTAACAGAACGAATACAGAATGAGTAAGATCTCCCTCAGAGATACACAACTGTAAAGCTGCTCAGAGTTTATGGTAAGTTAAGTGACAAATATTATAGGGATCTTAGTTTCTGTCTGCTTCATGGGATGAAAAGGAGTGTTCAACTGCTTGGCTCCTGCTGTTTTCAAATGAAAACCCAATGCTTCATTAATATTTATCCCTTTTTCTTCTAACTCAGTTATACATGCTCTTTTTTGGAGTTTCAGGAAAACCAGCAATTATCACATCAAAGGTCATCAGTCCACCAGGGAAACTTCAAGCCTTAATTGGTGGAGAATTGCTTCAGCTTTTGCAAACATCTCAGATCAGGCAAGTGAGTGTTTCCCCTCCTCCCTTTCCTCCTGTGACTCTCGTTGGTTTTATTTAATCAGCTTAGAAGACCTCCTTAATTTTCCTGTGATGCAATATACCCTCCTAGACATCAAAAAGATTTATACTGTTGTTATATTTGTACAGTGGGAATAGAAGAATAGCAATTTTACTTTGCTGCACCAGAGGTCTGGCCTGAAACCGCCTGAAGAAAGCTTGAATTTCCTAAAAGACGTTTTTGTTAAGCTCCGTTCTGAAGTTACTGGCAACACTCTCACTTCAATAGCAGCAGTAGTGTTAAAAGAAAGAAGGCGATCCATCAAGATGAAAATGACAGAGATATTTAAGTTATTGAACAGCAGAAATTAGGATATCCACAGACAAAATTAAAGAACTCTACTCCAGCCAACAGCAAGCATTAAACAAAAAAGGTCTGTGATTCTGCATGCGTCACACCCAAGATAAAACAAGAAACTGATTTCAAAATAACAATATTTAAAAAAAGAATAAATGCTGTGCTTTTGTTACTTATCTTTTGGCTTCATAATCTCTACGGTTGTGCATTTTGAAAGATTTTTTTGGCAATCTCAGGGCCTAAAGAACACTTATTTTTTCCATCAAAATGAGAGATAAGTTTTCCTAGAATCATACGTTGCCAAAACTGAGATGTCTGATAAAGCAGAGTTGGCAATGCTAAAAATTTATTTTCTCCAGGGCTGTTGGAGACAGTTCTGATGACACGCAATGTGAAGGGCACCACCATCATCCTTGTTTCCAGCCTCACTGGAGGATGGATGACCAAAACATCATTCATTTTTAGTGTTACTTATTTTGGCTCTGGCATCTTTACACAATGAATTGATTTAGGCATGTAGGAATCTTGATGCTAATCAAAACATTACTTCAGTGTCATGTAGCCTGCTAGCTTGGGCAGGTTACCTGCACTAAAACAAAGTATCATTCAGCACTTTAGGAAGAAAATCATTAAAATAAATCAACAAACTTGGCAGAACTGTCAGGGAATACTGCTTTGCTTTGTCTGAAGTATCATTTCTTTTGGACTGCTATTTCTGGCTCTGATGCTTTGCATAACTCCTGCAGCCAAGTCCCATTAAATAAGACTTTCCTACTTTATTTGTGATGCTGTGCTGGGTATTTGCCTTCACAATATTGTAAAACAAAACCAAATTATTTTATCCAACTTACTGCTAGAATGTAATTGGTTAATTTATTTGATCTAATAATTTAATCTGAGTTCCCCAGTGACTTCTAAAGATAGAGAGTAGAGGAACACTCCTATGTACGGTTTTGAGCCAGCTTTCTGTTCCTGAAACACTGTTTTCATTTTGATAGAATGACACGTTTGCAATTCAATGTTTCTCCTCTTTACGATAAACTAATCTCATGCATGTAAGAAGTGAGGACCCATCTAGGAAGCCACAGAACTATACATATCTGAAAATTCAGCCCTTCCAAACTCTGCAGGAATCCTTACCAAGATATGAGCTGGTATGTTCCTCTTGTATGAGAGGCTTGCCTGACCATGCACCACGTAATGCAGTTTTGGTGAGGATCCTGTTCTTGTGCTCCTTTTGATAAGGCAGAAGGGGAGAAGATGGAGACCGGCAGAAGAGTTATTTCTTCTCTTGGTCAACAGAAAGCCTTGCTGTGTTCTTACTGTGCTAGCAAGGTTGGGAACATTGGTATTGCTACTACAGCTTGGCATCACATAACAGGCTCAAGTTCCTTGGACACCCTGCTAATGCAGGGACTCCTATGCAGCTCACTTTCTTAAACTAAACATAGTAGTTTGTATTTACAGTACTTTCATACTACTTCACCTACACCTTGGGTGTTCAAGACTTGAGTGTGATTGGCCTAGCAGAAGTAAACTCAAGAAATAACTAAGAATATTTTTGTATAGAATTGGACTTTATTTAAGTCATTTGAAGTGTTAAATGACTGGTTTGTTCAAATAGCTGAAGTGACTGAACATTTGCGCTTGACATCAGAACAAGAATATTCTCACAGCAAAACAGAGTGTGCTGAGGAATTTTGCCTTTGGCTATGGTATAAATGAATCCCTTGAAAAAGAGATGTTTCTTCGATCTTCAACTGAGTGTGTAAAATACAGGAACTGCTATAGCATAGCAAACAAGCTGTCATTTGACCAGTGATGTTTGACACTTTTGCTTTATGATTACTACATTTGGCTACACTGATAGTATCAGCTTCATAATTCCTATTAGACTGCTCTGCTTTGAGGTCCATTAATTAATGTTGTTACAATTCAGTTAGGTGTGACAAAGCAAAGCAGAAAGCAGTGAGAGAAGCAAAGAGTTTCACTCAGGCGAGGTGAAAAATATCTCCCTGGGTAGGAAAGTATTGGTAGCAAACAAAGAACATGTCCCAGGTCTTCTATGTGAATGCCATATATGCTGAGCTGCCCTTAAATTAGATCCTAGGTGAAAATAACAGGAAAGACCACAAAACCTGCTTTCAAGCTTTCTATTATAAAAACAGACACTGATCCTCTTGGATAAAACTCTGCTATAAATACCGGGACTATTGTCCCATCAATACTCAATTACAGTACTGCAGCATGCAAGGTTACGAGTTGTTAGAAACACACTAAGGTGGTCAAGCTGCTGCAGAACATTCAACTATAGAATCACAGAATGATTTAAGGTGGAAGAGACCTTGCAGATCACCTACTTTCCAGCCCCCTGCAGGGGGACACATCTCTCTCACTAGGCTGGGTTTCTCAGTGTCCCATCCAACCTGGCCCTGAGCACTTTCAGGGATGAGGCATTCACAACTTCCTCAGGCAACCCATTCCAATGCTTCACCACCCTCATGGTGAAGAACTTTTTCCTAATATCCAATCTAAATCTACTCTCTTTCAGTTTCAGGCCATTGTCCCTTTTTCAATCACTAAGGGCCTTTGTAAAAACTATAGGAGAGCTATGAGACAGAAACGCTACACTAACAAATGCTGCCCTGATTAGATGGTCCTGGACTATGTGATAAGCACTGATCTTCATCTACAAACTAACAGTTTTGAGAATTGTACCCTCCAGAACATGTCTCTTCCTGAATTATATTTCTGCTATGGGGACACCTTAGAGATCAATTAGTTTACCTGCTGGATACACTCAAACTTTATGAAGCTTTAGGGAAAGACACGAGTTTATGTAACAGAGAATAGGCAGTATGCTTGTGGCACAAAGACCTTGGCAGTGTGGACTTTCTTTTCTGGACAGACTGAGTAAATTCAGCTGAAGAATACAGTATCTGGATGACTCCCCTAGGAGGGCAGAGGTTGTACAAAATACATTGGTGTTTGGACTTTAATGACTTTATAGTATGTCTGTAGACTAGGACAATCACAGTGAGATAAAAAAATAAACGCCCACAAGGCTTTTCTGAGATACAGTCTTCTTACTTATGTGCCCAGGCACTGCATATTGCAAGACTGCTACTTGTCTAGATACAGGCCATGACTAATGGATTATTTAATTAGATCAACTTATACTCTCAATTTACTACTTTCATAACTAATTCCTTAAATTACTTAGCTTATGTAGACAAACTTGGGCAATTATTGACACAGTTCAAATAATTCAACACTTACAGAAGAAAGGCTCAAAGAAATACAAGAACACTGAAGTCTTACTAAATGTTCTTAATGAAGTTTTCTCTGGGGTCACAGGAAATGGATTTTGCTGGCTCCACAGAGCTTTAAGAATCTGTTCCACATGGTATGTCTTTGGTCCTTGTTTTGATAAGAAAAGATTAAGGGACTTGCTCAGGCAAATACCAAGACATGGTTGAAACTACCTGTATTTATGGGAGCTCCCAATGCATTTATCAGAAAACACTGACACTAGTGCATTTCTCCATTTAGACAGTGTCTTAATATTGTCCTATAGTACTTAATATTGTGTCTTAATATACTGTCCTACAGTACTTAATATACAGTGTCTTAATATTGCCTACAGTAAACATGTAGGAAGTTGCAATCTACAAATACTTGCTGTATGTGATTATTACTATCTGGGTAAACAGGGATATACACTGTCAAACATCACCCACAACTGGGTCAGACTGTGTTCAAACAATAAACAGAACCATCTCAATATAACCTTGTTTATCTTCCAAACTGAAAGGCTTAATTCACTAACATTTTTATAAAGTTCTTGGTAAGTTGCTAGACAAGTTAAAAATATTTGCAGTGCATATAAACCTTTGTTCCAGCACAATACAGCATGTTTCTTTTTAAATTTTCTCTTATTATATTTTAGTCTTGTGCATGGATCTTATTCTTCTACTGCCTAATACAATGTTCGAGGTTTCAGGATTTCATTTATACAGAAGCTAACATTATAGTTTCAGAACTTCTACTGCTTGAAATAGGACTTCTGAAAAAATAAAAATACTGAAATACATATGCAATCATAAAGAAGTTGAGGGAACATCCCGAACATTTAATGTCAAGAACTCTCTGCATTTGGCAAGGCAAAATTAAGTGCAGCTAAGGAAAATTTCCTTTGGAATTACCTCCACCAGGTATAGAAACAGGGACTTCAACTGCAAATACTTTCGCAGTCATCACAACCCACTTTGATTTTAACAAACCTGAGGCTAGGCTTTCAAGATTGCTCTAGACCATCCGTGTCTCACTGTCACATGAGGAAAGTATGTATGCATGAATGTTAGAAGTTTGGAGAAACTGAATAAATTAGTGCTGAAGCGCTGTTTCATGTCACAGGCTTTCAAGGAGCTGCCCAGGCAATAGTGGCACTGCAGGATTCATGCATTAGAGCCTCTTGATGCAAAGGACAGTTTAAGGATTGAGAAACATCCTTAAAAAGATCTCTGACACCTTTTTTTTTAAAAAAAAAAAAAACCAACCCTATATCCTACTAAACCTAAGCAAGCACTAAATCCCCCTCAGTCTATAGATATCTAGAGTGGGTTTTAGAACACATGGACTGCTGATTGAACACAGGTCCGTGCAACTCTACCAAGCACTTCAGAAAGACACATTAGTTAAAATTTAAAAACAGCCAAACAACTGAAAAAGCCGTCTGAAGTCTTGTGGCACTGTGCCTTCACTAATAAACGGCACTCTTTTTTCTAGGAAAAACAGACTGCTGGTGCAGAAGCAACTGCTTCACTCCCCCAGCCTTTGTCACCTGCCAACCTCAGGGTTCCCATCAATGCCAGCTTCATCATGGGCTTGGCAGAGCAGAATTGAGCCCAAATTAATAAAGCCCAGCTGGATACAGGTTGACACCATGCAGAGCATCTGTGTTTCCCAGGGAAATGACCTACCGTGGAGCCAGATAAGATACATACTGCCTTATTAATTCCAGCTCTGCATAATGCAAAAGCAGCTGTACTGATTGTGGAGTTGAGATGCTCCTTGAAGCAGTGTAGCCACATTCATGTGGCTCTGAGCTTCAGCTAATATCTTTGGCATGAATAATCTGCAACACATGGATAATCAAGTGCTGATTATCTCCTGCTTCTGAATGGGTGCACAACCAACATATCTCATGAGGCAGTGCTGAGACAGAAGAATTTAAGAGCTCTGGCTCTAAAAGAAATTCAAACCCTTCTTTATTTTTAAGTTGTCAGCAATGTGTTTTGCACAGAAAAACAAGACTGAATCTTACTATTTAAAGGAATAAATTTTATTACTTGCATTCAGCTTTACCTTCATGCAGAGAATCATGCACAAAGAATGCCACCTATGAATCACTTTGTCTGTTTTCATGACTTGTTGGTGCCTCTTAGGTCTTAGCCTGAGCCTCTCTTGAGGTACAAATGTACCTTTGAGTACTCCACCCCGCTTAGCGCTAAACAACTTCTGAAGGTGATGAGTACTCTTACCTTATGGTACCAATCATTTTTTGGAATTGTTCAGACTCTGCAGGACTAAGTCTTGAACTTCTGGTTTTAATATTTTCATTGGAAATGGGTAAGCGTAACTGACTTATGTTTAAAGAGAGCTAGCATTACTAAATGCTTACTGAACACACTGAATATCTTAATCATGAGAAAAATACTCTAGTTACTTGCCTTATGACTACAGGCCTGCATATCCCTCTTGTGAAAGGTAAATGCATATAAAAGTAAGTTAGACATATTCTGTATTTTAATTATCCCCAAGGACCACAAACAAAATGGGTTGGGCATTAATAATGTTAAAATCACAGCTGTTCTAATCTGATCACTGTCTTTACTTTATGCATACATCAGCATCTACTTAGATCATTACACTGGGTAGGATTCACTTTCACATTGTGAAAAGTTCCAGATTTAATTCTTAAAACCTAGATTTAATTCTTAAAACGTCACCGTCGCTACATGAGGTAGGTGTCTAAGCTCCCATGACAGTCAGAAGGGAATCTAGTCTGTGCAGTCTGAGGAGCCTGGAAACTATTTGGTTGTCCAGGTGGAGCTCTCCAAGCCCCACCAGCTGTAAGGACTCAAATGTTACTGCCCGTAATGGGAGACCAGATATTCACACACTAACACCTATATTTAGACCTCTGAATCCAGCAGATGAGGTAGTTGCTGTCATTTCTGAGTTATTGCCTAACCCCTTTTACTGAAAATATATCAAAAAGCACAAATTTCAAACAGTTTTAGGATGTAGTCAGTCCACCGGACATACACAGTCTAAATGTCCCTGGAGATGCTCCTTCAAGTTGTACTTAAAGGTACAACTACTGTACAGCAAAAAGTGCAGATAAAGGGGATGAAAGAGCCATGCTTGGGAGGTTTTATTAAATTTTCATTATTTCCTAGCCAGTGTCTGGGGAGTCAAGGATGACTACAATGAAACAAGGCTAGAGGAGATGTCTTTACCTATTACCTACATACATGTGCACACACATGTATACATAGGCATTATTTTCCTTTCTGATACATTCATTTAAAACTCACTACACTTATTGTCTCATGAGGGTGGAGAAAACATATTGGTGCCCTGTAATCTGCCGTTGGAAGGAAAAATATAGGCTTGCGCTCAGAAGCATCGGCTGTAATACTGAATTTTAACAATATAAGCTGATATGATACTGTTGCCTTTGAAAGGGTGACACTCACATTAGGATTAACTTGCAACACTAAAAATATTCACTTACTGGTTTTCCTTATGCTTTAGGGAAGCTGTGCTTGAGTAACCAGTGCTGCTGTGAGGGAAAGCCTAGCACAGTTTTGCTTTACAATGTTTTTTCCATTTTCTCCTGAAGGCTAATTCATACTCAAGTGTCCTGTTCCCTTTCCTCTGCTTAGCTGTGCTGAGCAAATTCAGGAAGATTTACAGACCACAAATTTTGCTGTGAAAAGCCTGCATTTTTAGACAATATTTTGTAGTTGTAGCTTCATTGTTTACATCTTCTGCAGGTTTCTACAATGATTACAAGGTAAGTGGGAGAAGAATAAAAAGGAGAAGGTTCAGTGAAGTGTAAAAGTTTGGAAAACTTCGATAAGGAATAATGTCACAAGAAGAAAGAGAGGAGGGAGGCAATGAAACAAGCAGCACAGATGTGGAAAAGGCACATTCACGCACACATCTGTGCTGATTAAGCTAGTCAGGGTCACTTAAACCCCTGCATGAGCACTTCTGACAGCTGACACATATGCAAAGAAATGAACAACCTCCAACAGTACTTGGGTCACTATAGCATGAACCAGTGTGCTTTTCAGCAAGCATGCAGCAGATCACATCAGTGCCCTTTCAGAGAAACTTGGGAATTTAACTCCATGAAAGCAATTAAAATAATCTATACCTATCATGCTGCACAGCTTAAGATACCTCAAGTTCCTTGGAGACCTAATGCTAGGTTTCTGTGTCTGCTCAGCTGTCACCCTGTCTTTGTTGCACTAATTGCCCAAGATCCTGCCTTTTAGCTAAAGGTGTTTAAGAGATGCAAAACAGGCATAAGTCTCCAAAGAAGCCAAATTTGTGAGGCACACTTTAGCCATGAAAAGTTCATAGGATATTTGGGATCCACCAAAAAACAGGAAGTCTGAAATTCAAGCCCTCCTCCTCATGACTACTTCTGAATCTCCAGCCCCAGAAGCATTCCATCAGTCACTGGGCAATGGTGACAAAAGTTTCAGTCTACCTCTCCTGGGAAAGCTGCTTCATGCAAGATCCTTATGTTGGGTCAGAGGACTTGGCTTTGCAGGTTATGTCACTCCACATGGGGACCACATTTTGGCATTCTTGAGACCTTTCTGCTCTTTATCAAATGACAATTTTGGGATAATGTATAAGTGATCTAGGAAGAGCACTGAGATTGAGGACATGACCCCAGCCCCCAAGTATCTGCTTCTCAGAGAACCCTAACTGTAACCCTGACCTACAGTTCTGCATTTGTGTAAGAGACAGGTATCTAGGGTATCCATCCTTGTGCTGTTTCCTATAAGCTATTTCCACTTCCCTTGCTCAGATACCAGCCTAAGAGGAAAAAAAAAGGTAGACCTAGCACAGACATAGTGGGTGTCTCATAATACTTTACAAATTCTAAGAGCATCATAACCTTCATTCCTTGTGTTGCCTTTTGCCTTTGAGAACAAAGCTTTTCTCCAAGCATTCTTCACCACTAGAACATGCAGGCTGTGACTGTTTGGGAAATGTCAGGCTCCCATCTGAGCAGCTTAATGCATTTTCTGATTACCTGTTAAAGATGACTCACAGCCTTGTGCAAACCTTGGTATTGTTACATGACTTGCTTCATCACTCAACAACCCAGGAAGGAGCCAGGAAAGCAGCACTTCAGCTCTGCTCCTGAATTTCAGCTATTTGATCAGGCTTCCTTCCTTAGGAGTGATGCTTGCAAAGTTTCACAGAGACTATTGTTTTTTACAGCTGTGGTTATAAGGCTCATTTGAACTGCCATACCTGAACATAGTTAAACAAAAACCTTGCTTAAAAACCCAATAAATATATAAATTTATTTCCGTTGCTTTTTATAGTCAAGAAAAAAAACTTGCCACCCAGGTAAATTCAGCTTCAAAATTGTTTGCTATTTAGCTAAAGGTATAAAAATCCCTTCAGGAGTTCTGAACTAAAAGCAGCTACAGATTTCAGGAGTGGAGGTTTAATAATTTTCTCTGCTGTATGCTTGAAGGCACAGAGCCCTCTCGGGCAGAGGTTACAGTTTGCTAAATTCAGTGAATGAATGCCAAAAAGGCTCTGATCCACTCAAACATAGAAACAACTTGTCATTACTTGCACTGTCAATACCTGAAAACATGTGACCTTTCCTGCTGGCAAAATAACATCTTATAGCCCAGAGGTATATTAAATGAGCTTAATGTACAATCGGTTTGACAATAACATTAATCTAGGGCATGTGGACTTTGGAGAATCACAAATCTTCTACAGCTTGAAGCAGGTCAAGCAACTCCCTTTATAGAAACAGCATTCAAGTTCACACAGCTAAAGAAATGGCACATTATTTAAAGTGAACATCTCTAAGACATACACAAAATATTTGAATTAAGTACCTGCATCACATCCTGCTTACTCTTTGTCTGTGGTTTTAATGGTGTGTAGCATTCTACTTCTCATTAAACTTGTCTAGTTTGCTAGTGCCAATGAAATTCTGCATCTCTGAAATGGCTTAATTTCCATGATGGATGAAATGGTTCCTCTTCCATAAGAATAGAGTATTCTGGATCATTTCAATAGTTATGCATAGTTTTAAATGTTCAGGAGCACACAGTTCAGTTTGGTAGTATTTAAAAATAGAAAGTTGTGGGGAAGTCCTCCTATCTAAAAGAAAAAGTTAATGTGTGTGTAAAAGAATGTTTTCATTTCAGTTACAATTACTGTGTCATCATATCTTTATTTGCTTTCAATTAGTTGCATGGTTGAACATTGTCGGTCAGACATGTCTCCAGCTATTTATAAATATAGAATTAATGGCTATAAAGGCCTGCTTTGTTAATCAGTGGTTATAATTTATTGCCTTAGTCATCTTAATTTATGTCTCACAAGATTTCAAAATCCCATAGAAGCTCTGGACCTGATCACTGAAGTGTCTGAGAATACTTTCAGTGGGAACTGACATGGCCTGCAGCTTCCAGGCTCAGTTCCTAGAGATAAATATACCCACTGTGTGCTACACAGCTGCTGAGCCATGAAGCTTGGGATTTCTCTACGGCATTTATGAGCATCCCATTGCTGCATTATCACAGCTCTCTGTAATCTGAAATTTATCTGTTTCTGCAGCTTTTCTGTGAGATGGTGATGAGTGTTTTCCCTTTAGCACTGACTGTAGTGTTGTTGTACAGAAGTCTTGACTGAAGCAAGAAGATGAGACTCAGTTCCTCCAAATACCAACTAACTAGCATACCAGCTTTCTCACGGCAATGTAGCACCAACAGAGCAGAGAAGGGTGGTAGCTTAGAGAATCTCGCATTTACAACTAATCTTTCATCTGTACACACTCCTATATATAAAGAATAGCAAAACTGGCCTATGGATTTTTCTTCCACATGAGGAATAAAGTGTAAAACATGGTTGAATTCTTCCCCAGAACAAATATCCTCACTCTCAGCATTTTCTTAGGTGAGAACCCGCACTTCACTAGTGTATAAACCGGCTGCTTGTCAAGACCAAACCCCGCAGTCCTTCATGTGACACAGATAATAGGCCATTTTATTCCTTCTGGGAAGAGATTGAGGAGGCAACAGGGAAAAGCTATTACAGCTTGAGTTGACAATGAGCAAAGAAATGTTGCTAATGTTGTCTCAGATCTGTAAATCTGCAAGGCAACAACAAATGCTGGCACGTTTTCCCTCTAGTGTTTCTTGGCCCCAAGTCAGTAAGCTGCTCCATTGCTGTGTCAATAGCACATGAACATATATAAACACACGTCCAAGTGGTTTTCTCACTGCAAGTACATTTGAGCAGTTGCAGATATGTCATTTTTTTTCCAGATGACCAAAACCAGTTGTCTGTGAAGAAACATTAACCTTATCCATATACTTCACTCAAAAAGCATTTACAGTTTTAATATTATGGATCAGCACTGATGTCACTTTAGGCACTTCTGTTCTTATGGTTTTGCTTCAGCTGCTTTCTTTTGTCATTCTGGTCTTAAAGCCAGAAAAGACTTCCCTTCCTAGTATTCTTTTTCTCTGTTGCCTATGTGATATAGCGCCCATGAAGCGCAACAAAGTCAAGTACAAGGTCTTGCACCTGTGTCAAGGCAATTCCAGCACAAATGTAGGCTGGGTGGAGGACACATTGAGAGCACCTCTGCAGAGGAGGGTGCTGGCTGATGAGCATTTCAACATGAGCTGCGTATGTGCGCTTGCAGTCCATGAACACAATTGTGTCATGGGTTGCTTCAAAAAAATTGTGACCAGTGTCTCTACTTCACTCTGATGAGACACCACCTGGACTACTGCATCCACCTTTGGGGCCCTCAAGGTAAGAAACATATGGATCTCTTGGAACAAGTCCAGAGGAAGGCCACAAAAATAGTCAGGGAGCTGGAACACTTTACCTATGAAGACAGGCTCAAAGCATTTGTGTTATTCAGCTTGAGGAAGACTCTGGGGAGACCTTAAAGCAGCCTTCTACTACTTAAAGGGGGCCACCTTAAAAGAAAGCTGTAAAGTTCTTGTTAACAAGAGCATGTAGTGATAGGACAAGGAATAACAGCTTTAGACTGAAAGAAGCTGGATGTAAAGGTGATATAAGGGAGAAATTCTTCACTATAAGGGTGTTGAGGCGCTGGAAGGACCAGTTCCTAAACTGGAACAACCTAGGTTGCTCAAAGAGGCTGTGGGCACTCAGTCCCAAGAAGTGTTCGAGGCCAGGCTGTGTGGGGCTTTGAGCAATTTGGTCTAGTTAGAGCTGTCCCTGCCTGTGGCAGGGGGTTGGAACTAGATGATCTCTGATGTCCCTTCCAGCCCACACCACTCTTTATCAGCAATCATTACAATCTTAATGATGCAGTAGGTCTACTTCCTAATAAGGACATTTTGCATTTTTACAAGAAAGTTACTGGCAATGGATGTGTATGGCTGAAAGAAACCACTCCATTCTTCTTAAATATCCATCTGAATGGAAATATTTGGAACGACTAGAGGAAATAATGACACATGCAATTCTATTACAAAATCCACTTCAAAAAACATTCCTTACATATAATAATAGAAGTATTTTTATGACATTACGCATGTCTTATTTGGAAGCCCTTACACAGCACCAATTCTTCACTAAGGCATCGTAATTTGACTGACACTGGAAGGAAGCTAGCAACTTGGCTCTTACAGAGAAAAAACACCACCTAAATGTAGTAGAAGATTAATAAATACTTCAGGACTGGCAAGATTTGTGTTCCTGTATGACTTCGTCTAGGTGATCCTGCTGTGGCAGGGGGACTGGACTAGATGATCTTTCAAAGTCCCTTCCAATCCCCAATGATTCTATGATTCTGAAAGATTGGTCTTGAAGTCTTAAGAGTATAGTTATGGAGAAGTACCAGACTGTACCACACAGAAGGCAGGAAAAGCAGCTTCTTGGATTTGTTTTATTCTTGCCCATCTCTCTTTTCCTCAGCCCACTGCCTACCAAACTGTTGACTGCCTGGTCCTCATTAAAGGCAGTACTGCAGAAAACACTGCAGAAAAAAACCCAATGAAGCAACCTAATCAGCAGCTGACAACCTCTTCCACTAAGTAGCAGGAGGAAATGAAGGAGAAAAACCTCATATATCCTCTTTGGAGCTCTACTGGTGTGAACTAATTTAATAGGGATGAGCAGCCACAAAGGCAAACAAGTGCCTGTTGCTTTGTGTAAGTGACATGGGGTAGGTTATGGATACACCAAAAGAGAATCCCAGAAATATTCACTTTCACAGCTTCTAAACAGAAAACTCCAAGATCACAGACTCTCTACTCATTGACAGGCTGTAAAAAAACTCCTCCTGGGTCTTACTCAACGGTGCATATAGAAAACCATATAAAATGTTTGTGTGTGAGAGGGCAGTGGAAAGGTTTACTCGTTTGCCAGGTCAGGTGAGAAATGTACTGTGGGCAAAGAAAGTAGTCCCAAAATTGAGAGGACATGAAGGATCTCATTTTACCAGCTATATCTGTTGTAACTACAAGCCATTTACTCTAATGCATTTAGGGGGAAACCCCTTTATCTTTTAGCTAATAATGCCCTACCACATAATCCTCTTTTCCAAACCAAGAAACTTGACAGCATGAGGAAAAAAAAGTAGCTGAAAACAAATCAGTTTTGTTTCCAAAAGTGAGATATATTAATGAGAAAGAACTAAGGTCACTGATAGCAGAGATCACTTGGGAGAGATGCAGAAACAAGTAGCTTAGTGGTAATCTGTGTGTGTGAGGACATGTGTGTGCATGCGACACAGAAATGTACCTCTGTGCTAAAGGATCTTTCCCATGGGACGCTCCTATTTTTTGGTAGGTGTGGAAATAAAAAATTGTGACCTTTTAGCAGGAGAAAAATAAAAAGAATCCTCTAGATGGAAACACTTGTCATGATCCTGGCTAGCAAAAAGCTGTCTGATTTCAGATCAGCATGACTTGACCACATCCCGTGTAGGCAACTAATACAAGTGAAATGTCACAGCACAGAAAGGGAAAAACCAACCAAGTCTGTATTTCTGCTTTACACCTTTCAGCAGGACATTCAGCAATATCTGCTGCTGCTAGACCTGTGATTGCGCCCTCATCGTGAACAAAAAGATGAAGGGTGATGTAGTGAACTGCGAGGAAAACGTTACATGCACTTGCTGAGCCTCTCCATTCCTCAGCTTCCCAGCCTCTCCAAACAATTTAATGCCTGCTGGGGTTTTTCTGAGGCACACTGTGAGGTTTCTCTATCTACCTAGATTTCTTTCTTGGAGACATCACGGTACCCTTTACCTACGAATCTCTCATGCAGACTCACTCTGCTAAGCCCTGTAACCGGGAGTGAAACTCTGCGATGCAAGCCTCTCCAGTTCTCAATTCAAGATCAAACTCATTTCAGATGAAGTTAAATGTGTTTGGAGTTTTTTTTGTTCCAAGCTCTTTCACTTTCCAAAAATAAACTGGTATCCAAAAGCCTGTTTGGAACTGGGATCCATGTGTGAGCAGCAATAAAACCACATTTTAAACCACCTGACCTCAAGGGTTAAGTTGTATTCGACTTAATTAACTGGTGTTGGCATTTGGAATGTCAGCGGATAATGTGCCAGGAAAGTCTTTGCGCCGAGAGTGTCATTAATAGATTATATACATAAGAGACATGATTTTTAAGCTTCAGGTCAAAAAGCTGCCGTCTCATTTTTCTTGGTACTTTCCAACTATTTTATCCATGGTGCAAGTGATAACACTTTCTTTCATGATAAATATTCTGAAAGCATTCCTAATACTGACAAATACAGACTACGCTTAAGCATACTTCATAGTTACAGTTTCACCATACGAGATACCATGGCCCTAGATCTGTAGCAAAAAAGCATGTTTATAAAAGTTTCTTGTAAAATCTCTACAACAGCAGATGATGTAGTCAATGAAGAGTGAATCTCTAAAGTTTCAGGTTAAATAAACAATGTATGAGCAATTAAAAAAAATAAATTGACCTCTAGGTCTGCAAAAACTACTTGGAAATCTTCCAATATAAAGTCCTTCATGAGATTATTTGTGCTTCCTGCCTTTGCTAGACTGGGAACATGACCAAAATGATCACTTCTCATTTCATTGACTAGAACTGGAAGGTACTGCAAATAATTATTCAAGTGATTCTTGTCAACAAAAGCAAAGGCACTCTTCTAAATCTTATTATGTCATAACTTCCACTTCTGTGGGAACACAAAGCATAAATTTTCTTGGCCCCTACAGTAGTGTCTACATTTAGCCCATATCCAGGGCTAAAGTATGGTAGTTGCTCTATCAGCTGATGATCCCACACTATCCAATGGCAAACATCAAGAAAGGAAAGTCAGAAATCAAAAAATACTTAACAAAACTACCAAACTAGTACTGAACACCAATATAATGTGAACAAAGACTTACTCAGCCCAGCGGATGTAACGTAGTCACAACAAACAGGAAAGCAGTACTGAAGAGCAAGCAGCAGAAGAAGCTGGAGCAGCAGATCAAACAAGAAGCCACACCCTTAGCAACCCTCCCTTTTATACTGAGGTGCTGTTGATGGGATGGGATCCACCTGTATCCAACTGAGATCAGCTGTTGGCTGACTCTACAGTGCTGATGGCCTGCAGAGCATGGCTGAGCTGGGGGTCTGTTCTAGCAGAACCAAAATATCTAGAAAACCTCTTTAAGAGCAAGCTAGGAAAAATATAGATAAACCTAGTAAAAGTTTCGATGAAGTTGGGAGATAATAACAAGATTAAACTGGAGATAATTACTAGATTGATGATACAGGACAGCCTAGATATGCTGGTATGCGAGCAAATATGTGCTTTATATGGGACCAGCCACACATCTGGAGGGAACATAAAGCAGACTGAATACTTCTATAATAATTCTAATTGTTATGAAATGTTATCTGAAGATCCGGTAATTTAAACATTCTGTAATTAAAATAAACTATGAGGTAACATGTCAAATAACGACTGTTCCAAACAAAATTCCGTACAAAGACTCACACATTAAAATAAACTTTATGTGTACCAACTGTCTGTCATTGCCAGTAATGCGTTCATTTTAAATCCAAATTTACCTCTGCCACACGGCACCTCCTGTTCAATAATGTGCCTTTGCAAATTGTACAACCAGAAATACTTAATGTAGATCAGGTGACAGAAAATAATACAGACAAGGGAAAAAATGAATCTCAAAGCATTTCAAACTTCCTGCTCTTTGCTTTGTCATTTGGCTTTGTGTTTTAACTTGCTAAACTGAGATGTGATTTGATTCATAATTCCAGCGCCATAATTCCAGCATGAGTAGTCCCTATGCAACTTGCTGTGACCTTCAAATTCTGCCTAAAGTCAGCCAGGGCTTGAAAGCCCGTAACTACAGCACATCTTTTGAAATTGCTTTGGCAGAGCCATGTAAGACAGCTTGCGTAGTGCTTGTCTTTATCATGACCAGCTGCATACAGTGCAATTAGCTTCAAGTTTTCATAATCGTGGTGTTCACATAAACAAGGGAAAAGTCTAAACCATTACTTTTTATTTAATGTATATCTTTCCCTGCAGGAAAAGTGCACTTTTATGAAGCCTATAAAATATCCTTCTCCATAGGTTCAAGAAAGGCATATCTTTGATGCATAGGGTATTATTCAACAGCAACAAAACATACAATTTCTGGATATCTTACAAAAATAGAAAGCTAATAGTAGCAAACTTTGGATTGAGAATCTATTTGTGTAATCATTTACTGGCTCACTAAAATGTTAAGAGTCCTTGGCTTAGTCTTGAGCCTTTAAAGTTTGGCAGGATAGAACCTCCAGAAGATCTACCACAGCTTAATTATTGACCTGACATAATACTTAGGCTATGTAGCACATGCTGATGGCTTGTTTGGTTTAATTAGTTATTGAATAAGCATTTTGTTTTTGTACCTTTGAAGATTTCCTGCAGTTAATCTGTCTTGGTTAACTTTCATAGCATTGGACAGAAGTCTGTATGTCTCGCTCAATTTGTTTATTATAGGCAAAACCTGCAACAAGAGGAAACCGCATTAATACTTATAGCTGCTGGGAATTGCACGTTTTAGTTGTAACGAGCTCTGTCCATACTGTGCTTAGAATTTTTCTGCAAAAGGAAACTTACGCCTATTTACTTTGCTGAATCACCCTGCAGAACCGAGTTTATCCACATCTAATTATCTTGCTTACAAGTGAACAAGCTGCGATAGAACAATTGAAAACTTGAAAGCATACATTCATCTTTCACAGCATTGAGTTCCTTGTGTTTCGTCCACTATTAAAGAACCCACCAGTGCCTACCTGCTTTTTCAGTGCTTTTATACTGAGATCCTAAGTTCCTCTCATCTTCTTCCTTTGACAGGAATCACACAGTTCCTATCTTCTTTCTCCTTTTCTGACCTGAGCTACTCTTAATTTATAAGATCTCATAGGTGACTCCAGTCAGGAGAAAGTTTCACTCACAGAACAAGAGCTCTCTTTGGTTCATTTTCACAAACAAGGGGGATATTTTGTTGACACGAGCTGTAGTTTCACAATCCCTTATCTTCAACTAATCACAAACTTCTGACTGAAGAGATGTCACCTTCCCCTCGCTGCCTGACGAGACATCTCTCCAAAACACGCCCCTGGGGTTGAGGGGAGCCCAGTGAAAAAAATGATCTGGCCAAGTATTAATCCTGCTGGCCAAAGCCAGATCAGCAAAACAGGTTAGTTTTCAGATGCGTGGGCTCTGTCACCTGGCCCCATGTATTGTCATACCGCTGTTGGTAATATCATAAGGAAAGAGCAGACCTGGGAAGCAACACCCAAGAAATCATCATGTGCATTTTTAAACCATCACCTTGGACACAGGACACTAAAAGCACTGGAGAGTGTTTTCCTGACTAAGCCAGGCCATCAGTCCAGAGGGCCTCTCTTTAGGCTTTAGCTTCCTCCGATGCAAAGACTTTTTCTCTGTCTCTGCTCCTGCTTTTTCAGGATCTCTGTTCATCTGGTGCAACACCCTTCTGGGAAGGGCCAGTTAAAGCCTGGCTGCCTAATGCTTACGCACTCTCGAGCAGCTCTGGGGCTTTACTGGTTTTGGAACACACATGCTTCACTGTGTCTTACAGTGTTTTACAAGGGCAGTGGTGAGGAAGTCTATCTGTTCCGAGGATAATGAACACAGATTCACCATTTGAGATCTTCTGAAAGGTCAAACCAAACCTTATTAGGAAAACTCTGGTGACTTGCACAGACACCAGCGGTGGGAACAGTGAACACACATGGGGACCATTATTTCATGCACAGCTGGGTACCTGGGACCAAAATCCCAGGAAAAATTGGGACATTTATCGTTTCCAGGGAATGGAAGGAAAAAAAAATAAGAATGCATGAAGCCTCCCTCAACAAAACCAAAACGGAGATGGTGTGAATGAAGGAACCTGAAATACACACCCCCTCTAATATGCTGATACACAATGAAGGGTAACCTCTGCTTCTCTAATGCAGAACAGGCCAGTACAGCAGCACAGACAGTGACTGGCAGTGGACTCACAATTTCATTTAATCAGAAAGGACTGTGAATTTTAAATCGTCAGCTTTTAGAGAGTCAAGACTGTGAAGACCTGAATAAACTTAAATACAAAGCTGTCAGTACCTGAGGACTTAACAAATTTATATCAGTTATAATTATGCTGTGAGTAAGAACCTGCAATATTACAGTCCTTTAAATCTCAGCTTCTTCTTGTGCAATACAGAAATACTGCCATTATTTCTCCACTTGTTTCCACAGCTGTCTTTTTTAATGTAACAAATAAAATCAAGATACAACAATTTCTGAGCAATTAATTTCCTAATATTTCTAAAGAAAACAAACACAATTATTTGCATTTATTGATACATTATTTCTAGACATTTCATGAAGTAATGGGTTTTTTGAGCTCTTCCATAAGCCTCACTGGGAACATTGCCCCTGATTTCAGCAAAATAATGATCTTTCTTCTTAAACCCTTTCCTTGAGAGGGTTATGTGGATGTTGTGCAGTAGGTCTTTAAACCTGCTTCCACAGGCGCAGAGCGAAATCCAGCAAGACTTAGATTTCAGCCAGTAAATTCGGTTAAGCCTACTTCGTAATAAATCAAAACACAAACTCATGTGCTCTTAGGTTCTCATGTTGGTAGTGGTTGTGAAAAACAGTAGTTTTCATACGTAGGTGTGAAATCGAGATGTGAAAAACGATGCCATTATTGTGTTGCATAGTACGTGGTTTTGGCTCTCTTTGAGAGATTGGCCTCTCCAGCCTTTAATACTGTATTTTCTGTTGATTGATTTCCAATTTTCTAGCAGTGCAGTAACTTCTAGCACAAGCAGGCAGAAGGGCTTTGTTGTCATTCTCACTAGTTACTGCTCACAGAATCACAGAATCACTCTGGTTGGAAAAGACCCCTGGAGTCATCAAGTCCAACCATCTACCCTACCTTAAAGCTGAACTTTTCTGCTCTTCATTAATGTCACATGAGGTTATGGACAACTAATGAAGGCTTGCCTTTCTCTCTGGAAATCCTCCACACTCTAAGGAGGACTATTGCTTGGGCTGAGAGTCTATGAATTAAAAAACCACTCTCATAGTCAGTCATACTCCACACAGCTTGGAGTGGCCACATAAACCTTCCCTTGACCAACCGTAGGAGCCAGCAGTGCTCTGCCAACTTTCTGAGTGCAATAACTCCTAGGTGACCAGGGCTAGGGATGAGTGAGGGCACCAGGTGCTGGTTGAATACACAGTAGTTTCAGAGCAGTCTTTAATCCAAGAACAACTTGTGATATAATGAAGGCCAAGAAGTCAAAACTGACAGGGGTTTTCATTGCCTGTATTAGTTAGGCCAAGTCTTAAGCATTGACAGAGCAGCCGTCAGCCGTAGTACGATGTGAAGGAAGAATAGGCGTGCAAACTCTAGAAGATTATTGATCACGTTGTTCCCTCAATTCTGAAATGCAAATGAAGTCTTACTGTGACTTATACAGAGGGGTGGACTATGATTCACAAGGCAGTGTTTAAGCCTCAGTGACGTGAGTGTAAACCCCACTTGAAGGCTGACTGCACGTAAGTACCAAAGGATGAATTTTGGCCCCTAAACTGCTATAAAAGAATATTTTTTTCCTATTACAGTTGTTGTTATGGGTAACAAATTGGGCAAAGAACTTTTGGAAGGAAAGTGCTTCCTGATGGCCAGGAATGTAATAGCAAAGAAAATAAAGAAAAAAAATTATCAAGATGAAAATTAGCTAATGATGAAAACAACATTTAGAGCAGCAAATTAAATACAGCGAAGATGCTTAAAAACAGTCCTCATATCATTCCTTTCCACAACCAACAAGCTGACTGTATGTGGACAACAAAAAAGCTCTTTTTTTCCCCTTTTAAAATAATCTCCTCCTTTCATGATGAGAGATCCATGATTTTTTAATCTTTTCTTCCTTGCTGAGCACTTCAGTTAAAATGCCAGCTTCAAGTAAACGTGATAAGACCAAATCTGAAATCACCTAATAGCACCAGCTAGAGTGAAACACTGCTCTTGGAAACCTCTTCATCTACGTGTACAAAATAGTAAAAATGTTGGACGTTGAAGCAGAGTGATGACTAAATAGGCCATTCGATGACGTAGAGAAGGGTGAGTCCAACAGCACTGGAATCAGCAGAAATCTTTCCATTTGCTTTAGTGGGCATTGAACTAGTCCATTGCAGAGCACAAAAATACACATGGAGATGGTGGCTACTACTGTCGAAGTTTCCAGATCCCTGTTTTCCACATTCATGGGCATATGAAAATACAGCACTTTCCAATAGGTGCACAAACAAGCTCATTATGACTTAGCGTTAAAGATTATGTTATGCCATCATTTTATTCTACGGAAAAAGGACCTGCTATTTTGTTAAGTACGAATGTGCTAATGTTAAAAAAATTGTGGGACCTTCTTAATTTTTCTTCTTGAGGTTTTTGTCACCATTTACTACCTAAATTTTGCATACAGCCTTAGTCAGAAGCTTTCCCATGTTTCTAGCCTGTTGCATGCCATGAGAAGGGCTTACAGCAGGCCAGAACGCACCATTCCACACAAACAGGAGAAGGAACAACTTCCTGGTGAAAGTGACGGAGCTGTCCACAGAGGTTGTGGAGTGTCCTTCTCTGGAGAGGTTTAAAACCCGCCTGGACAAGTTCCTGTGCAACTTGATCTAGGTGATTCTGCTGTGGCAGGAGGATTCGACCGGATGCTTTTTTGAGGTCCTTTCCAATCCCTAATGCTCTGAGATTCTGTGAGTAGTATTTCCTGTTCTGCCTTTGAGCAGCAGGCGTTTAGGTAGCTGTGCCTGGCATATTGTTTGGGAATTTGGGGGAGGGTAGAGCGTGAGAGAAAAACCTTCCCATATAACACAGGTAACCAATAAATCATAGAAGGGTTTGCTGTCATTTGCTAAGCACTGGACTCTTCCCACACCTGAGACATATTGGCGATAGTTTTACAAGTCATTCCAGAAGTGGTAATGCGTGACTGCTAGCTACCATGTCCCGGGACTGCAATGATCTTATTTAAGCTCACAAAAGAAACACAGTCATAGAGCCTCCAAGAAAGAACTGAGGGATTGGAAGTGATTCACTTCATCTCTGAGTCAGTCCTGAATTTATGTACCCAGTTTCAAGCCAAAAGGGAGCTCTTTCAGAAAACAGAAAAATACCAAGACCCACATCTTTCCACAGACCAGCCAGACACATGTTCATTACTTCCTCACACCAGTGCCGTATAAAGGATGTCCTTATGCAGCAGTTTTGCATTTCACTCGGAAAGTGTTCCAGTGGAGAACTGTGTGTGTGAAGTGCCTTTAGCACTTTCTCAGGTTTTAAATATTCTTTATGCAAGTTACACGTGCAAGGTAATTTCACTCATTGAAAACAAAATGACCTGGAAAACATTTTGATGGGTGACTTCACAAGTGCAAATAAATGGACCTCCAGTTCCAGTTATCAAGGACTTCATATTTTTTGCTGGACTGATATTCCTACATATGTATATTTCTATATATCCAATATTTTGGATATAGGAAGTCTGAGCAACCACAATTTGTATGCTTAATAATCCTCTGGCCTTTTACTCTCGTTGCCTTCAGCAGGCACTGTAAGATGTATTTCTCAATAAGGCTATATCCTAATTTTTCTCAGAACTGCAGCTCTGTTGTTGACTCATAAGGGAAGTTCAGCATACACAGATCTCTCTGCTGTCTGGCTCTGTTTTCACGCTGGTTAGCCTTGCTCAGAATAGATTCAGAAGATAGAGTAGGAAAAGGCACCAAAGTCCACAACTGATGAACGTTAGTGACATCAGCTCTTGCTCAGCAGTATTGCCTTAACAATGGAAACATCTGTTCTTTTCAAAAACCCTAATAGATCAGCCTATGTAGCCTAACACAACATCTACAGCTACTTGTAAAACAGTGAGGGTTAAAACTGATCTCATACACTTCGAGATATTCTCAAGTCAGTGGGGTTATTTCAGCAGAGGGCTTCTATCACTTATTGCTGAAGATTCGTTGCTAGAAGAACTGCACATGCAAGGAACAACTCAGCACCAATCAAAAAATTACTCCTGCTCTTTATTTCTGGGTGAAACCGTGCAAAAGAAAACCTCTTGGTGTCACTTTTTGAAGTGTGAAACACTGCTTTTAACAGCCCATGAACAAACCCCTTACATTAAATAAAACTAATCTATATGCATAGTTTCTTCCTGAGAGAACAGAGTGTTCACTTCTCATCGTGACTTCGGTGGATATGATTTTAAAAATTGTATTGGATCCTCTACTTGGAAAAATGTGTTAGCCTGATGGGTGAAGTTATTGTGCTAGATCGTAAAAAACACACTGGCTGTGGGACTACAGTCTGCTTCCAAGCACTGAGCTAGCTAGTGACAAAACTGGACACAGCTTGTACAGTGCAAAAAGAACAAAGGGCAAATTCTGCTTTCCACATTACAAGCAGAGAGCCAAACTAAAAATATGCCTGTTAAGAGAAGTGAAGAATACAGCTCGGTAAGCAATAAAAATAGAATCAATATTCTAAAATAAGATAAAAGATGATCATTAAGGTTCCTTCCAACCTAAGCCAGCCCATAATTCAGTGAATCAGCTCAGACATATCAGGCCACATTACATTTGCGATTTTTCCTGCTTTGATTTAACCCCAAGCTTTGATTTGGGAAGTGTACTCATGCTTCATAGATGTATGGGCTTGGGGCATAGTCCAGATATCATTATTCAAGTGGAATTAACCATTGAGGAAAGTAGACGTGAATATGACTGATCTTAGAAACAGCAAAAAGGTGACAGAATCGTCTTGAAACAGACCAAACCTGACAGGCACGTATTCATCAAAAAGGACTGTTACACAAACTGTTATGACTCCACAGGCTGCAAGGTATTCCTCTTTCTGCTGTGCAATTGTGAGAGAAGAGAACAAATAATTTGCATTTAAAAGGATGTCTATCTCGGTTTAGGTGTTTGAGAGACTCAGGAGCCCCAAAATAGATTTAAAATGTTCACTGATACTAAAAATACATGAAGGGGGAGATGGAGCAGGAAATTTCTTAGATGTGACTTGATGAGGGTTAATAAGCCTCCAATTATGTGTGTGGTTGCTTAGTAGATAAAACATCAGCATCTCCCTTTGCCTTACTGTTCTGGCAGATTTGATTCTTCAGCAGCCAAATGCAGCCTTTTGTTTAGTGAGAAACCCAAATTATGGACAAGGTTGCTTCAGACAGAAAAATAACTCAGGGGTTTAATTAAGCAGGATTCTTGTCTATTTCAGCACTTAAAGTAACAGTCACTGTGACTTGAAACCTGACTACTCCTTATCACCTTCCAAACTGTAAAGAACAATGTCACTACAATCAATGAATCAAAAAGCAAGCTGACCTTAATTTAAATATTTAAGAAGCAATTTAGGAAAGCAAAACATGTGAAGGCATGGGAGAGTGCTTGCTGGAACCTTGCCTCTCTGATCTTGAGCATGCACAAGCTAACTTGAAAAGGAAATTAAATTAATTATAAGTAATAAATCTTTTGTGTTATCTTGTTAATGTCATTGCTTTTTAAACCTTCTTTATATCTTTTTCTTTTTTTTACGAAATATGGAACAGTTCCATAGACACAACTGAGCTCTGCCTTCTCTTAAGGGCTGCAGAGCCACCAAAGTTTGAACTCATTTAAGCAATTCTGTTCCACCTGCCTCCTTCTTTCTTGCAGTGGATTGAAATGTGACCAAAGAGCAGCATGAGTGTGAATGGAAAATACATTCTCACACAACATTCTTCTTGGTGTCTTGGGGGAAACACGCACGTCATGTCTGATTAAAGATGTGAAAAAAAAAAGGAAAATCCACGAGAATTTTTTCTGAAATAGGAAACACTAAAAAACTCTCCGATGTATTTGTTTGGTTTAGACTAATGAAGACTTTTGCTTTATGTTATCACAAAAGACACTAAACATTTGCAATATGTTGACTGAGGTTAAAGATAGAAAATCACCTCTTAATTTCTGTTATATTGTCATCCTTAAGCAGCAGTGCTTTAATAATCAGTTGGAATGTACTTTTGTCCACAGACATTTTGCATCCTCAGTGTATTATGTACACAGAAGGGTTGTAAAGTATTTCTGTTGGGAAAAAATTCCTCATCTGTTGAAATCTTACATTACCATCTTAAAGACTAAAGATGGACGCAAAAGAGCTCATGGGTGAGCTCAGACCTAGTTTGTATACTGCTTTTCTCATACCTGTGCAATTTGTTGTACTAATTGATGTCCTTATCATGAACTGAAAAAAAGAGCAACTCCTGAAGTAAAATATGTCCAAAGGAGTGAAAACTAAGTTAAATATTCTAACGTTAAGGATGTGGGGACTAAAGTCTGCTCTTGTGCCTCCCATACGCATGCACACACACATTCACTTTCCTTATTAAAACATGATCAGAATCATAAACAGAATTACAGAATCATTAGGGATTGGAAGGGTCCTCGAAAGATCATCTAGTCCAATCCCCCTGCCAGAGCAGGATCACCTAGACCAAGTCACACAGGAACAT
>JAOXOE010000343.1:32282665-32311280 GCA_028565055.1 Phoeniculus purpureus | reverse complement strand
GTCAAATGCCTTACTGAAGTCAAGACAGACCACATCCACTGCTCTGCCATCATCTATCCACCTGGTTATGCCCTCATTAAAGGCTGTCAGGTTGGTCAGGCATGACTTCCCTTTGGTGAAGCCATGCTGACTGTCCCTAATGACCCTCTTGTCTTTGATGTGCCTAGAGGCAGCATCAAGGATAAATTGTTCCTTTACCTTTCATGGAATGGAGGTGAGGCTGACCAGTCTATAGTTACTTGGGTCCTCCTTCTCACTCTTTTTGAAGGTTGGAGTGACATTTGCTATCCTCCAGTCCCCAGACACCTCTCCTGATCCCCATGACTTAGCAAAGATGATGGAGAGTGGCCTAGCAATGACTTCTGCCATCTCCTTTAGCATTCATGGGCACATCCCATCAAGGCCCATGGATTTGTGTCCATCCAGCTTGCCCAACTGATCCCTAACCCAGTCCTCATCAACCAGGGCAAACTCCTATTCTGTCTCAACTTCCTCTGGGGCATCAGCGGTCTGGGGGTTGATATCAGGACAACCCCCAGAAGTATAGACAGAAGCAAAGAAGGTGTTCAGTATCTCTGCTTTCTCTGTATCCTCTGTCTTCAGGGCACCCACCTCATTTAGCAGGAGGCCTACATTGCCTCTAGTTTTAGTTTTACCTGCAATGTATTTGAAGAAGCCCTTTCTGTTGCTCTTGACCTCTCTTGCAAGGTTTAATTCCCAGTCCCCCTCAACTCCTGCAAGTGTCAGGAGGTTGATTTGAACTGGAAGAACCCATGAGTTATATTTATATGCCATATCATAATTTTGGTTGGGTTTTGGTGGGTGCTCAGAGTCTGGCTGTCAGTGCCTGGCCAGCCATCTGACACTTCTGGGCAGCCCTTACTGGCTTACATGTTTTTATTCATACTCTGCAGCTGGTTATGAAGCTGACCTTTACAAATGTATGGTCTGTGATATTTGTTTTATGAGAGCATAGATGCTTGAGCCAAACCAGACTACACCTAATAAGCCTCATTCTAATTTCCGTTACAATATTATCTGTAAGCTGATTAATGACAAGTGCTCTTTTGGCATTACCAATAGCCATGCTTTCGACTGAATGCTGATACGATAATGTGATAAATATGAATATGAACAATAAAATTGAACTCTTATGCTCGATTTCTAAGTGGAGAGGGATAAATGAGAAATAAGAGGTATGTACGACTACATAACATGCGTTTTGGATCAGAGCCACAAGAATCTTGCACATTTACCACAGAGCAGATGCTTGGATTCAACGACATGTCTCCAGTGACTACCTGTAAAGCCTTAAATCACTGTACAATACACTGAGACCTAATCTAACTGAAATCTTGCTGCTCAGTCCTCAGGCGCAGTATCCAAGCAGAACATTATTTCTTTAGGGTGTTTTGGGGATACAGTTCCTCAGGAGGAAACCAAATATTCTGCAGCTCCAAATCTGAGGGACATGAAAAGCAAACAAGCACGAGGAAGGTTAGCAGCTATGGCCTCACACCTGTCTAGCTCAGTTTGAATTCATGTATATGGTGCAGATAGGGGCAGTATGATGCATTTTTCCATTCTGCCTACTGCCAGTGCTCCTGGGAGTTGGCAGCAGACCACAGACATTTACAAGTTTCAGACCATTGCTGTTCATTAACTGGCAGGTAGTGCTGAGCAGATAGTAGGAGATGTATGCCCATAAACTAAACAGACCTGTGTCTGGGTTTGGTTGCTGAATGATCCAACCTAAGAGCTGAAATTCTAAATACAAAGCTTCATAGTCTTCATTTTGGGAAGGTGGCTTTGCTTGTCCCCTGCAGGGAGATTTTTTTAAAATGGTTGTAGCTTATGTAATCTTTGTAAGAGAATAAAAATGCACTTTTGGCTGTGGATTTGATACTGATTATAAATAATGGATTGAGCCATATGCTGGAAACAGCCAACCTAACAGTCACAAGACTCAAAAGGTAACTGCTATCTGTGAAATGGTGGTAAGCCCCAGAAGTCAAAATCATGCCTCAGGAAAATTATGCCTCAGGAAATTACTCAGACTGGTAGGGAGAGAACAGGAATAAGTATCTATGAATTAAGTTAACTCGTTAATTACATGCTGAGGGAAGGTAAGGTAAAGTATAAATGAAAGCACAGCTAACCTGCTTTTGTTAGGTATTTGTGAAGTATCCAGAAGAATTTCATGGGTGAGAAGATGGGCAGAATTCAACAAAAATAACCTGCCAGAGGATTTAATTTAGATTGCCTCTAAACCTCCTGAACTAACATATATTCTCATCTCAGGTTATTTCAGTGACATCAGAGAGGAGATCTGTCATGATAAGGTTGTATTGATCTAGACAAACATTTGTTCACACGCTATTGTTTCTGCTCTGTTGGAAAATTAACAAAGGTCTATCAAATTAACAGAAGCTTGCACCATTTCCCAGTTTACAACAACTGCAGGGGCAGCCTAGTTGCAGATGAGCAATTATTTCTGTACTTTGTACCTTGTTACTGTAAAGCTGAGAGCAGAAATATTTATCGATGAGATATAAAAAAAAATCCCGCAAAATGTTTAAGCACTAAACTCCGTCAACAGTCACTACGAAACCAACGGCACTCAATCAGGGGACCTCAGTAAGTTCCACCACATAACCTGGTGACAAATTTGGCCTGTATGCCGTGAAGGAAACCTCCTGTTCCTGTCATAATTCCTTGAGCACCCTGTGCAATGCGAAGAAGGGACCACAAAGGAAACTTGTAGCCTGCCCCAAGCCCCAAAGCTGAGCAGAAAGCCCAGCCTGCCTCTGCTGTCTTTGCAGGGGGAGTAGCCTGGCCTGAGTGTGATGGGGCTGTGTGTGCCGTGAGTGAGTGCAGACCAACAGCTGCATCAAGGTGGGAGTCTGTATTCAAATGTGATATGGGCAGGTGACCTGTAACTCATAAGATGGATGAAATCGATGGCACTTACCAAGGTGAGGTGCTGAGGAAGAACAAGAAAACATGAAATCCTCAAGCCCGGGTATTAAGCCAGCAAAAAATTGAGAGCATGTGCAGTTGCTGGAAGGAACATCTGGAGGTCATTTAATCCAACCTCCTCCTCAAAGAAGGAACAACATCACTAGGTTTTGAAAGTATCCCTAGATGGACCTTCCACAGTCTCCTTGGACTCCAGCGGTTAATCACTCCTATGGTAACAATTTTTCCACACACTTAGTCAGACTTTCCCTTGCTGCAGCTTGTCTGTTCCTGGTAGTTGTTTCGTTGGACATCTCCAAGAAGGGCCTATCTTCTCTCTAATCAGCCATTAGCTGTAGAAAGCAATTAGATTCCCCCTTTGCCATCTGTTCCCCTGGCTAAACAAACCTTTGCCCCTCCTCAGTAGTTCCCCACCATCACTGGGGTCCTCTACTGGACCTGCTCCAGTTTACCCACATCCATCTGCTAGCGGATGTCCCAAGGAGAGGCAAGGAATCACTTCCCATGACCCATTAGCTGTGCTTCTGCTCAAGCAGCTCAGCAGGCACAGTCCTCTACTCCGTGAGGGCTCACTGCTGGCCAAACTGATGGCTGGCTGCACATAACTCACGAGTGAACACATCAGTGTGGCTGTGTTCATCTCATTTCTGACATCTTCTCAAGGGAACTGTCCTCCCAGAAAGGGGATCATGAAACAGCAAGAGGAGGATGCTCTACAATGGAAGTGATGCAATCTGTCAATGGTGCTAAATAGTTTAAGCAACAAAAAACCACAGTGAAAGCAGTTTAACTCCATTTTGCACACGTATCGTATAACTATTTTTTCCTTTAAAACAAACCTTACTGTTTTTTGTACCTCAAAGCCTTGCTCATTTGCAGGTAAATGTAGCCTAGAACCTACACCGCTCTCTTTTTTGGCCAAGATGTATTTTGAAATTTAAAGCACATGCAATAATTACAGCAATTACGTAGGTATTTCGTATTCTCTTTTTTGCCCACTTTTTAAGTTTACCTACTTTTGAAAAGACCCTGGTGAGACTGCATCTGGAATACTGTGTCCAATTCTGGGCCCCTCAGTTCAAGGAGGATACAGAACTGCTGGAGAGAGCCCAGCATAGAGCCACAAAGATAATGAAGGGAGTAGAACACCTCTCTGATGAGGAAAGGCTGAGGGAGCTGGGTCTCTTGAGCTTGGAGAAACAAAGACTGAGGGGTGACCTCATTAATGTTTATAATATGTGAAGGGTGGGTGTCAGGAGGATAGAGCCAGGCTCAATGTCATCTAGTGATAGGACAAGGGGCAATGGGTGTAAGCTGAAACATAGGAGGTTCCACATCAATATGAGAAGGAGCTTCTCCCCAGTGAGGGTGACAGAGCACTGGAACTGGCTGCGCAGTGGGTTTGTGGAGTCTCCTTCTCTGGAGACGTTTAAACCCCCCCGGCCATGTGTCTGTGTGACTTGGTCTAGGTGATACTGCTGTGGCAGGGGGATTGCATTACATGATCTTTTGAGGTCTCTTCTGATCCCTAGTGTTGTGATACATAGAAAAAAAATTGAAAGTTTGAAGCTATTAATTAACTGAAGTGTCTTTACTGCACCTTTTAAAAATACTTGCACTATGTAGTGGTTATTAAATATAAAAAAAAAAAAAAGCTGAAGCAATTATTGTCCTGAGTGTCACATCCTTGGAGATTTTAGAGCTAGCAGATCTCAAGATCACACCTCATTTTAATACAGGCAAAACAAACTTTCTTCTCTCTCAACTTCTAATTGCCCTCTCCATTTCAAATCAATTGGATATTGACTAAGGTAAATTGAAGAACAAGCTCTAATTGTACTAGATATTACTTTGGTGTATTAATTCCCCAAATGCTTATTCTTCGTTCCAGACATTTAGCAGCAAGTTCCCACAGACCAGTAATTTAATTATTTAAAAACCTGTCAGCAATCACTCATTCTGTGAGACGAATTTTAGCTTAAGTGATGTTAACTGCAACTGATTTGAGTAAATGCAGGAGGCATTTTAAACAATCCTTACTAAAATCTTTACTTTTTTCTGCATGTGCACCCACATGATTGAATTAGAGGTACTAGTTTCAAAACATAAAAATAAGTTAAGACCCACATAACTGTATTTCTTCTTTCTCTTTTCCAAGAGGCTCAAAATCTGCTGGAGACTCCTCATATTAAACTGTGTTGGAAATTATCTGGGCTAACAAAAAATTGTTTGGCCAATTAACTTTCTATTTTCTTTCAAGAACTTTTCTACATGGAAAAATTCCTGCAGACACTTATTTCATACTGCAGTGCTCTGCTGAGCTTCACGTTTTTCCAGTGGTGCTCTTGAAATTACCACCCTTCCTATTCTACATTGACTTCCACATGCAGTCTGTCCCTGAGAGACAAACTGCCCTTGGTTCTCAGGACTGGCACCGGAGCGATCAGGGAAGGAAATAGCTGAACAAGCCCACAGGGATGGGTAAGAACCCTTTGCAATGGCATTTTCTGTAGCCACGTTTCATTTCAGCATCCCTGTAGGCAGCCTTCAGGATGTTAGAAGTATCAAGGACAACTCTAGACTAAACTCTATTTAGTTTCAGTAAATAACTTATATACATCAAGGTCTAGGTCTGAAAATTGGTCTTAAACTGATCAGTTCAGCCTTGTCCTTCACTCGTTTATGAGAGATGCCTGCTGGGCTCTGTGGAGCAAATATATCTTCTGAATTTAAAGGAATTGTACAGAATTTGCCAACATGGGATGTAAAGACAAACCTGCCACAGTGGGGTGGGAGTGGGGCTGTGATTAGTGTTTCCCTACTGCTGCAGGTGTGATATCTGGTCAGGACACTTAACCTTTTCCATTCACATGTGGAAAACTCAAGTTATTCCAAAGCTGGATTTTGGCACAAGAGGCAATAAATAGAAGAAATAATTGCAAAGAAAATATTTTTATATTTTAAACCCAAACATTTTAGCATCTGACAGTCTAAATGACTCCATTGATCTCCTTCATTTCTGTGTAAAAATGTTCAGTTTTTCAAATCTAGTCTGTTTGCAATGGCAGGGTTTGAAATCATTAAAACTTTGCCCTTGGGTGAGACTGCAATAGTGTGTGAGGTGAGAACTGTGGCAGAGGACCTGACCGGGGATGTGCCAGCCAAAACATACTCCAGTCCAATCTGGGATTGACCGAGGTTTACTGTAACACCATGCTCTAGTGAATGAGGGGAAAGGTAGGGACAGAGCATTTCTCTGCGGGAGCGAGTTCTCCCCATCACCCTCTGAGCTCCTGTGCAGAGATCTACCTGCCCTGGGCCAAGCACCATGGGTGGCTGTGGATGGAAGCCGAGCACAGAGAATGCTTTATGCCCCCGTTCAAACAGCTTAGTGATGTTTTGGTGCCAGGCCTATGGCTGGCTGCAGCAGCCTTAGCCAACATCTGAGGGAAAGGCACAAGCGCCTGCCTGGGAGAAATCGCCTCACACTCCTCCAGGGAGGTGTGTGGGGACACAGATGGAGCAGGAGTGCAGCAGGGCAGACACAAGGCACTGTCTGGGGCACCAGCGTGTGCCTGGTTGGAGGTGGTGTTGGTGGGAAAGCACACAGCTCCCTTGCACATCTCCCCATTAAATTTAACTTCATGTTATGGCTTTAATTGAAAATGAAGAGAGCTTGCAGTCAGACTAATCTTTCTTAATGTAGCTCCCTCACTGTTTCTGCACACAGAGCTGCAGGAGTAAACCCCTGCTCAGGAGTGCAGCAACTAGATCTTTGTATCTGAGTTGGGTGTTACACTGAAGTCATTAAGACTATGAGAAGAAAAAAATAACACTGTTCTGGGGGTGCCATTGTCTGAATCCTTATGATGACCTTAAGAAGTTTTTCTGAACATGGGGACCCTTCTGTTAAAGGTGTTTCAATAAATATGACTACCAAGTGTGTTGTCCAGTTGTTCATCTGCGCAAACAAAGTCGTGTGTAACTGTAGGACTAACCACTTTACACACACACACACAGATACACACAGATCATTAGGGGTGGGAACAGACCTCCAGGGGTCATCAAGTCCAACCTCCCTCCTCAAGCAGGATCATAAAACCTAAGACAGGCCATACAGGAACACATCCAGATGGGTCTTAAAAGTCTCCAGAGAAGTAGACTCGGCAACCTCCCTGGGCAGCCTGTTCCAGTGCTCTGTAACCCTTACAGTAAAGAAATTTTTTCTCATATTGAGATGGAACTTCTTGTGCTCCAACTTACACCCACTGCCCCTTATCACAGGGTGCAAGTGCAAAGAGATTGGCTCTTTCTTCTTGACACCCAGCCCTCACGGATTTAAAGACAGTGATTACGTCCCCTCATAACCTACTCCTCTCCAAACTGAACAGTCTCCTCATAAGTTAGGTGCTTCAGTCTCCTAATCATCCTCATGGCCCTCCATTGGACTCTCTCAATCAGATCTCTGTCCCTCTTGAACTGTGGAGCCCAGAACTTTGCTTCAGTAATTCTGAGTTTGCCTAGTGAGTGCAAGCTTTCACTGATCTCTTAACTTCCTCTCAATTATTATTGAATTACCTTACATATTTAGCAATACAATGAATCACAGAAAAAGCAGTCATCTCATTTTGTACGTGAGCACCATGAGCTCTGTACTGAGACAGCAAACTAAGGACCAGTCCTCCAATGCCTTAACTTGAATACTGCTTAGAGCAATTTGTGTCTGGTTTTCTCTGCTCTGAATATATTTAGTTAATGGTCTTTTACCTATTTTGCAAATGCAACATTCTTGAAATTCTTTTGACCCATAGTGAAAAGCACATATTTCCCTGTGGCACCCAGAAAGCTGTTTTTCCTTTGGCTTACCTGTCCTGGTTGTTCACAGGCTGTCTGGTATCTTGCTTGTTGGCATAATTCTTTTACTCTCTCATATTTTGGAAGTTGATTAGACTGCTGAGTGTTTTTGTTGGGCTCCTCCTTCTTTCTTAGAAATTTGCTTAAAAAAAAAAAACATTGAAGATTTTAGATAGATTCTAAACTTTGGAGATGATTAATTTAACAAAAGTAAAGTCTTCTCAGGGGAAAAAAAAAAAGTCTCGTATTTCTGTTACTGATTTTCAGTGTAGGTCATATAGTGAAAGAAAGGGCTGAAAATTGCCCAAAGAGAAATAAGGGCTGCTGAAATAAGTCTAACCAATAGTTCTGCACCAAGCACACATAAATGTCTGTTCTTTCACAAAGTCAAACATGCTGAAGTAGTACTCGCCTGGCTGAAAAGCCCAGCTGAAGACCCTGCAGGCTTCCACACTGATTCAGCACTATCCTGGCTATACTTTATGTATTACAATGATGTGCACTATATGCACTTATTTTGTACTACCTAACACAAGGCTCATAATCTTTAAGTCTATAGATGTCGCAGGAAATTGCTGTACAATTTTTACCCAGAGAACAGCTTCACAGTAGTAATTGGCAAGATGAGAGGATGTGAGGAGGTACCAGTGAAAAGAGAAGTCACAGTCATAAATCTCATTTACACATAAAGCAGGTATGAGAGAGCATTCCCAGCAAGCAGGCTCTCCCAAAACTCTCTCACCCCGATAATTACCCTCTTTCCACCAGAAACGTGTCACGCCAAATTTTGGTCTTCTTGTTTGTTCGAAACCTGAAAGCAAAGTAATAATATTGACTGCTGACACCTATATAAAGCACTGCTAGTGATAACAATTTATTGTTGAAAAACCACCTCTCCACTCATTTAATGCAATTTTACAGAAGTGCTATTTAAAAGACTCTTCAAATGTGGAAGCTGTGGTCACTGTCATGACACAGCTAATTTTCACAGAATTTCTTTTTCCACTCAGTTGTTGATTTACTTAGGTGTTTGCTTCTGAACTGCTTAAAAGAAAAAAGCTGAAAAGCTGGCACCCACCTGTTTCCTGGTCTCTCCAAGTCCAGAAGCTTTAGGACAGACTTGCCATCCATATCTGGGGGAGTGTCAAGTCCTGCTATATCCAGAATTGTTGGAGCAAGATCAATATTCAGAACTATTTGAGGCACTCTGCAAATGAACAGAGAAGGTAGTAGTTGTCATGTGTTAGAGATGTAAGTCTTCACAATCTCTTGGAAATAGAGTGGTAATTAATGTTTATCAGGGCTTTGAAGTTGTAATACTCTACAGAAGTGCTAAGTTTAGCAAATTCCCTTTGAAGTCTACAACACATAAGGACAGGCCACTACTGCAGGCTGTCACCACAAAGGAAAAGCTAAGCACAGTAAGACAAGGAGGTGGTAGCCACTCTTATCTCACTGATAATGAGGGTATGACACCTCCCATTCTGTTAAACCCGAAGGTGAGCACTAAAGGTGACCACCTACTTTTTGATAGCAGATCCCAAAGCTTGACTTGATAGTAACAGGCTTCTGCATTATGTAATTTTTCTATTTATGTTATAACTTATGAGCAATATGTGACATGAAAGACATGCCTCTTGGTAAGACTCATTGCCCTGCAATAATAGGGCATCCTTTATGGAATGGAACTAGACAGGGTGGTAATGGCATGCTCTTTGAAACATTTTACATTAGGTTCAACAGCTGTGCTATAGACATAAGAGAACGTACACTGATCCCGGCTCTACACTTGGACCACGAATAAAGAAAGGAACTCGAATATCAAAGTCATATGGCATTGACTTCCCCTTGACCAGTCCGAACTGCCCGATATGGTAACCATGGTCAGCAGTGTAAATAATGTAGGTATTCTCCAGTTCTCCCATCTCTGCAAGCATTTGGTATAACTGCAACATAGCATAGGAAAAACTCAACGGAATGTAGCAAAACACGGTTTTCGCATAATCATGTATAACCACCACTTTACACCTTAAATTCACAGACCCAAACATAACATTGATGAAGGTGTTGAAACAGACATGCTGGGGATGGGTATCTTTACAACTCTTCTGAAAAAATAAAGTTGCAAGTTGAGTTTTACGTTTGATAGGGGGGAAAATTAAACAAGCTCAGAAAATTAGGATGGCACAATGTGGTAATACAGGCAATCCAGAATTCATTGTGTACTCAAACACAGCTTGGGAAAAAGGTCTGCTACAGCCTTAGGGCAAATGGTACTCAGATTTGATTTACTGTGTTAGTGTATAACTTTCTCATTCCTTACAGTTGTGGGCTTGGGAAAAAGCTGTAATTTCTTATTAAAGTTTGAAGAAGTCTCTCCAGGGGAAGAACTTTGGTCATGGTGCTTGATTTTGGAACAAAAAGTCATGCAAAGAACACCTCATAGTTCATGTATCATGTTACCTATAATTAGCTGTACACTGCATTGCCTCACTTCTGCAAACACTGGCAGAGTGACACCTGAGTTGCTGTGATTTGCCAAGTCCCAGATTTCAGCTGAGGGTTGAACTGTGAAGGGAGTGCATGAAATGAATTGAACTTGTCATGTGTGCACCTGTGTCTATCCATGTGTACAGGCAGGTGATGCATCTGCTGTTAATACCAGGCTTTATACTAGGCCTGATGACTTTTCCCTTTTAAACAAATCATCAGTTTATTCAGCTGGCAGTTAAAAGAAGCAAGTGAGGAGCCAGGCAATAAGTTGCAGAGAACAAGAATTCATTTCTTCTGGGGAGGAGAGCAGTAATTCTTTGTAGCTCAGAGGCTTTTCCCAGGCTGTAGTTGGTGAAGAAGGAATAAATTAAATGTTGTTCCTGACTAATAAGATTGTATTCAGAGTAATTTCTTGAACTCACTCGTTCCATAGAGTCATCAACTGACATCAGGGTCTGAAGTCTTTTGCGCTGCAAGACATTTGTAAACTCCATGTGGATAGGTAGCATGGGCCCTGTGTACTGCATGATCCAGTGCTTGTCCATGTTTGGTGCATAATTATAGCTGGGAGTGCTGGGAAGAAGAGAAAAGATTTGAAACATTGTGCAGCATCACAGGCATTGGTGGAGGGTGGGAACTGCTCTAACAGGAATAGCCAGCAAACAGTTAAATCACATATAACCATGTGGTAGCTGGTATTTCTGATATCAGCAACAAACATTACTTCAGCAGCTTCCAAGCTTCACTGGTTCATACACCACTTTCTTGACATTTTTTAACCACTTACTCTCTGAGCTTTCTTTCAGGTTCAAAGACCACTACTAGATACATCATAATATTTAGGATATGCCAAAATGTATTTCCCAAAAACCTTTAATGACTAAAAATAGTTATCTGAATGTTGTATCCCATAGAGATAAGTAGAAAAATGAAGACAGTCAGATCAACGATGAGTACCTCTCCTTAGTATTGTAAATTACTTTGATGCTTCCAGTGGGGTACTTACTTTTATATTAGCACAGATTAAATAAAACTCACAAGATAAGGTCCCATGGAATAAATAATTTCAGTAGTCAGTGCTAAGAACAGCAACAGCAGTTAACCATTTTGAAGATGCCCCAAGGAGTGAACACACTAACTTTTTTCCCTTCTCCAACAGCAAAGATGAGAGCAGGCATTGCCAGGACTCAGTCAAATCCCCTGGGACTTGCTGCCTGGGCCACCTCTGACAGGAGGCCATGATGTGGCACTGAAGGAGAGAGATGAGAAAGTGCTGCAGCCAGGACACTGCAGCAAAGGAAGATGATTTAGGAATTTTCACAAACATCAAAGGAAAGATTTAAGAGAGGTGTTCTATCTGCAGCCAGTGAATTTTTGAAGGTTATCACGTAGGAAACAGGGAGTATGTTCACAGATTTATCACTGCTGAAAAAAAGGCACATGCAACAACAAAAAGGTGAAGAGAAACTGAACACAATCCATGGCCCACAATGGTTTCACCTATGCATGAGCCGTTTCCTTCTCTAACACTGCCAGATTCTACGCTCTGCCACTCTGATTAGGTGGGTTTTCTTTTTTCCCCATTTCTAACACAGTGCAGTGCATGATACCTTTGAAAAATAAACAAACAGAAAATGAAAATGTTGTGTAATTTGGATTCATTTGATTCCTTTTGTTCTCATTTCAGTTTATAACAAAAATCCACTTTCGCATGAATGTACTGGTTAGATACTGATAGTACTAATCCGTGCATTACCCAGAGGTACATTTTCCCCACAGAAATTTGTATGAGCAGCTGTCCTTTCATAAGAGGCAACACTGAACGACATCAGAATGTTGATAACTTGAAGCCACATCTTTGGCCAGTCACAGAATAACAGAACATTAGGGATTGGAAGGGATCTAATCCAATCCCCCCAACACAGCAAGATCACCTAGAGCAAGTCACACAGGAACATGGCCAGGTGGGTTTTAAGCATCTCCAGAGAAGGAGACTCCACAAACCCACTGCGCAGCTAGTTCCAGTGCTCTGTCACCCTCACTGGGAAGAATTTCCTTCTCATATTTATGGGGAACCTCCTATGTTCCAGCTTATACCCATTACCCCTCATCCTATCACTAGATGACATCGAGAAGAGTCTGTCTCCATCCTCCTGACACCCACCCTTCACATATTTATAGACATTAATGAGGTCACCCCTCACCCTTCACATATTATAAACATTAATGGGGTCACCCCTCAGTCTCTGTTTCTCCAAGCTAAAAGAGACCCAGCTCCCTCAGCCTTTCCTCATCAGGGAGGTGTTCTACTCCCACCATCCTCTTTGTGGTTCTGCACTGGACCCTCTCCTTCATTTACTTTAATTTTTCTTGGCATAGCTGTGTGTGATCTCAGAATTGTGGAAGCAGCTATCTAGGTGATTCTGCTCTGAGCAGAGAGATTGGACAAGATGATCTTTCCAGGTCCCTTCTAATCCCTAATGTTCTGTGATTCTGTGATTTTACTGTATCAGCTATCTAATGTGTTACCTCTAACTGCACATTCCAAGGATAAAAATCATCTGAATGGACAATGTAACAAACTAAATGTCAACTGCAATAAATTAACAGGCTCTACATTTTAATTTGACACAATTTTTGAAAGTTTAGGTAGAATTTGAGAGGTATTTGTGCCTCTACTACATACAGCTAGTTTTGACTAACCTACTAAATCGCTAGCACTGAAGGAAAAGAGAAGGGAGAGAGTGGTATCACAGTACTTGTGAACCTTTGATTAAGGAAGTATGGAGAGGTTAGCTTCTTACCAAATAAAGACAAACATAAACTAGAATTCCTTTTCTGCTGGAAATTCTTTTGGTTTAGGTTGAACAGTTAAACTATTTTACATTTTCTATGACTACCACTACTAAATTTCCATTTATACTACCACAAAATTAATGACATTGATCCCAGCAGCACAGCACTCTAAGCTATTGGCTGGTCAGCAGACCTAGCAGATGGACCAATGGAGCCTTAGGCTTCGAAGAAGTGTGTCGTTGGAGTTCTGGCCACCCATCAGCTTTTAGGGACGTTGACAGAAGAGAAGGATGCTTCAGCGCAAACTTTCCTCAGTTTTGTTGGAACTTTGTGAAACTAAATGTTTTCCCATGAAAGAGCTCAGTTTTGACTTATCAGCACTTTGCAGCAAAGCCCTGCTTTTTTTCGTGGGACTCCTGAGTGACCCTGCCGTGGAGGGATGAGGTGGTGGTGAGCAGCGCTCAGCCAGCCGCGCCGTGACAGCGGCTGCTGTGCCAGAAAGGGGAGCCAGCTGCTGGGGCAAGCTCAGGCCTTATGTTCCCAGGTCACTGTCAGAAACCTCCTCCGCATAACAGACGGTCTTTAAAAGCAGCACTCAAAGGTTCGGCAGGGTGGCTAAAACTTTTCACAGACACTTTCCAAATGCGTTTTGAATTTTCTGGGTGAGAAATGCAGTAGGCAGAGAGTGAGCAGGGTTTTCCTCCCAGACAATATAAGGAAAAAGGCCTTCTGTGAACTATCCAGTGCAGTGACTGATGGAGAAATGTGAAATAGGGGTCCAAAGTAAGGGGAAAGAGAACTAGGGAAGAGAGAAGAAAATCCAAAACCCTCATGACTTGTCTGTGCTCCCTGCGTTGCCCTCTATGCCTTGCAGAAATCCTCCAGACTGGCACCGCTTGCCAGGCACAAGACCTGCATTGCTCTCAGACTAGCCTATGGGGTTTCCTGATGTAAAAAAATCCTCAAACAAATGGAACAGAGATGAATTCTTGGGAGAATACTGCTGACTTCTGAAAAGCTTTACATAGACAGACATCTTCCCTGTCAGTGATAACTGTTTATCACAACATTTTAATCTTGAAGCAGCAGGAGGTATCAACACAATATTCAGCTGTTATAAACCCCTGAAAGTCATCATGGCACAGTCTGTCACTGTTTCTATTCTTCCATTTTTGGGAACAGCTTTGCTCTCAATGAGTTCTGCTGTGAAGTAGCGCCAACATCTACATTTCCTTCATTCCTCAGCACTGTGAATATAAGATTGAAGAATGTACTGTGTCTTCTATTCCCTTTTCTCAGTCATGAAGGCTATCTTGTCCTGAACAGATTTGTTCATCAATGATCAGCAGACAGAGCCAAGCACCTCATTATTTTTAGGTAGCCCATGGACTACAATCTGGTAAGGATCTACTGCCCACCTGCTTGTGAGCCCTTCCTGGTCTGGCTCTGTACAGCTCAGACGCTGCCCCACAGTGTGGTAATGAGCACTTTCTGGTTTCAAGGCCATTCTTGCTAGTTGGTCAGCAAATAGTAAAGCACTTATACTTCTGAGCATGTATCTGGAGACTGCCGGAGGTCTCATTTTACATGTTACAAAAACAAGGTAACAAGAAAAAGTGCTCCCCTTCATGTAGGTTGGTTCTAAAATGAGCAGCAGCATATTCCCTGAGAATCAAATTTGTAGAGAGGGTAAGAAGAGAGCAAATGATTCGTCTATTAAAAAGGTGCAGGATTTGTCACTCTTGTAGGCTATAGTAGTTGGGCAAATCTAGATGGCTCGATTGCTTAGTTCTACTAGTAACTGAACTGCTTTTTGTTTCAATGAAACAAATGGAAATTTGCTCCAAATTTCCTTCCGCAAGTCGCTGTAACAAACAGATATTTTACAGGTTAAGAAAAGAACGGGAGGCTCAGCTTGGCTCATGCTGTTACACAGTTGTGGAAATGAAATAAAGCAGAGTACAGCATGCTTTAAGAGTTCCCAAAACTCAATCCAACTGTAAATTAGCATTTGTTTCCTAAAGGTTCAATCTGAATATACATATTCCCATTCAGATGGGGTAACGTGGGAACAAGCATGTTTACAAACATTTGCTCAATTGCTCACACTAACAATCTGCATTTGCCTCTGCTGAAGATGTCCTAATTCCCTCCTGATTTTATCCAACAAACAAAAATTGTGTTCACAAAAATACTACCCGAAAACATTGATTGTGAATCATTCCACAGAGTTCTCAGGGGTTTTTACCCCAAAAGTGTTTGGCTAAACTTCTGTTTGGATTGGGATTCCTCCAGTTAGTAAAAATAATACAGGGCTTATACGCCCTGTTCCACAGAAATAAAAGCCAGCAACATTTTACAGTTATATCTATGGTAAAACTAATTGTGAAAAATAAATGGTTTCTATACAAAACAGCTATATGATTATTTGAAATATGATTAGCAAAAATTGCATAAGACCTCATTTTCTACAGAAAAAGAGTAAATAAACACAGGAAAAAAAAAAATAAGCAAACCCTTTGTATCCAGGGAAATTAGATTTCAGATTTAGACTCTGTTCTCGGAAAGCAGAAAGCCTAGGCTCTGGGCAAAATAAAAGTCAAGAAACCATGACCAGTGGCATAGTTGTCCATATTACCATGAAGTTGAATTTCACTATTCTGCATTTACTTTTCCTGCCTTTTAAAAGTGTAGTAATTTTAATCCAGGGATATTTATATATCTGGGGATGTGAGGTATGAAAGTTTCACTCCTTAAGTGTAACACTGCTGCTGCATTTCAGAATACAGGAGAAAAAAGTTGTTACCAGTAAATATAACACCTTTTTATTTTAGGAATAATTATTTGTTGCTGCCTGCAGAAGTTAATTGTGGAACTGGAACCTTCCCACATTCTATATCACACTGTTTCACAGAATCACTCAAGTTGGAAAAGACCCTTGGGGTCTGCTAATCCTGTTTCAAGTAACACTCACAGTGATGTGTGTGATGATTATGATGGTCTATTGCTGAGTCAGGAGCACAAGCAGGCCCCAGGCCATCAGTGACGAGACGCTGACATGTCCAGAGTTACTACCAGTGCAAATGTATTATCCCACTGTAATGGGCAAGTACCCACATTACAACTCATACTGTCATACAGCTCAGCCCCAGTGATGCACCCTGATTGCAGCCATCTCCCTCCAGATTCACCATTACAACTGCTCTGGGCATGCAGAGGCACAACAACATTGCTCCTCATGCTTCGCTACTGCAAACACACCATTGCCACTAGACACGGTTGATCAACACCATTCAAACTATTCTGAAATGGAAATGTAAAGCTCTGCCTTTCATATTATCTACCTTTTCCTCACACTTGGGAAGCTTTCCAATACATTCCCAGGTACCATTTCTAGCTGCTTTTCCTAAGATCTCTAGCCTGGCTTCCAGGTAGCCATAAAATCTGGCTGCCGGTGCTCCTGCCAGCCCAGGTCTTTAACTCAGCACAGACAGCAGTATTTCAGATTTCCATTTTTTACATTCTTTAGTAACATGCTGCCCACAGATCTTTGCTTCTAACATTTGTTTACTTCGCAACTTATAAACAGCTTAGGTCCAATTCACAGCTCCCCTAAGACTGGTTCACACTGGAAGGTAAAGGGAAGTTAAAGTGCCAGAAGCTCTGTGAATCTTTTGAGAAAGAGGATCTTTTGAGTCAGAGTTTTCCTGCTCAGCTCTCTGGTGGAACAAGGTTCCTCTGTAAGAGCTGCCAGCGACAGCTAGAGAACCATCTTTTGTGTCACAGCTTTGTACCTGACAATATTTCCAAAGGTCTAGCGACCCAGCTCCCCAGGCAGGTGATGTTCATCACCACAGCAGAGATGTATGTACTGCTTTCACCTAGTACATTTTCTCCAGTCCCTTTTTCTGCCAGAGAAATAACTTCTGGGCATAACTAGAGTACCTGCATTAGTATGATTTATTTTCAGAACATATGTCCCTTGCATAAACTTACAGAACATATTTTTAAGTGCCAGGACATATTTTAAGGAGAGGAGAGGTGGGAGAGTGGGAGGGAGAATGGACACTTACAAATAGTAGAGTGCCTGCTGCTTCCTGTATGATATAGTCTATGTTTCATGTTAAACTGGAGCTAATGAGAGTGGACAGGAATCACTAAAATTGATAATTAAGTGATGCAAATGTCATTACCTTTCTTGTCTTTGTACGACTCTCCATGCCACTGCAGCAGGCTATTTGTGCTGAGGAGGACAGGGCTGTAAGGTAAGGATGGTATGTAATTCTTCCTGTTATTTTTGACCTTGATGGGTTTTTCTTAAATCTTATGACTTTGCTGCTGCTGCACTAATTTGATTGTATTCTTTCTGTGTTGGGAAGTTGTGAAATGAGATCAACAGACACCCACATTTGAGGGTAGAATGCTCCCTGAACTGTAGTATTTCCTGCAGTAGCAGCTGCCCTTTGCGTAAGTATGAAACGACTACACAAACTTTGTGGTTTTGTTTGCGGGTGCGTGTGTTTGTTGGGTCTTGTTTGGTTTTTTTAATTTATAAAGGTGGCATTTCAATCAAATAACAGGTCCTTCAGCAGCGAAGAAATATCACAGAATTTAAGGCTCTGCTTCAGCTGCTGTCCTCTTAAGCAAAACTTCCCCTCACATGTGCTCAACAGGCTATCTTAATCCTTGGTTTGTAGGTATAACCTTCCATCTCAGTTTGTAAAGCCAGCAAGCAGCTTTTGACCTGATTTCCCTTCTTTGTTGGAGGTAGGCGTTACAGTAACACGATACTGCAACTACATTTTTAAAAACAAAATCCAAGGTCGGATGGCTGTCACCCAAGGTCAGAAAGAGATTCAAAGGGTGCTTGACCACCAAGGAAGAGAACCTAAGGGTTAAACGTTCAAATTACACCAACCTTGGAAGGAAGGATTTTATTGTTCTTGTGCTGTTTTTACAGGGAGCACCAAGTGTTTCCGAGAGAACTGAAATTCTTCTATCTTTTAGAGCACACTGCTAGTATTTTTGCTAGGGAAACCAGTTCTTTGGAGACTTCAGCTACCCAAATTGTCAGTTTATCTTTGATGTGTCTCAATTCTTAGCCTGCAGACTAAACTCCAACGCATGCAGTCAGTCTGCAGTAAGAAACACATAACAACCCAGCAAGGATCTCTTGTGGTCACTAGAGAAAACACTCGGCAAGAAGATTGCCAAGATATCAACACCACCAGAAGACAAGAAGCAGTGCAGCTGAGTCTCATATTCTGGGCTGCCTCACAGAGCAAGGTATTTAAGCCCTAGGGGTCCATGCAAATGAAAATTACTTTACAAGAATGCTCAAATGAAACTAAGCCTTCACACAGATTACTCGAATCTTTGCTTGACCTTTGCAGGTCACATGCAGCCTATGTAAGGTGGAGAGGCAGTTAAAATTTTGGACATTTAACTACATCCAGCACAAGCTGGAAAACAAGTAGGCTGGAAACACCATGGAGTAGAAGGTGTCAGGAGCATGATAAACTAATGCAAATTCCTACAAGCAATTTTTTATCAGAAAACAGTGAGCATGGAGCCTAAAATGAGTTGCTTTGGCCTGGGGAGAGGTAGGGTGAGGTACAATGATTCAGTGCTTTTCTTCCAGACATAGTCCCACAGCTAAGCGGAAACAGTTTGAATCCTACTCTCCTGTATGATGGATAGTCCCCCTGCAGACAGGATGGCTTGCCTGAGGCCAGGCAATCTGTGCCACAAAACGGGAAGCAATCTGTTGAACAGAGTGAGAACAAATAGATGTAACTCTCTTGCTATGAAAAGAGGTGATTGAAAGAAGACATGGGAGAGATCCATTAAATTTGATGTAGTGACTATTCATTTTTCCTCACAGGATGGGAAGCAGGGGATGCCTGTAGCACGGGCAAGCTCTAGATTTAGAAGGAAAGAAAAGGCAGTCCTTTGTCCCTGACACATGTGGTGATACTGTGAAACTTGTGGTGGGGCTGCCCCCAAGGTTCAAAAAGCGATAAGAGTGATGCAAAGAGAACGGGGCTCAGTGGTGTGGCTGTTTCACCTAACGTGGAGATTTTCAGAAACTGGAGAAACTGGAAAAAGGAATCAATCCTGTTTTTATTTTTGTTTGAGTTTTTTTCCTAACCATTGCCTGCTCCATTCTGCTGGAACACGTAATTAAGAACACTGAGTTAGAAAGTTCTTTCATACCCAATATGACATGTTTTCTGTGTGCATGACTATCTTATTTTACCTTTCGAACAGGTGATAATAAAACTGGTAATAATTATTCAAGATGATTACTTGAGAACCAATTCACAAACTAAATATCTCAATGTCATTGCTTCTGTGTACAGGTGGAAAACATCCTGAATAACCTAGTAACTATGAAACATTGCTGACTGGTTTGCATTGCTTGGAAAATCTAGTCTCAGGCATGTGAGATTGTTGACAATATAAGAAAAATATAGTTAGCAATGTAAGGTCAGAGAAAGTGGCATATCTAGAAAGCACCAGCCAGTAGGAGGATAAGAAAATACAAGCCAACAAACGTTTAGCAAAGTGCCATGAACAGCAGATCTCTTTCTGGCCCCAACTGGTGGGGCTTATGCATTCAGTTAATGCAGAAATTCTACTTTTTGAAACTTTGAAGTAGCTAATGTAACTATAAAATACCCATCCCTACACATGAGTTGGTCCAGTGTGTCCAAAATGGAATTCATAGATCAAATTCCACTTTGTGATGAAGCTGATTCCTTCTCATTTCCAGAGGACAAATCAACGTACAGTTCAGCTAAAATTTTTTTTTTTGTTTATATGCAGAAAGAGGTTCAAATACATCTTTTAAGTGAAACAGAAAGAATGGTCTACATGCCCATAGTACAGAGAAGAGCAATGGAAAGCTTCCCTGACACCTCACTATGAGGAGAGGGACTCAAGACATTCAACGGATAAGCAAGAGGTGAAATCCAAGACTGTCCTCAGATTTTTAACTGGAGTTGATTTCAGTTACAGACACAAAATAAAGATTTCTTTTTTATTATCATGGTGTAATCACTAGAGCACTATCTAGGCTGTAAACAAACCTGTTACACTCAAAAGCTACACAAGTGTGTTTTTTCCTCTCAGTGCGCTCAGCTAGTTAGAGCCCAGGAAGCACATATCTTGGAGGAAGACGAAGGAAGTAATATCTTTCCAACAGATCCTGACCTGTGTCTACATATTTTCAGGGTATTGTAAGAAGCTGCCCTTACAAAGCCAAATACTGACCTTTTAATCTCCCACAACTTCCCAGGAGAAAAAGAGATTTTCTCTGCTTTAATAATGGTCTGAGCTGTCACTCTCCTCTCCGAAAGGAGCAAGCACAGCAAAAGAAACCAGCACACACTCACGGCTTATTATGACTTTCTTACATTTGAATTTGCTGTTCCTGCACTATCTCCACAAGCAAATACCTCACAAGAAGCAGTTCGAGGTAGTAGGTCTAGCACAGTGTGATTCTGACTTACATATGCTGTGATGCGTTGGGGTAGAGCTCCGAGAACTGTGGTGCTGAATCTTCGGGGCCATGGGGTGCAGCATGGCTGATGACCATCATTATGGGTCTATGGGGATATATCCTCTTAGACATTCTGAAGTAATTAATGCTCTCATTAGTGATTAGATCTGTGAAGTAGTCCTGGAACATATGATTAACACAAAGCAAAAGTTACAAAGTGCATGAATAATTAGATCACATACTATCATGTTATTATGTTATTTTCTAGCCTTCATTAAAGCTCAGATCAGGAAGGAAAAACTTATCATCAAAGAGATGATGCGAAGGAGCCCAGGGGAGACCAAGCAGTAATTACTTTCTTAAGCAGGCAATGCCACATGAAATGAGGGAGTGTTTTGCAAATCAGATACAACAGAAGGCATTAAGTAAATATGATTACCAGATCTTGTGATATAACACTAAGTTAACATTTAAAATTACAGTCTATGCTGACAGAGAGATGTTTCCTGAACGCAAGGCAATGGCTCCTAACTACAAGAAACTATTGACTCACGTTGGTTTTCTGTTCACATAACCATTTCTTGCATGCCCTCTGTTCAGTGTACTTTTGCATATGTACAAAGGGGAATAAAGCTCCAACAGGCAACAGATTGCAAAAATTTTCATCAAAACAGTTGCAAATGCAGGGAGCAGTTGAATTCCTGCAGGATCTGTTCATTTAATTGTGCAACTTTAAGCAGTGCAGCTGCTGAGATTAAGGTTGTGACTCACTAATAAACTGGCTTAACCCACATCCAAGGTGGCAAATGGAAGCCTACAAGGGGAAGGGAGGAAATGGAACTAAGAAAAAAAAGATGAAAAACTTAAATTAAACCACCTGCCACCTTAGAGTATTCACTGTTGGCCTGGAGGTCTAGCGAGAGCTTCATTGACAGAGTGCTGGGACAATGTTTGTAATTTCAAGCACTTCCAGGCGTGACTAATCACGTGTTGTGGATTCAAGGCCCCGAACAGCTGCAAAAGCAGAGCCTGAGGGACAAGGTCTGTGTCACATGTCAGTGCTAGGACAAGTCAACCAGCTGTGACCTGTTCGCTTGCTTGCTCCTTTTTCCCCCTGCCCCTTCCTCTCTGGTAGCACACACGGTAGCCCAGCTTCCATAGCCCTGCAGGGATGGGGAAGAGACAGCAGGTAACCAGTGCCAGGCACCAGGGCTCTGGCCAGTTGAAGCAAAATGCCTATATGACTGTTCTCCCAAAGCATCCACTCCCCCCACTATTGCCCTATTTATTCCAGCTACATATGCAGGGTGTGTAAGGAATGAATAACTAACCGATATCCTCAATCTTCTTTTTTTTCACTCTATATAAATACACAATCAGTATCATGTAATTTCTGTGGGTGGGGAAATCAGAAACAGGCATTGTGAGCTTCCAATAAAACCTCATTACATGGGTCAGCAACCACAGCTGCAACATCTGTATCGTCTTCCCTGAGCCACAGTATGAGGAAATTCCATATTGCTTTCTGCAAGCTGGAAAGTCTGTGATCTGCACTCTCAAGCCTTTCCGAGAAACTTCATAGCAGTGGGCAGGTCATCATGGCATACTTTCCAGGCTCTGTGACAAGCACAAACCAACTCTGAGGTTTTCAAATGGCCATGTTCTCGCATTTATCTATTCTCATTGCCCTATCTGGAGTCTGATACCACAGGAGCGTGGTGAAAAGAAATGAAAACAGCATCAGCCAAGGTTTCTTATGTGGATGATAACTGACAACACTCAGCTAACTTTAATGATCAGTAGTGCAAGTGCACAATAATTTTGGGGGAAGATTCCTATTTTACTATTTGCGTCTGCCACCAAACCATCACTTTCTAGCAGAGGCAGGGATCACCTGGCTCCACTGAGAAGCCCTTGGAAAATGTCTTCTGTTGCACAATTAATACTCTCACGTGCAAACTGAACTGCAGTGCCCTAGAGAGAAAATGACATCTCAATTTCTTGGTTGTAGTTGGTTAATTAATTAATTATCCGGTTAATCAATTATCTGAATGTATTTTAATATGGGTGAATGGTGAGGCATTCATGTGTCTGGAAAATACCTTTGCATAATCAAATCCGTGCTTCTCTTTGTTACCATTGCGAGAAATGGTGTAATTATAGAAGCGAGAGTTCTTCACTAATCCAACCCACTCTCTCCACCCAGGAGGGATGTAGCTGCCATTGTATTCATTGAGGTATTTCCCAAAAAAAGCTGTGAAAGTAAAAAACACACACATATGAGGCTCTGCAACCCAAGTCTTTTAGTCTGAGTCAAAAGCATGCGTGAACGAACATAAAATGTGTTAGAATGAGTCAAAGTTTCTTTATCGAAAATGTTCCCTTTATACCTTAGAGGGTTTTAAATTAAAATAAGTTGTTTCCAGAGGTTTTGTGAAAGTTGAAAGCCTTTGTGACTTTAGGTTTTCTTCTTAATCTTTTGGAATCTAGTGCTCACATGAAATAACTTCCAGGGTGTTTTTTTAGAATGATTATGTTTCTCTTGGTTTCCACATGAAAATGGAATAAAAACTCTGTGCCCACAGGAAACGTCTGAGAAACATCTTGGGGTTTTGATGTTTGGAGCTTAACTTCTGACTTCTAAAATTTTGGGCTTGGCAACCTGGCTACCTTTGCTAGTTTAATAAAAGGTATGGCAGTTCAGATCTCCATCCCACTGGGTCACATCTGGGTAGACTGAGAGGGAATCCCCACCCTGCTTTGCTGCCACAGCTTCTCTAAAGCAAAACTAACGAAGAGACAAGCACAAGGCCTCTACACCAGGCCTGCCAAACTCAGCTTAGTTTTTTCCATTAGCTCCAGTTGACAAGTCAGAACTCATCTGGACTGAAACGTTTGGCCTTTGTATCTGGCCTGGGAGGGTTTGCAGGTGCTCCTGCCAGAACCTCTGGACGGAAGTAAATCTCACACTGCAGGCAAGCTCCCAGCTATCTGGGAGCTGTGAATCACTTGTGCCAAAGACACACAGACACCGAAAGCCAGCCAACTGGCTTTGGGAGGGAGGAGTAACGCTGGCCCTGCACCCTGGCAAATGCATCCACATTGCTTCTAGGGACAGATGGGTATGGAAATTCTTCAGCTACTTATGTATTGTCTTTGGTTTGGGTAAAAAACTCTGTTTGGATGGCTCTACTCTCCTTTTTTGTTGCTTGGGAAGAGTGGTGTCAAAGCACCTGACTAAGCCTGGAACTTGTGTTGCCTCAAAGAAGATGAACCCTACCGATTCTCCAAGGCGGCCAAATCGGGTTAAATTCTCAGGGAATCAGATGTCCAGGGAAAGCATAATGATAAAGGCTAGAACACTGTGGGAAGGGATGCCAAGGACAGAGAAGAAAGGGAAGTCAGAGACAATAGGGTTGAAAAGTATGGGAGAGTGATGATGACCAAGATAGGGGAAGCACGATCAAGTCAAGCAAAATCAAGGACAGTCTGAGGTCAGCCCTCCTGAGCACTATCCCAGATTCACCAGCAGTTACTACATGATCTAGAGGAACCTGTGCCTGTTGCACTCATTCATAAAGGGCTCTATCTGCCTCCCGCACAGACCAGAGACTTTCAAGTTGTGAAATGGAATTTATGGCAATTTGTCGTGTAGGATGGTTTGATAGCCCCACCTATAATTAAGACTGGATAACACTGAGACCTGAACTCTGCTGTTTACAGTCTTGCCAACCTTTAGTGGAGATAGTTTGCATGCTATCTGACTCAGGCTGGATTTTGCTGTATGGAACATTTTAGCCAAACATTTCAGCAATTTCTAAGAAAAAGGCTAGGAAAAATAAATAGGTTTGCCCATTTAAAAATCATTGGCAAACTTTTGTCTAAGAAGCTCCAGTGTCTCTTGGCTTTCATGTAATGCCTTTGTAAATAATGGAAGTGGCTGTGAAAAACTGAAGCACACAATGATCAGGAAAAACTACAGCTTCTCTATTTAATGTCACCTGAGGCTGTCTCTTGAAGGACCTGAGAAAGGCCCCACCATTTCAGTTTGGCACTAAAACATACAACAGTCAACTGCTTTCTCTTCACTCTCCTGATAGTCAGTCATTACCTGAGAGAAAGCCACCAGCCTAAAATGCAAAGATGAAATGACCTGGGGCACAGGAATGAGAAAAGATAAACTGAATTTGGAAAGGAAAGGGAGTCTTGGAGCTGGTGGGGGCCAATTCATCTTGGAATTTCCTTGCTTTAGATTACTTAATTTTCCAACTTTAATAATGTTTTGTTAGCTTCCCTTTGGCCTCCTGAACCCCATATTTTGGTGCATGTTATGAGACTTTGGATTGACAGCCTGAACGATTCACCTTTGTGTTGGCAAAGATTTAGTATTTTATCATAAAAATAATCTCAGAGCTGTCAAGATTTATGCAGCTACTTGAGTGACAGTTTGCAGAAATAGATGTTTCCCCCTGTTTTAGAATAAAGCAATTCTCATGTCAAATGTACAGCAAAGCCCTGAATACTAGTAGAAACAGTGGTAACTGTGATAATGCATCACATTTGCCAAGTTACTTTAACCGAGAGTGGTTTGCTGGTCAAAAGCTTGGGAAGATGTGAGTAGTTAGGCAGATGAAGGGAAAAGCCAGACTTTTACTGATGAACAAGAGTTCAGTTCTTATGCTGTGGAATTTTCTGAGTACCACTGAGAGCTGGAGCCCAGCACCAATAGTTAGTGTCTGACTCTTCACAATCTGAGTGGAAACAAGTGTCAAAGGAGAAAGCACAGAAGTGTCCATTCTAAACTTCTAAACTATTAAGGCTTTATGGAATATGTCACAGAAACTGCCTAGGAGCCTGATGCGGTGATGTGCAGATGTCCTTGCTGGATCTGCACATGCTTGGCTTGTAGACTCAACCCACATCCTTAACATCCCAACACTCACTCAATGGCCCAACTCTGAGTACTGGCTGGGGGCACTCAGCTTCAGAAGCCACTTACACTTGGTGGCTATAGGGTTTAGGAAGCCATTTCTGCTTGTAATTAATAAAACGGAGATTATAACTCTATGGGTAAAAGCCTCATTAAAAAGTAATGCCATTTCAAGGGACATCTTTTCATTATTGTGTGTAATGGCCCCCACAGGGATAACTGGAAAGATAAATGATGATTTTTGCATTTTAATAAGACAGTTTTTATCTGCATTCTGGCAGTTTTGCTAACTGTTCCCAGGACACGTTGTTATTTTTTAATCACATGTACAGTAGCTTAGCATATCACGATAATTGTATTCTGTATGAGTATGTTCAATTAAGTCTATGCAAACAACACCACATGGTGCAGTGAGCAGTTACCCATGAGTCTCAGGAGTGGCTGCACTCTCGTTTGGTACCTAACATTAATAGATGACTTAATACAGGTTTTTGTTTTCCCTTTGGCAATTAGCTAATGGTTACGGGACTGAGAGATCCAGAGGTTTGCACCGGCAAGGAGAATTCTAACCAGGGGATCTCTGCAGTTTGAAGCCAGGATATTTATAGCTGAATCTGATTCAGAGTTTTACAATTCCCACTACTTTCTCCACAGTAATGTCTGTAAGCATTGATGATGTTCTACAGTATTATGCAATAGAACTAGACCCCCTAACTCCTGTCAGCATTCCTGGATTAGTGACCAGGTGAACTACACCTACCAGACAGATGACAGTAGACACTTCCCTGTGCTTCCATGGACCAAAGGCCATACATTATGTTTTGTGCCCTTGCTCTTTGTTGGGCATTTTGGGAATATTTCAGATTTAAAACCAACCCAAACCTTTAAAAAGGCATGTGGCTGTAAGGTTTAGTCACTGTGACCCAGACAAGAGCTTTAAGTAGACAGACGCTTCCTTTAACAAAGTCAGGAAAGCATTTACAGGAGTTGAAGCACTGTTTATGTGACATTTCAGGGCTGACACACAGTGATTCTGTGCTTCTGGGGACAGGGCCCAACAAAACTGCAACTTCCTGGTTATGCCAGTAAATTCCTCCCTGCTTTCTCCTCATTATGCAAGTGGTGGAGTCAAACATGACGAGTCTGATTTTCTCTTTAGCTGAAAAATTCAGAGGATTAGTGTATTACATCATTTAAAAAAAAAAAAAAAAAAAGCCAGTTCAGACTACCAGCAACGCCTAGGAAGTGAAATAAGCACGTTCCCAAAAACGCAGTGAGGAAGCTAAGGCAGCAAGAGGTTAACCTTCAGCTAGACCTAAGTCATGCAGGAAGCCTGTGCCATTGCCAAAAACACTGTCTAGGTTTTGCAGTTCCCAGTCTTGTAACCGGAGCAATTTAACCAGAGAAAACCTCAGGTTTTCTACAGCTTTGTGGATCTTTCCCAGTTTCTGCCAGGTTCACCACTGTAACCAAAAAGAGCATTAACCATTTTCTAACTCAGCAGCTGCAAAAAACCATTACCCTACAACTTGATACAGCAATTGCCAGCTTGGGAGATATCGTGAACAAAGCCTGTATTATGGGCCAAGCTGGTAGCACTTTCCAGTAGTCATGTTCTCTGACACTTCTCATTAGAAAAACCTGCTTTCAATTGCTTATAACTTTCTTATACTTGGACTGAAATTTTCCACACTGGATGTCTGCCTCAGGCTGAGTTTTTTGAAGCTTCTTAGCCCAAATAGTACCCATCTTTGCAAACTGGGGTAATGGAAAAGGAATTATGTATAACATCTGAACAAAATGACGTGAGTGTTCATTTGATAGCCCTTCCATGCTCTGCTCTGAGAGCATGAACTTTGCCAAAGCCATGATAGACACTCTGTCAAGGAGGCAATTTTTATCATAGGGGTGAAAATCTGTCTAAAGTTTGCTGAGTTTTAAAAGAAAACAATGCTGCAGTTTGTGTGTGCTGGAATTCTGGGCACCTCGGGACTTTATTCCCTGTGCACCTGTGAATGGTGACACTACTTGGGAGAAAGTTGACTGAAATGGTCAGGAGATGACCAGAAAAAGCCAAGCAGTTTGGGGAACAGCGGGAGATCCATCAAAGGAGCTGGAGCAGCAGGGGCTTGGAGACCCAAGACTGGCAAAGTCAACCAAGAAACAACACAATGAATGGAGAAAAGAGAAAGCAGCTGAATGACAAGGCAAGTGGGGTGGAAGCAGCAGATTAACTGATCAGGCTGGGAAAGAAGATTGCTAACAGCAAGTGGTGGGAATGGGATGTGTCTGTCAGGGACTGACTGAGCTAGGACAGGAGGGAGGGTGGGAACAACTTCAGGACAAACAGTCTGGGGGACAAGGCTCACAGCAGAGGCTGAGGTGAGGACTTGTAGCACAAGAAAACTGCAATGAGAAAACTGATCTGTAGAGACAACTACACCTAACAGGATAGGACAGAAGGAGCCAGAACTGCTTCTGGACAGTTGTCCAGACACAGTAATTCCTGAAAAAACTACTGAGTTTCACTGATACCTTCCATCTGAAGACATTTGAAAACAGCATCTGTTACCCCCAGCCCCCTGCCTCGATAAAAATCCACTCTGCTTAGGAAGTCAGTAAGGAATCAGTAGAGATTCACAGGGGGGATCTGAGAGCTCTATCCTTGTGGATGTCAATGGCATCAAGGCCTGATAGAAGTGATCTCTTTTTAAACCACAGAAACTTCACCCTCTGTTATTACGTAGGGTGTTACTACGTAGTTAAATACTATAATTTGGCCACATGAACAAGAGAAATAGATAGTTGCATGGATTTGAGTGCACCCTCAGCAAGTTTGCTGATGACACCAAGCTGTGTGGAGCAGCAGACTCGCTGGAGGGCAGGGATGCCATCCAGAGGGACCTGGACAGGCTGGAGAGGTGGGAACAAGCTAACTTCATGGGGTTCAACAAAACCAAGTGTAAGGTCCTGCATCTGGGCCGAGGCAATCCTAAGCACAAATACAGGCTGGGCAGTGACTGGCTGGAGAGTAGCCCTGAGGAGAGGGACTTGGGGGT
>JAOXOE010000343.1:32248835-32282565 GCA_028565055.1 Phoeniculus purpureus | reverse complement strand
ACAGGAAAGAAGTCAAGGAAGGGAGCCAGAAGACCTGCATGGTTAAACAGGGAGCTGCTGGGCAAACTGAAGAGGAAAAAGAAAGTCTGTAGGTCATGGAAAGAGGGGATGGCGACTTGGGGTGATTATAAGGCTCTGGTGAGAGAATGTGGGGATGCAACTAGAAAAGCCAAGGCCTCCTTGGAATTAAATGTTGCAAGAGAGGTCAAGGGCAACAAAAAGAGCTTCTTCAAATATGTTGCAGGTAAAATTAAAACTAGAGGCAATGTAGGCCCCCTGCTGAATGAGGTAAGTGTCCTGGAGACAGAGGATACAGAGAAAGCAGAGATACTGAACATCTTCTTTGCCTCTTTCTGTACTTCTGGGGGCTGTCTTGATACCAAGCCCCAGACTGCTGAGGCAAAGGAAGTTGAGACAAGAGAGGAGCTTGTCTTGATTAATGAGGACTGGGTTAGGGATAAGTTGAGCAAAGTGGATGTACACAAATCCATGGGCCCATGGTCTAGGTGATACTGCTGTGGCAGGGGGATTGGACTAGATGATTTTTGGAGGTCCCTTCCAATCCCCTTCCAATCCCTAATGTTCTGTGGTTCTGTGAAACTGAGCTGAAAAAAGATACAGCCTACTGCTAAAATAATTTTGCGTTTGTGCAGTGTATATTGCTGGTATTAGGAGTAAAAATTGGAGGAAAAGGAGATCATTATTTGCTAGGATTTATAAAGCCACTCAATATCTGAAGTAGTAAACTACCAAGAGGAGCCATAAATGTTTTGGATGGATTCTTTACATTTACTTAATGGGTTTGGATCAAGTTCTTCAGGCCGTACCCAGGTAAAGAAAGGTGTGAAGACATGGCTAAGATTTTCATTAAATAGGGACGGGAGGTGTTTGGTATATTCTTTTCTAGCAATGAGCACTGACAATAATGGAAGCTAAATGGAAGAATTTTAGACAAATATTTTTTGTAGCTCAGAAAAAAGCCAGGAGGTAGAGGCAGTGCACAGGACAGTGATTATCTGCTGTGACTGTTTCTTCAGAGGAATATTCTTTCTTCCTGCTAGGTCTGTGGAAGATGGGGAGCGGCCCTTTGCACTAGGAATGCAGTTTGTCTTACTGCGAACTCTTGGTAAGTTGTAGAGTTTATTATTCAGCGTTTCCATGAGGGATTATTGTGTTTGGTTGAAGTGTACCACAATGGTACTGAGATCCTGTAGATCTGCAACTGATTGCCTGACTAACTGTGTTAGGGATGTGAAATTAATAGCTCCTGTAGCTCAAAAGTTTTAGTGGTCTCACCATTACCATCCATCTTCAGGAGGAGACAGTGTCTGAGGTGTGCTATAGGCCACCTGACTAGAAAGACCAAGTAGATGAGGCCCTTCATAGGCAGATTGGACTGGCTTTCACATTCACAAACCCTCATGAAGGACTTCAGCTGTCCTGGTATCTGTTGGAAGAACGCAACAGCAGGGCGTAAGCAATCTAGGACATTCCTGGAGTGCATTGATGATAACTTCCTCCTCCAAGCAGATAGAGGAGCCGATGAGGAGAGGTGTTATGCTGGACTTTGTCCTCATCAGCAAAGAGGGGCTGGTGAGAAATGTGAAACTCGAGGGCAGCCGTGGCTGCAGCAATCATGAAATGGTAGAGATCGTGGTCCTTAGGGCAGTCAGGAGGCTACCCAGCAAGTTTGCTACCCTGGACTTGAGGAGAGCAGGCTTTGGGCTATTCAGGGACCCACTTGGTAGAGTGCATTGGGATACAGGCCTGGAGGGACCGTGTGCCCGAGAAAGCTGGTTAACGTTCAAAGACTACCTCCTCCAAGCTCAGGAGCACTGTATCCCTGGAAGAAGAAAGTTAGGCAAAAATGCCTGCATGGATGAGCAAGGAACTCCTGGACACACTTAAACAAAAGAAGGAAGCCTACATGGGGTGGAAGTGAGGACAGGTGGCTGGGAGGAGTACAGAGGCATTGTCTGCATAGGCAGGGATAGCGTTAGGGAAGCCAAAGCCCAGACGGAAATAAATCTGGCCAGGGACAGTAAGGGAAACAAGAAGAGCTCCCTTACCTGTGTACGGGAGAAAAAGAAACTAGAAGAAATGTGGACCCACTCTGGATGAAAATGGGTGACCTGGTACACTGGGATATGGAGAAGGCTGAGTCCTCAATGAATTCTGTGCTTCAGTCTTCACTCGCAAGAACGCAAACCATGCCATCACGGTCATGGGGGTTAAGTGCTGGGACTGGGTGAAGGAAGAACCACCTGTGGTGGGGGCAGAGCAGATTTTTTACTTTATAAAGAACCTGAAGATTCACAAGTCCATGGGGTCTGATGGAATACACCCATGGTCTCTGAGGGAACTGGTGGATGTAGTTGCTAAGCCATTATCCATCATATTTGAGAAGTCGTGGCAGTCCAGTGAAGTTCCTGCTAACTGGAAAAAGATCAACAACCCTTGTTTGTATAAACGGTAAAAGAGGAACACAGGCCAGTCAGTCTCACCTCTGTGCCTGGCGAGATCATGGAGCAGATCCTCCTGGAAACTGCTGAAGCACGTGGGAAATAAGGAGGTGACTGTGATAGCCAACACGCTTCACTAATGGCAGATCATTCCTGATAAACCTGGTGACAGCGTTCTGTGACAGCGTTAGAATGCTGGGGGATAAAGGTAGAGCAGCACTGGTTTATTCTTTGGTGGACATGTAGTTCAAGAAGAGCTGTCTGGGGCTGGCAGATGAAAGCAGAACTTGCTGTAAGGTGCTGCTCTGTTGTCACCTTTGCTTGATTTCTGTCCTATTTGTGGTCACTTTCCTGTGTGGGGGATTAAGAAGATTGGCTGCCCAGTTTTTCATGGTTTAGATTTCACATGAGAACAGCGGTGTAGAAAGCTCAGCAATACTCAGCATCCACTGTTTGGCTCAGGCATGTAGTTCCTTTAGCAGTTCTCCACTGTGTGCTAACACACACTATTTCTGTTGCTATTTTCATTTCAGCTTACATTCCCACACCAATTTATTTTGGGGCTGTTATTGACACCACGTGCATGCTCTGGCAACAGGATTGCGGCGTACAAGGATCTTGTTGGGAATACGATGTCACCTCGTTTCGTTTTGTCTACTTTGGGTTGGCAGCTGCTCTCAAGTTTGTGGGATTCTTTTTTATCTTTCTGGCCTGGTATTCCATTAAGTGTAAGGAAGAGCAGCTGCAGAGACGGAGCTGGAGGGCTTCGCCGGTGAACACTGTGAGTGAGATGGTGGGCCAAGCTGGACCCCAGCAAAACCACGCACGGACTAGATCTTGCCCTACCTTCAGTTCCCGAGGAGACATCAGTGTGGCACAAGGAATGAACTGCATAGCACAGACATACCCAGGTCCTTTTTCAGAAGCAATAAATTCCTCAAATGAAAATGCATTGGAAGAAGTCACTGCTGAGATCTAGAGCCCTGGCTTGGTAATGTCATATTTAATTTTGTTGGTTGACTTAGTTACGGCGCCTTGTAAAACACCTGTGCCTTCTATTTTTAATATAAGTGTAACCCGAGGTAAAACCAACAAAGCTTAATGCAAACACCCCTAGTGTGTTCCTGAGGGCTGGATACCTCAAACCAACCCGTGTTCTTATTTCTCCTCTCCTGAAAATGGAGTTTTTAAATTTGTGTTTGTACTTATTTCAGATGTGTCCGTTAAACGTCCGCGCTCTGATCTAATGGCGGGGTGGGGGTGAGGTACTACGAGCAGCAGACATCAGGGGAAGAATGACAAAAGCTCATACCGTTGCTGTCTAGGTGTCACAAAAACGTATCGTCAGTTTTGTATCTGCAAATCGTGTTTTAAAGGGATGAGTAATTACTGTGAGTTCTGCTACAAAGCACAATGGAACCCGTTTAAACTATGCAACGTATCTGGAAAACTGTTTGTGCCCCAAGTTAAGTTTAAAGTTTGCTTTTGAAGACACTACTGCGACTGAATTTTAAAGGGGCTATTCTCAGACATGAGCATTAGATTAAAAAAGAGCCTAAGGTTTAAAGTGCTGTTAGTAACACGTGAAGCCATACAACAGTTAAGCATCAGGTAACATATGCAAATAACACCTGTATCCTGTCAAATTGTGCACTCATGTTCATTTGGTGGGATGTAGTCTTTCTTCACACAGGACACGGGCTAGGGAAGTGTAAAGCATGGGGTACAGAATGTCAGTGTTAATTGGTAGTAGCACTAAGTGCAGGGTCACACACACGCCAGAGCAGATATGTGCTTGTGTCTAACCTTGTACGGGTGGTTGTTACTGGCGCCACATCCAGATCTTTCCTGAGAAGAAAATAACCAGTTATAGCTTGATAGAAGAGCTTGGCTGTCCTTCAGAAACGTGTGCCAGTCTAGTTCAGCTTCTGTGGGGACTGTGGGGCTGGGTCTGTGGTTGCTGGGGGCTTGGGGCTGCCACTGTCACCATTCACTGCCTGCTGCAGGAGTGAGAAGTTGCCTGCTGCAGGAGTGAGAAGTTGCCTGTTGCATGCGATGGGATGCACACAGCCTGCCCACCATGGTGCTTGGTACGAGGCTTTTCGTGCTCCCCACCACTGAGGATGGCTGGGGATGTGGTGGTGACTTGCATCCCAAGTCCCTCTCCTGCGACTTGTGCTGGGCAGGCTGGCAGGATGGGTCTGGAAGTCCTAGCTGTAAGGTTTGCCTCCTTCCTTTTCTCAGCTTCATTGAAAGCTTCTGTGAAGGCAAACGGTGTATTGGCTCTCCTTTGCCTTCCAGGGGAAGCGCTAAGAATACAAATGCCTGCAAGTGTGTACACACACAGGATGTGATGTGGCCTCTGCTTATTCCAAATTACCGTGGTGTGTTTTCTCCCCAGGAGAATCTAATCAGATGTGCTTGGCATTCCACCTGTCCCTCTGTAGGTTCAGTAGTGCTGTGCTTATGAGGTACTGATGATGTCTCCAAGGGCAGAGGTGGACACGAGGAAGCTAAAGCTGTATTTTGCCATGCAGGGAAAGTCGTAGAAGTTTAGGAAGTTAAAAGCAGTCTTTTAAGAGTACTAAGTGATAGTCAGGTTTGGACTTTGCCAGGTAAACAGTTTGCCTGAAAATAAATAGGAAAGAGCAAAAATACTCCTGAACAGAGTTATTCCTGGTTTAATTTATAAAGTTAATCAAACATTCTATGGAACCAAATCCCTGCAATTAAAAGCAATACTCTCTCGACATCTGTTGAGTTGTACTGTGAATAATAGATTTTCCTCTCCTCCTTTGCCCGCTGCCTTTCTGCATCTTCTGGCTCTTCTGGTTTGGCAAACTGCACCACCCACAGGGCTGCTTCCCCTGCTTGAAATGGTGTCTGCCTGTTCAGAGCCATTCTGGAGTGGCTCAGTCATCTTCTGTGGGCTTGTGATGATTCCCATACTCTCTGCCTGCAAACTCAGCTGCAAAGGAACCATTTTAATCACCTTTCACTACTCTGTACATCTAATTAACTTTTTGGAGTCAAGTCAGGGAATTGCTTTCTTCCCTTGTGCAGCCACCGGGTACAGTACATCTGCAGTCAGCAAGTGCTGCCCGAGGTACTAGCTTCTGCACTTCCCACCCCGAGCAATGTATTTCCTTGGCTCAGAGGTTAAGTTTTTTGCCATAGTTGATCAGAGCTGATGACAAAAATGTCTCCTTTTTCTCCAGTCTCAATTGCTTCTTGGCAAAGACTGAGGCAAAGGAGTAGGTCAAAGCTTACAGCCTCAAGCTGCACCAGGGGAGGGTTAGGCTGGACATTAGGGAAATTTTTTTTACTAAAAGAGCAGTCAGGCACTGGGACAGGCTGCCCAGGGAGGGGGTTGAGTTACCATCCCGGCATGAGTTTAAAGACTGGTTTAGCTTATGGTGCTTAAAGACCTGGTCTAGTGGTGAACTTGGTAGAGTAGGGTTATTGGTTGGACTTGGTGATCCCAAGGGTCTTTTCCAACCCAAGTGATTCTGTGATAAAGTGTAACAAGAGCCCATCACCCATCTATTTTAATCCCTCACCCATCTATTTTAATCCCTCACCCATTATAATCATCCTGGGCTGAAAGGAACAGTGACAATCTTTTCAAATACCTCAGAAACAGACCACTTAGGGAATTGTAAAAGACTGGAGACGAATCATCAATCCTGGTTTAGTCTGCTTCATGCCTGGTGTGTATCATGCTCCATATGAATAACAAGGGAGAGCAGCTTAGGCCCACAGGATTGTTGGGAGCTGGCTGATGGCAGAGAATTAAGAGTGATAGAAGTGACACTCTGTAGCTGCTGCCACTTCTGAGCTGATTTCAAGGGAATTCAGCGCTTGTTGGAATGGAGACCACCCGCCTTTTAGGAAAATCTTGATGTGCTCCTAAAACCCATTCTTCTTCAAAAGGTTTGAGAAACTGGAATGTGGCGGGCAAGATTTGGAAATGCTGAAAAACCCTTGTCTGCAGACTTTGAATGGCCTTTCCATTCTCCTTTCAACGTTGTGTGCAAAATGTAGCATAATGTGGTGTCTATCCGTCTACTGATAGAGGTCGTTTTGACTGTGTTAATGGGCTTCTACAAGAGCACTGAAATCAGCGTCCTCTGAAGGAAAGAGAAGCTGAACTCTGGCCAGTCTAACCTTAGCTGGTAAAGCTATGCAGGGTAACTTCCTAGAGAAGTCAGCTGCGCCATTGTCACCACTGACTGCAACGTGGACTGAGACCTGCTGGACAAACACATTTTGTCACTGCTGAACAAAGCAGAAGCGTCGGAGAAACTGTGTGCATCCCTCAGTACTCATGCTCCACGTGTGGTGCTAAACCGACTCGCAGGAAGACAAAAGGAGCTTTATCTGTCAGCCTGTGGAGGTGACTGTGCTGTTTTCCTACTGTGAAATCCTCTGACCATGGACTTTAAAGTTCCATTAACCTGTACATTCTCCCACCTTCACTCTCCACCTGCCAAACACTGAAGGCTGGATGGTAGTGAGTACAAGAAAAGGTAAGGTGGGTCCTGCTCACCACAGCAAACCCATGGCCCTGCAGCTACCCAGCCAGGGATCAAATGAGCCAAGACCCCTGGTGATTAACTGCAAGTCCACAAAGTGCCATCACAAAGACATTTCCACTTACGGCCAACTTGGACTTAGGGGCAGGAGGGGTGAAGCAGCCCCAATATGTGGACTTACCTGAACAAGTCCCTCTTCTTTCTCATGAGCGACCTGGATATAAGTGCTGGTGTCGTTTGGTACTGGTGGTGTTTTATATCCTTTCAGGTCAGCGTGAGCAGCTGCACGAAACCCATTGACTACTGTGGTACAGTTTATATTGACTGGGAAACTTTCCATGCTCTGACCAGCCACCGCATTGTTAACAGTGCATGTAGGCGTGTGCAGTTCCTGAGAGCTTGCTGGCCTGTAAGTGAAGTAGGGGCTTCTAGGTGTTAGAAATGTGAGTTCAAAAGCCCCTAAATGAGTTCCAAACACTTGAGTGTGGTGGTTTCAAAAACTGGGTTGAGGTTTTTTGGAGAAAAGCTTACTAACTTGTAGCATTAAGTGTCCGTTCATTATGGCCCTGACCCAGCAGAACACTTAAATACACGCATTGCGTCCACATACTTAAACATAACGCATGTATGTGAGCACCGGACTGAATCCCAGCTGCATTCAAAAAGCAGTTCCTTCACCCTAGGAGTGATTTCCTTGCTGAGCCTTTTTTCCCCATGGATTCATTCAGAAAGGGTACTCCCCAGTGCCACTCACCTGTGGCTACTGGCGTGGCTGGCAGTGGAGGAAGTCTTTTATGCTCAAACTATTTGTGGTCGTGCTTAAGGACACATTCGAGCTGATCTTGCTATTCACTTACTTTCTGAGTGTGTGAAGTGGGAAGGCAGATTACATGAGGGCATCTTCCAGCCCTTAAAGCCTGTGAGGTTACACAGGTAATGCTGTAGGTTTGGAGTGTTGCCCTTTCTCAGCATTTGGCCCTAGAGGTGCAGATGCTGAGTTTTCACGTACCCTGCACAAACAGAGCAGACTGCTACCTGCTCTGTGTAGCTCCAGAGAGCAGGGCACCTTCTGTACGGTTCTTTGCAGCTTCTTCCCCCAAATGCCTGCATTACTGCTGCCTTACTACATACACTCTGTGTGTGAATTCCACAGCTCTTTCTGATGTGGTACTGACATGAAACTGATGATAAATAGGTCCAAACTGTCTTACGGTGTTTTTAGAGACAGATTCTCATCAGTGTGCTGGTGAGGCTGAAGAACTGGGCCAGTACCTTGCGTTGGACATCAACAAGCTGGTGCTTTAGTAACCCTGTGAGAACCATGAGATCAAGTACTTGTTGAGTTTTTACACTGTTCACTGGTTACTACTACTGTTTTCAGAGATCAAAGGCAAACTACTTACTAAACAAGTTTATCTGTTTCAGGTTTCTCAATGATATGTCTTTTGTAATGGCACAGGAGATGCCGTGCTACATGTTGCAGTGTCTGTGTTCCCCCAGCTGAAGCCAATCAAGCTGTGGTTGCTTTTCAGGGACTTAAAACACCTGGTAAGAGATGGGCTACTACACCTGAGCTTCAGTCTGTATCGGCATCACTTTGGACAGTGCCCTGTGCAGATGAAACCTGTATCCTCACACTTCAGGTTCTTCATATATTGGGTTGGATTTTGTAGCCATTGTTGTCCTTCAGAGTGCTCAGAAGATGGGCAGTCAGAATCCTGGGGGTAGAGTCATTCTCTGATACTGAATTAGGGCTTTTTTTTTTTTCCTTGAAACATTTTGTTCCACAAATAACAATTTCAAAAGGTGACACATAAACATTACTGATAGTAGAGATGTGGAGCCTTCAGCATATGGCCAGGGTTCACACGATCGTTCTTCTTTACATTGCGTATCGCTAATACCTGTTGCTGTGTGGCCAAAGGTTTCAAAGGCTACCTGATCCTCAGGAAGGAAATGTTCCATATCATTTCCAGCTGTGGACATCATGAAGGGCTGCACAAAACATCCAAAGCATCGTTCCCCTCGAGGAAGGGTAAGAGACCTTGATAATCTTTGGATAAATGCCTGAACAACACTGTGGTGCTAATAGGTGATGAAGTGTTCTATGCTGTGTTCGTGGTGACTCCGGTGACATATTGCAGGCATGGCAGTGAGGAGCTGTGTGTGGTGGTTGCTCTTCTTCAAGTTGGACTGCTGCAGCGAAGACAGGGTTTGTAATTTCTGGGAGGCCAGTTCCTACCTAGCTCCTCTGTGGGCTTTGTCCCATCACTGAGGCTGAGCTAAAAGCTGTGCAGACCATGGAAATCTCAGTGGGTAGTTTATTTGATGGCTTTGCTTAAGCAGAGGCTGGAAACTAAATTCAGTAGCAACAACAAGAAACACTGGGCTAAACCCTTTAATCAAGCAGCGTTAGTGTCTGCGTTACAAGGACGATCCAGCGCTGAAGTACGAGTGATCTTTTGGAATACCAGAAAGAGAAGGGTAGAATAAGAGCAAATTCAACTGGTAGCAATGGAAAAAGGCCCAAACTGGTTGACGTTAAAGTGAGCTGTGATTTGACCCAGAGGGTTTTAATTTTAAGATCTTGAATTCCGAAGAGCAATTATTTGGTATTACTGTGCCTGGACTGCCTGTGCAGAAGAATCATCTGCAGCCTAGGCAGCACCAAGAGGTATCACCTCCAACCGATAGGTGAAAGATTTTACCTCTTTACAAACCCTGTGTTTGCAAACCTGGAGGGAAAGTTCAATGCGAACAAAAAGGAGCATGAAGTCATCCGGCACGGAGGTTAGTACAGGCACCCGGCTGGAGTCATGTAGCTCTGTGTCTGCGTGAGGGCTGTGTGCAGACACCCTCCTCTTCTTCCCGGCTGAGCAAATGGGAGTTTGGCCCCCAGCCGCAGAGCAAACCTCTACCAAGTGATTGAGGCGGAATGGCAACAGCCTGGGAAGCAGGTTAGGAGCGTGGCGTGGGCACACTGCCTGCTGCTGGTTTGTTCTTTACAAACTCATGCAAATGTGTAGAGTATTAAGGAAATTGTAGCATATGTCCGACCGTATGAGAGTGTGGGTGCTGTGCTGTGGTAAAATTAATGGGTTTATGCGGTTTGTTCTGCATCCTTTAGGCTCCTCTATGTTTTGGGGGCGGTTTTTTTATTGATATTTATTTCTCAACAGAGCTTAGAAGAATTTTAAAGCCGTGTAACACACTGTTTAATGAAATCCGCTGTCAGCATCTGGTGTAAACATGTGTTTACAAAACAAATTCTCGAATACTTGATATTTGGAAATAAAAAAATAGCAGATCACGTGCGTTTTATTTGAGACAAAGTGACAAAACGGCGTGTGGGTGTCCGGGCGGTTGTTCTGCATCATTTGAATTATTTGGGGTTTTGGTGCACAGTCAGAGGAAAAACACCTTTCCACTGAATTCAGTGACCACCACATCACTACGAGGGATCATTAATACAGCAATAAAGTCCAGTTTCCTTGAGCTCATTTGATTGCTGTTAGTTACAGAAAGATAGACACGCTTGTTTGAACTGTATGCGGAGTATGGGCTTGTGTGTGTTTGTGCCGCTTCATAGAAGAGGGTGAGGGCATGAACCCCAGGACCAGACTGCTGAGGTCATCACTGCTTCATGGATAGTTCTGGACCACATTAACAAACTACCTCCATGTGCTTTGTGGGGAAGGGCTACACCGCAGAGAGCCCCCCATACGTCAGAAGTGACTGAGCCAGGTGTGGTTTTCCTCCCGCTCCTGCAGCCCCCTGGCACCTCTGGCTGTGTGTGTCAAGAGTCCTGATGTCCTAGTGCAGAGCTGCAGGGGTTGCAGCACAGACCACAGCACCCTCTGTAAGAGCTCTAGTGATTGCAGCACAGGCCTGCTATCATCACAGACACTTACAAAGGAAAACAAATGGAAATTGTATTCTGGAGCCACGGGAGCATCTGCACAGAGCCAAGGGGAGTCCCAGGGCTAAGTGCTACCTAATGTGTGTGTATGCTGTGGGTGCACTGTGAGTACTGCAGGCTCCATACACACCAGCCACGGCCAAACAGAACTCTGCAGCCCTGAGACAGCTGAACTCACAGGGCTTATCCTGAGGGCAAGTGCTTTTGGTTGCAGACCACAATCAGAGGCTGGAGTGATGTGTGCAGCACTGCAAGTTCCAGGTTCTGCTGACATGCACAGCCAGGGAGGAGCTACTGTTTAATGCGTGACGGAGAAATCTATGGGGTCCAGATCATCTCTCAACTTCCAACTTACCTGCTTTCATTTCTAGTATGTAGAACCACACACAGAACTGCCTTGCAGATCCTCCCCAGTGTCACCAGTGTCCAAGAGTGGAACTGTTAAACCAAGGAACACACTGTGGATGAAATTACAGTCAGTAGATTTTTAGCACAGCAAGGAAGTAATTGCTAGTCGGAAGAGGAATAAACGAACTCCTTGGCTTGGGAGCAGAGCGTCCTGGTGCAGGGGCTAGGACTGGTACTGTTGTGTGGTTCTGCAGTGACATCTGCTGCTGGAGCTGCAGTGACATTGTCCCAGCAGCTCCAAGTGGCTCAGGCTGAGCTCAGACTCAGGGTTGCATCCTTGCACTGTAACACATGGTTTTGAAATTGCTTTCTAGCTTGTATCCCCCTCACTAGCAAGTGCTGTCACAGCACAAATAGGATTGCCAAAGCCAGCCCACTCCACACCCTGTGTCGGAGTACACCCTGGGTTTGCCAGGCTTCTCTCAGGGGTGCCATCCAACATTGCCAGGGCTACTTTCGGAGCACTGGTTGATCCATTCCCACAAACACGGTCTGTAGCTTCAATGTCTGCTGGAGCATCAGTGTCCAAGGCCTGTGTAGAAGAAAGCAAAGTCCAAAAAAGCACAGCTTCCAGCAGCTGAGTGTAGCTCCTGAGGCTGATCTTATTCACAGGCCATGGCAGAAACAGACTGCAAGTACGAGAGTGTTTACCTTGAAACCTAAATTCTGTTTTGTGAGGAGATAACACCTCCTGCTTGGAGACCTGTGGTACCCCCCTAGTTAAGCCCTGCAAGGCCCATCCCCATTCTGCTGCGCTTTGCTGCACAGGCAGAGCTCTGCAGGGAGGAGGGAAAGCAGCACAGAGCAGAAGGCAAGGTGTGACGCTGCCTGACTTCTGGGAACTGCTGGTTGTGCAGCTCGGTGCAGGGACTTTGAGAAAGGCAGGACTGGATGAGTTGGGAATTAAAAAGCATTAATAACAATCACAGCATGTCTAAAACAAACAAATGCGTATTATTCACATCTCCTGGAATAACTGATGGCTAACAGAATGAAGAGTGTTACTTCCTGACCCACTGCTTTATATGCGGAAGGATTCTTCAAATGGAAACCGTTAACAGCTTTTGGAAAGCTTCATTAGGAGGAAAACGGGATCGTCCGGACTGCTCTGAAGTAGGTAAAGTAAAACACTTTGTTTTTTTATTTCAAGAAATATTGCTTCTAGACTTTCCCGAAGCCAGAATTGTACTATAAAAGTATCACAGAAATATTATACAAGATTTAAAAACATCCTAGTAACTTAGAACCTATGTACAAACAGCATCACTCATGACCATAAATACGTTTTCCTATCAATCAGCCCGTGACACATACATCAGGCAAAGAGCTGGTCGCTTTAGCGTATTTACAGAGTCCGTAAAAAGATGACTTCTTAAAATTATTAAAATCCTACTGAGAGAATCTCCTTTTGAAAATGTTCCGACTGAAAATACAACGCGATGAATTTAACCTGCAGTGCTTGCAACAGCCAAAACAATACCCATAGACCAGAGAGCGAGCCACAGGCAGGAAAGGCACCCGCGCCCTGGACTAGCTGGAACGCCACCTGCGTGAGGTAAGTCTCGTCTGTTGTTGTTGTGCCGATCATTTAGAAATGGATTGCAAAGCAGGGGAAGAAATGAGCTTTTGAAAAATGCAGATTTTCAAAGTAATTTTTGTATTATACTGGATAAAATTTAATGTTTGGTGAAGCCCAAGAAGAAGTTTAGAGTATAACAACAAAAGTTAGCTAAACTGCTCCGTTTTTACCTCATGTGCTTTTGTGAGTCTAAAGCGACCTAAACGCAGCATGAGATCCACTCGTTCCCTTTAACGCCCGCTCAAAACAGAACCAATGTAAGTCTTAACGTTCCAGTAATGCTTTCAAGATTCTGTTCTGGACAATACAAATCAGACGGGGTGATAAAAGCACAGACACAGTGACGTAAACCTTTCTACCTGCATCAGAAAAACATAAACACCTCATGGATTTTTAATACTGACGATATCGACGCACAGGGAAACAACTCCTCCTACAACCGCCAGCCGTACCTCGCTGAGAGTAAATTCAGTTAAAATAAGAAAAACATGCAATATTTGTTTCTGAAATAGTACTGGAAGTGGCTGTTTCCACAACCCATGCTGACCACCGCCTTCCTGTCCGTCTGTTTATTGGCTTCACAATTACATGAGACAGTGAGTGAACGGACAACACGTGAGGGGTTCGATTTGTGGAGGGGTATGGCCCACGCATTTCAAAAGTGCATTTTACTCAAAGGTGTGACGTTAAGAGTTTCCAGTGGTTAAAATAATTTAAGCAAAAAGACAACATTTCAGACAGATTGGGTGGACCGAGACATTCATTCATTCACACTGGATTGTTTGGATCTAGAGAAAGTACCTTGACCATCCTCTTTGAGGAAATCCATTTTGGCTTTTGGAGGATGTGCAACTGCATTTGGTTCTGTTCATCGAGAAGTGGAACTCTTGCTTCCCCGTGGGGAGAATTGCTGTGGCAGGATGTGCGTGTGAATAAAACAAATGCACACAGACAGAAGCTGGGCTCAATGTAGCTGCAACACTGGTCTACAGTAAACATGGAATGTCGCCTCTCATGGTTACCTTTATTAGTTAGCTAATAAGGAAAAGGAGAGCTTATTGAAAGGTTTACAGCTTGATCTAATCCAAGGAGAGAGGAGCTGAGGCACTGCCTTCTACGTTTAGGACCTGGGAAGTTTCCCCTGCACGACTCTGCTCTGTTTTTTTCTGGAAAGTTCCCATTTTCTGGGTACCGATAGGTGATTCCCTAATGGATAAGTTTACAGCCTGATGAATGAGAGGTTCATCAGACCTCATGGGAAGATAGATTTGATCTTCAAATATATCTTCTGCAGCATCACTGTCCTGATGAGCGTCTCTCTGTGGAATGCTGATGGGTTGTAGCACGAAACCGTGCCGGGACTCCAACTCGAGCAAACCGTTTCCACTGAAATCCATATTGAAACGGTCTGATTCTTTATCCTCCATCCATTTTTCAGCTTGATAGTTAGTTCTCCAGTGTGCACCATTCAAACCACCCTTCTCAGGAATATCATTGTTTAATTCAAGTTTCCTTTCCTGACTTAAATTCACTGTGCTCAAAGCAAGGGCCGCGAAGCTTGTTGGCACAATAAGCTGCAACTCTTCCGCAGGGAGGCCGCTCGATTCTTCAGCAGAAGTCATTTCCACCAGGGCGAAAGGCGTGGATGATTCGTCCCTGTTGCTTTGAGCAGTGTTAGCCTTGTCTGGTTTATTTTGTTGGTAGTAACTGTTCAGCAGTGCAAACATTCTATCTACATCCTTCAAGTAATTAGTCCAGTCAGCCAGACTAAGTCTATAGTCGTGTCTGTATCCATATACACTCTCATTCACACTGTACAAGTCTTCCAGTCCTTGCCAGTCGACGTCACCCGTGAAACTGGGCAGGTTAGCCTTCCCATCCATCCCATAACTGTCCTCTGTTGAAAGAGAGAATAAAGCCTAATGGTGAACACCAGCTTAAAAGTGCAAGCAAAGCTTCCGTGTGCGTTTCTACTCCACTTTACTTGGAAGCACCACCATTCATAAGCTCAAAATGTTAGACAGTCATGGCCACGATCCTGGGCTCAGGTCTGCTCACAGCTCCTGCTGAATACACAGCAAGAAACTCCATGTCTTCTGCTGCATCCTTGGATTGAGTGGAAAGGAGCAAGAGCTGGTCTAGCGGGGCTTTGTGACAACAGTCAGAGATAAATCTTTGCTATTGCAAGGCAGGAAAGTTGCCACTTGCCTTTCCTGAACACTCTACCAAAACATGGAATCAATGAGCAGTGGTTAGGTGTAAAAGATGGGACTGACTCTGAAAGCCGTTAGTGACCTGTTCATCAACAACACCCACAGGAATCTGCTGTCTGGGTAGCTTGGGACACCAGCCACAACTACTGCAGAGGTTTTAAGAGAAAAAACTTATGGGTATAAAGGGACCAGGAGAACATCACACAAAGGGATTCAGTCAACAGACCCTTGAAGCTATAGACCTCCACGTTGTAAATGTGACAATATTTAGATTTTATAACTGGAAACAGGTCTGAGGATGGAGCAGGGCAGTGAGGGGGCAAGACACGGGCTAGGAAAGAGGGTTTGGTACTTCATGTCAGATCTGGGTTTTCCCCTCTAGACGTGGGACTGTCTCTGCAGCCTCAGAGGACTTTCACAGCTGGGATGGCACTGAGAATCATTGAATGGTCTTCATGTTAAGCAGAAAAAACCCAAACTTGTTTAAACACAGGGGACAGAGGTAACCTGTATTGATACTTGTTAAACCACTAGGAAAGCAAAGCCTTAAGCTCCTAGAGCTGGTTCTTGGTTGGTTGATGAGTCACCTCACAGCTTAAGTCCACAATTTAGCAGTAAGAATGGAAAGATCCCCACTGAAATCAAAGCATACAGTGGGGAGGAGAGAGGAAAGCAAAGGGTTTCCGCTGTAAGAAATCTCATTACAAGTAGGTGCAAAAGGTGCAGATGAGGTGCCTTTGAGTGGTTGCCTCACACGGTATTTTGGAACCTCTCAGAGATGTCAATATGCCCAAAAGAGAGAAAAACTGCTGCTAACTGTTCACAGAAAAACATCCATTGGTTATTACAAATCAAGCATTAGCTAAGCCTCAGTCTGCTACTACCATACCCCGCAGTTCCATGTTGCCATCCATGGCTGCCCTGTCTCAAAACTAAGAAGGGATCTGGGTACATTTCCACTGAGACTAAAGACAAGGACATACAAATCATCTCTTTGGTGGCTTTGGAAAAGATCTCAGACAAGCAGGAGTAGAGAGAGGAGTGTGTGACTCCTGTACCCTTTGATCAGCCATGTCTGCAGTCACTCTCTGTCCATCAAAGGATACAGGTGGCACGAGTTTTTCCCTACATGTTAAGAAAACAGCACTGTACAGGCTGTCTCCAGACAGGCCTGTCATCTCAGTCCTGTACTTGTAGCATCTATGGCTCTGTGCTAACTCAGGACATTGTAGACTGTAAATACATCTGAGTAGATGAATGATGTGATCTGAAGGAAGCCTAAGGGGTATTTTACATGACTTGGCAGCACAGGGCTTTCCTTTTCTTATTCTGCTGGTTTCTTTACAGGTATTGAAAAAAGGATTCCCTAAGAGATAATTGTAATGATTCCAGATAAATGGGTTTTGTTAATTTGTTTTAGACACCTCCCACCCCCCCAGTTTCCACTGAGAAGGGGCTCGGACCAAATTGTGGAACCTAAACTTTTGTGTGCATTGAGGAACAGGGTGTCTGGGATGCAGCAGCACAGACCAATGTCACTTGTGTCACGCTGCACCTGCGACCTATCCTATTACGCTACCAGTGTGATGTTTACGACTTGGTATCAGAAGTGAAAATGTTTCCATGACTAAGCAGTGTGGCAAGATATAATCTGAAGATTAATCCTGTGTGCTCTACTGTTTCACACAATCCTTGAATTCAGACAAGGTGTTTCAGTCAGGTCTGTAGTTAAAATGGAGAATGCTTGCAAGAGTGTCTTTTAATGAAGCTCAAAATCACAATTACAGGGATGCCTTTCTATACCTGTAGTAGCCAGTTCTTGCTGGGCTGTACAGAGCAGTACAAACAACTGGGATACAACCAAACGAAAGCTTATCTTTTTCCTAGATCCCAACACTCTTGAGTGAGAAAATGCAAAACTGACCGCAAAAAACTTAGCTGCTTAAATGGGAGCCCTGTAAAGCAGTGAAAGACGTTGTCTCGGCTGCCAGGAGCCAGTGACAAGGCTCTTTTCAGAAGACCTTGTGAGAAACGCTTTACGTGAAGTTATATGCTCCCTGCACCCATTTTACGTCTCAGCTCACAGGCTGTTCAGGGTTGGAAGGGACCTCTAAAGATCATCTAGTCCAATCCCCTTGGACTAGAGCTGGGTCACCCAGAGAAAACTTTGTCTGAAAGGCCTCATGCACAAAGGAGCCTCCTCTTTCTGCCATACTTCTAGTGACCTCTGAGCACTGCTTCTGCCTAAAGCAACGTCTGCCAACATTTCCTAGAGCCAGTGAGAAGATTCTTCCTCACTTCCACAGGTCTGAGTGGCTCTCTGGGTACGTGTACCTCGGAAAGCTTTTTAGCACGTTGGGTTTATGTTTTTAAGGTAGCTGTACAAACTTCCTAAATAAAACCAGAATAAAACCCCAACCATTTAAACCAACCCAACAACAGGAAATCAACCCAAACCAAAGGAGTATTTTTGTGTCATTTTCCCTGTGTAAACATCTAAGAAATACAGACATGGAGGGCGAGCTGCATGAAGTCTTGCTATGACAACGAGCTACGTTAAATGCAGAATGGTAGATCTAAAAAACAATGGCCAGGTCGAGTGTGAAGTAGTTAGGAGGTGCATGCATCAGAAGCTGTGCTGTGTGCAACATGGCAGGGTACAGACATTAGTTGAAATGGACTGGAGTCATGCAATTATTTGGAAAGAAGCTGCTGAGGAGAATAAAAAAGTGTGGATACCTGTGTGGATCATAGCTTCCTCCATCTTTATTTCCTGATATAGGAAAATACAAGAGTAATTTTTGTTAGTGTTTAGAACCTGTAAAACCATTCACAATGTAGTTTTCCATGCACAGCATCTAATCCCTAAAAAGAAATGTACTGTGTTAAATAAAGGCAGAGCTGCAGTCCAACAAAGATTTCCTGGAAGTTATATATAAAAGAACTGAAAACAGCTTTTCAAAAATAGTAAAAACTCCAAACAATGAGATATTGTAAAAAAGAGAAACATTTGCAGCTGAAGAAAGAGATTCAAAGATCACAAATTATGTAAAAGGGAATATACCTGTAAAAAAAATACCACAGCGTTAAATCAACCGGGTTGAAGTGCAATGAATTCCACGGCTACGAAGAATCAATAGCAGCTATTCTTCTACCCAGAGACTGTTGTAAAGAAACCCTATTTTCCTCAAATACAGAGGGGACTACTGCTGTTTAGAAGACTGCAGTGTTAAATGGCAGATGTGGTGTAGAGCCTGGCGTTGTTCATACAGACAGACAGCACAGGATTTGGTACCTCACCTGCTACTGGGAGGCAAAACCTCCCAGTAGCAAAAATCCTGCAACAGAGAAAAGAGTTGTGACTGTGAAAGAGCTGTGTGTGCTTCTTACTGTTTGCTCAAGCAACTCCATAACCTTTCTGCAGCATTTCTGTCAAGTGGTGGTGTTTGCTGTCACTGCCTGCCTAGCAGCACCCACCCCTGCAGGCTTGCAAAGAAGCTTGCTGGTCCTGTGGTTGTGCTGGGTGGTGAATGCAGATCCTTCCAGACTATTCAGAGCAGCGCTTGGGAGAGGGACTCTTGGGGAGACAATTAGTACTTGGGCCACAAAACCAGTCAAAAGGGGATTAGCAATTCTGCTTTTCTTGTACCTGTTTCAAGTCCCTTTGGCCTTGGATTGCACTGCTTGTAACCTTGACAGCTTCGCAGTTCCATTAGCTGTATGTGTAATTGATTGAGAACGCCTCTCTCCACAGTGTGCACCGTATTGGTCAGCTGGGAAAAAGAGGAGTGCAGAGAGAAAATATTATAAATAAAATCAGAGCAATCTGGGGGACAACATTTTGTAACAGGGAAAGGGGTTTACCTGATAGGGATCAGTGTTCATATCAAAATATTCCAAGAAGCCAGTTGCAAACTCACAAAAGAGAAAATTGTGGGTGTCATTAACTGTTCGCAAGCACCAGTAGGTGTTGTTGTTTGAGCTTGTGCAAGCACAGAAAGAGCCCACTGTAATCAAAGAAGCAAGTTATTAGTTTTCAGTTAAAAACGCTAGGCTTGTTTCTTCTACTAGTAGAACTTCTAAAGATTTTCATGGACTTAAATTCTAGAGTAATTTTTAGAAAACTATCTGAATGATGTTAGATTCTCAGCTAAGCCATCTCACCTCTTGTGCTAATTTCATATACTGAAGTAATGCAACAATCACATCCAAGTGACATTCTCCCTCCACAGCTCAGAATAACAGCAGCCCCTTTACTAAGTGGATGGGCACCAAAGAAGGGCTGGAAGGAGGATCTGGGGAACTCTGGGCCTGTCAGCCTGGCCAAGTAATGGAGCAGATCATCCTGAGTGCCACTAAGCGGCAGGCACAAGGCAACCAGGGGATCAGGCACAGCCAGCGTGGGTTTAGGAAAGGAAGGTCCTGCCTAACCAATCTGATCTCATTCTACAACTGGGTGACCTGCCAGGTGGATGAGGGCTGTGCATATCATCTGCCTACACTTCAGCAAAGCCTTTGACAGTCTCCCACAGCATCCTCCTGGAAAAGCTGGCAACCCATGGCTTGGATGGGTACAGCTTCTGCTGGGTTAAAAACTGGCTGGATGACTGGGCACAGAGAGTGGATGTGAATGGTGCTGCATCCAGTTGGTGCCCAGTGAACAGTGGTGTTTCCCCAGATCAGTACTGGGCCCAGTTCTATTCAACATCTTTACTGATGATCTGGATGAGGGGATTGAATCTACCCTTAGTAAAGTCACAGATGACACCAAGTTGGGGGGCAGTGTTGATCTGCTGGAGGGGAGGAAGATGCTGCAGAGAGATCTGGACAGGCTGGGTCAATGGATGGAGGTCAACCTGATGAGGTTTAACAGGAGCCACAGTGTGCCCAGGTGTCACAAAAAGCCAGTGGCATCCTGGCTTCTATCAGTAATAGTGTGGCCAGCTGGACTAGGCATGTAATTCTCCCCTTGTACTGGGCACTGGTGAGGCCTCCCCTCAAGTACTGGGGGCAGTTCTGGGCCCCTCACTTCAAGAAAGACATTGAGAGGCTGGAGTGGGTTCAGAAGAGCAATGAGGCTGGAGGAGGGACTGGAGGGAAAGTCTGATGAGGAGAAGCTGAGGGAGCTGGGGTTGTTTAGCCTGGAGAAGAGGAGACTCAGGGGGGCCTTCTTCCTCTCTACAACTACTGAAGGGAAGTTGTAGACAGGTGGGAGTCAGGCTCTTCTCCCAGGCAACTAGTGACAAGATAAGAGGGCAGGGCCTGAAACTGTGCCAGGAGAGGATTAGGTTGGATGTTAGGAAGCCCTTCCTCACAAAAAGGGTGATCAGACATTGAAATGGACTGCCCAGGGAGGTGGTGGAGTCCCCGTCCCTGGAGGTGTTTAATAAAAAACTGGATGTGGCACTTAGTGCCCTGGTTGAGGTGGTTGTAGTGATAAGTCATAGGCTGAGCTTGATGATCTTAGAGGTCTTTTCCAGCCTCAATAGTTCTGTGATTGTGTAAGTGCCAGTTCTTCAAAACAAGGCCCTGATTGCATGAAGTGGAAACTCTCACACAACAGAATAACCTAGATCACGTCTGCAAGTGGACACAAGGCTTACAGTTCCAGAACGGTGCTGTTTGCCAGTGGTTGTTGTCGTGGGTGAAGCATGTCAGTCCAGGGAGGCTGCACTCATCTCCTTTCTTCTGGCGCCTCTTCCCCTTCCTCTCTTTTTTCCTTCTCCTGTTCTCTTTGAACAGCTGCAGTTTGCCATCCACTTCCTGAGCTGCTTCTCTGTTCAGAGAGAAAGCATGGCAGGGCTGACAAAGAAGAGTCTCTATTTGGTTAACAACAGCACTGGCAGTTTTACGTCTTTCTGGGGCTTTTCAAGAGGAGAGTATGAGGCTATGCCCTTCTAGCTCTTATGGGGAGGTGTTCTCTTCAGTGAGCGTGAGGGATGACGTGCTGCTGCAGTTAAGTTTAACTGGATCTTTTCAACAATCATTAGGTCAAGCAGCTTGTGAAATTATTACTCTTACCCATTTTCTATCGATAGGTTTTACACTTTTAGAAGCTTGTCCAAAACTGCTGAGGGTTTCTCAAGAGAACTTGCTATACATGACCTTTCCTTTCCCTCATCTCCTCCCCTACCCTCTCCACAGAAACCCCCTGCCCCCAGAAGTTGTATTTCTCCAGTTATCTGGAGCCCAGCTGAGAGAGTGAGAGGACAACAAACTTACTTGAAGGGATGAAGGTGGCTCTTGAGTTTCTCTTGGGCCTTTACCCCTTTCTCTTTGTTGTAATAGCTACGGGGAAAATTATTAGGAATGCTGAAGAAATGCAGTAATTTTCAAATCCCAAGAAAATCAATCCAAAAACATACCGTCTTTGATATTTTCTTAAGCAACTGCACAATGTACCTTCATAAAACTCATTTTATTTAAAGAAGTTGTAGCTGTGTGAGGGACCCTATGCTAGGTTATAGTAAAACAGCAGCTGGGCTCAAATATGTTAGTAGGATACAAACCTCTAGTCTTAACATTTTAACACTAATCTTCTTTTGATTCACAGGAGCTTTCTACTCTTAACAGGGATCTAACTGAGCATCTGCAGTGGTTATTAATATCAGTAAGGCTTGGGAAAGGTGTCAGCCTTAGCAATTGCTGCAGCTTTCAGTGTTGGATGTGGTTTCTCTTACCTCTGTTTACTACAGTCACATTCATCTGGTTTTCTTCGTTTCAGATGTCCTCTAACTTCTCTCAAGTTCTTAATTTTGTCTTGGAGAGCTTCGATCTGAGGAGAATATTTCCAAGTCAGATTTATTCTTCCAAAACTTAGCAGTGCAAAGACTTGACTCCGATTTTAAAGTACCTCTTACCTCCTTATCAATGTAAGCCTTGTGGTCCTTCCAGGCTCTAGCTGATTGATACAGCTCCCTCTCACAGTGAATGGTGTCATTTGGAAGAATAAAACATCTGTAGACACAAGTTAAACAAACAGGACAAAGAAGGTCAGTGGGTTCTCAGTTGCCTACCCATTTCTGCTCTTCCTTCTAACATTCCTAACCCATCCTTTGATGCACTTCATTAAGAAATAAACTCTACAAGGTCTTCTTATATTGACTCAATAATATTAATGATTGTTTCAATCTGTTTTCTCTGGAAAATAAGAAACAAACCCTCTCATCCATGACAGATGATTTTTAATTATTCAAAATTAATTTTATATTTTCCTTGGTGTAAAAAAAAACCAAAAAAAAGAGAAATTTATATGTTATGCACAATGAAAAGGATAAAATAGAAGACACTTGCTACCCTCATCTGCCTCAAACCAATGGAAATATCACTTTTCAGGTGTGTGAAAATATATGTGGCTTTTCAGATGAATCATGTTAGCTGTTTTAAACTAAACAGTATTTTGAGGGTTTTGTCTTTTAATTCAGATTTACTGTTGGGCTAAAAATTGAAACCTGTGTGTCTTCAGCATGGAAAAATGACTGTGGGTCTCTTCAGTGATACACAGATCTAATTTATCTTAGCTAATGTTAGTGGTTGCCGGCATTAAGAAGGATGATGTAACTGATCTAACTGGTCCTCATTCAGAGTGGGATTTCAGTTGTCCCAAATGTTGGCCTCTATGCTAGGGTGGTAGCCCTGATATTACAGAGAGCAGTAGGATTGTTAACCTCACAGAGTTTTGATTCAGAGTGTGAATCTCTTTCTGGAGACACCAACTCCTCAGAAATGAAGCCTAAGCTTTCCTTTGAGTTGCACACAGTTAAATAATTCCTCCTTTTAACAAATACAACTCAAGCTTACCTAAAATTGACAACAGTAAGTTATTAAAAAATTGTAAGTATACAATTTTTAAAAATAGAGAGCAAATGCAATAGGAACTTAAGACAATGTCATTTCAAGAGGAAAAAAAAACCTGGAAGATCAGTCGTACTTGTGGGTCACTCTGACAGAGCTGGGTTGGCCTATAGCACCGGTGCCATCAGCAATCATCACGTCACCAGGAGCATTATCAGGTTCCTCTTCTTCATTTTCAGCATTGTGACGCTTGGTGATGCTTTTGGTCTTTAACACCTGCAGTTCTTCCTCCTCCAGATTTATGTCATATATTTCACCTTCAAACTCCACCGACAAGGACCGGGTTTGGCGAGTGTGAACAAATCGGGGTTTGTATTCTGAAACAGAAGAAAGAAACACATCCATGGCTCTCCAACTTGTGCCGTGCACACAGAGCAAGAATGCTGCTCCGCAGAAACAGCAGAGCTGTGGCTGCACAGAAATGCATTTAATGACTTTTTGGTACATCGGGCTCACAATCCCATAAGTGAAATCCCAATTGCTTCAATTTCGTGCTAGTTTGACCCTACACCACACTCAGCATCTGCATCTCCTACCAGAATGATGATATCTAGAAAGTGACACACACACACACAAAATCAAGACCACAGGATTAGAAAACACTCTTGGAAATTAAAACATTCAGTACCATGAAACCAGGTCACCACCTGTAAATTGGTGACACAAGTTTGACTTATGCTTCAGAAAAAATTACTTTTTTAAAAGGTTAATGCCTTTCCCTTTTTAAAGGCAGTCATTAGAAGGGCTAAAATGAATCATATCTATCAGGGTATATGTACCTATCCATACCTCTGTATGTACACTCCATCACACACATCATTCATACTTACGTGTACGGGTCATAGACCGGCAAAACCTTGGTGCACTGTAGAGTTGCAGTGAGATGTACTGTGTCACACTGAGAGCTCTTAGCTTAGCAGGGTTTTGGTTCTAAGAGTCTGATTAATTAAGACACTTAACTCTCTGAGGGGTCTTTGATGTCATGGACAAGAGTACCTGTGCTGGGCTCAGTCTGGAAGACGCTACACAGCGAGGGTGACAGAGCACTGGAACGGGCTACCCAGGGGGGTTGTGGAGTCTCTTTCTCTGGAGATGTTTAAAACCCATCTGGATATGTTACTGTGCAAGTAGGTCTAGGTGATCCTGCTGTGGCAGGGAGATTAGACTAGATGATCTCTCGAGGTCCCTTCCAATCCCTAATGCTCTGTGATGCTGCGATTCTGTGGTACACTTTTTACTTCTTCAGCTAAATTCATTTGTCTCAATTGAGCTGATGAATCCCGCAGGTGATACTGCACCAAAGCATGTTCCATCTAGCCAAATAACCACACAGAGCCCAATAAATACCTGATTCAGCTTATAAAAGTCAGTTGTAGGGCATTTGTGTTTGTTGCTTCTACACTGAGCACACCTCTGTCGCTGCCAGTGACAACCTGCAACAGCAATTTATGGAACAGAATAAAACAGGAGCTGTAAGAAGGTACTGTACTGCCCTTCACAAGTAGTTCTACTGCAGATTTTTATGTTAGCAACTTTGAGGACTCACACTAAATTTTCCTGCAAGAATCTTTCAGAAGTGCAGATTGTAAGCCGCATACAGCTCTTCATTCAAACCACCCTGCCCTAAAGATCTTTGGTGGCTGCCTGCTGACAGGTACAAAAGAGCTTCCCGGTCAAGTCAATGAAGATATTAATCTTTCTGAAGAGAAAAGCCCTAGTTTCAAAGCAACTTGCTGATTTATAACCATATTAATCTTAGACAGAGTAACGCAGAAAGATTTGTAGGGTCAGATGGGGAATTTTCTGGTGTATTAACAGCCTCTGTTGGTACCATGTGTTAATTAAGAGACTGAAAGAGTGGAATATATGAGCATCTTTGCCAAGAGGTATCTAAGACAAGGCTTGAACTACTCATTCCCTTAATAACACCTCACCATCATGAGTTTTTCCCTGCTCTACTTAGAGGAGTGCTAAGGTGGGTTTGGAGAATGAAGAGGGAAGAGGTATAAAAATGTTGGAAAGAAGAAAAGCATAATAAATGGACTTCTCCTGATGCCTCCTGCAGATGCTTTCCACTCTTACTTCCCCTTACAAGTCACTTCCCCTAGTCCAGTTCTCATTCAGCCCTTGCTGGTGCCCTGGCAATTCTCTTTCCAAGGTATGTGGCAGGTATCTCCCCTTGGAAAGGTCACTTGGGAGAACACCTTCTGTTTCAGAATCTCCCTGGCAGTCTGTCACATGTAGGCATTTTATCAGAGAAGCTGCTGCACACACTGTAAAGTTCTTTGGATCATACAAACAAAAGGAAGAAATTAAATCAAAGCAGCATTTGGTCTGAACAAGGAGACAACCTGAGGTAGGCAGTATTGCAGCTGAATGTACTGACAATACCAGGGATTCCTGTTCACAAGCAGGATGGAGGAGGCTTTAAATCAGGAAATACTCTGAATTATACTGACGTTATTTTCATATTTCATAGACATCTGTGCAGCATCTTTTAACCTTGGTGTTTCTCATATGACTTCACTCTCTTCCTGTTATAAAGGCCCATCTTTAGCTCATTATCCAGTCTAGATCGAGAGCAGGACTGTCCGTTTGCATTGCTGTCGTTCCAGAGCTTCATTTTCACCGCGGGGCAGGCAGGTGGAGAGCTCTGGTTCCATTTAAGAAGTGGCCTCTTTCACTGAACTGCTTTTATCCGCCAGCAGCAACAAGCCCCAGCGCTGCTGTGCTGAGTCCCTCCTGCCCGGCTCCCTCGCCCCGCTCCACTGGAGGACGCTGCAGCCCCAGCGCTGTCGGAAGGGACCGGCACAGTCGGCGGAAGGGGCCGCCGCAGCCCCGCGGGGAACCGGAGCCGCGGTGCGGGGCAGGGGGAGGGAAGCGGGAAGGGCTGCACTGGCCACCCGGGCAAACAGTGGCACCGGAGGATCTGCAGATGCCACCGGGTTCTCGTGTCTGGGCAGCGCGGTAGGTGGCACCAGAGCACCACCAACACCAGCACCAGCACCGGCAGTAGCACAAGCCTAGGGACTATTCCTCGTAAGGATTATCCAAAGGACAAATATCATTGTTATTATCTCAACACTGCGGTGAAAGCTAGCGTCTATGGTAAAGCAGCACTCTGCTAGCCATGGGCCGCAGAGACCAAGAGGTCGCAGAACGCTTACTTTGCACATTAGGGTTTCTCAAGAACTGTCTTTGATTTTTCCTTTGGGTCCTGCTGTTTCGGTAGTCGGTGTCTCCGCAGCTGCAGTCTTTACCGCTGTATCCCCGGGAGTGTATGCTGCGAGTCCTTTTCCTGATGGCCAGTATGTCGCTGGACACCTTACACTTGTGAATTCGAAGTTTGCCGGAAGCATCCTCTGTGCACTGCCACTTCTGTGGGAGAGAGAAAAATCAACCACCACTTACCAGCAGCCATCCAAACCCGTGCTACTTTCAGGTGGACTGTTAAACAAGAGAGACAGACTTATTTTAAAATTAAGCAGTTTTTTAAATAACAAACTGAGAAGGGAAATAATCAAGGACTAAATTCACCCACATCCTTCTCAACATCTCTTTCATGCTAGGCAAACATCAGTTTAAATGAAATCCCTGCAAATCTGCATAAAGAAATACAGCCCAGCCAAAAAATATATATAAATCAAGAGTATCTAGACTAAACACACCCTTGAATGGAGCAAGTAAAAAGCCTTAATTTGCAGAGCCACAGAGTACAGCTGTCAGGGCTGTTTTCACCAACTTTTTTTTTCCTTTGAAAAAACAACCTTTTTTGCTTTGTTCTGTGACTTGGAATTTCTATCACAATTCATAGGAAAATAAAAAAGTCCCCACAGATGAAGAAGAGCTGATTCAGTTGTAGGGCTCTTTGGAAAGAGAAGGATGAACGGTGGACACGATTTACAGAACGATATGTAAACCGCTAACAACACGTAGTTTATTTCCTTACTTGCCAGTTAGGACCCACATCCTAAGACATGCTGCTGCACACCAAGACACTCAGACCTCCCACACCCTAAGACATGCTGCTGCACACCAAGACACTCAGACCTGCAGACATTGCTGGTTGGTTGTATTTTACATGTGAAAGGAGAAGCCTGGATGTGTGGTACCCTCAGCCAGCACCCCCACTCCCAGCAGGTGCAGGTCAGAGGAAGAACAGCAATAAATAATAAACAAATAAAACAGCTTGGATAAACTCCTTTGGATTCCTGAGTCTTGAGATTTGTATTGGATGTGGGAGAAAAGGGTGCTGTGCGGAAGCAGTACCTGCGGGAGGCATTGTACATGTGCTGAATATCAGAGAAAGTGTGGGACAATAAGAGGAAATGGAGCTTTTCCCAGCTTGTCTGCACAATATCTGTCTGACTTGATTATCAACATCACTGAACCAGATGGAAGATTCCAGGTGGATTTTTCCAGTGGACCCCACTGTCTTCACATTCCAAATGAAAAGCAACTGGGATCTTAATTTCCTTTCCATGCTGAACTGCCTTAAAAGAAGCTAAATGTAGTTTTTTTAAAACACATGGGTAGGTGCTGGCAGATCAGAGCTCCTCTGCCCTTGACCAAAATTTGCCATGTATAGCACTCAGAACACCCTGCTCAAGCTAAGAAACTGGTGAGTAATTTCAGCCCGTCGTAGTGCAAATAGCAATAGGGAGAACAAGAAACAGCCATGTTTGTTCATCATTTTAATACAACTGTAAGTGAAGATTTGTTCAGTTGTGCCTCTTGAGCCACAATGACCAGTTTGCATACAAAGCAATTAGGTTTGGCTGGTTAGTGTCGAGAACAAAACTCACGAATGCTATTGCTAGCTGGACCCTTGCAGTTTCAGCTTCAGCCAAGTTTCCCTATGATGTGTTCTGTTTTGCTTCCCATGACCATGTAGCATAGCTTTGTCCTGTGTCACTAATAGCATGGCACTTAGGTGCTGGCCCTGGTGGAGTCCGCAATGAATTTTGGAATGGGTGCTAATATCAGAGCATACACAGTTGGATCAGTGTTTCCCGGTAAGTAATGGCTGCTCTGGAGATATTTCGGGGTGCTGTCAAGCTGACTGAAGAATGAAGAAAGAAAACTAAGTCTCAGTTAGATTTTTCTGACTTGAAACCCTGAGGAGTGAGCTGATGTGGCTCTGAACCACAGCTCACTCTGTCCTAACACATGGGCTGAGGTGAAAACTCAGTTGAATGCCTGTGGATTGGCATGCCTGGTCCCAGAACAGTAAGCCAAGTGTGAAAGTCATAGACTTGCACAAGCCTGATGGCTGCCTGAGGAATTACCCTCACCCAGGAGTTCAGTGTAAACATACACCTACAGGTGACAAGGGGATTTTCTACAAGTCAAGGTGGCTGAGAACTGTAACGCTGTGCAGGAATTCACTCTTCAGTAGCCAAAGCAAGAGAGGGTTGTTACAGGGTAAGATCTGCCTGCACCGCTGGGTTTCCTGTGTTTATTGGGCACGTTACATTTCTAAACATATGGCACTGAACTTTAATGAGTCTCAAAAGCACCATTTTAAAGTAAAATAAATATTCTCTTTGTCTAACATTAATTATAACAAGAGGCTCCAGGAGTGGCTTCAATAACCACTTAGATAATTTTTTAACAGTACTACAACTAATACTGAAACAAGAAGCTCTGTGTCTAACACAAACCAATAACTGTTCTCTATTTAGAAGAAGAGATGAAATGGGATTCAGATCCACTTGTTTTGTTTTTAATTTTCCTTTATAAAGTGCCATTATACAGATGCTTCAGAGTTCTGAGATGGAATTTTCAGACCAACTTTCGTGCGTCCCTGCCCATGGCAGAGTAATCGGGCACTGAGCGTGCATTCTGCACCAAGTCATAAAGGTCCTTCTGCTTGTCATCAGATCTATAAAATGCATTAATGCACACAAGAGTGTGACTGATGCATTGCTCTTTCCTCTCCCCTCTTTTCTACCTTCCTTCCCTCTATAAATACAAAATTACATTTCCAAGTCCAAGACTACCAGGTTTGGTTCCTGGGTCCTCATTTCTCCATCAATACAATAAACATTGGCATATACAGGAACTAAACATCTCTTCATTATGTTTACATTCATGTTGTCTTATTTTCCCCATGTTTGTGTTCCTTCTAGTGGTGATGTTTGACACGACACCTAAGCTGATCTAACAGTTCACTGTTGCCATAGGAATACAGGATAGTGTTTGCTTTTGGCTGCATGCTGACTTAGGAACTCCTGTGCTGATTTATTTTCTCTTCAGCAGCAGAAAAGAGGACTAGCTCTGAATTAAAAATCCGAAACTAAGAATAGAGAAAAAGCAGGAATCTGCCACTTGGCTGCAACATGCTGATATATTAGTTCAGTCACGTCATGAAATTTAACATGCGTCCCACCTTTCTCCCTGTTATTGACTCATCTCTTCCTTCTTTCGTCTCATTTCATCACCCTCTCACATCAGCTTCCTGCCTCCAATTTTCCTCCTGCCTCAGTTTAGCTTCAGAGGGGAACCAAACATGGAAGAGGATCCTTCCCAGAGCCTCCATCCCTATGGCTCAGCAGCAAGTTGCAGAGGCAACTTGCAAGAGGTAAGGGTGTAAAAGGACTGGGCATCCTATGAGGAACAGATGAGGATTTGGGTTTGTCTAGTTTGGAGAAAAGGGGCTGACGGGTCACCTCTTTGCTCTCTACAGCTTCTTGAGGAAGGAGCATGGAGATGGAAGGGCTTAGCTCTTCTCCCTGGGTTCCAGTGATAAGACGTGTGGGAAAGGCACAGAGCTGTGTGAGGGGAGGTTCAAACTGGACATGAGGAAGCATTTCTTTACTGAGAGGGTGGTTACACACTGCAATAGGCTTCCTGGTTGATGACCGAAGCCTGTCAGTGTTTAAATGGCATTTGGACAATGCCCTTAACAACATGCTTTAGCTTTTTGGCAGCCCTAAACAAGCCAGGCAGTTGGACTCAGTTCTTACTGAACTATTCTACTCCTATTCCTGTTCCTATTCCTATACTATCCTGTCCTTCAGAAGCTCAAACTGCTTTAATCTCTTCCAGAGCTCAAGTGGAAATGAATGAAACACATTAGTACATGTGCCTGCTACCTGGTGGGGAGGTAAGCACAGGACTGCTGCAGGAATGCTGCAGGAGCTTTTCCTGGGATGATGCCATTGGCATGGTGTGTTTTCTTCTGGGTGTAGATATTGGCCCTTACAGAGTCATTTCAAAGGCAAAGATGAACAGATGTGCCGGTTAAAAGAGTATTGTTTGTACCTGGTGGCTTTGCTCTTCGTTGCTGCTAGCACAGCTCTGGTTGGGACTTAGAGATACACGAGCAGGACAACAGCAAATGACTTCATAACTACCTTGGGTATCAATTTCCTGGTATTAAACAGTTTGCACTGCAGCCTTAAAATTGAGGAGCTCTATTTCATTACTGAATATAATTGGTGCAGAAAAATACACATTCAGCATGGGTCATTGTGACGTGTTTCACTATAAATATCTAGCAAAGCAGGATTCCAAAACCATTTTTCTTTAGGTAAGACACTGTGACAGCTTTAGGAGAGTTGCTGCCCCTTATACAGAAGGGAAATTAATTAGACAGCTCTTGAAAGGTGTCTTAACATAGGCGGGCTAGGGGTTTCTATGAAATGTAATTAACTGGTGTAGAAAGTATACTCTGCAGTGTTAAATATCTTGTCAGATTTTATCACAAAGCTACAAAACTCTTAAACCAGAAATGTACCACAGCCACAATATTTGTACAGGTGCTTTTTCATTTGAGCAATATATGACTGACTCTGAGTATTATGGCTCAGCCTAGGGAATGTTAGGATGAGGCACAAAAAGGAAGAATTCATGAATTTAAACATGTCCTCAAGGTCTCATTTCCCTGCTTTCCTGCTATGAAGGGTATGATCTAAATTTGAAAGCAGTTGAGATGAAGACACCGTCATGGGCAGCGTATGTGAACATTGTTTTGTGCTGTTAGCAGTAGCCAGACCTGGGTGAGTGTCAGGGGAACTGATATGACAATGCTGTCAAGAGAATCTGGTTTAGGGCTGCACTACTGCAGTAAAAACTGGGTCCTGTTTTTGCTTCCTCTGTGCCATTTGAAGAGGCTGTATCACACAACATACTGCAAAGTGCCCTGTAATTAGCTGGCAACGGTAAACAGCAGCAGCAGTTTATTTTTGCTGAACTGGACCTGAATACTGAGAGATGTTTATGGGCTAAGGCCATGCCCTCTGTGCATTCCTGCAGCACAGCCATGAACCCTGCTCCTGAACAAGGCTCTTAGTGCTCCTGGATATACTAATTTGTGTTGCTACATCTCAGCAGTATTTGAGCATTGCATGAGTGCAGCTGTTTAACAGGGACGATGAGCCAGGTTTGCTCAGAGAATTAGAAACGGCTGCATTCTCATAGGACAAAATTCTCCTTCCCATTTTAGAGCTGGGCTGATGCAGATCCAGATTTTTGCACCAGTCCCTCATAACTGGACCACCATGTTGAATCATGCACAGCTCCAGAGTCTACCTCTCTGAATCTGTTCAAAGATGGTATTTATACATAGCCTTGTCCCCTGAGATAGTGCAACCGTCAGTGGTGCAACAGGGAAGCAACTGGTCCTGTAAGAACTGATGTAGTACAGGGGGAAATGTATCATAGGCTTTAGAAATACCTTTGGTTAAATGCTCAGTGACAGAACTCGAGAAAATTAATCACTGTATAACAGAAATAATTATAAGACTATTGCCAATTTTGAGCTCATGGTGTTTAAGAAATGGGACAAAGATAAAATATCCTAGGGATTTTAGACAATTTCCCATGCTTGACTCACAGACAAGATTGATTTTAAGTGTCACAGTTATAAAAAATGCATGTTCTGCACTGTCAGCTATAGAAGTGTAGGCACTTAGGTCAAGATATCAAAAATTTCACTTCCATAGAGTCCTCTACCCTATCTATTAGCTCACCTGTAGTAACAACTCAACAGCAAGACACCTCTGTTATGAAAACCTGCTTGGATATGTTCCTGTGTGACTTGGTCTAAGTGGTCCTGCTCTGGCAAGGGGATTGGACTAGATGATCTTTCGAGGTCCCTTCCAATCCCTAACGTCCTGTGATTCTGTGATTAGTGGACAAATGTCTACTCTCTGTTTACAGGGGCCAATGAAAAGATAAAATTAGTCTTTCAGTTATAAATAGCAAAGCCGACAAGAATGTGTTCTATTGGGTCACATACCTTTAATTTGCAGTGGTCTTAGTTTATACTGTAGTTCACTGTATATTTTAAAATAAATAAAAGCAAGAAAACAAGAAATAAAAAGAGAACCTCAAAGGACTACCAGAGAAAGTGCCAAAAAATTATTCTTGTGTAATCTGTTTTCTGTCTGAACATTTTTGGTACATAAAATTGTTTTTTAAGATGCCACTCTACCAGAAATTCTGTTAGAGACCCTGTAACATGGTGATAGAAGTGCTGAAAGACATGATCACAGTGAAGGTAGTGATCATCCCAGACTGGCATATCTTAACTTTATTCAGAACAGAGCTGGTACTGCAGATTAAGAATTGCTTGGATTAGAATAATTGGATAATTCTGGAAAGAGATGCCTTCTCTTTAACAGGAAACTTAAATATTTAGGCTGAAATGTGAAATATTTAGGCTGAAATGTGAAATACCTTGCTTTGAAGGATTCTTTTGAGAGATAAAGGAATTTATCTTCACACTTGGTATTAACTTGTAAACAGAGCGGTATTTTAACAAAGTGGTATTTCATCATTTGTAGCCATTTCTATGAATTCTTGAGCAACTAAATTGCAGGCGTGTTCTTGTCAACTGTGAGGGATGACTGCAGGGTCTTAAGTGAACAATACCTGCAAGAGCTCTTCATGAAAGCACATAAGCATGTACTAAGTTTCAAGCACATACTGGTCCCAAACATACGTGGTTCCAGTTAAGTCTGTGTCTAGATGCTCTTGTGAATTATGACCAAGAAAAGCGGCATGAATGGGAAAGAGCAAAGTGGAGACAACTTTGAACTGACATTCCGGTAAAATGGGTTGATCACAGAATCACAGAACATTCGGGATTAGAAGGGACCTCAAAAGATCATCTAGTCCAATCTCCCTGCCACAGCAGGATCACCTAGACCAAGGTGCACAGGAACGTTTAAAAACCCAGCTGGATTTTAAACATCTCAAGAGAAGGAGACTCCACAGCTTCCCTGGGCAGCCAGTCCCAGTGCTCTGTGACCCTCACGATGAAGTTCCTTCTCATATCGATGTGGAATCTCCTGTGTTCCTATCCCATTACCCTTTGTCCTATCACTGAGAAGAGCCTGGCTCCATCCTCCTGACACCTACCTTTCACCTATTTACGAACATTAATGAGGTTACCTCTCAGTCTCCTTTTTTCCGATCTTCGTGGCCCAGCTCTCTCAGCCTTTCCTCATTAGGGAGATCTTCTGCTCCCTTCGTCATCTTCGTGGCTCTGCGCTGGGGTCTCTTGCACAGCTCTGTGTCCTTCTTGAGCGGAGGGGCCCAGAACTGGGCACAATATTCAGATGCGGTCTCACAAGGGCAGAGTAGAGAGGGAGAAGAACCTCTCTTGATCTGCTTACCAACCCCCGTTCTGATCCACCCCAAGATGTCGTTTGCCCTCTTGGCCACAAGAGCATATTGCTGGCTCATGGTCATCCTGCTGTCCACCAGGACCCCCAGGTCCCTTTCTCCTACACTGCTCTCCAACAGGTCCC
>JAOXOE010000343.1:32188337-32248735 GCA_028565055.1 Phoeniculus purpureus | reverse complement strand
TCTAGGTGATCCTGCTGTGGCAGGAGGATTGCATTAGCTAATCTTTCGAGGTCCCTTCCAATTCCTAATGATTCTGTGATTCAATGCATCAACATCTATGGATATTTAACATTCAGCAATATTTGTGAACATTCACTTAACACCTACTAGCTGTCACCACAACTGTACATATATCTGAAATGAAAACCTTTTGACAAAAGTAGTAAGATGCTACCTTAGAGAAACCAGATTTATTCAAATGTGACCTAAAAAAAAGGGATACATTCTGTTAAATTCTAATTAGAACATGTGCGTTAGAACACTGCTTATAGAAATAAAAGCCTTATCAAACAAATTTATTTAATCATTTAAACACAAACCCAAGTGCATTAAGATAGATCAGCCCCTTTTGGTTTTGTGCTATTAAAAAAATCCTTTCTAGATCAGAGCTGCGCAGCAGGTTCTGCACATGTGGTGAATCCCTATCCAAAAGGTGTCAGAAGAGGTACAGCCAAACTTTTCCAGTCCTTTATCATGCAGTTTCAGGCAGACACAGAGAGCAGCTACTTAAGTGTAAAGTATCTCCAAGCACCAGCTCCAGCAAGACAGGACTGATTTTTCTCATTAAATATTTTGTTACATTAAAACTCTAACAGTCAATTCTTTCAGGAAGAAAGAGAAAGAAACTTCAGATAATCTGAAAATTAATGGCTGAATCCAAGTTTGACCCTCAAACTATGATGACAGGATGGAGACACTCAACATATGCAGTGTCTCCAGTAAACCTCCAGTTAATTTATCTCCACAAAACACGTTGTGAGGGAGTGAACAAGTGAAAGAACACTGACTAGAGTTTCTAACAAACTTGGTAATAATTTCACCTATTGGAACTAGTCAACAATTAGTCTCTGCTCATTGGTACAACAGGAATTACCACAAGTGAAAAAAAAAATCAGGTGAAAGGACATGAAATATCTGTTGACAGAGGAGTAGATCACAAAGCCACACAAGAGGAATAAGCACAAAAGTAAACAGTTTACATCATACCTGTCAAAACTCAAGGAGTCTCTTGCTCTGCTCTTCTCAGTCTTTACTTTGTATCTGTCACTGATTTTACTAATGAGTGATTTTGTTGCATCTGTTATTTCTTTAGACTTTGTTTTCTGTAAAAACAGAGTTTAAGCCTCAACTCTGAACCCATGAAACAGAAGGGCATAGCTGCAAACAGAACTAGAGGTTCCCAACCATCATCTAAACTACATTAAATGTTTTCTAAATGCAATAAAGCACATCCCTTTGAGAATCATTTTCCCTTGTATTGCCCAACAGCGAGCACAAAAACATCAGTTTAGCAGGTATTTTCTTTTAAACGTTGAAGGTTTGTGTACTGTAACACTCCAAATTGAACAAAAGTGTTAGTTGGTGCTTGCTAAATAATAATTTCTTAAAAAGATTACTTTTTAAGATGATGTTCAGAGTAAACAAAAAAACTGAAAAAGTGAATCTCACATTATTTAGTTCACTCAGTGTTAGGGGAAAGTTAAGAATAAGTTTGTGGCTAAATTAAAAGACAAATTCTCTTAATTACAAATAAAATAAATGAAGGTAAAGAATTCTCACTGCCTTTGATTGTTTTGGATTTCCAGTCTCTTTTGTCAAGAGACCATGAGGTTCCTCTTTTGTAAAACCTGAATGCAAAGATGTCTCAGACACTCTATCTGCAAGAAATATTTTAAACACTGTTTTAGTAGTAATATTTTTTCTTTCTGTACTTAACAGTTTCTCTTCCAAAAGAATGACACTGACTGTCCGAGTATTTTGTAATTTCAATTACATTTTCTTGGGTTTTGTCTCTTTAACTGTTAGCTAGAGATACTTCCAAAAAAATGGAATAAATGCTTTTTGTTTCACAGCTCTTTCATTAACATTAAAATCTAATATATAAAAATTTTAAAACAGGACAACTGTAGGTTCAAAATTAAGCTTTTTTTAACGCTAACAATTAATGAAGTAGGAACATAACCTGGACGGGACGTTGGCACCAATGACTGGTTTAGGTTTTGCTTGTCACCAGTTGTTATGTTCTTCTCAGGAACAGAGCATGCCCTTTTTTTCCATGTTTTGGTTTTATCAAAAGAACTCTCCAAAAGACTAGGCAGCCTAACAAAGACAATTCCATTAGTCAATTGCAGAAAGTGAGTCTTAATTACAACAAACATGCATCAAAACACAGGAAGAGTGACATCCTGTAGACATCATAGAATCATTACCCAATGCACTGCAAGGTGGCCAATCTTCAGAAACACAGCATTTTAAAGTCAGCATCAGAGATGACAACATCCTACAGCCATTGTCAAACCCTGATCCAAAGTAACTGGGCTGCGACAAATCTGCTTTCTGGGGCACAGTTCACTTACGTAAACTCAGATGTCCTTTGTATTTTACCTTCACAGAATCACAGAACATTAGGGATTGGAAGGGACTTTGAAAGATCATCTGCCAATCCCCCTGCCAGAGCACGATCACCTAGACCAAGTCACACAGGAACATATCCAGGCAGGTTTTAAATGTCTCCAGAGAAGGAGACTCCACAACTCCCCTGGGCCTTCTCATGTGACCTGAAAGAACTACCCTCCTTGTTACTATTAAAACAAACTTACTCCTATCTTGTAAGTGAGTACTATTTTCAGTGAACAGATTCACCGATTTCAAGTCTTTGATTAATACAGCAGAGGAGCACTATTGTACCAAATACACACATGGGTGCTTGTTTGGTGCCATGAATTTCAAAGTTAAAAAGTGAAATGACATAATGGAAGTGACCTGAGTTACACAGTTCTTCAGTGCAACTCACAGAGAAGACAAATTCTGCCTTTTTCTGAAATTATGCAACAAATTGAATTCTGACAACACCTGAAAAAAGTCCCTTCAAAGTGAGTGACAAGAGTGGCTTGGTATTCCTTTCCAATACTTACGAAGGTTTGTTGCTTCTTCCTACTGGCTGAGAATCAGGAACAATATCTAACGCTTCATCTAAATGAGACAGTAATTTGGTAGTATCATTAGTACGATATTATTCTAAAGTTATATACTACTTATTTTTTATTATTACAAAAGAAATAAAACTAAAATAATTTTCAAAGCAAGGACTGTAAGTTTTACTTGCCTAAAGCTTGATTTTGCATGACTTCAATTTCTGCCTCTCGTGTAATTTCTAAAACTTCTTGAGGACACACTCGCTACAGTGGAATAAGACCCAAAAGATATTATTAGTGTACGAATATAAACAGTAAAACCTTGTAAACTTGTGTTTTCCCTCATAAAATAACAATTACCTTTTTTATTTCATACAAGAGCAGAATCCAGAACCTTTTCAGCTAGTTTTGCGTGATATTTGATTTTCTGATCTGTTCTGTTTCATAGAATTCATTGTCTACTTCACATCTTAGCCCATTCTTAAAAGCACAATAAGTAACAGGGACCATTACAACCCACAAGTAATGGCAGTAAAATATCCTAGAAAGTAACACTTAAATGTTCTAAAGTACACGGTCTACACTTTAAAACCTTTTCCTAATGGATGGCTGCTGCATTTTAGTGAATGTCTAATCAAAATTGCACTAAACCCAGTGCTATAAATACATAGCCTAAAGACGTTAACATTTCACAATTACAGTTGAATGTATTTTATGCTTTTAAGAGTGTTTCAACATCGCATAATTAATTTGAGATTCTCTGCATCCACAGTTCTCAGATTACGTGCAAAGGAAGAGTTGTGGTTCTCGTAAAATCAAGTTAACTCATGTCAGGCCCAATGCAGGTTTTAGCAAATTTTTTAAGAGACCAGCCTGACTTTAGACACATTCAACCTGAAATTCAAAGACAAAAGCAATCATTATGCAATCAATAAAATATACTGTTTTCTAAAAGGAAGTTTTGACTGCAAAACCATAGGTCTTTAAAATATGAAGAGGGAACAAATTACATTGGAAGTTTTTTTAAGTAAAAAATGCCATGCTTACTCCAATAGGTTCCCAAGAGAAGTTCTTTGTTCTGGTCTCATTTATTTCATTATTAGATCTTTTGGAGCTCATCATTTCCAAAGGTACTTTAAATCGTCCTTTACAAGGAGTGGCTGCAAACAAACCAGATGTGTTAGAATTCTACTGCTTCTTCTAATCTGATTATGGCACTCTGTGTGACATCAATATGAAGAATTTAGAGTTTATCACCTTTATTCCACAAACTTTAAAATACTAATACTTACCTTAACTCATTATGACCTTTCAATTACGTTACACATCACTGAATCACAGAATTTTCCTGGTTGGAAAGGATGTCTCAGATCCCCAAGTCCAACCATATACACAACAAAACCCAAAACCCCGTCAATTATGTTAATGAGCCCACAGACTGTGGATGTCTAGTGCAGGCAATGCTGCTTGCAGCCTGGCTCTGGCAGAAAATAGCTGGACACATATTTAAAGATTTTCCTTAATGAATTTTTACTGGGATAAGTTCCAAATAAAAGAGTCTCAGAAATTCCCTGTCTAGCTACATCCTAATCCTAAAATACTTTCTTTTTTAACTTCCATTACTCTTACTTTGTACATGATACATGGACACACAGAACTCTGGATATGGAAACACTGGAGACACCTGAAGCAAGAAAATTTTGCTAGTCATGCCACTTGTTAGCATTGTTAGCCTCCACAGGTCCTTGTCACAGAAATCCTTCCCTATAGAAAGTATTAAGCTTCTGTTCTAGTGATACTATTAGTAGGAAAGTGATGATTCATTACTTTCCTTTTCTCTCTAAGCAGCACTTTGACATAAGCATCAGTAGCGCCAGAGCTGTGACTGAATCACCTTGCTCACGAGCCTTATATTCAGCTGCTCCTTGAAGATGCACATGCACCTTCCAGAGAAGAGTAAATGAGGATGACAGCTGTATACACTGGAGAATGCTGATTTTCCACCATGACTGCTGAGAACGTTAACCCAAGAACATATGAGGAAAGAGATGAAAAAACCCCTATGTTTTAGGTCTCCTAATAAATTTTTGACTTCTCAGCTTGTTCCAGTACAAATTCCTGAGAGCAGTAGTAAAACTGATGAGTGGCCTTCAACTGTTTGGAAGACACGTGCAGCTACTAAACTGCATCATGCCCAGGGACCAGCAGCAAGAAGCCTAGTTTAAAAAATTCAAATTTAAAGTACCTGTTACAGACATTTTAAAGTCTACTTTTCATTTCCAGCTCTGCAAAGGATCTCAGATCATGCTTGTATTTCAAAGATGCCCACATTTACCCTTAAAGTACTTGTAGACTTACATGTGCTAACAAATCCTAGTGGACTCATTGTAGGAAATCTTTTCGTTCCAGGAATAATCACGGATGCTTCAGACACTTTCCTTTTACAAGATGGGATTTTCTTAAGGAATAGAAGAAACCTGACCATAATACACAGGCTTAAAGATCACAACACAAGATTGGAGAAAATCCATTTCCAAGAGTTTTTTTACAATTTTTGTTACTGTAACATCAGTGGCTGGTGCTGCACACTCTGGGCAACGTGATTTTTAGACAGCTCCCTTTTTAGAGAAAATTCACCACAGTATTTGAATGATACAACAGTCACAACTAATGTTTTTAAACTGGGATTGGTGACTGCAGACTTTAAAATTAATTTAATCAAGTACAGACAAATCCTGCCCCTTTTTAACAGTCAAAGTAACAGAGATGATTCCCAGGAGTTGAAATATCAGCTACAAGCCAGCAGACCCTCAGCAACAGGTTTACTCGACATACACTGCACGTGTGTGGAAGAACAACCAGGCTTAATAACCTGGACTTCTCTCAATTTAAACCAGAGAATCAGCTGCGTGTTGAGGCAGTCCCATGAAACTGTGATTTGAATAATCAGGACACAGGACTCATCCTGACAACCACAGTTTTTTTGTCATCATCAGTTTTTGTGATGGCAAAGCCTATAGGACTGTTTACAGCTATTTCCATTGTTAACTAGGCTCCAGAGTATACAGAATATATTCTAAGAATTTCTTGAACACATTTCTCTATAAAGAGAATTCTCAGAGCATAATGGCCTAGAGAACATGAACAATCACATTTTATTTTTGTCACAGTCTTAGTAATTTCAAAATGTAAGAGATTTTTTTGAAGGGATTTTGAAGGAATTTTTAAAAGAATTTATAGCACCAAACCATAAGAAAAACAACCAAAGGCTGCACTAATGAAATTGTAAAATAAAAGGGATTTTATAAAATGAGATAAATATTTAAAATTACTTGTATTTGTCATGTACTCTTTACTCTCTGACAATGCTTCCTACCTTTGAGGAATCACCTCTGCATTCTTCTTGATTGTTGCTACTATTCAGTGTCCTTGAAGCTCCTGGAAGCTCGTGAGTTTTGTACTTCACAAATTTCTGCTCTTCAGCTTTTTCTTCCAAATGTGGTGACAACTGACTTTCTGGTACCAGAACCTGTGTAATATCTTAGATTTTTATTTTTATACAATATTGGACCTTACTATGTTTTAAGTGTACACAAACACACACTAAGCGACTTCTTTACCCCAAGTAACACACACCTCACTGCAGATTTCTATACACTCCAGAGCTTGTATACTTTAACCAGTATTTAACCAGTTATTTCATTAACAAGGCCAGGTTACCGAATCACAACTTGCGTAAAAGACCTTCCCCTGTGTATGTTTGTCTGAAATAGCCTATGATTTGGATACTATCTCCCAAAACACATCATATTTACTTATAAAGAAATCACTTAACTGGCTTTAGAATTCACTTACTGGTATTTTAGAAGTCCTTGTTTTTATGGTGAATGATCATAAATTAACTAATGATCAAACTAAATATAAAAAGCAGGAGAACACCCATCGCAGCATACAGAAGCAAAATACCTGTGATCCACTTTCATCAAAGATGACACGTACAGTTGTTTTGGCAACAGATGCAGGCCGCTTCTTAGTAAAGCTCTGTAAAGCAAGCAATGATCTTTGTAAAATACACACTTTGCTCACTTTTTATGAACAAACACCAGAAAGAAAACATTTCAGTCAGAGATCGTAAGCATCTGAAAACAGATTATAGGGGAAAAGAGATCCTATGAACTCTACTCCTCACGAGTTTCTCTGTCGGAGCAATCTTTCTACAAGTGTAAGGAGAGAGAGCTGTGGCTTGCTGAAATGTCTTTATTTGAAGAATTTGTAGGAGTGGTAGCTGTACTGCAAAATGGGGCAGCTAATGAACTGAAAGACTTCCATATTTGTAAGCATCCTTGTACTTCTGGAAAATTCTACACGCAAAACTTGACATAAAGTTACAGTGATCCCTTTCCAGGTAAATAAATTTTGTCGCAATTAGTTTTCAATCTTAGAACCACAGAATAATTTGTAAGATCATTGAGTCCAACCATTAATTCAGCACTACCAAGGCTACCAGTAAACCAGGCCCCTCAGCACCACAACTGTGCCCTTTAAATCCCTCCAGGGATGGGGATTTTATCACTGCCTTGAAGGGCAGCCTGTGCAAGGCACTGACAATCCTTTCAGTGGGGAAATGTTTCCTGTTATCCAACCTAAATCTCCCCTGGGGCAACGTGAGGCCTTTTCCTCACTTTGTTATTAGGCAATGTTATCAAAGCTTAATATACCACAGGAAAGGTGATGTTAAACAGAAGCTCTTGGCATAAATAAAAGCAATAATCACAGCTATCCCATTTATATGACAAACAGACATTTCGTTTGAATGAACTAAAAACTACTCAAAATCTTACCTTACATTTACTAAATCCATAAATCCTTCTGGTTACATCTTTGATATCCAATATAGAATTGAAATACAAAAAAAATTTCTCTCCTTCTTGATTACCCACATTCATTGGGCTTTTTAGAGCTATTGTTAATAATTGATTTGAATCTTTTTCTGGACAAAACAAAATTTGGAAAGTAGCTTCATTACAACTGAACAACTCGTATAATCTTTGTAAATACATCAAACTTACTTATATTCAGCTAGCAGGACGATTTATTTAATTGACTCTATGCTGCAACAAAAATTTTTAACAAAGCAATTCAAGATTCAATCTTTTAGAAATACTTCGTGAATTATCCTCAAGAATTTTTTGTAGGTTATTTACTGCTGCTGGAGTTAAATTACAGATATTTACAAAACTGCTTTAAATACTACTTTTAAAAGAAGTTTGATTATTAGATACCGGTGTCTTATCCCTTATTTTGCATTCAATTAACCACGAGATACTACTTTAAAATTATTTTAATAAAATCCCACCTGCATATCTAAACCGCAAATGTGAATGCTGTGTGATTTTATCCCCGATCAAACCACCACCCGTAATACTTTAAGCAGGAACTTTTGCTTTGTTGAGTCAATACTTTAGTATCAATTGGTTTGAAACGCCAAGTTAGTGTCTAGCAAAAGGTGACATTTCTGAGCGGCAATACCTTCAAGGTTGTACAGGTCTACCTTTTCTTCTGGAATGATGACTGTTTCCCACAGATGATCCTTGCATGCAAACAAGAAAATTAAAGTTAGAGAAGCATTACATCACAATTAAATGAATTGCAGTCATCAGAAAGGTGTGCAGTGAGGATACTCTGTCAACGTTTTAAGTCCTCTGTTAAAAGGAGAGACACTGAACATGTGCCTTGTTGGTAACAGCAAACAACATTTTGGAAGAGATTTGGTAGAGACATTACTGTTGAGTCTCATCTACAAAAATTCTACCAGCAGCTTTGAAAGCAGCTTCTTGCCCAACTGTGTGTATTCTGAGCTATTAACAAAGAGTATGAGAAATTTATTATTTTCAAATTATTTGTTCTGCATCTAGATTTTACACCAAATTTAGATTGTTTTGTTTTCCCCTTCACATGACCAATGCACACAGAACTTCTACATATTGATGTGGGGAAACAAATCTGATAGAATGTGGTATCTGTTGCCTCAAAACAAACTATCATGACAGAAAAAAAATAGTTTACTGCATCATCTCCTGCCACAAAGAAAGATATACTTCTGCTGCCGACATTGAAATCAACCCAGAAATCTTCAAGATTTTCATCCACTGGTATCTGCAGCTAAGAAAAAAAAAAAACAAAACAAAACACCATGATAGAAGAGTAAGAGCTGAGAGCAATGATTTCTAACAGCTCAGAGGCTTTGGGTTACTGCCTGACAAACTTTAAATACACACACACATCTGAATATTCCTGAAAAATTTCTTACCCAATTTTAATTTTTTTTCTTAACGACAAAGCAAAGAAATTGTTCAGCTGGACAAATTAAAATCTGTGAATGTACGATTAAGCCTGTAACTTACCTCATATTTATCAAGAGCTGCTGATAAACACGGATATGTAAAAACCCTGTAAGAAAAGGATATTTTGTCAAGTATACATATGTAGTAAATATATTTTGTACACCTCAACAAGTGTTGTACTGTTTTCAGCATGAAAACTTGTGTGGCTCTAGAGACTAAGAGATCCCAACAAACAAAAGACCAGTTGCTTGACCGCACTTCTTTCTCAGAGAAGGTACCATGGAACTTTCTGTATCTATCTATATCAAAATTAAAGCAGAGAGCAGTCAGAACTCTTGCAGCTACATTCATACTTCTTGCTTATCTGCTGGTTTGTCAAGAATGACATTCAAACAGGACCCAATAGCGACCTTCCAGTACCTGAAAAGGGGCTACAAGAATGCTGGACAGGGACCGTTTACAAAGGCCTGTAGTGATGAAGGGCAATGGTTTCACATTAGAGAAAGTCAGACTGAAATGGGCTGTTAGGAAGAAGTTCTTTAGCAGGAGGGGTTTGAACACTAGGACAGGTTGTCCATGGAAGGAGTTGAAGCCATATCCCTGGATATCTTCAAGCTAAGGCTGGACAAGGTACTGGGCAACCTGATCTAGCTGACGATGACCCTGCTCACTGCAGGGGGGTTGGACTAGATGACCTCTGGAGATCCTTTACCAAACCAGGCCAGTCAGACTATCATTTTATCATGTAAAGACATACCAGAGAGTCTCTCTGCTCTCAGACACACAAAAGTAACACACAAAGCATATGACCCTATACATAAGGAAAAAGCTTGTATTTTCTCTTCCTTTTCATCCATTTCTCTAGCAACTATTCTCATTGATTCTCAGTGCAAATATCCTAAATCAATCATCAAATAAAGGAATATATACCAATATACTAGCTATTGTTAGATCATACACCTACTGAACTGAGGAGTGTCTCAGCATTTTGCAACAGAATTAGTGGCAAAACCTAGCTCCTTCTAAATGTTTATTAGAGGAAATGTGGCACATAATCTTTTCAGATGAACGTTCTTTCTTTAGTGAAGAGTGCCTTCATATGTTATGGTTTTTTTCCAATTAAGGGAACTACATAAAACTAACACATTGACAGAGCAGATACCAGTGACACCTTGATAAAAGAGATGGTATTACTGAAGTTCTTTGCTATTTAACATTTTAAAAAGATCTTAATTCTGTATGGTTCTGTGATTTTATTCCACAACAACGTTAGTCACCTTTTAATTCAGTTTCCTAAAGCCACCAGATTTAGTGATACAAAAGCTACATGTGATGAACAGCCATAACAGGCAAGAAAGAAAATATATTAGCTGAAAAAAATAATGTAGCTTTACCTTCTTTTGTCTCCAAGCATGCCATTCACTTGGTTAAGAAATTTTCTGCAATCCTGTTAAAAACACAGACATTTCTTAAAGAATCATAAAACACAAGTTTACCTCCCTGGAAATATTTTTCAGATGACTTACTGTTTCAAACTCTGAAACTTTAATTCCTTTAAATGCATTGGACATAAACTCCATGGAAAACCACTGGTAAGCCAGTTCTGCTCTTTGTTTCTCTGATATCATTCGGCATAAAGCTTCCGTAATGGCAACCTGCAGGTCATAGTCTACAGCACAATACATTTGACAGGAACAGAAGTTTTAAAAATACTACTGATGTGAGATAAAAATAAACTATGTAGGAAACTGATATTAAGCAGTGCTGAAGATTTCATGTAATGTATCGCATTATCTCCAAATACATAAACTATAAAGGATCTATAGATAAAGAACTAAGGTGATAAGGATGAATGAATGACTTAAGCTTCAATGAAACTTCAACCAAAGGGCTGTCAGAGCAACATATAAGCAAGAGGTAAGAAGTTTTCAATTTTGATCTGTCTGGACAGGGAAACTGTTGGATGCAAAAGTGATTCCCAAGAGATCTAGTACTACCAAACACAGCCTGTAGTTCGCTGTCTTCAAAGACTGACCTCCTTATGGACGATTGCTATTTTATAAACTTTTATTCTAGAGAAGAAAAAGCCTGAAAGCCTCAGAGTTAGCCACACACTACATGTGAAACAGTCTAGTTTGCAGACTGTTTTCACACAGTATTTGTGTTTTTCAGAGGACATTAACTCCAACATTCTACAGTTTCTAATTGTCCTCTTTGGCTTTTTAATTGGTCTGCATGTCATTTTAAAAAAGCTCATAACTGAATTGTTTGCTAAGCCCTATGCTCACCTCCAGCGTCCAAAATTCTCCTCCCCATCTCACTCCTGCCAAACAAAGTAACACTTCATCAAAACATGGCAGCACATAAGTTACCTGATTACAAGCTTTCAGTTTAAGAGATGAAACTCCAATTCCACTGAACTATGAGACTTCAAAGGGCTAAGTCTGTTATGCTAAGGATATACAGCTATAAGTATTATCAGGGAAATTAATCAGCTGATATGTACCATTTTTATTCTGTGACATTTTTTCACAGTGTAAAAAATGTGAACGATTTGTCCTTACAGTAACTAATTCACTGAGCTTTACACCCATTCTTATTTATAAGAATTTAACTATTTTAGGACAACTGGGATGACCATAAGCCTAAACTTGATTGGGACAGAGGTAAATTCAGGCTTACAATGGAAAACAACCCACGAGAATCCCTGCCCACAGCCACTACCACTGGCAACACAACAGCAAATGCAAAAATTAGTCAAGAGAGACCACTCAGTGTGCATTATAACAGCCCTCATAAAACCTGCCTTTGCAAACGACAGAACAATGTAAAAATTATATGGAAGACTATTTACATGACAAGCAACATCTCCTTTGTAGAAAATAACTTTTCTCTGGCTTCTTGAGGAGCATTGTGAAGCATTAAATTAAGTTTTCTTACTACCTAAAGAGAGTGGAAAAAAAGGGAGGAAGTATAAATTTAAAAGGTTAAGTTATTCTTATATTTTCCCTTGTAATGTATTTCATATCACTGAAGACAATAACACTTGAATAATTGCAAAACAAGAAAAGGCAATGAGTTCTAGCTCTCTTTAAAGGACATTTATTTTGATGTAACTGCTTCAATTTTAATAAATAACATTAACTCTAATGTGAGCATCAGTTGTTACAGAGTTATAGTTCTTATCTTTAAGTTTACATCTAGAAAAAAACCATTTTTTGGTGCCAGTTCTGTCCCCAGCTGATCGCTGGGCTGAAGTGCACCTTTAATTTGCACTAGAAAGCCTTTCCTTTGGGCATGCAACCTCTTCAAAAAACGTCTTTGTAGCTTTACCTTTTTTTTTTTTTTCAGAGGATGAAAAACCTGACAACCCGAGATTACTAATACAAGGCATGCAGTGTTTGCAGTACACGAAGAGGCATATAAATACCTGAAACTACCTAAAGATTTTGCAGCCAGCAGTCTTAGTAAAATTTACAGCAGCTGTAACAGAGCATATTACATGCTGCACTTTTATACAGCTTTCTCCCCAGAATCTTAATAGCACTGCTTGTAATTTACTGTCCAAAACAAAAGTTACAGGTCACTGATAAGAGAAAAACCTTCAAAACCCATAAAAAATTATTAACATCAAGTATTCCCAAAGAAATAGTCAATCATCCTTCCAATACTACAGTATTTTCTTTTTGCAGCATCTGTAGAGTTAAATTCCTACATTCATACAGCCTGCTGAAACAGTATCCAGAAGCTGCTGCTTAGTAAGAAGAAGGTTTACCTCCTGCTGAACATAAATATTGTTTTGGACATCAGTGATGAGGGTACATGTTCTCAGAAGAAAGTTCTCTAGTATTTGTGTTTTACCTAGTGGGAAAAAATAAGTTATCAGGAATGTATAGGGGTGCCCCCTCATGAGCATTTGGAAAAAGACTGATTTTCACGTAGAAATAAAAACCAGAAATCCATACAGGATTACTGATTCTTAAAAACACACACCTTAAGCTTCATGGTTGGACGCAAGACAGAATAGCTACCTCCATTTCTCATAAATATGGCCCTTTAATGATGTTTTTATTTCTGTGCATCCCTGTGCAATGCACCTGGGCATGAGATTGTTGCTTTTAAAATAAATTGTCTCAATTGTATAACTCAGCTCTCTGAGGTCTAATTCAACCCCTGGAATTTATCTTCCCAGGGACAAGGAAATGAATCTTTCCATTTGCTCGTGGCAGCATTACAGTCTGTGGTGACTTTCTACTTAGTGCCATACTGAACTGTAAGAGCAGCCTGATATCCTAAAAGGTCAAAAAACAAAGACTACTGTGCTATGCTGAGCTATGACGGGAGCTTAGAAACTGGGAAGCTCTTTTCAGTTGCCATCTCTGAGGAGACAAGACTATCCTCCTGTTTTTATTACTGACATCAGCAAGTTAAAAGGAAATGTGTCAGCAGAGAAACCTCAAATTAAACAATCACAGTTAAAGCTGACATTCAAGCTTTTCTCACATGAGAAAAGTAGTCCATTGTGTACAGGACAGCCCTCTGGAGGACAAGCCCTTTACAGTTACAGTTCACTAGTTAAAGCATTGTATGTCTAGTGGAATACTTACATTAGATGGAGAAACTTTGTACCACCCTCAATAAACAAGCGCTTCATGCAACTACCTTGCCTTAAGACTGTTACAACAAGTGTTGTAAACAAGAGTTTATTAACGCTGATGACTTTAGTTAGTGTGCTCTAAAAATGAGATTTTAGTGTGTGCAGTGCACAATTCTTTACGCTCACCTTCAGGTCTGCTATCACATACAGCCTACAATAAAAACAAAACAAATGACAGCATAAAAATCAGGTTAACACCTAAAGCAAGTAACCAAAAAGCATTTAAGATTTTAAAACTATTTCATCCTTAATAAAGGACATAAGAGACTTCTAGTACCAGATGAGGTCTCCCAAAATTATATTTGAGTTAAATTTATGGAAATTATTTACCCAAAGACAATTTTTTTTAGAACAGAAGAAAGCTCTTAGATCTTTTAAATGCAAGGTGCTGGGATTATTATATGAGTAACTTATGCAATTAAAATCAGACTTAATATGAAGCTTATTTGTTCATATATATTGTTGGGTTTTAAAGATTTTATTTCATGACGCTAATCACGAACAGAAAATGAGTATCAATATAGGCAAATTATTTATTCAAAGACACATAATCTAGCCCAAGAAACCACTGTATCATTAACTTTAGAAGTATATTAAATAGAAACACATTTGAAAATACCTTGGTTGCTAAACTAGCAAAAATTATTTTGACAAATACACACAATATATTTTAATATTGGTATATTTTACCAGCAACACATTGAAGAAGTTTTCAGTCAGATTTGTAAGCGTTTCATTCTTCTCATTTCTGCTGAAGACCAAAATTTCTTTTACCTTTTCAAACCAATTAACCATGTAAAGGAAAAAAAAGGAAAATCTATTACTAGCATGAAAAAGAGTAATAGTTAGTATTGTAGTTCAGCACAATTTGTATTATAGTTCAGTAAAACTATACAATCTACACAAGGATTAAAACAACAGCAACAATACCAATCTGCTAAACATTGTTTGGCCCCAGATTGAAATTCCTCTCTCACACTAAACAAATGTAGGTGATTTCAAAGTAATGTAACTAATTTTGATGGCTGACTTTCCAACAGAAAAACCAGAGATCTGCTTTTACAGCTGCCATCAGGACAAAAAGGCTGAAAAAGGAAAATGTCTGCGGGGAAAAGTATTTGTAGGTGTGAATACAGGCAGGAAGTTATGAACAAATCCTTTGTTTCATAAAGCAGGTGAGAAGCCAATTGAGTAACACTCCTCTGATACTGCCATTAATTTTCTTCAGTGGAGTCCCTGGTGAAAGCACTATTGAAGGGGTGGCTATTTTTCAGTGTGTTTATTATGTTGAGTTACAAATGGTTAGCACATATAACATGCAGGTTGAAATACCACAAAACAATCACAGGAGCACTACAATCTGTTGAGAAGAACATGTACAGTACTGCTGTTGTGAGTATTAGCTACAAAAGTATTAAGATGCATCAGGGAATGCCAATTTCTGACTCAAAAGCAGTACAGCAAGCTTTGAAGAAAGATGTCATTTGGAATTACTGTAACCATGTCTAAATTAAATACTGCAAAAGTCTTCACTGTGGTAGAGCAGCATGGCTTTCCTTTATCAAAAAAACCATTCAAACCTAAAAATGTTTGCGGCAAAATCTTAAATTATTAAATCAGAAACAACCAGAGACTGAACGGAGTACTAAGCTGTTCAGCACTAAAACATTACACATGCTAATTACTTTAGCTTTTTTACAAGTTCACATCTGTTTTATGGTTTTACTTATCCTTCCAACAAGACCGTATTTTATCAGTGCTGGGAGGCCATCTTCTCCTGCGATGCTGACTTTTTTCCCAAACTTCTGAATAGAGTTCAGTATAGTGGAAATGTTTTTGACATCTTGTTTGTCAAGTTCCTGGAATTGAAATGATAACATGAGCTTTAGTGCAGAGTTCTAAAGAACCTGAATGTAATTAACCAGATGGAGCTTTGCTCTCAAAAGCCACTTTAAATGCAGCTTGCAGTAGAGATTTCATTCTTAAACTTTATCTCAGTTTTTCAAATCACCTGCTGGTATAAACCACCCAAAATGAAACATGTTTTTCAGACTATCAGGGTGACAGTATCGATGGTTCTGATCCAAAGATTAAGTTACCCGACACAGAAGTTTGTCTAATTTGTTAACAAACTGTTTGCTGCATCTGTGAGAGACATTTTCAGAATCTTCTGCTGCCAGAAATTGTTCTAGTGATTGGAAATCCTTTTTTCTTGTAGCTCCATCAATTAACTTTTCAAACTGTCAACAACAAAAGAGAATAGAGAAACTTCATTACTGTATGCAAAAGAATGATACTAATTTAATGAGATTTAACAGGTTTTACACATAATCTGCTGCATTCTAAGGAAATATTTTAAATCAAAAACATTATGTGTAAAACCTAATGCACACAATCTAATAAATTAAAATACTTATTCACTGATTTACTTGTTTTCCAGTTTTATTCAACTGAAGGGTTTTTTCCCCTCATATTACAAATAAATGCTTATGTAAGTGTTCATCCTGTTAGCACTTCTCTAGTGCATTTAATACTCAACATTTCTAAATTATCTATCAATGACTTCCAGAAATATATTAATATACTTGAGCACTAGTGCCTTCAAGTCTTTTGTCACTGTATTCTTTCTAAATCAATTATAACCACACTTGACATGTTTAACAATAATGATTTCCAACTCCTCTTGCCTTCTACCCAACTACTTAGCACTATGCTATAGAATCACAGAATCATTCAGGTTGGAAAAGACCCTTGAGATCATCAAGTGTCTGATCAATAACTCTACCAAGGTCACCACTAGACCAGATCTCTAAGCACCACATCTAAATGATCTTTAAACACCTCCAGGGACAGTGACTCAATCCCCTCCCTGGGCAGCCTTTTCCAAGCCCACACTACTCTTACACTAAAAGATTTTTCCCTAATGTCCAGCCTACCCCTCCCCTGGTGCAGCTTCAGGTCCTTCCCTATATCAAAATAAAGTTTCTTTCCGTTATATTTTTAGTCACACTACAAGTTTTAATTATACTTAAATGCAGGAGTGTTTTAAGTTCATAATTAAAACAATCAATATTCTAATCCATAAGCACATACCTGCATCTCCTTTGTCGCTGCCATTTTTGCAATTCATCCACTCAGCTGCCTAAGAAGGGAACAATCAACACTTGACCCAAATGCGGATCACTGACACAGACTGCAAACATCAGTCAAAATAGATCACAAATTCCAAAATTGTCAGTAGTTAAGAAATTAAACTGTCCAGTTAAGAAATTAAACTGGAGATATAAAGAATAATCCTTACATGGATAAATGATTGCTTGAAACAAAAGAATCAGAATCATTGCTCAGGTTGGAAAAGACCTTTAGGATCATCAAGCCCAACTATTAATTCCACTACCCCAAGCCCAATACTAAACCCTGTCCTTAAGCTTCAGATCTACACCACACATCCAGGGATGGTGATTCTTCCCTGGCAGCCTATTCAGGAGGAAGAAATTACCAGCTTTGGCAATGACAAACCAGCAAGTGCTGCAGTATTTCCAATCTAGAAAAGAGCCTGAAAATGGCCTGTTACACTGACAGCAACTGGGTTACTCAGAATAGGTAGGTGAATGAAACAGATGCAGAGAGCCTCATTAATAAATATTACAGGGTCCCATTATCAAATATTAAATAATTCAAGAAACCATGATAAAAACACACAGGGAAGAAGCCTTATTAATCAAACTTACAGTGATGGGCTCTATTACCACCACCAAGTAAAATCTTGACATTATTTGGGGATGTTGATACTTAAAAGCAGATAAAAGGGTTTTGAGGGTTTACACGTAAAACACAACAGACTTTTCCAGGTTTTGTATAAACTAACTGGCATCGACCAATCTACTACCTGTAGCTTTCCTGTCTCCACGCCAGAGCCTGCACTGAATCAGAGAGGGGCAAATAAACGATTAAGAACAGGGAATGACATTATGTGGAGCAAGAAACTGGGAACACAGAGCTGTCCTTTCTGTATGCGACAGCAGTAAGCACGACAAAAACAGCAAATACAGGCTGTGCTTAAATTACCCTTTCATCAACACAACCACAAACACACTGAAGCCTTTGCAGTCCCCTCACAAGCCTCCGATCCCCCGCCACAGGCTGGAGAAGGGCACCAGAACTCCTTCCAGCTGCCTCATGCTCCGCAAAGGGGCCAAACCTCCACCCTCACACCACACCCAGTCGCTGTCACCTCCCTCAGAGAGTTTAACCAGCCCAGTTTAACTCTACAACACCTCTTCAGCAGGGCCGCCGCCGACACTACACCACCTGCCCACTGAACGGCCCACGGCCGCCGGAGCGGGAAAAGGCTGCGCTTCCCGCCGACCAATCCCTCGCCGCGGCGGTTCTCTTCCAGCCAATCACCGCCCGCAGGCGCGGCAGAGGAACCAATCGCTACAAGAGGTTGCGTAAGCGGGAGGCGGGTTTACCTCTCCTTCAGGCAGACGCGCGCGGAAGTGTCATCTCGCGCGGTACCTGCAAAGGAGGACGGCCATGGGCGGGGCCGAGCCTCCACGCGCCTCAGGCTGCACTGGTGCCTCCCGATGCGGGACCCTGACCACGCTCGGGGTCGCCATGTGGATAACCTCCCCTCAGCCGCCCCAGAGTGGGGCTTTACCTGTGTGACCCCAAGTGTGAGTTCTCGCACCCGGGACACCAAGAGCCAGCCCACACCTAGAGCCCAGCGGTTCCTTTACTGCAGGTCTACACCAAGCTGGGAAAGCTGGGAGCTCGGGGGTCACTCGCACCATCACCTCCCAGTAATTCATTTATACAGTCCAAATTGGCATAATGAATAGTCATGATTTATCAACTTTTCTACTGGTGATTACAGCTTCAGTCCTGAAGTTAATTGGCTAAATAATTCCTTGCTTCACATTAAAGTGACAGCGGTAGCTACTTTCTACTACTCACGTTCAAGAGGAGGCAGATTCACCCGGGTTGGGGGCTGTTTGACCTGTGCTCGTGGTTTTTAGTGCTACATGGAAGAGATGATGAGGAAGGTTCACGTAGGGGACAGACAGACACTGAGGTGTATCATTACGTTGACAACATCTTGATTAACATCTTTGAACCTTAATTGCCAGAGTGTCTTGGCTTGCAGGAGCCAAATCAGTCCTTGTGCTGGTCAGGGAGGGTTCAGCTTCTCTCAACGGCCCGCTTCAACAGAGCCAGCACAGCCCTGACACGTTATTTTAGGCCACAAGCATTGGCTCCCAACACCTGTACTGGTGTGACACTGGTGTATCTGTTGCCTGTACCATCCCCTGTGTCAGAAATACAAGTGATAAAACCCAGCATGGATCACACATTTTAGGAAGCATCTCCATCCCTACCTGAAATAGCAGCATGCGAAGAGCATGAAAGTGAAGAACTACCTCTCACAGCAAATACACCTGCGGGAACTGTAAATCAAACAACATTCCTGGCTTTCTAAAGTAAGACACAGACTATAATACTATAAAAGGAAAAATACTATAATACTACATATATATGTATACTATAATACTATAAAAGGAAAAAACCCAACCAAAACCCCAAAAGCAGCTGTTCAGAAAGTATTGAAAACACCACCAGATGTCAGTGCACTGCCGGAAAACACTCACTCGCAGGCGAACAGGAGCACCTCCTCCGATGATCCCATAGTCAGCAAGTGCTGAAAGACATTAACTGCGACGTGAGCTGCGGCCAGCTGCTGTGCACAGAATCACAGAATATGTTGGGCTGGAATGGACCTTTAAAGATCATCTAGTCCAATCCCCCCTGCAGTGAGCAGGGACATCCTCAACCAGATCAGGATGTCCCTGATGTATGATGTCTGGTGCAATCTGTACAAATACAGCTGTACTACTGCTTTACTACAGCTTTCACCAAAGCATTTCTTCCCTCCCTCTCCCTACTAGGGACAAAACTTTGGGTGAGGAACTTGGAGCATCAGAAATTTTCTAAGAAGACTGAATTCTGAATTTTGCTTTCATCATAAGAATCACAAAATCACAGAGCATTAGGGATTGGAAGGGACCTCAAAATACCCATGCCAGAGCAGGATACTCTAGATCAAGTTGCACAGAACATGTTCAGGCAGGTTTTAAACATCTCCAGAGAAGGAGACTTCCACAGCCCTCCTGGACAGCCCATTCCAGTGCTCTGTCATCCGCACCATGAAGAAGTTCATTCTCGTATTTACGTGCAACCTCCCATGTTCCAGCAGACACCCGTTGCCCCTTGTCTATCATTGGATGACACTGAGGAGAACAAGCAATAAAAGCCAATTTGCATCAATGCTTTCCTTTAGTAGTCACATCGGAGTACACAAGGGATTAGACTATCCATGAAGTTTCAGACATCTTGAAGAAAACAGCCTGATCCATTGTATAGCAGAAGAAAAGTGAGGCATCAAGTACAGGAGCCATAGCTCCTACACTATCCCTGCTGCACTGTGCACTCTGACATGGCTATTGCATGGGCATTTCTCACTCTCCAATGTATGGTTGGTTTAGCAGAAGGGAGGTCAACACAAGGCAGAATTTTCATTATTATGCATTAAATACACTAGAACAAGCACTAAAATTACTTGGGCCACAGATACCACAACAAAACTTGAAGAGTTTCAGAGAAACTGGATGCAAAACTGTCTGGGCACAAGGACTCTTCTGCACTAGAGTAGCAGAAATATTTACGATCATTACAGGTACTGCAAAGCACTGTACTGGTCAATACAACCAGTGTTTGGCACAGCTGCCATTGCATGCAGAATGGAGAAGGGTCAGAAGTAGTGGTGCCAACAGTTTTAATACCAAGTGTCAGCTGCAATAGTTGCAAACCTGAGATCATAAGGAGAAAGCCAAGTCAGGGAAGAAGTCAGGACTAACATTAGACCCATACTGACAAATGACTAATCATTTAGACTTGGCGTCTGTGTCTTTACAGGAAATGCTGTAAAGTACACAAAACACTGTCCCAAGCCCTGATGATACACTGAATTAAGTGCTAAAATAACTTAATTGAATTTGGTATTTTAGTTTTTTTGCTTTGCAAGATACATCCAAGAAACTATGAATTTGAAACTGTAAAAACATCTACATTAAGACACTAACCACCTCTAAGATCAGCCTGATAGTTGGATGCTCACAGCAAAGGCCAGTCTGTCTCCCAGAACACTTACATCCCCACCCTTGAGGCTAAAGCAAAGTCACATTGTTTTCAAGTGATTTGACAACATCAAAAAACACCACCTTTATCCTTCGCTGGTCTCCTACCTCAGTCTACACTGTAGCTGCCACATTTATTTCTACATGAGGCTGAATATTTTAGTGGGTAAAGTTATGACAATCCAGTACTAGTTCTGATTCACATAACTAGTAGAAGAAAACTGAAAAATAAGTTACAAAGGAAATATTATGATGTCTTTCAATACCATGCTTCCTAAAAGAATGGTATTATAAAAAGCATGTCTTTCTAAAAACATGGTATTCCTTTTTGTACCGCTACACATACAGAACTTGTGTTCTTTGTATTAAAAAGTGACTCTGAATTCTTAAAGAACTTCCTGTAATACAGACATGCCCACGTATTTTAATCTGTGATTTGCAGTAATCATCTTTCCCTCCCAAGCAACTCTGACAACGTAGTGTTATTAACACTGATTTAAAAGTAATGGGCAACATAGGTCTTTATTAGTAGTCTTCTAGTTAAATGCCTTCATTTTGCTTTAGAAACAATTGGGCAACAGATTATTTGAATCTTGGAATGCATTGAGTAAATGTTTTGAGGATAAATCACTGCAGAGATGGACACTCGTAACTTACCATGTGTAGACACTTTTTCAAGAAACTTGTGAGGGAAAAGGTTTGAGAGGAAAGACCGCAGCAATGAAACATGAAAGAACAAATGGAAGAAAGAACAACACAACTGTGAGTCTCAGAAACGGAAGTGTTAAGTACAGCTTTGGAGAGTGTGAATGGAAGAAAGTCCCTTCCTTCCATGAAAACTCACTGGAATGACTCCTTCCAATATTAGATCTGAACCCTGCAGTTGCTGCCTGCACAGAGCTCTGAGGTGAAGTGGCAGCAAATTCTATGTAAGAAGTGGCAGCCTGGTCATTTTTGTGGCCATAGAGACAAATCACTGCATTTTTATCAAGTGCTGTTCATTTTTAGCAACTCAAACCCACCTTACTTTCCCCAGCATGTTGCTCTGCAAGTGACAACTCAGCACTAAGTTGAGTCTTCTCTATTAAAAGGAATATCACTGACAGAAAACAACAAAACATTGTGAAAAGCTTTTATTAAAACCTTGTGAAGTACAATAGCCACAGTTGTATTAGTTTGGAAAGTGAATTAAGCACTTTGCAATTGTACAACTCTGCAATAAAACAAAATTACCTTTTTGGGTGGTCATTTTTCTCTGATACACCATGCAACGTACTGTATTCTGGACATTGTTTCATGAGGAATGACAACCCCTGTTTACCTGGAATCCATACATTTCTTTCAGTTGCTGGAAAGGACCCTGCAACTGTGGATTACTAGAAGAGTTCTTTTTTGTCTAACTAATAAATACAGGCTTTTTAAAGTGCATTTTATGGCAATAAGCCTTGTGAAGAATTCACTTTGACTAAGTTCTTATGATAAGGGAAGTGCTAAACTTGAAGACAGTGCAAGCGGTCAAGTTGTCCTGAGAATTTAGAAAGGTGGTCCTAAGTTTAAAACAGGTAACAGCTTAATCCCTTTTCTGTGAAGTAGAATCCTTTTGCTGTTGCCCCCTGAATGTGACAGGAGAACACAAGTGCAAATTTCATCTTTCGTGTGACAGGTGCCAGTACTTGTTTGAATGTGTAACAGCTTCACCCAGTGATCACTCTCAGTTCTGTTTAAGGTCAACTGCTCAACTCTCAGCCAGCAATGCCGGACAACTGGCTTAGTAACAGCTACCATCAATTCCTCTTCAGTAGTGCAAGACAAGCAGAGAGTGAAGAGGCAAACTTGGAATTACACTTAAGTGTTCAAGATTTTGCACGTGCAAATATCCAGAGAGGTTGTGGAAGACAATTGAAGCCAAATTCACACTGCTGAGTTAATTTCTCACCTCTCTGTGGCACGGTGGCACACTCTAACCTTCCCAGCTTTACATCATCTGTTCCTGCCTGCAATATCCCTCAGATCTGACATTTGCGAGCATATGAAAGAGTCTCTCCCAGAAGACACCACCTTTCAGCCAGTACACCAAGTTCTGCGAGCTCCAGCAACACGCATTGTAAACTGATGTCAACTGCCAGTGTCTCAAGAGAAGGATTTTTTTATGGTGCGCTGAGAGGCAGTTCAGTGAGGTTGCTGATGGAAGAAATACAGTAATTTGGGACGGGAATGATAGTTTAAAATGGTGCTTTTTACTCAGCACAAGAGCTTCTGTGCCTGTGTGTGTTCATTTTCTTCTTGCCTTGCTGACTAGTACATAACACTTTGCTTCTACACATTTTAAAAGCATGGGATTCCTCAAGTCAGCATGATTCAAGTAAGAGTATGCAGTTTCAATTCATGCCAAGAGAGATTCTTCTGCAGTCATGAAAGATGTGTTTCAGTTCATCTGACTTGACGTCTACAGACTCTGGCATCATTTGGCACAGTCTGCACTAATGCTGACATTTCAGTATGGCAGAACTAGTCCTGCAGTGTTCTCTCTGCACTCAGCAGAGATGAGAGTTTGTCACACCACATGCAGCCTGATAACTATAGCAAAAACATCTCCACTGACTATGAAGAGCATAGGTTGACTAGTTCAGATATATGAAGTCCTATATTATGTAATTTAGTCACATGAAGCCCACCACAGGAGGCAAAACCCCTTAAAATTAAGATAGAGCTCCTTGCAGAGCCCTCATTGTTTGCACCATATGAGGAAGACAAGATTTCTCTGCATTGGTTTTTCTAGAAGACAACAGTAACTGCCAGATTTGTCATGGTCACTGCTGTAAGACAAACACAAAATGCCGGTGGACTGAAAGCACTCTGTCCTCGCTGGAGGTCGCAATCACACCTCAGCCTCACATACTCCTGCAAAACAATTTCAACTTAGATGTCCACCTTCACAGTGTTCCAATAGAAAGTTAAAGCAGACAACAGTCCTAGGATTTTCTCAGTACTCTGCAAGGGGTGCTCAGCAGCTCTCAGAGTCATTACTCATGGCTTGGGTTTCTTTGAAAGCCAAAGACTAGTGGAACCAGACAACTTCTTGACTGGAAATCCTAGATTTGATAAATGGGTGGCACAACTACGGAATGATATGAAATTGCCAGACACATTCATTTCCTTGGGGTTTCTGCACTTCCAGAAGTACTCAGTAGACTATTTAAACTAATAAAGATTTGGGCCATGGGTTGCTTACAGTGGTTATTTTAAAAACAACTTGTGATTTGATAAAAAAGCAGCAATTCAAATTAAAATGGCTAAGTGATTTCAATTACATAGTCCTACAAAGCAGCTCTTCTCATACCTCCAGCCAGCTAGTTTTGAAAACTTATGCTATACATGTAAAGCTAAACTTTCCATGCAGTCATGAGTATGTACACACCAAAAATCATGGGCAACCTTTGACTTGCTTGATTTAAGCCTGTTGCCAATCTTAAGCCAAACTAAAACTTTAGAATAAAAGTAGTAGAGCAAGAAGAATGGAAAGACTGTCTAACTTACCATGCTCTCCCTGCTGCAGAAAGACTTCTGAGTATGGCTGTATGTAAAATTATTATTTTGCTTTGAAGTTCCCACTTTGTGTTGTCTGTGAAGGTTGCAGACCAAATTGCTCATTTCGCTTAGTGAGAACAAGTACACAAGGAAGGGACAATTCCGGTACCACCACCAGAGAAAAAACTGACCTGTGCATCACCTGGAAAAACTAAGACCCTCCCCTCACGAAGATCTGTCTTGCACACAGTTTGGTAACAATCATTCCTACTGCCTACTGCAAACACTGGAGACAGGAGTAATAAAAAGTGCCTTTCTTTAGGGAAACAGAGGGGCTGATGGCACATTTTCATGCATGTTCTGCTGAAAACAGCACTTGCCAGCCCAAATATTAATGGATATATTTAACATAGTTGCAGTCATGATAACATATATAAATAAATGCAAGCACTCCTTACAGCATCTGCCATCCAGACTATGCATCTATGGAACAGTGCCCAGATTGCTGAGATAATTTAAACAAAATTAGAAACAAAGCTAGAAAAGCCACACTGTCCATGTAGAAAACAGTATGAAATGGTGGAACAGATCAGTCAGAAATGCTCTGTGGTCACTGATGTTAGCAACATCAAGTGCCTTGTTTTGCTCTCTGGAAGTCTGACAGCATTCCCTAGAACCGTGTGCAATGAGGGCTTTCACTGGCTGTAACTCAATACACATTTTGGCCCTTTTAACTTTGAGAGGTTTAGAACAGTTTGTACAGGTCATTGGCTACTTCCCTTCCCTGGAAGGATTTGCCAGGTTTGGCAGGTTTCAAAAATGAGACTGTTGCCATAGAAGCAGAAAGCCATGCCAAGGAGGAAGAAAGTGCCACCAAGACTACTGATAAGCTGCTCTGCATCCACTTCCTTTGCTCAGATGAAGTGGATCCAGCTCTCCTCACATTCTCTAGGCACCTTAAGGGGGTGAATCCGACAGGTAAGGCTGTAGTTTTTGCCTCTGTTGTTATCCCAGTACTCCTGGCCATTGACTTGGTACCTTGCTGCAAAATGGACTACAGAGCACAGCTGAAGGAGGAAAGGAGGCACAGGGAGAAAGAAAGTGAAAACATCAACCTGAGCCTGCCCATTTCTCCCAGGGATGCTACTGTGCCAGTGAGCACAGATTTCATGCAGGCTTTTCCACTGGTTGAACGTGTATCGCACAGACACCTGCTTCTCAAAAGCAACATTGCAAACGTGGATGGTGCCACTGAGCCCCAATTCTGAGCTGGTCACTCGTTCAAGACACACCTGCTGCTCCTGAAGTCGGGAGGAGAAATCCATGCAGTCTGCAGGCTGCTGGAAGTCAGGGACCAAGCACTGCATAGTAAACTCCAAGTTCATGTTGCTGCACCAGAGGTCTGAATTTATGGAGAGCCTGGACAGGACATGCAAAGGAATTGATGGATCCTCTCCGGTCTGGAAGACTTTCACTTCAGTTAGCTCCAAGCCCAAGGCATCAGCAAATCTCACCCGGTTCATGCGATTCTGGCATCCAGGATCTTGGCACTGAACAGCTGCTCGCTTTCTTCTTTCAGGCGATGTAGGCAAAGATCTCGCTCGGCGGCGGCGTATGATAGGTCTTAATGCTGGATCACAGTTGGAGGAAGTGCTGCTCTGAGGCTTGTGTGGCTGGAGGTCTGCCTTGGCTGGGATACTGCTCCAAACAGGCATGCTGCTGCTTGAACAGACTGCTGGGGGCTGCTGCTGCCCTTGTCCCAGAGTTTCAGCCCATAACATGTTCTGGTAGAGGTCAGAGAGATAGCTGGGATTCCTCGGAGGCCTACGTACCTCCATTCTTAACTGAAGACAAAAAGATCAGCGTTAACACTGCAGATAGAGAGCTCGGACTTTCTGAAGCACTTAACTTGGGACTGGCAGCCTCGTACAGGAACTATTTGAGGTTCTACCCTAGAGGCGGCAAGAATCAGCTGGAACAACGAAAGCAGAAACCCGGAAGGTTTCACAGCAGCTGGCTGAGGAGCAGCGGGCAGGCAGTGCTCGGGACAGGGAGGTGAAGGCAGTTTCACGGGTCGGTGAGGTCGAGACCGCTGTGCTGGCTGGCGGAGCCGCTGCTCAGGCTGGAGAGAGATTCAAGGCTGTCACCATTGATGCTGGAGGACTTGAAGCTCTCACTGAGGCTGGAGACCGACCGCAGGCTGTCGTGCTGGGCCCCGAAGGACTCCAGGCTGTCCGAGAGGACCCTGGACGTCCTGAAGCCCCCTCGGCCGGTACCGGCGGTGTGCGGACCTTGCAGGCTGTCCTCGCACACGCTGACAGAGCCCGCGCTCCAGCAGCGGCAGCAGCGGGGGCACTCGAGGCTGTCACACTGGATGCTGGGCGACTCGCGGGCGCTGCCGGGGCCGGCGGGGAGGCTGTCCGAGGGGATCGAGCCGGAGCTGGAGCCGGGGCTGGAGCCGGGGCTGCTGCAGAGACTGGAGAGGCCGCAGAGGGTGTCAGGGGGTACGCTGGAGGCAGGGGCAGGCCCGGAGCGAGAGGGACCCACGTCAGGAGGCTCCCCACCCCACATCAGCAGCCCTGGCCAGACCACCCCAACTCCAGGCTCTGCCCCACCCCCACTGCCACCGCCTCCTCCCCTCCCCTAACGACAGCGCATGCGCGGAGATCCCCGTCTCGCCGCCAGGCGCCTGCGCAGTTCTCGCGCTTGACGCCGCCGCCGTCCCCCAGCTGCCCCTCGAGCTGCCCTCAGTTACTGGTGGCGGCCGCGGCGCAGGCAGTGGGTGGGGAGCTGCGGGGCCCAAGGTCTGTCCCAGAGGCAGCCCCCCGTCGCTGCGGGCTCATCGGCCATCGTGGGTTCGGATCCGGGAGAAGAACCGGGCCGGAAGTGGGTGAGCGGCCCCGGCACTGGGTTTGCGGGTAGGGAGACCCGGAGTCCGCTGGGGGCTGGGGTGGGGAGCGAACAGTCGTCCCCTTCCGGACACCCCCACCTCGGCTGGGGAGATGGGGGAGAGGAACCTCAGAAAGGGGGCAGGATCAGGCGCCAGTAGCTATAAGAGATATAAATAATAAATACACGGATGTGTAAACGGCACTGTAGCCCAGCGACAGACGGGTAAGGAGCGGTGTTTTAGTGCTGGTTATCCATCACCCTTGGCAGATCGGTTCCCCGCACCCCCTCCCCTCCATGGGAAGGCGGGTTCTGGAAAATAAGCAAACGCTGTGAGTTCTCTACCGAGTGTTTTCAGTAGGCGTTTATGAGCTGTGAGAGGTTTGCTTTGGAAAAACAAAAATGAAGTATTTGGTGCCGAATGTGATGGGTGGCTGTAGGAAGAGCTCATTTTCCTTCTTGAAAGGGACAGCCCTGCCTGCACAAAGTGCGGCTTGTTCATCCTCTGCTGCTGTTAAATTAAGATCAGAGACACCCACCAGCATTTGTTTGCGATTCTTGGTCCCAGTCAATACATGTAATGCTGCGCAAGGAGGAGCAAACCGGTACCCAGCACAGGGCAGGTAGTTGCTGTGTCTGCAGGTGTGCTCCTATATCTTACCAACAGCCCCTTAGGAATAAGGTTACAAACCTCCTCTGCAGCTGCCCGGCTGCCCGAGGTGCTGACAGCTCGGCACGGATCCATCAGAGTATGGTGGATGATGCTGGTTCCCTTTAAGCAAGTGTTGGGGGAGGGAATAGTGTTTTCCAGAGCGGTTTGGTAGGTGATTGTGGTTATCTTACCGCTTTAAAAATAAATCACGTTGGAAGGAATCACATGGTGTTTGTTTACTGCATCTCTAGGACCTGGTGATGCTTGCATTTGATATGCTGCTAAGTCTTAGGAACCCAAAAGGCTGGAGCTGTTTGAAGATTATGTAAAGATAATGGTGCAGATACCCTTTAAACAGACTAACAATGGGACCAGGCATTCAGGAATATCCCTTACTGCTGCACAGAGAGACCCAGCAAAAGGAAAGCCAAATCAATGAACACCACAAAGGAATGGTAAAGTAAGGAAATTACTTTCTCTCCTTCTAGATACAGAAATCTAAATCCTGTTTGTTAGTTAATAGGTCTATGGCTGTACTGTTCAAATTGTAATCCTTTTCCCTGATCCACAGCTACAGAAATTACTGTGCAGAGTGATTGTGCAGGTCACACAGCAGCAAAGGTGACTGCATCAATGCTGGAAGTACGGGACCTGTTTTAATATTTCTGTAAGCTCTTGAATTAGTGAAATAATGTTTATTAAAACAAAAGCTGACTATACAGACATAAAAACTGTGAACAAGATGCACAGCCTGGCAGATAAACTGAACTGCAGTACAGTTTATATTGGTTTAGATTTGATTGGGAGGGCACAATTTGCTTGTTCCTGTTCTCAGATGACATTTTAAGGCTCTCCTTTATAAAATTAGTAATATTTTTTATTTGTAGAACAAACACTGGTTTCTGATTCTTCCAGAACACACGGATTTAGTGATGCTCTGTGGTCACACTGAAATGTGTCTGATTTAATGGAGGAAATATATATTTAAGTTTTGACCTATTCAGATCAGTAATGCCATTGCTTCTGCTTGTATGGGAGTTTTTCTCCTACTAATATTTCCACGACCCCAGTATTACATGAAATGGTGAATTTTGTTTGTGCTTTGTTATGAAATAGTTTGTATTAATATCACAATGGACTGATGCTTCCTGCCTACTTTCATTCCTTAACTTCATAGGAATAATCCTTTAACTTTGGTTGAGAGAGGTGAGAAAGGCAAGCAGTGGCCTTCATGAATTTCTTAATTGCAGTAAGACCATGTACCAGGCACTGCAGAAATTAGTAGTTTAATTTGTAGCCTCTAATATTTACTATTTATTATCCCCAATGTAATGGTGGGATCTTCTGATGGGTGATTCTGTGTAAGGGCATCTAATTGAATTATTCACTTCTGCATTAGTAGTGTTAACAATATAGTGGTGTGTTAGTAGTATAAAAAATAAACAGTGATTGTGACACAGTTTTATCAACTTTCTTTTAAAATTGTATTGCACTCTAAACATCTATCGCATTTCTATTCAGATGATTTTACAAATGGTTATTTATATGTGATATTCTGTTTAATCCTTGCTGCTGACAGTAATGGAAAAAGCCATCTAAGCACCAAAGGACTAAATAAACCAATTTCTGATGTGAAATCTCATGGAAAAGTAGACAAAAATGTACCAAGTGCCATTGAAAAGGTAAATCTTTTTTTTTAATGTTATAGAAAAAGGGGACTTGGTTTATGTCAGCTTCTTAGTAGTGTCACATTCAGACAATCATAGAATGGTCAGGGTTGGAAAGGATCATTGAGTTCCAACACCCCTGCAGAGGCAGGGACACCTTCACTAGATCTGGTTACTCAAGGCCCAGCCATCCTGGCCTTGAAACACTCCCAGGGATGGGTCAGCCACAACTTCCTTGGGCAACCTGTTCCAGCACCTCACCACCCTAACAGGAAAGAATTTGTTCCTCAAGTCCAAATTCAGTCTCCCCTCTTCAAGTCTGTAACCTTTTCCCCTTGTCCTCTTGCTACCACTTGTGTAAAAAGCCCTCCCTCAGCTTTCTTGTAGCCCTCTTCGGAGATTGGAAAGCTGCTTGAAGGTCACCTGGGAGCTTCCTCTTCTCCAGGCTGAAAAACCCCAACTTGCTCAGCCTGTCCTCATAGGGGAGGTACTCCAGCCCTCGGAGTTTGAGTTGGTCTCCTCTGGACACCTTCCAGGAGCTCTTGTGTCCTTATGTTGGAGACTTGAGAACTGGACCCAGTACTCCAGGTGGGGTCTCACCAGTACAGAGGGGGAGAATCACCTCCCTCAACTGTCAGTGCTTCTTTTGATGCAGCCCAGGACACAGTTGGCTTTCTGGGCTGCATGTGAACACTGATGGCTCCTTTCAACTTCTGATCCATCACCACTCCCAAGTCCTTCTCCTCAAGGGCTGTCCTCAATCCTTTATCCCAGTCTGTATTTGTGCATGGGATTGCCTCAACCCAGCTGCAGAACCTTGCACTTGCCCTTAATGAACTTCATGCAGTTTGCACAGCCCACTTCTCGAGCCCAGCAAGGTGCCTCTGGATGGCCTCCCTTCCCTCTAGGGTGTTGACTTCACCACACGGTTTGGTGTCAACAGCAAACTTACTGAGGGTGCATTTGATTCCACTGTCCATGTCACTGACAAAGATGTTAAACAGCACTGGTCCAAGTGCCGACTCTTGTGGAACACCACTCATCGCACCGCTCCATTTGGACAATTAGCCATAGATGACAACTCTTTGGCTGCGACCATCCAGCCAGCTACTTGTCCAATGAGTGGACTTGTCCAATAAGTGGTCCATCAAATCCGTATCATTCCAGTTTAAAGCTTAGAATGTTGTGTGGGACAGTGTCGAATGCTTTGCACAGGTCCAGGTAGATGATGTCTGTTGCTCTTTCTTGTCTATTCAGATCGCCCATGACACTCAAGATGGTAACCGACCAAGTGTTTTTAAGAAGGGAAGAATCCAGCTGGATGATGATACTCGACCAAAAAGGTAGTTTTATGTTAAGATTGTTTAGTTTGTAGTCATTTTAAATGGATAGATGAAGTGCTTGTGGCTTCTGTGATTTGCCTTTGACTCATTGTCCCAGAAGTCAGCATTTATAAGGAAAAGACATTTCAGTTATCAGTAGGGGAACTGTCCTGCCTCAATGAGTTCTCAGACAAAATCCAAATAAAATAAAACCAAAATTAAGCAGTGGGCAGTGCTGTCTCTGCCAGCAAACACTGATTTTAATTCATTAACAGTTTTAGTTTCATTCTTGTAGATCCATGTCCTTGAAGGGAACTTTGTAAACTGGTATTCCAAAGACATTAATTGTTCTAACAGTTCTAACTGGGTATGATCTTTCTTCTTATTTAGGATCGCAAGTGTTGGCACAGCACTGTACAAAGCACAAGGACCAAAGAGGAATCTGCCAGAAAGGAAACAAAATGAATCTTTTCTTCACGAGATTCCTCCTAGTGTGAAGGGTAGCACACAAGGCAGCTTCTGTAGGGTTAAAGATGTTCCAACGCAACATTTTTATTCCAGTAAAAAAGAACAGTTGGAAAGGAATCACAAAGAACATGTTGCTGATGCTGCTGGTCCATGCTCTTCTAAGTGGCAAGAAACGTCTATAGATGAAATGTTTCTTGATTTTGAATCGGTACAGATCATTAAAGAAGATGCTGAAGACGACAGTGCCAGTGATCTCTCCGATTCAGAAAGGATTCCCATTCCCCCATCTCCCTGTACACCACCAGAGCTTATTCTCAGAGCTGAAGAAATTGATCCAGTTTGTTTGGAACATGTCCCTGATACAGGTTTTAAAGAATCAGAATATTACTACCCAGACTTCCTCCCACCCCCTTTCAACACATGGGACTTGAAGCAACTGGCTGTATTTGTTAATGTAGATGGTAAAACCGATTTTCGACCAAAGCCAACGGGATTTCTTGAGAAATACATCGATCGCCTTTTGCAGCTGGAATGGCTGCAAATGCAGACTGTGCAGAATGAGAAAGGAAAGGTAGCTAAAGCCAGGCCACAGACTGCTCCTTGCCCTATCCGTACCCTGAAAAGCCCTGGCAAAGGAAAAGCATTGCTCAGCCCTTTGCCTAAGCAAGCGGTTCCCCAAGAAATTGTTACAAAGCTGCCCAGAAGCTATGTGAGTCACAGGGGAGATTCCTACTGTGAAGAAAGTCGCCAGTTACATTCTCATCCAGGTCCCTTGAAATGTTCTGAGAGAACGGGATATGTGGTGTCTTCTCAGAGACAGGCTGGTGAAGTAAGGAGTGAACTGAGGAAAAAAACAACTGCAAAGCAACCACTTCTCAACAAGCAGCCTTCGGAGAACAGTTCTAAAATTCAAAGTCTTGGTAATATCAGACCCCCTAAGCAACCCCCCCCAGTATTTCCTTGTTCAGCTGCTCCCCTCAGAGGCTTAAAACAATATGCCGGTCCAAATCCAAAGAAAAATGGCAATGCGAGCAATTATGTTCCTGCTAAAAAACCAACAGGGGAAAGGAAGGTAAAACCAAATGGCACAAAGCAGACAGCACACAAATTTATATAAAGAAAAATTCATTGGTAACTATTGATGTTTCTTGATTACTAGAAAGCATTTGGCCAGTGCAGAAGGATCATGTTTTCTTCATAGAAAGATACCAAGAAAATATGTCCCCGATGCATGGTTCTGGGGCAGCACTGTTAATTTCAGTACATTTGATCTCAAGCCAGCAAGGCCAGCAGGAAATGTTTTCCCTGAATGCAAGTGTTTCCTCAAAAATAGTGACAGTTGCTCAATGAAGATAACAGTAGCAGGGTGTCAAAGTTCAGAGAAACACATGAATACAAAATGGCCTCCTGTTTGCACCAGTTGAAGTCCATTGAAGTCTGTGTCTCGTTTGAAAGAGGTTCTGTGGTCCTGTTGCTGGACCAGTCTGTTATTTTGTGAGACAGATTTGGAGGGTGTTTTGTGATGGAAAAGGGCTCAACTGTTTTTATAAATAATGGAGCATGTTTATCTATGCAAAGCCTGATTCTTCACAGAAGATGATGAATTGGATTTTTTAGATGAATTAGATAATATTTTTGGTAAGAAGAACGGAGATATGTTTTGCAATATTTTCATGCAGAAAGGAATCCTTTTAGTACAAAAAATAACTGGGGAGCAGAGAGCTTCAGTAGTGACAGATGAAGAAAATGGAGTATGTATTTTTATAGCCAGAAATCTTCACAGTGTTTACAGACAGGTTTCCTTGAAGTTATTGTGTAAGCCTTGATGCTTTATGTCATTTAGAGGAAATGACTACATTTCAGTTTGCACAGGGATATACGTGGCTAATGCAAAGTGAGGGTATTTCTAGAGACTGTAATCTCATTTGCAGAACCAGTAACCTCTCCAAACCTAAGAAATCAATTAGTAGGGGCTGAATGTAAAGCATATTTTAAGTTTCAGTGAAGATACATTTTGATAGAGAAGTTATGTATTTACAGTCCCTTGAGATGACTATTTTTTATCCCATGGTCCAGTCCACTTCGGTAAATTTGGCTTCGAGGTTTGGTGAAGTGACATGAGGAAACACCCTACAGAAAGAAACTGTACAACCAGGATCAGATCCTGTCCTTGAACTCTGTTTTCTCTTGTGTCTATAGGATACAAGAGAATATGCAGGGTGGTTCAGTGAGTATTCAAGTATCAGCGCATTGGTAAAAATTTCAAATCAATCACAGCACAATCACAATCTTGTTAAAGATGAGATTCCAGAGGGTGTTTTGTACTTTCATTTGAAAATGAACCTTCATCCTCAGCCACTAATGACTGTTAGTGTGAAGTGAGCTGAGGTCTGGTGGACCTTACAAGTGGATCCTTCACATTGTGCTAGAAGATGAAAAAGTAGCAAATACAAAGCAGTCCATGCTGTACATAGTTAAATTGCACTTATCTTGGTGAGCTCATCTTGGTTTTAAGATGCTTAGCTTGTTTCTATTCTTTCATTGTGCCTAACAGATCTTCAGCTTTGTAAACCGTCAAAGCATGGGTAAACCGTCAAAGTAGGTAACGTGTGAGAATTTTAATACACACAGTAATAAACTAGAGTATTTTACAGTACACAAAAACATAGCTCAGGAATAGTCTACAAAATATTTGTAGTGAGGCTTTTTTTTCCTAGTCTACAGGAGACCAAATGTGACATTTTAAACTGGTAAAGGAAACAAATGTAATACTCAGTATTCTGTTCCAAACTCAGTATTTGTGATGTTCCAGTTAAGATTAATTATAGTTGCATGTACGGTCAGCTCTATGCAATTAAAGTGAAACCTAATCTGCCATGCTCAATGATCAAATAAATTGGCTGTGTCAGAGATGCTGTGAAACTTAGAGAATGTCATTCAACACCAGCAACTGCAGAGGACCAGCACATTCCATTGTTGCTAGTTCATCCTTTTGTTTTGTTCCAGGCTCACCATGTAGTTCAGCTTTTTTTTTTTTTTTTTTTGGATAAAAGGTTCTTAGATCCAGTTTTAGAATTTCAAGCTCTGGCCAAATTCTGTAAGCCTTCATTAGTCAAGTTTTCCTGATTTAATTAACGGTACTGAGAGTACGACTGCTCTTGCCAATGCGCACTGCTTCAGTGCATGACTTCCATGTGCTGTTCTCTTGCACTGCTGAAAGCACCAAAAGCTAAATGAGCAGGAACGAGTCAAGAATTGGAACAGCAGATTTTTAAAACAAATTCTGTTAGATGCAGATAATTAATTTGGCATGTTATTATAGCACTGAATGTTACTCTACGCTAAATTTCCCTCTGAACTATTATTCTATATTGCTGCTTTCCTAGGCTATGAGGAGGGCACATAGGTACAGGCACAGTTTACATGATCACTTCTCAAAGAATAAATAGTATTTCAGTCACCTTTGAGCAGAGTGAAGGTGACTGGCACTGAGAAAAGATTTTTCTCATGGAATTAGGGAAGTTTTGGTTTAACATAGTGCTTGTGATCTGATGGAACATCAATTGTGTTGGAGACCAAAAAGCAGGTGGAGATCATGCTGCTACGTAACATAAGCCTAAGGACTTGTTCATCTCTAAGCTCTGGCTGTGATTTGGCCAGGTGAGTTTATCTCAGATGATGCTCACACAATCAGAATGGAATTGTAGAATGGTAGGAGTTGGAGGGGACCTCTGGAGTTTATCTAGTCTGACCCCACTAATTTTTGTTTATTCACAGAATCACAGAATATTATAGGTTGGAATGGGCCTCAAAAGTCCGACCCCCCTTATTGATTTTATTGATTTAACTCATGCAGAATTGTTTGTTGACATGCAGAAATAGAAATGCTGTGTTTGCCTCAACGAACAGCTCTTAGCACAAATAGATCCTGTACCCTTAGCACCCTGCAAGGGTTGGATTTTATCCTGCAGCACTTTTGCTTCTATTTTAACTTGTGTTCTGAGTCTGTAGATAAAAAGAACTTGTTTTATGACGAAGACTCTGGTTTTATGCTTCCTTAATTTTGTATAGTAGGGTATTGTCTTTGGAAGAACTTGCGAACGTAGCAGAGAAGTTCACTTGATCGTTCAGTTGTGAACTAAAATTCTTGCACAGCTCAGTGTGTGACTGTGCACATTTAATTTAGCTTTTTGCTCTGTTGAGCAGTACATGTTTCTCGGCTGAGAACTGACAATGTTTTCCTGAAGAAAAAGTTTATTGTGATGTGAGAAACATCATCTGAGAGATTTATTTTCTTCTAGATAACATAAAGGTTTCATGTTCTGCAGTACTTCCTGCAGAACAGGCACGCTCAGGTTGCATTTCAAAGGAAATAGCCAGGTTCTGCTTTGAAGAGTTCTATTCGTGTAAACTTGGAACAGCTCTGTTGTTTGCAATGAAGTTGTCCTGTTACAGTCATGTGAAGAAACAGTTCTACTGCCATCTGTGCGAACTGTTTTCCTCAGTAATGCCTCAGTACTGTGTTTTTCATGCATAACGTGCACAATTTTAGGACAGTATTGTGTATCTCTTGAGATGTTTCTTTTTTTCCATTGGTCTGCAGTGACATGATAGAGTCACTTAAAGTTTTACCTCCCCACCCCCTATGGCAGCTTTCAGAATAGCAGTTCTGGAGTCTTTGCAGGATGCCTCCAGATCCTCATTCGGGTGGCAGGACAGGTATCAAAATTTGTGTAGTTACACAGCATTCATGCTCCAAAGAGGAGTTATCGCTGTATGAACAATGCCTGCCATTCTGGGAAGAGGGGCTTCCATCACCCTCAAGTGGAAAAGGCTTGCAAGGAAGACTCTGATCAATCCCTACTGCTGGTTCAGTGCTCTAAATCACAGGGGGGACTTTATGTGTGGAGCAAGTGTTAAGACTGACAAGGTGGACTGCATTATTCTTTCCAACGGAGAGATCACATTTGCTGGTAAAAATTCAGAGTCATGGGGTGATAGTGATTCTCACAGAGGTAAAGAGGTGATGGCAGGGGGCTATAGATGCTGCATAGGATGATCAGGCTTATTTCATTGGACAAAACTACCTTGTTTGACTCCAGACTGCCATCATCCTGTATTGTTTCTGCATTTCATCTATTCTTGTTTGAGGTAACTCTTAATCTTAGGTTTGCTGTTTAAAGGACCTCGTTAGAACAATGACAGTTTCTTTAGTCACTATGTGATACCTTCTTTGGAATTGATATTATAGTTGAAATTTCTACAGTATGAAATTGCCTATAATGTGGTTTTTTTGCCTTATTTTAGAGGTATTCAGTCTTTGTTGCTCCCATTGTCATTAGTGGGTTTCCTTCTGAAAAACAACCATCTCTGGGAAGAGGAACTGAGAATTTGCAGCCCAGCTTTTGATGTTGGCAATAGTGTTCTTATTTATTTGGACTTTTTGTGGGTATTTTTGCTAGTAATTTCATTGGAAAGTGATCTTGTAATTCAAAGTTACTGTATATTTGCTATATTAAAAGTGAGAGAACTACCCATTTGTGACTTGGTTGTAGTTTTTTCATAATCCACAAGATGGCACCTCTGAAATGTACTTTTAAAGGCTTTCTTTACTGCAGTATGGAACAGAGCTTGTGGCTCAGCAAGTCTCAGCTATACAGTTAATGCTGTGTGATTATTTCTATTCCATGTGACAGTCACTTCTGCAATGGCTGTGCTGAGGCATCATTATAGGTGAAAATAACAGGAGAACTTCAGGAAAACATCTTATCTGTAGCTTTTCTGGAAAACACACTACTCGGTGAGTTTTGCTTTCTGTGTTAGAATCTCCAGGACACTCTGAGGGTGTTCCAAAGGCGGAGAACCACACTCCCATGTTGCTAGTATACCTGGGTCAATGCGTTTAACCTCATTTCACACAGTGTTCAGATGAGGAAAATGGAGAGACATTCAAAGGGGAAAAAACCCACTATTTCCTATTGCTGAAAATCCCTTGCTTTGCTCTTTTCTGTAAAGCATTACAAACCTCACCTGCAAATCACACAAGAACTTTACAGTCAGAATGTTCTTGCTACTTGAGATTTTCCTGATGTCAAAACCATCCTGTCCTGTGCTGCTGCTTAAGGCTGTTGTTTAGTCCTGTTGATAGTCTCAGATTAGCTGCCTTGTTTCCTCCCCCAAATCAGTTATTTAAAACACTGCCTCATTACACATGATCCATTGCTTTGCTTCTGCCCCTAACAGAGGATCAGTTCTTTCCCCAAGTCTTTATTTCACAACTTCCAGAACACTCATTATTTTCCAGTTCTAGAAAAGAGTAAGCCTCTTTGTGCCGGTGACAGCAACACAGGGGAACAGGAAATGCTGGAAAAGTTGATTTTTATGGAAGCCAGGGACTTCCCCTAGTCTCTGGCATGCACTCCTCTTTTCACATGGTTTTAAAAGACTGAAATTTTTCATTTCCTGCTCTTTTGTGTAGTTTTATTTTAAATGGCTTGGGTTTTTTTCACAAGCTGTGAGGGAAGTTAAGCCTCAGGAATACAAGTTTAAACTTGCCTGGTGGCTTTTGGGTTAAGCAGGACAATTTAATGCGGTCCGTATCAGCTTTCAGGAAAGCTTTTACAGAACTTGTTCTTGGGTCAAAGTCTGAAGTAATATAAAAACAGCACTCCTACGCATGGCAGATAAAACCAGTTTCCATTAAAGAGAGAGCACCTGTTTGCATTTTTCAAAAGCCCCTGTGGTTATTGGGAAATGGCATTTTCGTGTAACAGCCACCTGCTTTATTCTGGCTATTTAATGGCCATAAAACTCCAGTAATGGCATGTTTGTTTTGTGTGGCACTGGAACTGGCAGCTGCAAACTGCCTGAACCAAATACCAAAGAAGGACTGAGCTTTCCTTTGAGTCATTTCGAGTTTTATAGAATCAACCGTTCAGGTTTTTATTACATTTTGTCTGATGAGGCAGAAATCTCTGCTTGTCCTCTGGGACACTTCAAATACCCGTGAACCCACACGGATCTGTTTCATGGCAAACACTGCTACAGTGACAACCCTCTGAACACACATCCTGGGAACCTCTTTGGGTCCAGCTGAGTCTGGGAGCTGCTGCAGCCTCACTGCCCTCGTCCCATGGAGCTCCTAGCAGTGCTGCTTCTCCTGCAGGTAGGTTTGCTGTGGGGGCTGTGGGGGCTCCAGCTACCCAGGGGGCAACACCCTCTGCAAATGGGTGACCTCTCTGAGAATGGGTGGCTGCTCTGTCCCAGCTACCAAGCTCAGGTTCAGAAGGAGGTTTCCATGTGAGGAAGATTAGAGTGCTAACAGCTGGTAGACCACTGGTTCCTAGTGTGGACTTGGCTGGATTAACAATTCCCTGTGATATTTCAGTGGGGTTTCCACAAGTGTTTCTGTGGGGTTTCCTGGTCCTGAACTGGTTTATCTTTTACAGCAGTGCTCATGGCTGGGAGGTAGAGAAGTGTGGAAGCTGTAAAGCACAGTTGAAGCTTCCAGTATAACTAGAAGTGGCTGCACATACTCACATGGGAGAGCAGCGTGTTCAGGGGGGCCAGCGAAGCTGAACCGGGAACAAAGCTAATTAATACCACGTTAAAGCCTTGCTTGTAGTTTTTGCATCACAGAAGTTTCCCCCCATTACACAGCAGTGTCACAGAGTAGCTCCAAGATGTTTCTGGTGAACTCCCATGGCTTCTAACTATGGCAGTCTTCCAAGTATTCTGTTTCTTCCTAGGGTAAAGTCCTGACCTTTGCCCAAGTCTAGGCAGGAAGATCTCTGTATATTAAATTTATTAAATGTCCCTGGAAGCATTTGATAGAACAAGTCATAAACCCCTGAGTTTTCCAATTAAAGCCGTGAGAACCAGAAGGATGGCACATGAGTTAACCTGTGGGCTCATGGCAGTATTGTAAGTCAAGTGCTGTCTTACTCCTCTGTGGGGAAAGGTTCCAAGTAAAAAGCCATGTTTGAGGTGTTGCAGGAAGCTCAAGCTTATAAAAGGGCAAGTTTTGCCAGTTAAGGTGCATTTACTAGTCTCAACAACTAGTTTTACTCACTGGGATTAGAGGCTGTGGTCTGATGTTCAGCTGCTCATAAATCAGCTATGTTTGGAACACTTGAGTCACAAGACAGAGTCTCTGAGAATCTGAAAGTGAATCACACTTAACTTTTATCCAATAGCAGGTTTACATCCATGTACCTAAACCAGACAACTTGGATAGGGCACTAGAAACAGAGAGGCAGAGGTGAATGCTCTACAAATGAGCTACTCGCTTTGAGACAAGCCACTGAGATAACCCTACCGGCTGTTAGGTGCAGTGTTTGCACGTTCCTAGGACTGCCATCACCTGACCAGAGAAATCAGTACCCAGGCTGTCAAGTCATTTCATTTGAGATGAGATAGAAGATATTTGGGGAGTTTCCAGGGTCAGATAGAATTTAATACAACACTGTCAGAACTGGATCAATATGTTTCTGTGAAGCCAAACTCTTCTTAGACAACATATTGAGGGTTTCTGGTTAACTGCACTTCTCACAATCACTTTTTCTCCCCACAAGGTTACTGCTGCCAACAGCTTTTCTCACGAAACTTCAAAATTGAGTTTAAGACAATCCATCCAAAAGAACAGTATGGAGGTCTGTAGCCCGTATTATTTAATAACAGATGCACAGCTGTTAATAGGTAAAGTGTGACACTAAATGCACTTCTTTATCCCACAGCAGGTAGATTCCTATCAGTTAGACATTCTACATCCGCTACGGCGTACAAAAAGGACCTGGGTTGTTACTACCATTGATGTCCAAGAAGAGGACAAAGGACCATTCCCAAAATATGCTGGACAGGTACAAATGACCTTTTAGTAAAAGTTCTTCTTGGACTTCAGTAAGGTATTTGTCACTCCAGACAACTTGATAAAACACCAAAAGTAGGATAGGGCAGGAATTGTGCAGCAACATTCTAGAAAGCTTCTTTGTTTAAAGTTGTCTTAGTTATGCAGACTTGGGCACAACTGTGTAGTAGGGGATAAACTGCTCCTTACTATGGAAGCTGTAGGTATATTAAGGGGTAAGAGGATTAGAGGGATAGAGGTAAGAGAGTCAATGGCCAGAGCTTTGTACCTGCACATGGTGCAGAGACTATTGATGCTGCAATGCAGGCAGCTGTTGACTTGTCTGGGACCAAGCCTGTGAAGAGGAGGTGAGCAGTAGGAGAATGGTTCTAAGCCTTTTTATTTCTGTTCCATTTTCCCTACTCACGTGGTATTGTGCTACTTCTTTTTTCAAAAGCTCTTCAATAACAAAGCGTTTAATACAACAGTAAAATATTTAATCAGTGGAGTTGGGGTAGATAGATCTCCAGAGATTGGACTATTTTCTATAGACGATGATGCCAATGGACACGTGTATGTGCATCGCACAATTGACAGAGAGAGGACTCCAGTTTTCCAGGTAACACACTTTAAAAAATACTTCAAACTGTTTTCAAATATTAATTATTTTCTCATGGCTAAATGCTTCCCAAGAATGAGATACAGCTGTAAGAATTTCAAGTATGTGTTTTTCAGAACTCCTTGTTTTGAACCTCTAAATAAATGCTAAGATGATTGCCTCAACTGGGAGCAAGGGGTAACCTCCACATCAGAATTAATTAGAAATCTTTCCAACATATTTGACCTTCCTCAATTATCTCTACACTTCAGTCTTCTTTTTGGTATGACCCATGATCATGATCTAAGAAGTGAAAAGATTGTCCTGAAGTCCAAAATATGTAACAGGTACAGTAGTCAGAACGCTGACCTGTAAACCCCACAACTCCTCATCATTAAATAACCCCACAACTCCTCATCATTAAATAACCCCACAACTCCTCATCACTGCGCATTACAAAGAAAAAACCAAAAGACCATTTTGGAGGAGCTGCAAAGCTGTATTACTGCGTCTTTACATAAGAGTAACATATGCTTCTCCTTAAAAAGCAGAGAAGTGTTCATAAGCAGTAAGGGCTTAATAATAGAAATGGGACAACAAGTGCATGAATGAAAGAAGTGAGCGTGGGTTTGTTTTCTTCTTGTCAAACATCTTCACTTGTGTCTCCGTATGTTTATTCTGTGATAAGTTCTATTCGTGTATCTGTGGATGAACTGTACCCAACTGATTCTCAGGGTTCCGTGTGATTTTCTGAGCAAGGTCTTGTCTTCTATAATGAAAGGGTAAATTTTGGAGAGCTTTCTGTTCCTCCTTGCTGAACACTGTTTACAGCTGTTCCACTCTGGGCTTGGTTTTAAAGCAGAAATAAGGTATCAAAGGAGACTTCAGCCTTCAGAGTTGAATCCCCTGTGTATTCACGGATACGGAACCAAAACTTTGCACAAACTCAGCTAGAGAAAACTGAATGTACCACTGCAGTAAATACTTCAGAATTGGAAGAACATGTGAAAGCAGCTTCAAACCTGAGTGTTCTGTTCTATTCTGATACCTAAGTGATCTCAGCCATTCCATTCTGATACCTGTGTCACTACTTGTTTAGATACAGTTCGATATTGTGCACAGAAAAACTGGTGAACCGTTGGACCACTCATTATTTTTCAAGATAAAGGTTAAAGATATTAATGACAATGCCCCTGAATTTCCCAGGGAGGAATACAGCATCACAGTGAGGGAGAACCACAGTAAAGGTAAGAGCCATCCCACCAAGGGGCACTACTGGTTTGTGTATCGCTGCTCTGCTGCTGTAGTTTAACGTCTTTGTCTTTCCTGTTCTTTTCTTACTAAATCTGTTCTGCTCCTCAGGTTTTAGTTAAACACTCACAGGCTTAGGCATGATTTTCATTGAAGGACTATTTCCTACCTGCTGAGTTTGAGTCTGGTTAATTCCAGTTACATCAGCATACTGCTGGGACACTCTGGAAAAGCAAACAACCTCCTAATACATTTCTTCTTAGCTACAAGCCAAAAGCTTGACAGACTAATCTGAGGTGCTGGGGAGCGGGCAGAGAAGGGCAACTGGGCTGATTAGGGGTCTGGAGAACCGGGGAGAGGCTGAGGGAGCTGGGGCTGTTCAGCCTGGGGAAGATAAGGCTGAGGGCAGACCTCACAGCTCTCTACAACTACCTGAAGGAAGGCTGTAGTGATTCGGGGGTTGGCCTCTTCTCCCTAGGGACTAGCGATAAGACCAGAGGAAATGGGGTCAGGTTGTACTGGGGAGGGTTAGATGGGATCTCAGGAAGAGCTTCTTCCCAGAAAGAGTGAGGAGGCCTTGGAACAGGCTGCCCAGGGAGGGGGTGGTGTTATTGTCCCTGGAGAGGTTCAACAAACAGAGTGTTTCAGGAGACGGTTTAGTGGTTGGGGATTGTAGGGCAGATAGTTGGACTTGGTGATCTTCAAGGTCTTTTCCAACCTTGATGATTCTATGATTCTATGAGCTGTGAATCTGGACCCTCCACAGAGGATGTTCAAATGCAGTTTCTGAAATACAAAGACTTATTCTGGGGGTGTAGACTTGTGGGCTTGGAACCAACTCCTTGGGAAACTAGCTGAGAGCTGACACAAAGAACTAGTGAACAGTTTTGATAAGGTAAATTCAGGAGAGTGCTATCTCTATTTTCTTTAACCACATCATAGCCACAGGAGAAGTTAGTTTTCTTAGGACTTGAGTGTTCAAGAACCTGCAGACAAACCTGAGAATTTCCACGTTGACTGTAAACACTTGTTATTAATGTCTCGATTCTTCATCCTAGATGAGCCAGTTTTCCAAGTTACTGCCATGGACAAAGACGAAGATGGCACTGCGAATTCCCAGGTGTCCTATTCTCTGAGTACACAAACACCCCTTCCAGATGGATTAATGTTTAATATTGATCCCACCACAGGATCAATACTCCTGTCAGGATGCCTGGATTATAAGGTGATGTTCATATGACAGCTTCTTATCATTTAATACACATATTTAATACACATATTCCCGTATAAGGAAAAGCACAGTCTCACGTGCAGTTTTGTGGCTGTGACTGGTGAAGTGCAGGAACTGCTTCTGAACTGAGTATGGAACTTCCTTTCTTTGTTTTTCAGACTGGCAACTCTTTCAAACTTCTGATTAAAGCCACTGACCATGGAACTCCCCAGCTGTCATCTACTGCAATAGTGAATGTGGCAGTTGAAGATGCAAACAACCACCTCCCTGTATTTACTAGCAATAATGTAAGGAAAAGCTTTATTACTTTACTGAGCCTTTCTAAATACTGTTCAGCCCTAACTACACTCAGCAGTGGAAATGGGAACCCTTGGACACTTGCAGAATCAGGCCAAAACATTTGCAGATGAACTATTCATGTTAGAAGAAATATCTCAAAAATGTTGAGGGTAAGAGGATGTCTGACTACTGACAGTGATAAACTTGCTTAGTTTCCTATGTCCAGCACTAGAACATTTGGCTTACAGCACAGGGGTGCTGACAGCCTAGTTCAACGTTTGAGAGGCTGACTGCAGTCTACTCCAGTAGATCCTAGTCTTGATCCGTGAAGACCTCAGTGGTCCTAAACCTGCCTCCCTATAGGCTCAGTACATCTTACCGGGGCAGTTACATGCAGTAGCAGTGCTTCTGACCTGTTCTCTGAGGATGCATGTAGAGGATTTTCTTTATGAATGGGAGCAATCGAGCTTGCTGGCAGAGGAGGGCTCTCAGGAGTTAAAAGCTGTGAATGGGTAGACAGTCACACTTGCACTCAGATAAGAGCTACCCATTTTCAGGCTCTGGTCCCATTAATAGCTCAAGTCACTGATTTTGTTTTGTTTTCTGCTCAGGATCTCTGTAATTTGCATGTTGATACTTTGTCATGGTTTAACCCAGGCTAGCAGATAAAAACCACCCAGCCACTGGCTCACTCCTCTGTAGTGGGGTGAGGAGAGAATTGAAAAGCTAAAAGGGAGAAAACTAGTGTGTTGAGATTAATAATGCTGAATAGGTAAAGCCAAAACCATGTGCACAAGCAAAGCAGATTAAGGAATTCATTCAGCTCTTCCCATTGACAGGTAGATGTTTAGCTGTATCCAGGAAAACAGGAACTCATCACACATAATGGTTCCTTGGCAAGTCAAATGGCGTCACTCAAAATGTCCCTCCCTTCTTCCCTGAAGCTTTTATTGCTGAGCACAACACCATAGGGTCTGAAACATCCCTTTGGTCAGCTGGGGTTGGATATGCCCTCCCCACTTCTTCATTTGCAGCATAATCACTGGGGTAAGGAGCAGAAAAGACCCTAACTCTGTGTAAGCACCACTCCGCAGCAACAAAAACATCCCTGTGTTATCAACACCATTTCCAGCACAAATCCAAACCCCAGCTCATACCAGGTGCTATGAAGAGAATTAACTGTCCCAGCCCAAACCAGACTCACATCCGGAGGGCAGTCATGTCAAGCACTGGTATATGTAAACATTTAAAGCTTGTGAACAATAAAAAGAGAAACTGTGGAATAAGATACTGGTTAATAAGAATAGGTTATAACAGTGAGTACAATGTCACCCACAAAAGCAAATACACTTGTTGGTGTCTTACTGTGGTAGGTCTCCTCCCTGCAGAATGATGCTTGGAAGACCTGAGGGACTAGGGTTAGATAATTTGCCAAAAAGGATTTATACAAGAAATCTGAGCTTTGTCCTCAACATTAATGTGGGGAGAAATTAACCACCACAGAAACAGCAGCGTGTACAAAAAGTAGACCCACACAAGCTGGTGGCAGAACTTTGGCTCAGAACTGGCTAACAAGCTGCTTCTTATTGGAGAGTAGAGATTTCTTTCCTTTCCCCTTCCAGTACCAGCTACAGATTTCAGAAGGTCAAGAACATCCAGCTGTATTACGGCTCCAAGTGCAAGATGAAGACTCCCGCAACACTGCAGCCTGGAGAGCAAAATACAAAGTGACAGAAGGCAATGAGAAGAAACAGTTCATCGTTGAGACGGATCCGGACACAAATGAAGGAGTTTTGAGCATTACCAAGGTAAGGAGCAGTAACAGGTGAGCATGGCAGTGTGTAGTGTGGCCAGTCTGATGATGAGACTGATTGCTCAGCATCTTAGCTGAGTCTGGCGAGCTCAGCTCACCTGAGTTTCATCTATGTGGAGGTGACTGCCAAACCAAAGGTCATGACTGCTAATCAGACTTTATCTGGGGTTTTCAGCCTCTCAGCTATGAAGATGACTCTGACATGAGACTTGTCATTTCTGTGTCAAATGAAGAGCCTTTCTTCTTGTGTGAGAACGGCATTGTGAGGAACTCAAGCCTAGAATCCACAAATACAACTGTGAGCATCAAGGTCTTACCATCACAACACGCTCCTAGGTTTCATCCTCCTATACTTGTTGTCCAAAGAGAAGATTCAATGAAACCCGGCATAGTGTTTAGAAGGTATCCTGCCATGTATCCAGATGATGTGTCAAGTAAGATAAAGTAAGTGGAGATGCTTCTTGATCTCAGAATAAGAAATACCTTAAGACTATAAAGAGGTTTGCAAGTTTAATTTGGTAGAGATATGGGTATATCTGGACATCTTTACAGTTATATGAACATTAGAGGTGCAGGTTTATTACTGATGATACTGCAGATCCAGATAAAATTTAAAGGTGCAACCACTCTTTGGTTGCTCAATTGCTCTTCGAAATAGTTTTGCTTATTCTCATATTTTACTATTGACAACAAATTTTGCTGTCATAGGAAGGACTGAAGTACATTTCACTGTAAGGATGATAATCTGATATGAAGATTAGATACTTTCTGAGCTCCTAGGAACAGTTTTGATGGACCTGTGCAAGATATGGAGACCTATAGGTGGAACTGTTTGTTGGCTGTGTTGGAATACAGTTTGTCAGAGAGTTACAAAAGCATCACTAACAAGTAAAAATACATACAGACCTCAAAAGAGCAGAGAAAGATGCAGTACAAGTTTTCCGTTCTTCAAAATCCATTTAAGATTGTAACTTGTAGCTTTTCCCTTTCTTTTTAAGATATGAACTAGCTCATGACCCAGATGGTTGGCTGAGTGTGAATGAGAATTCTGGAGTTCTTACTGTGGCAAAAGAATTTGATCAGGAATCCCCTTATGTGAACAACAGCCTGTACACTGTCATTGTTCATGCATTTGGTCATGGTAAGTAGCCAGTCAGAAAATACTTGAGCAGTCTTTGAGGTGTTTGGGTTGAGTTGTATGTTGGATATAAAAGAATAGCAACATCAAAGGTCTAAGTGGAGAACACCCTGATGCCTAAAACTTGGGTTATGTGTGGTTAGTAGGATAAATCAGACAAGGATCCTGCCAGTGAAGTCACTGTTGTTGACAGTTGTGTTTTTCTCTTTCTTTTGCTCCTGTCTAGGTGTTCCACCACAGACTGGCACTGGCACCATCCTGATTTACCTGTCTGACATTAGTGATCATATGCCAGCATTAGTGACTCCTTCCTTAGACATGTGTCATAACAAAGGAGAGATGGCTCTCATCAGAGCTGAGTCCGCTCTGGTCCATTCACATTCTGGGCCACTTACATTTGAGCTGGTTGAGGACTCTGAAGATGTGAAGCAGAACTGGAAGTTAGGAAGGAACTTTGGTGAGTTCTTCCATTCACGTCTTTCATGAGACGTTTACTGGCACTTGTGTGGCCTCTAGTTGTTTCACTGTCTCTTGCCTTTATGGTTTGTTACTGATTAGTCTCAATGAGATTGAAAGGAAAAGCTTTCAAGAAATAAGAAGAGGTTTCAAAATAGAAAGTTACTGCAATTTGAAAAAAAGACTGGGACAGATCTCTTTACCCAGAAGGCTCAGCAAAGGGGTAAAGCAGGGCTTAGTTTTGTCCTATTCACTATGGTGCATTGAGGCTGTGAAAAGTATTTGAAACTGAGGTGCAAATGAGTTTCCCTTTGGTTGTCAACAGAAGGGGCTATAGAATATCCGACACCTTGCTATGAACCTTGAAATAATTTGCTTTTCTTGTTTTCAGGGCAGGCAGTTGAACTTTTAATGTTAAGAAGCCTCCCACAAGGTAGCTACTTGGTGCCCATTATTATTCAGGACAAGCAAGGATTTTCTACAAGGCAGAATCAGCTTGTCAGGCTCTGCTTCTGCCCAGATGGTCAGACATGTAAAGATTCACCACTTCCACAAGCAGCAGTGAGCCTTGGAGGTGGTGCCATTGCAATAATACTGCTGACTTTCTTATTACTACTGGGTAAGTTACTCCTAAATTCCGTGTGCAAGTTATCTGTTATCTGCCCACTGGATCTCACTGTAATTGCAGCTATAAACGTTCATTTACCATCCTTAACACACAGGTTATTTCCTTATTGTGTGAGTGTAGGTGAGGTGCAAGTAGTTAATACTTAAAGTCTTCATGGTGCTCCCATCTGTGTATTCTGGTCCATGACCTCTAGCCTCTTCAAATTTCAGTTTCCCACCACAAGAGATTTCCATTTCAATCACCACAGATCTTTTTTGACAGCAAAGAAAACTTTCAAACTACTAGGGACTATGATCCGGCGTGTAATGCAGACAAGGTGGTACCCAAGGGTATCATGGGGTAAAAGACGTTAGAAAGATTGGGGAAACTTCTCTGCACTCACGGCTGGGATGAGAAAAGGTGAGGACTGTATCACGGAGGAGTGAAAAATAGTTGGCAGCGTTAAACACAAGTTTGGAACCAAGGGAAAAATACTGACACCTAGTGCTAACAGGCGGAATTTTCGTTACTTGTGAAAATCCTGGTTGTGTTGTGGTTAGGAGATGACTGGCAGATGTAAACGTGTCTCAGCAAGCTGAATGCCAGTACAACAAAGTAAATATTCTTGTTTGCTGAGTAAAAACGAATACGTGACTGGATTGAGTTAACCATGCAGTAGCTAACTGTAAGTAATGAATTTCTCCCGTAAGGTTACTCTACTCGGTAACCGTTTGTTATAGAGTTGCTTCCTGTGCAACAGCTCATGTTGGTTACTGCTGAAGAGATGAACTACTCATGCTTTGTCTGAGTCAAAAATTAATAGATTACCTGGCCACTGTGAGTTACCTGTGAGTGATCCAGGAGATCTCTCTGCTCAGTGCAGTGCTCTGTGGAGAGCACAGCTTGGCTTTCTGCAGAGGCTGACCACTCCAGGCCAAGCACTGCATCTGCACAGCTACACTGCTGGAGGTTTCCCAGTCAGTACATTTAGAACTGGGCTGGGTACCTCACCCACTGACTGTATTGAGTCATAAAGATCTGTTCACAACACTCATCTCACCATTCCCTTTCTTGTTTCAACAGTTTCCATTGTTCTACTTTGCCTGGTTTACATGCTGAGATCTAAAAGCAAAACCATTGTTCTACCTCAAGAAGGTGAACAGACTTTAATGAACTATAATGAAGAGGGCAGACTGTGTTTGTCTGAAGTAAGTGCAAAATCATATATTCACATAGAATCATAGAATCCTAGAATGGTTGGAAGGGACCTCCAAAGGTCAGCCAGTCCAACCCCTCCCTGCAGTGAGCTGGGAGAGTCTCACAGAATCACAGAACATTAGGAATTGGAAGGGACCTCAAAAGATTATCCAGTACAATGCCCCTGCCACAGCAGAATCACCTAGACCAAGTCACACAGGAACATAACCAGGTGGGTTTTAAACATCTCCAGAGAAGGAGACTCCACAACACCCCTAGGCAGCCTGTTCCAGTGCTCCGTCACCCTCACTGTGAAGAAGTTCCTTCTCATATTGATGTGGAACCTCCTATGTTCCAGCTTACACCCACTGCCCCTTGTCCTATCCTTAGATGACACTACGAAGAGCCTGAATTTACTGTGCAATGTTTGATTCCTGTGCAGTGTGTGTGAGTGTTACTGTGAGATACTTCATAAAAACAGCTGAAGAGCTTTACCTGTGTAACATAAAGATCTGCATTGCTCAGGAATTCTGCAATGACCTTTTTTTGTTTCTTTGTCTGAGGCATTTGTGGCCTGTGAGTGCACTGTTGGTGCTGATGGTGGAAGTAGACTGGTAAACTTTTAATTTTTTTTAATGTGTTATAGACATATCATTTAGCTTAGGGCTGGGAATCTGTCAAGTATAATTACCTGTGTAACAGTGTACAAGTATGAACGTAAGGGTGTTATATTAACGTATAAATAACATACTTGATGTTTTTAGTTCAAGAGGATTTGGTAACCAGAGATGTTTATGTTCTTAAGGTAGAGAGGTTATTGTAGACTGTGTTTTTATTTATGCAGTTTATTACAAGCAAGTATGATTTTCCAGCAATGGAAAATTTAATTATTCTGTTAAAAAAGCCTCTGCTGTAAAGATTTGTCTAAAGTTGGCTGAAAGTCATTTGTACATAGCCTCAAGCCGCCACTTTTTTCACGCCTGTCTGCTACATGTGAAGGCATCTTCTATTGGAGAATAACAATATGCTTATTAATCTGCTAATCTAAGTAGTTGTCATGTCTCATCCTACTCACAGAACAGAGAAAGAGTGAAGAGTCTTTATTTAAAAAAGCTGCAGAAAAACAAAAGGGTATTGGCCAGTTTTCCCCCAAATGTCAACTGAATTACTAAATTACCTAATTACTGCAAGTAACTGTAGCTGGTTTTAATTTTTTTCAGGATTTGCAAATCAACAATATCTATTGTGTTTTGAAATATCTTGGAAAAATCCCAGTAATATAAATACTTCTCTCTTGGAGAGGCTAACACTGCAAACTGGTAATACTTCTGTATTTTATTAACTTATTAATGTGTCTTACTGTGACTGGGAATGAGCTACAAATGCAGCCCTAGATCACAGTGCCAGTTCATAGGTTAAAAAGGAAGACAAGTGTAATTATAATACTACCGTTAAGGAGAGCCTTTTCTGAGAGTAATTACTTTTTCAATGCTATGCTTGGTGTTTAAGCAGTGCCATTTAGTAGAATACTTGGTTTCTTCCAAAATTCGGTTCCCCTCTTTACTCCATGACTCTGAGAACTCAATTTCTTTTAATGTAATTTTCTTATATATCTGTTAATTCACATCCCTTGATATAGCTGGAGTAACATGGCCTTTTCAGGGATCAACAGCAGCTGCTCAGTGCATCTCCACCCTTCTTTGTGGGACTGTGTCAAGAGTGCCAGGTGGTTTGGGAACAGTTTCTCCATGTCCTGGTGTTTGGTTTGGCCTCAGGGATATACAGAAGTTTCTTCTGCCTTGCTGACACTAAGGCCATATGGTCCATGACCAGGCTTGTCATTGCTTGGGTTCCCTTCCAGACCTGTCATTTAGATAATATCTGTCTTAAGATCTAAGACCTGGCTGTCAAAGGTCTGGCTAAGCACTGTTTCCTTCTAGGTGATTTTTACTGCTGCCCTAATTCTGTGAGAAGTTGTGATTAGAGCCGTTGGGCACATTTTGCTGTTTGATCAAAACCAAGACCTTTTTTGTTGTGGGCAGTGATGGAGAAGATAGTGGAAGCCTGTCATTTTGATAAGGTAACTGTGCTTGAATGGTGAAGAAATTAATTTTGGTGCCGCAGCAAAAAACTGCTCTCTCCAAGCAGAGCGTGGAGTTGATAGAACTCGTGTGCCTTAATCCATATGTGGAGACACAGAGAAGGAGAGACCTCTACTCAGAAACCAAAACTCAAGGCTTTTTCCAGAAACAAACATTTCAGCATAACTCTAGTTTTGTGAAATTGCCCAAACAACGTTTGTTCCTATGAGAATAAAGAGTAAATTTTGAAACTTTGGAGATTTTCATAATATGGTGGTGTTGTGTTGGCAAAATAAATAGCCTCTGCTATTAATAACTTACACATGGATGGAAACGTTTCTCAGACTCTTTGACCTGTAGTAAATTTTCAGTATGATTTCAAATCTGGCTGTATGGCTCTGCATTTGACTTTTCCAGTTGTTTATTTTCCTTTTTTATTGAGGCTGTTGCAGCTTTCAGCCTTTTTGAATATAGAAAAATAACTTCTTTAGCAACACAGTGAATGTTAATGCAACTAACAGGGTCATCTGCAAATTACTAGAATAATGTGCTCTTGCTTACAGGCAGATTTTCAGTTGGATAGGAGTAATGAACTGTAATTCCTTTTGGTTTGGTTGAAAGATGAAAATGTGAGTGCAATTTATAAAGAAAACAAGAAGAAATGCTACCAAGCTTGCCTTTGCAATCTGTTAGCAAGAGGTCATCAAAGGAGAAATGATCATCACCTTTTTAATAATTAACCTATGCCTCCTAGGCAGAAACCAATTTTTTAAAGGAAATTAATTGTGAGAGAACATGATTGAAGTAATTTACACCTTTACTTCTTTGTTCTGTGGTACTGCTGTTGGGACAAAGAAAAAGTGAATATATAGAGAAACCATTTGACTATCAGCGGTTAACCTTCTGTTTCAGTAGGTACTTGGTCTACCTCCCATTTGTTCCTCGCAGTTTCTTTTGTAGGCACAAAAGGTGAGGTTTTGGATATTAATGAGGAATGCAAAGCGTGTTGCATACCTGCCTCTGAAAATCAGATGGTCGTGTCTGCCATTACCTGGATCATGCATAATAACCAGTAACGCTTGCATCTGTAGAAGTTAGGTGTTCAATACACATAGATTTTGCTAAGGAATTGGTACTTAACGCCTTGTCTTTCCAAGGTCCATGGTGGTATACTCCAACATCTGGTCTTGTGCCTGATAAATCTCAGCAGACTCTTCCTTGCGCTTTCTCCAGAAATGGGGGCATCCTTTCAGCTCTGAGAAATCAGAGAACCTGAAGTGTGTGTTCCTGTCTGCTTATGCTGCTAGGCTGCTTGAACATGGTATAAAGCCAAAGGCAGATACAAATATTCTGAAATACTCATTTGGACTGGGTTCTGCTGGCCTTGTAGCTGTGGACATGGACTTTCTTCCTGCAGTTTTAAGTTCAGTGCATTTAAAGATACTTCAGTCTCCTTCTTTCATTTTCTCTTTTGTGATCTACCTGATCTGCTTGCAGGACAAATTTCAGCTTTTGGCACAATCAGTGAGGCAGAGCTGTTCATCAGGTAGAAGACCTCAAAGGAATTAAAATAGCCACGGCTGGATAGCATGGGGGCTAGTGATTCATTTTGATTCACAAGAAATGTTACCAAGTATGAAAAATGTTGTTGAAGTCCAGTATGTTTTTTTCATCCAAAACTCCAAAGTAATGTAGACTTCCATCTACTTCCATCCATAGTTTGACTGAAAACGTAGAGAAAGCAGTCATTTTCTTATGCAGAAGTTGCTGCCTTTGAAGGTTGAAAAAAAGAATTCTGATGGTTTTAGGCTGCAAAACTCCCTGCTTTGAGAAGCATCTTTTATTTTCGATTTAACATGTAAATGACTAATGAAATACTCATTTCATTGATGTACGACTGACCTTTTATTTTCTCAGCCATCATGTACGTAATGGGAGCGCTCGGTCCTGCAGCTGGATACTTACTAGGAGGACTTCTCATTGGTTTCTATGTTGATCCTAGGACAACCGTGTATATCGACCAGAATGATCCCCGATTCATTGGAAACTGGTAAGGATCAAGCATTTTTCAAACCTGCACTCTAAACTGCTGGTAGGGCACTGTGACTGGTTAGCAAATCATATCCCTTAAAGAGATGGTTAAAGACATAGGAGGAGGCCAGAGCAGGATTCTGTCAGTTACTGTACGGTGGCCTCTGACAGGAGTGTTGGCCACAGAATGGGCACTTTGCATGGAAAACCTACTTTTGGCTGCTCCAGCACTGTGTTTGACCACTGACGATGCTGACTGAGACCGCTCAGAACAGGGATGGCAGGACAGAATCTCAGTACTGCAGGAGGCCTTCAAGGATTGGTGCTGCCCAAGGCTGAATCTTCCTGCTGGAAGACAAATTAGTCCCTTCTTTGGTTTTTCAGAGCAGGCAGCATGAAACACTGAGCTGTGCTGCCCAGATGAGAAACAGTAGACTTCATTTACTCTGGTCCAGGGGTCAGAACATGGCCTTTCCAGCCTTCTTTCTGAGGGTGATAGCTTGTGTTTCAGAACATGGCCTTTCCAGCCTTCTTTCTGAGGGTGATAGCTTGTGTTTAGGTAGCAGATGATGTAAACTATCACATTATTCTCATACTATAAAGAGTAGACTCCTGGCTGTGCTGTGATCATTAGCTGTCTTCAGGCATCCTTTGAGATTTGGCCTCCTTGGAGATGTCTCTTAGAGGAAGCTGATCTTGAGGAGGCTTTTTGTCTTTTCTCAGTTAGTTTATAAATCTGTCTTGACCTTTTTTTGCGAGCCCAATTTGTTATCCCAGGAGGAGACCCTTACTGTGTAGGTGTGGGCTGCGGTGTCAGTTGTTGTGTGACTGCGCCATCACAGTCAGACATTTCTGTATCCATTTGTCCTGCAGTGATCTTCCCTGACAGTCTGATGTGAAAAATTGTCTCTGTGGAGAGGTCTTGAACCTTTAAAGTTTTATTTCTGCTTTATTTGTCTTCCTTAGTGTAAGAGCACTGCTGCACAGGACTGTCTAGCCAAATTTTCAGTAAGAGAAAGGCAAACCTGAGTGCTCAGGTAACCTGTGGCAGCAGTGTTCTCATGTGTGCACTGACATACCACACAAGAAAGATTTGTCCTGTGAATGTGCTGTAGTGTCAAAATTGTGCTTCGAGTCTTCTTGCACAGAAGATTAAATCAAAGCAAAATATTATACATTCTTTGTGAAGCTATGCTTCGTGTGTTTTTAAAGACATGTCAGAACTGGTGATCCGTACCTCTCAAAAGAAATCATGAACAGGCACATAAATATGTTAACTGCAATCAGTGGGGCCACATGAAAGTGTGGGTAAGCTTTTGACCTGGCCTCTAACACAAGCACTGATACAACTGCCTTAGCACATGGACATACCTCTGCAGGTTGTAACTGTGAGGGTCAAATAACCAAAGCAGCGTGGACACACCAGTTTGCTGCTTCTTGGCCTGTTTGCACCAGGCTCTGTGCAACAACAGGTGGACAGTCCCTATTGCTCATTTAAATCTAGCTTAGATATATGTGACATGTTGTCATGGTCAAATGTGTAGGAGAGGTTGGGTAGAAGAATTCCTGTCCTTGCTCACGAATTACAGATCTAACTATCCTCCCTCAAAAGAATGAGTGGCAGAGACGGATGCCCAGTGCCAGGGATGGATCCCCAGCATCCGATGGGAATGCTGTTGTCACTGAGCTCTGCAGCAAAAGCGTGACAAGTCACCTCTACAAACTGTTTCCATGGGCATGTTTTGCAGATATGTCTACTGTGCCAGGCTTTGCAGGCAAAATAAGAAAAAGAGCCTCAGTTGTGCATTCAGATGTTGTGTGTGTCTCTGAGGTGTAATGTCACCTTGATGAGTATCTTGGTCATTTCAGCTTCGCACAATGGTGCCAGCAGGGGTGATGCAAATAGGATTGAAGCAAGGGCAGGAAATCAGTTGTCGTAGGATCTCAACAGGCAAGGTGTAGTCAAGGCAGTGTGGAAAAGTAAAAACCATTTAAAATTTCCATTTACTGTCTGTAGAGTCTCGCTTTCCCTGAAGGGTGTTCCAGGTCCTTCTATTACTCTTTAATTTTTGACTCAATTTTTTTCATTCTTTTAAGAGAAAAACACTGCTATTTTATCTGTGGTAATATGTTTCACAGTCTGTGGTGGCCTGTCATGAAAGCGTGGTGGTGTTCGTAGCATCTGTGCCTCATTCTCTGTTCTCTTTCTGAAGCTTTATCTTCAGAAAAAGAATGCAGCGTGACTGTTACTGTGTGAGGATTGGTCCTTTGTTCCTTGCTGCTCACTGACTCCCCGGTTGCAGAGAGCTCTGAAAGTGTGGACTTTCATTCCAATGACATCTGTTTTCTGGGATTGTGACACTTTCTCCTTTCAGGGAAGTGCTGCGTAGCCAAGTTTATTTTCATTTATGTAACCTAACAATTTGAAATGTAAGAGTAGCCTAGCACTTATTTCAGCTGACAAGCTTTTTAGAAGTAGGGTGCAGTTCCGATAAGTTAATGGGCAGTCACATTTGAGACTTTTCACCCCTGTCTCCTTTGAAGTGAATTATTGTCTTTGATTCCCATCTTTCTTTTATCTATAAGGTTTCTTACATCACAGGGACCCTGTGAAAATAGTCCTAAAGAACGTAATGTTTACTGTCATGGGCTGAGAGAATAGTGGATGTAGTATCTGATATATGGCATCTAAAATTGCGGTAAAGCCTGTTTTTCACTTAAGCTGTTCATTCTTAGAGGTGTATTGCGTATGTGCAGGACAGGTCACTTGGCTTGCCTTGTGAAACCTGGTAAACAAAGTTAGAGGTTATTTCTTACGGCTATTTCTGATTGAAGTCTTTCTTGAGTTTCACAGAACTTGGATTTGCACTCCTGGGTTTTTGCACACCTGGGCACCTGTAGGTGCTCTGGGCTAAGTTGCAGGCCAGCTGTCTATGCCAGCCCATCAAATGTTTGAAGTGGCTTTTCATTCAGATGTGGTAACTGTATGGATATCTGTTAGAAATCATCCATCACAGTGTCTTTGGGAACTGTTGTTGTGCTTTATAGCGATCTCATTAGTTGGGGAGTAGCCTTTGGCGGTCTGTCAGGTGCTTTGGATCAAATTTTCTTTTGCCGACACTTTTCTGAGGTTTTGCCTAGTTGTGACTCTGTATAATGCTTGGATCTTCCCATCAAGTCTTTCATCAGCATTCCACACAAGAAGTTTAAAGGAATTCCTCCAGCACTGTCTGGTCCTTCCTTAGCCTTAATTGCTTTTATTTGAGGTCCTAGAGCTTGTTGTAGATGCCTTTGAGGTATTCCCCTGCATATTTTCTTTGACTTTAGAAGACAGAAAATCAAGGGCTTTTTAATTAATACAGATCTCGTTCTGACCTCTTATTTCCCATCATAGGTGTCATTAGTTTTGATACTATCATTTGTCTGTTTCCAGTTCTTTGATACTTCTCCAGGAAGATGTAAAGTGCAGATGGTAGCGATAATTGCATCCAGTGCTGCATTTGCGACATCTCGAGCACTCGGCATGTTGCTGTAATGGTCCCTTTGGGTTTGAGTTTCATCTCGTGCTACGTTACAGGCCCTCTCTCCTTGGCAGTTTCCCATTGAGTGGGTGGTTTAGGATTTCTGCATATAACTGCCACAGATCCTTTCTTTGATCAGTGCCTATTCAGCTTCTGCCTTTGAGTTCCTGAAAGGGAGGATACTGTATTTTTGTACAGTTGTACTGGTTTGTTCCCTGTGTGATAGTGCTGACTAATCCTCCTAAAAGTCTGTTTTTTAATCCATGGATGTTATCAGCTGAAATGAATGGAGGATTTTCTGTTTACATAACACCAAAACTAGTCAAAACTTACAGTCACTCAGATCCGCCTCACAAAAGCTTTCTGTACCATCTTCCTAACAAAATGAGCGTTGCACGGCCTGTTTGCTTGGTGTTTGCATAACCAGTTACGGCACAAGCCATTACACATGCCTGTGCATTTGCCTTCAGTTAAAAATGCAGTTTGCAGTGTCTTTGCAGTACAAATGCGAGGCCAAGTGCTTTCTGTTCCTTGTGCAAGTAATCCTGTCTGCTCAGTACTTTCAACTGTTTAAATTTTGAACAAATGTATAATTAGTAGCTTCCTGTTTTATCTTCTAAGTATAAAGGATGTACAAAAATGATAAATTTGCTCTGTCAGCTGTGATTCAAAAGCAAAGAGCTCCAGTTGTTCACTGTATTGGTTTGATATTGCACTAATGTCACTGGCCTCACTGAAACTTGCCCAGCCTAGTGTAGGTTGGTGTGGTGGGTTGACCTTGGCTGGCCACCAGGTACTCACCCAGCTTCTCTCTGACCCACCTCAGCAGGACAGGAGGAGAAAGTACAATGAAACGCTTGCAAGTCGAGGTAAGGACAAGGAGAACACTCACCAGTTACCATCGTGGGCAAACCAGGTTTGACTTAGGGAAATTAATGTATTGCCGATTAACAGGGAGTAGGATAGTAAGGATTAGAAAGAAAACTACCTATGTTTTTCACACAACTTCTCTGTTCCTCCAAATCTAAATTTCATTTCTAATTTCTGCCTCTTCCCAATCAAGTAGTGCAGGGGCATATGAAATGAGGATTGCAAACAGGTCATAATCACTTCATCCCTGTCGCTCCTCCCTCCTCATATTCTTCCCCTGCTTCAGAATGTGGTCTCTCCCATGGGAGACAGTCTTCCATTAATAACTTCAGCACAGTTATTTAGGAACAGACTTCTCCAGTGTGGGTCTCCTGCAGGGTCCAAGTCCTGCCTGCAGACCTCCTCCAGCATGGGTCCCTCCATGGGTGACAGGTTCTACCATGTCAGGGATAACATTTTTGATGTTCTCCAGAAGAATCATAGAATCACAGAATCATTAGGGATTGGAAGGGACCTCGAAAAATCATCTGGTCCAATCCCCCTGCCACAGCAGGATCACCTAGACCAAATCACACAGGAACACATCCAGGCAGGCTTTAAGCGATGAAGGAGACTCCACAACTCCCCTGGGCAGCCTGTTCCAGTGCTCTGTTACCCTCACTGTGAAGACGTTCCTTCTCACACTGATGTGGAACCTCTTATGTTCCAGCTTACACCCATTGCCCCTTGTCCTATCACTAGATGACTTTGAGAAGAGCCTGGCTCCATCCTCCTGACACCCACCCTTCAAATGTTTATAGACATTAATAAGGTCACCCTTCAGTCTCCTCTTCTCCAAGCTAAGAGACTCAGCTCCCTCAACCTCTCTTTATAAGGGAGGTGCTACACTTCCTTCATCATCCTCGTTGATCTACACTGGACTCCCTCCAGTAGCTCCACATCCCTCTTGAACTGAGGGGCCCAGAACTGGACACAATACTCCAGATACAGTCTTGCTTCTGTAAGTGCTGACAGAGATCTTCAAGTGAAAATTCCCATGCTGGAAAATCTTACACTATGATGTATTTTAAAAATAAGGGGTAACTTCTTGAACTGTTTAAAATAAGAATTCCCAGAATTACATATACGTATTTAGATTTTTAAATTACAGGTATAACCATCTGAAAACTAATTACTCATTTCTGGTGGTATCTGTAACTTTCAGGATTCTGAAAGAAACAAATGAGTTTAGTTACGTCTTACGTTAAATCACTGGAATCAAATGTTTGCCTAGACCACATTTTGTCATGGCAAAATTTGCATTGAAATCAACTGGTCATTAGTAAGAGTTTCTTTTTGAATCATCTCTATGGAATTTATTCTTTTCAATGAAGAATATGGTGAATTGAATCTATATCAGATACAAAGGGCTTTAACTTTCTGTTTCTTCCAAAACTGATAAATCTTTCTAGAATAGGGAATTGAGGAGGACAATGGCCCCACTGCTAAGAGATAATTTTGATTTTAAAAAAACCCATTAACTGACAATTTTTACCATCTCACCAGGAAAGAAAAAATAAATAAATTGTTATTATAAAAAATAGGGAAGTAATGTGTTATATTAAAATCGGTGGTTTTTTTTTTTTGTATGGAAGTGAGAGATTATATTTACCACATGAAGATTATGGATTTAGTAGTCCTGGAGGCTAAACCCTTCTTCACTTTTGAAGACCACTTCTCTGCAACTCTAGTGATTTACAGTGCTACGTCATGTCTACTGTACAGTTGAGAATTTTCAAACATAGGGGAAAAATTATGAAGTACTTGGAAAAACCAACTGGCTTAAATTACGTTTTGTGTACAGTTTTGGCAAATATCTAGAAATGGTTTAATGTCACAGGCTTGCATCATATAAATGAGGGCTGTGAATTGCTAATTGCTTGTGAAGCCTCTACAACTAAAAAAAAATCCAACCCAAATCTAAGAAAAGCCAGCCCACATTTCCTGTATGGAGAAACAGATCTCCACAGCAAAAATGTTTGGAAAGCATACGTAGAATAAGCTCAGAGACAGCTGATGGTGCCTGAGAGTAGGAATTTGGAATAGATGTTTTCTTGGAGTGCTTTCTATGAAACTGTGATTTCATAAGGTTATTCATTTGACTCTTTACATCAATTCCACCATCAGAATTAGATGGAGATATACTACCAATATAAGTAAATCTAAGAATTTTAGGACCAAATGTCTGTATAAACATGAGAATTGCTGAGAAATGCAGACTTGAAAGATAACTATAAATGACATCAAGATGACAGTAAAACATGCTTTAATAAAAACATGTTAACATATTACTATGCTACAGTTTCAAAATCCTAACAAGAAGTTGGGTTGCCAGTTGGGAGTCTGTATAGCTATGGGATTTAATAGTAATTGTTTCCTATTGTGTTGGTGACATACTCTGTGCAACATTACCTATTATGTGTTCTTTAAATGATGAATGCATTTGTCCTTTACAATGTCATAAGCATAATAACTTGTTTACCTTTGTTAACTTTCAGTGCTAATCCATATTCTACAAACAATTGAAGGCTGTCTCAAGATCATCAGATCTTGTTCTTATGGGTGACTTTAACCTGCCAGATATCTGCTGGGAACTTAATTCAGCAGAGCGGAGGCAGTCCAGTAGATTTCTGGAATGCATGGAGGACAGCTTCTTGATGCAGCTGTTACGAGAGCCTACCAGGGGTCGAGCTCTGCTCGACCTGCTGTTCTCCAATAGAGAAGGGCTGGTGGGAGATGTGACAGTGGGAGGCTGCCTAGGGTGTAG
>JAOXOE010000343.1:32138766-32152721 GCA_028565055.1 Phoeniculus purpureus | reverse complement strand
GGGCAGAGTTTTACTACTAGATATCACAGAATATTACAGACTGGAAGGGACATCAAAAGATCATCTAAGTCCAAACCCCCTGGTAGAGCAGGGTAAGGCTACAGCACCTGGTGTACCCAGACTGTCTCCCATCCAAGTACAAACCAGGCCTGACCCTGCTTCACTAATCCAACATTCCATCTCTGTCTCTTCACCCACACTGTGATCTCTATAGATTAAAACTGTAGAGACCTCTAATCTAGGCCAAAAGTGGAATAGGAAAGACTTTCTGGAAAGGTATTTTTGCGTTGCTTTCTTGGTTTTCCTGTGTGTACATGCTCACCTATTGCCTAATAGGTGTTCTGTTTGTGTGTGTCTTATTTGTGTAAACATCCCCAGAACATAAGAGTGTAAACACTTCTTCAAGTGTAAACACTTCTAGAACTGAGTGTGAATTTGTACATAAAGGTTTTGTATCTATGAGAGACTTGTAAAGGTAAGTGAAGGAGTGTCATTTTTAGCAAGAATTAAAATATGAGGTGGGATAAGCTGTGAAGACCTTTCTTTACTAGACAATTGTATATTGGGGGATTGGACTAGATGATCTTCTGAGGTCCCTTCCAATTCCTAATGTTCTGTGATTCTGTGTTACTGTGATAGAAAGCATCTCATTATCTTTGAAAAATGTTTTCTTCTTTTTTCTAGAAAATGGGATAAATGGAACAGTGACCTCAAATGGAGCAGACTCACCTCGTAGCAGAAAGGATAAATCCTCGTAAAACTGGGTTTTGTTTTAAGTTAATTGACTAATGTCCCCAAAGAATCTGCCTTTTACCTGGATGGCCCTTCAGCTCTAGAGATGTTACGGATTAAGGAAAATACAATTCATGGTTTTTGATTATTGCTGTTGCTTTGAGAACCTTCTTTTTAAACCCCTTTTGACTAAGGGAAAAGGCTTCCCTGTCTGCAAATACCTGGGGGGGCGGGGAGGCACACGGCATTTTTTAAATGACATTGACACTTTTTTAAACATTTCTTGTGATGAAACAGCGTCACTTAAGGAGGATCCCCGTTGCAATGTATTTTCCTGTTTTTGTAATGTCAGTGAGATACTGTTGTACCCATTTCACGTTGTCACAGGTCTTCAAGTATTGCAGAATGGAAGTAAAAAACTTAGTCCGCGTTTCCAGACACTTGTCTTTTCAGTTAATTCTTTTGATTCAAATGTACAGTTCAAAGTAGCATTCTGAGACCACGCCAACCAACCTCTTTCTTTTGTAGCTGTTAGCTGCAGTATGTCTGCTCTAAGAATCGCCCGGTGTCATTAAACCAAAACTGAGCTCATTGGAAATGTTGCAGAGTCTTATTGTTTGCTGGTTAGAAATCTGTTACAAGGAACCTTTTTGACCTCTAGCTTTAGCACTTGAGAATCGTGTGTACGGTCATAGAAAGAGTTGATTTGAGTAGCACCGTTAACTTCTGTCTGTGCTTTTTAAAGTGTCTGTATCTTGGAGAATTAGTGCGCTGGACTTTCTTTGAAAACTCGTCTGTCTGATTTTTGTAGGGTGAAGGTTCTTAGAACGTGGTGTCGTTATTGTCTTAGGAGGCGTTTAATGCTCTGCCGAGAGGGAATTTGTTAGATAAATGGACCAAGCTACGAGAAACATTCCTTTTATTCTAACTGCTTTGCTTTCTTTCACAACTCTGCTAGGAAGTAGTTTGATTTCTCCTATATATATATATATATATTTTTATGAGAAAAAGTATTTAAAGCTACAATTTCTTAAAATTGATTTATTGTGCCCTTTGCTACAACTGGAAACATTTTAATTTAAGGTTTCTTCCATTATTGGGTTTTCATAATTGTATTCGGTGTGCAGCTTCGTCGAGTTGATTTTTACAGTTTAATATGCAGTTAATGTTCTCTCTGTACCCTTTGTAGTGGGTTTAATTGAACCCATTTCAACCAAGAGAATGAGATTGAATTAAGTCTTAAGAAGTTGCTAAATTAGCGTTTCAGGTTAATCCAAATATTGGACTGCTTATTGATTATGGGGAGTGATTATGAGCAATCAAAATGCTAAATGGTTTGAATTAAAAAATTGTTGTTATAGTCGAATTTATACCCAACGAAGTAATAAATCTGCGTTCTGTATCTTCTGCAGTTCAGTCACTTACTATAAATAATAAATGGTTCTAGTATAAACTCTTGGCTACAAGTAACGATCCATTCTTTGATTGTTCAGTGCTGTTTAGAGTTACTGCAGTGTAAGTTGTTCTGTGTTTCAGGTAATGTAAGTCACAGTTCCTGAGCAGTTGCTTCGCAGCTACTGAAGCGAACTCGACAAACTTGGACTCGCTTAACGTGAGTGCTGTGGGGCAGCGCACTATGTCATACACCCAGTGTGCTTCAGTGGAAGTAACTAGATCGTAGCTTGATTTGAAGAGGTGAGACGCTGAATCTATCTGATCCAACCATAAAACTACAGGACTGATGTGAAGGGTGGGTGTCAGGAGGATGGAGCCAGGCTCTGCTCAGTGGCATCTAATGAGAAGACAAGGGGCAGTGGGTGTGACCTGGAACACAGGAGGTTCCACACTAGTATGAGAAGGAACTTCTTCCCAGTGAGTGTGACAGAGCACTGGAAGGGGCTGCCCAGAAAGGTTTTGGAGTCTCCTTCTCTGGAGATGTTTAAAACCCACCTGGATATGTTCCTGTGCAAATTGGTCTGGGTGATCCTGCTGTGGCAGGGGGATTGGACTGGATGATCTTTGGAAGTCCCTTCCAATCCCTAATGTTCTGTGATTCTGTGAAAAATCTACAAGTTCCTTTAAAACCAGTAAGACTGTCCTCAGTTACCAACTGTTCATTGTATTTCAATTTCTCATGGTGTAGTTGTGGATTATTCTTAGAGCACTGGATAAGCCTGATGCTTGTTGGCAGTTTTTGATACCACAATCTGTTGTGATGGGTGTCTGGTGGGTACTGCCTCTTCTCATTGCTCCCATGTAAAATCTGGTAAAGCTGGTTCTGTACACGTTAACGAATTGGGCATACAATTCTACAACTAAATTAGAAGCAAACTAAAGTAGAAGCAGTGCTGGAGCATTTCTGGATCAGACATGCAAGTAGTAAGCACATCCTGTGTTGCTTGTCAGCAGAACCCTGATAAGCAAGGTTAGGGTGTTTGGGTGTAGCTCACATCCAGATAGCAAGTGCCTTTCTTTCAGTGAAACAGTTAGATGCTGTTGCTTCCCCTTCTGTGAACTTGTGAGGGGTGCTGGACTGCAGCAGACTCCCTTTGGTGCTATTTAGAGAGGTTCTTTTGATGTTGACAAGACAAAAGGCAACAACTCATTTCAGGCTTAAAATAAACCAAACCCATAATCCCTAGTTTTGAATGCAGTGTGCCTGATGTTGGTCTCTGTGTGTCTGTCATGTCACTTGACTTTTAGGTTTCTGTAACTATTTTATCCAGCTCAAGAGCACCAAATCTGTGGTGTGAAGGCCAGAAATCACAACTCCTTTTTTCACTTTATCTTGGTTTTTGTATCTGAAACAATGTTCTCCTCCCCTTCTACTCTGCCCTGGTGAGACCACAACTGGAATCTTGTGTCCAGTTCTGGGTCCCTCAGTTCCACAAGGACACAGAACTGCTGAGGAGAGTCCAGCGCAGAGCCACAGAGATGGAGTGGAGCCATCTCCCTGATGAGGAAAGGCTGAGGGAGCTGAGTCTCTTGAGCTTAGAGACAAGGAGACTGAGGAGTGACCCTGTTAATGTTGATGTGTCTGTGAAGGGTAGGTGTCAGGAGGATGGAGCCAGGCCCTTCTCAGTGTCATGTAATGATAGGATGAGGGGCAGTGGGTGTGAGCTGGAACACAGTAGGTTCCACAGCAAGATGAGAAGGAACTTCTTCCCGGTGAGGGTGACAGAGCCCTGGAAGGGGCTGCCCAGGGGGCTTGTGGAGTCTCCTTCTTTGGAGAATTTAAAACCCACCTGGACATGTTCCTGTGCGACTGGATCTGGGGGATCCTGCTGTGGCAGGAGGATTGGACTGGATAATCTTTTGAGGTCCCTTCCAGTCCCTAATGTTCTGTGATTCTTGCAGAATTGTAGGGGAAAAAAATCAATGTGGCTTTATAATTTGATAGCTCTTCAGTATTGACTCTCTGTCCTTACTTATTGTGGGTAACATTAAAGGTCAGTGTCATCCAACACAACACAGTTTTACCTCATTTCACACCCGAGAGCGTTAGACAGTTTTATGTGTTGAAGTGACAAAATAGACTGGTAAAGCTTGACTGACTCATCAGAAAACTCTTCTTCACAGAATCAGAGAACATTAGGGATTGGAACGGACCTCAAAAGATCATCTAGTCCAGTCCCCCCGCCACAGCAAGATCACCTAGATCGAGTCTTGGATGGTTTTGTTTTCAATATTGCAGTTCTCTGTGAATTGCCTTTCTCATCTAAGCAGCTCTGAACCTCTAGGCTGCAGTTGTGCTGTGTAGTCACCTGAGAAATCATGGTCTAGACCTTGAGTTTCACATCTCCTAATCCCAGTTATAAATGTGCAAGAATGTATCTTGCTTTGTAATGAACTGATCCAAATTCAACCCAGAGTGAAAAGAATCCTATCACAGGGTGGGAATTGCAACTCTTGGAACTCCAGACCGGAAGCCAAGCCTATCCTGTGTTGTCACACGGGTGATTCCTTTTCTTTGCTTCCTGATTAATCATTATATTTTCATTTTGTTTAGATTGTAAGTTCTCTGTGGCAAGGGTTGTGTTTTGTGTGTCTCTGTGTGTGCACGCAGGACAGTTAGTCCTTGATCCCTAGTCTATGAAAGCTGTAATAAGCAGTCACCTTGTTATTCTTTTCCTGGATATCATAATAAAGAGTCTCAAATCAAAGCTGTTCCTCAATAGTTATTACAAAAACAGAGGGGTGTAAATTGCTTTTCATCTTGCTCACAGCCCAGCAGCATCAGTTAGTTTCCTTCTCAGGAGATGTTTAAAACCTGCCTGGATATGTTCCTGTGTGACTGGATCTAGGGGATCCTGCTGGGATCTAGGGATTGGACTGGATGATCTTTCGAGGTCCCTTCCAGTCCCTAATGTTCTGTGATTCTGTGAAGAAAGATACTGGTCGCAGACAACATTCTGTTTGGAGATGCTCACTTGAAACCAGTGTAAATGGACAGGACATCTTAGGCTAAATGCAACTCAGGCTGGAGCTGGAACTTGCAGAAAATTATGAGCAGTTCATGTTTCTCACCTATCATCTGGAGAAACTGCACTGGTCCTCCCTTTCAAGAGCCCTGTGATGCTTGGGAAGTGTTTTATATCCTTCGAGCAGTGTTTTCAAGCTTTGAGGGGGTAATCACTATGAGAGAAAACAGAGATTATCAGAAGATGTCAGAGGACACTAAGCAGCCCTGGGCAGTGTCTGATGGGGCCTGGGAGCTTAATGATCTTTGCTCTTTTCAGCTGAGCAACTTCTAAAGCCTTTGTAGACTGCAGCTTCACTGATACAGAGGAGAAAAATTTCATGCAGTTTGACATGGAGCTTCTGTGCTGAGACCTCTTACACCACTGGACATCTGTGCAAGCTGGTGGGGAACTCAGAACTACAGAAGTGAGAGAGACTGTTCTTAGCAACTTTGGCCATGAATGTTCCTTTCTCATGGGTTTGATTTGCCCCATGGAGGAGGGTTTAACCACAGATCCAAGGATCTCTGTTGTGGGCTCATCTCAAGATATGTGAAGTGGTTGCTTTTAAAGAACTACTGAGCGATAAATAATTCATAGAAGTCTGCATTTGTAATTTGTAAATTCCCAAACTAATTGAAAGAAAATGTTAAGTGAGGATTAGTGTTCCATGTAGAAATGTCTGCTTCTTGACTCTGTTGTTAGATCACATAGCTTAAACCAGAGCTGAAGAAGACATTCTGTTAGAAACATCAATGGAAAACGCTTACCAGGAACCTTCCCAATGGGTATCAGTCAGGTACAACCGTAGCTGGTGAGAACAGGCAGATAATGAGAAGTAAATGGCATCTGGGATGATTGGAAAAAGTCTTGCCGTATGTTCCTGTGCAACTTGGTCTAGGTGGTCCTCCTCTGGCAGGGGGATTGGACTAGATGATCTTTGGAGGTCCCTTCCAATCCCTAATGTTCTGTGACTCTGTGGTATCTTTTCACTGCTGCACCTCTCCAAGTCATCTCACCCCTGCTGGCACTTCCAGACTAGACTAGCAAATACTGATGAGGAGTCAGCAGATGCAGTCTTACCTGAGTCCAATCACGTGGTCCATTTGAGATGTGGGAAACCCAGCCACTAGAGCCTACCATAGTCTGTCTTGGTTGTGCTTGAGTTTGGATGTCTGCTGGCTAACAAAAGTATACCCAAAGGTCCGTGGCTCTGTTTTACTTTCCATAAAAGTTATTTCATTTAAGTAGCATCTCTGCTGTAACTCAGACACAATTCCTTGTGATTTGGGATGGTTGTGGTGGTGGCATAGTTGTATTTGTCCTTAAATTAGCCAGAAGGCGCTGCCTTGCTTCTGAATGAGAGAGCAAGGTGCACCCCAGAAGAGTAACGTCTTGGATTAAAAACAGCATTAAGACTGCAAAGCCTCAGATGGCATCTACTGGCTGCATTCAGTTTTGTAGACAAGTACAGAAAGAGCACTGGAAGGGGCTGCCCAGGGGAGTTGTGGAGTCCCCTTCACTGGAGACGTTTAAAACCCACCTGGACATGTTCCTGTGCAGCTGGATCTAGGGGATACTGCTGTGGCGGGGGGATTGGATTGGATGATCTTTCGAGATTCATTCCAATCCCTAATGTGTGGTTCTGTGACAGACATGAAGAACTACTAGCTTAGCTTTTTAATACCTTCAGCCACAAGAGGGAGCGATGTTTGCCTTCTCTGGGAGCTGCTGCGGTCTGGAGGGCAGAGCTTTTTACAAGGCTAAGTGTCCCATCGCTGCTCAGTCTCTTGGCAAAGTATTTGAAGAAGAGGAAGCAAAGGACAACAGCATTAAATGTCACGAAGCCATCAAAAACTCCAACTAGGCCAACTTGCACCTGAAAACTGTGAAGTGTTTTCGAGCAGTGTGCCCACCATAACCTGGTTAGGTAATGCTGGACCTACGGCTTAGCTGAGATGCTGTTCACAGAAACAGAACAGAATATGTTTTGGATCAGAAAAACTGGACAGATTTAGAATCATAGAATCATTCAGCTTGGAAAAGAGCCTTGGGATCATAGAGTCCAACCATCAACCCTATTCTACAAGTTCACCCCTAGACCAGATTCCCTCAACACTATATCCAAACAATCTTTAAGCTCATCCAGGGATGGGGACTCAACCACCACCCTGGGCAGCCCTTTCCAGTTTGTACATTTCCTTGTTTAAGAAAGAACCTGATTTTCTATTTAACTTTCATTTGCATTTAATTTCCAGATTATTTTTTTTACTCCAGTCCCCAAACTAGCATTTTGCATAGAAAGAGGAGAAATTATCTCTTAGAAGTATTCTTGGTTATTTGCATTTCATTTGCCCAGTTTTATCTTTTCATCTTTTAGCTGCTATTACTTCATTTCTTTGCTTTGACTTGAGCATGTCTGATCACAGTGAATATGAGTAGTTGCAGCTATGATTTTATAGGTGGCGTTTTGTGCCTATAATATGGATGTTGTTATGACTATATTACAAATATAGGCCAACGGTGTCCTGGGGTGGATCAGAATAGGAATGGATAGCCGATCAAGAGAGGTGCTCCTCCCCCTCTACTCTGCTCTAGGGAGACCATGGCTGGAATCTTGTGTCCAATTCTGGGCCCCTCAGTTCCACAAGGACACAACTGCTCGAGAGAGGCCAGCACAGAGCCACAGAGATGATGAAGGGAGGGGAGCATCTCCCTGATGAGGAAAGGCTGAGAGAACTGGATCTCTTCAGCTTGGAGAAGACTGAGGGGTGACCTCATCAATGTTGGTAAATATGTGAAGGATGGGTGTCAGGAGGATGGAGCCCGGCTCTGCTCAGTGGCATCTAATGATAGGACAAGGGGCAATGGGTGTAAGCTGGAACACAAGAGGTTCCACATCAACATGAGAAGGAACTTCTTCCTGAGGAGGGTGACAGAGCACTGGAAGGGGCTGCCTGGGGAGGTTAGAGTCTCCTTCTCTGGAGATGTTTAAAACCCACCTGTCCATGTTCCTGTGCAACTGGATCTAGGTGATCCTGCTGTGGTGACGGGATTGGACTGGATGATCTTTCGAGGTCCCTTGCAATCCCTATTGTTCTGTGATTCTGTGAAAGATCATCTAGTCCAATCCCCCTGCCACAGCAGGACTACCTAGACCAAGTCGCACAGGAACACATCCAGGCTGTTTCATTTACTCAATCTGAACAGACAAAAGCCCACCCTAATACAAGGACCTGCAACAACAAGTATCAAATTTATCTGCAGAATACCAGTAGCAAATAGATTTGACTGAAGACGTGTTCAAGGGCACATTGCATTGTTTTGTCTGGCAAGAAGTAGCCAAAACCAGACCCACCAGCTTCACAGAAGCAAGTTTCAGTTTCTGACTCCAAATACCATGAGAGCCTCCTGATTAGCAAGGTACTTAGGCGCCTAAGTAAGTAAACTCAGTGCGTATCTCCAGTGAAGCTAAGGATGTTTGCCAAATCACCTCCCTAAGGGTGTCTCCTGAGTGTTTTGAATAGTTGCATTGTTTACCCTGCTCTAATTTCTACCAAGCATGACTCAACACCAGTTAGGCAGATGCTGAGTAGGACTCCTCTCTCTCACAACAAACCCCTCACTTTGACAATTTTTCATTGCTTCTTTTAACTTTAGTCTCCAGGTGCAGGGGATGGGGAGTGTTAATTTCAGAGAATCACAGAACATGAGGGATTGGAAGGGACCTCGAAAGGTCATTCAGTCCAAACCCCCTGCCACAGCAGGATCACCTAGATCACAGGAACACATCCAGGTGGGTCTTGAGCTTCTCCAGTGAAGGAGACTCCACAACCCCCCTGGGCAGCCCCTTCCAGTGCTCCGTTGCCCCCACCGTGAAGATGTTCCTTCTCATATTTATGTGGAACCTCCTGTGTCTCCAGAGATCTCTTCCAGCCTCAGAAATCTGTGGCTTTGTGATAATTTTTCTGGAAAACAAAATTGTTTCTGCTACTCTGCCTTATTTCATACTGCCTTCCCTTCTTCAATTGTTCTTCAATTTAACCATCTTTTTAAAAAATTCAGAGTTTTTAGAATTCTAATTCTCATTCTCAATATTTACAACTGTCCTAAAAACATGTTATAGGGTGAAACTGATCTTGATGGATTTATTTAAAGAAAGCATGGAGCTTTTCAAGGTTAACTGATTTAAAAGAAGAATGTGAAGTACACTCTTGAATTAAAAGGACCCCAACATAAAATAACCTGTTTGATTGGACACTTTTTACTTTACTCATTTATTTCTTACATCTAGAGGGTTTTTTAGGACAAGAAGAGAAAAAGATCTTTAGTTTTAGCACACAAGAATTCTATGCCTATGACATTGTTCTCCCCCTCTACTCTGCCCTGGTGAGACCACATCTGGAATATTTTGTCCAGTTCTGGGCGCCTCAGGTCCAGAACTGAATTCTCCAGAACTGCTGGAGAGAGTCCAGAGCAGAGCCACAGAAGTGATGGAGAGTGGAGCATCTCCCTGATGAGGAAAGGCTGAGGGAGCTGGATCTCTTCAGCTTGGAAGAGACTGTGGAGTGACCTCATTAATGCTGATGAATATGTGAAAGGAGGGTGTCAGGAGGATGGAGCCAGGCTCTGCTCAGTGTCATCTAATGATAGGACAAGCAGCAATGGGTGTGAGCTGGAACACAGGAGGTTTCACATAAATATAGATGCAACTTCTTCCCAGTGAGGGTGACAAAACACTGGAAGGGGCTGCCCAGGGGAGTTGTGGAGTCTCCTTCTCTGGACACATTTAAAACCCACCTGCATATGTTCCTGTGCAGCTTGGTCTAGGTGATCCTGCTGTGGCAGGGGGATTGGACTGGATGATCTTTTGAGGTCCCTTCCAATCCCTAAAGTTCTGTGATCCTGTGATTGATTCATGAACAGCTCCAGGGAAAGACGAGCTGGCCACCACATGATGGCTTAGAAGGTGCAACAGAAGGAAGGATCAGAAGTGTAGGAACTACTTTTATCTTCAAACAAAACCACAGCCGGCCACACTTGAGACACTTTGCTTGTCCTGGAAGGGGACAAGACTGTCACACAGTAGAGGTGCAAATTAGACCCCTGGTTTTTTTATGGATGAGACATCTTAAACAGTCAAGGTGAAGGATAATGGGGCAGCTAGGGGATAACCCATTGTTAAGTTTGCCCTAGAATTATGTTGTAAGTTTAAATGACTCCCAGTCATTCTCATTTTCCAGCCTTGTAATCAGGAGCTTGACCTTATGCCTGGCTGGAGTCACCCTTTCATTCGATTCATGTTTGCACTTGACTAATGTTGACGATGAGCCCAGGTGAAGCCAGCAAGCTTCAGAACACTTTCTGTCTGGTGAGATACTCCACATGCAGCCCCACAAAGGGTCATGAAAAGTCAGCCTCTGACTAAGTTACACATAAGGATCAGCAGAGGGTGTTGCTTTGCAGGTGCAAGAATTAATGAGGAGGCAAGAGTTTTCAGGTGTTTCATTGCAGAAGGAAGCCTGGCAGACACAGGCCAATTCCTCCTGTGCAAGGAACAGATGTCTGAAACACATCTCAGACTCACAGGTAGCACTCAGGCTGCCCTGTAGCAGCTCTGCAGTTGAGTTTGTGCCATCAGGATCTCTTGAGATTGACTACAAAGTGGGATTTTCACTCAGGAAAGACTCACACCTCTGGCTTGGTTTTCATTTAGATCTTCTCCAGTTCAAGCAAACCCAACAAACACACTGTTCTCCTGCCATTGAGACACTGGAGGAAAACTTCAGTCAGACCACGCTGATGCATGGGCTACCATCAACAGATTAACCTTCCTGATATGGCAGCAGCTCAGGTGTTTTTTTCTGACCCAAGATTGCCATCACCACCTAGAGGAGCATGAAGCCCTTATGTCCTGATCCTGTGGCACTCTGCAAGGCATCAAAGTGCTTTTCCATGGGAATTCTGCCTTCCATTGACAATTCGTTGCTGTAAAGCAGCCTGCTGACGCTAGTCTGTGGGATATTAACCGTCCCACCATGCAGACAGCATCAGTCAGGTCTGTGACCCATAGAGCACAGTGCCCTAGTGGGCATATTCTAGAGGATGAAATATTACGGTTTATTGTGCTGAAACTGCCTGTAAGTGCAAATAATTTAGTGTTGTGTTCAAACAGTGATGAATTTAGCCTATAATTTCAAGAAATGAAGCAACACTCCCTGTCAAAGCCTCAGAAGCTGTAATTTATAGCAGCCCACCCCAGTCAGCAGCCCAGAGAGCTGCAAACATCCTTAGCCCAGTTAATATCTTCACTGGATCCCCACTGAGCACCAGCTCCTGGTATATTCTCATGTGGGCTGGAGGCAACTTTTTAAGGATAGGTTCCCCTGTGGTCATAAAATCACAGAATATCAGGGATTGGAAGGCGCTTCGAAAGATCATCCAGTCCAATCGCCCTGCCAGAGCAGGACCACCTAGATCAAGTTGCACAGGAACATGTCCAGGCACGTTTTAAACTCCTTCAGAGAAGGAGACTCCACAATCCCCCTGGGCGGCCTGTTCCTGATCTCCTTTGTCTCACCCTTTCCTCTCAGCACTCTTACTGTCACTTGAACACCCCTGTTGAAAGACAGTTTTCCCTTATCACCACTGCGGTGACAGAACCCCTGTGTTTTTCTACTCTACTCCAGTAATAATAAACAACTTCCATAACCGATAACATCTGCAGACACAGACTATCCCCACTGGCTTTCCATCACCTTCTGCACCTAATTCCAAGCTCCTGTTTCAATCTCTGTCCTCCATGACCTCACACCTTACTTCAGCTATTTGTCACCTCTCAGGCACTTCACCCCTCCTGCATTCCCAGTGCTTCTCACCAAGTCAGAGGCCACTCTCTGTGGTGTCTAAGATGTTGAATCACATTCTCATCCTCTTCTCACCTCTTCATCCCACTGTTTCAGCAGGGTGAGGAGGCCAGTCACTGAAAAACAGTGTAACAGGGCACTGGTGTGAGCATCCCCAGCTGTCTGCACAGAGCCCTTGTGCTGTACCCTCCAACTACTTTTTTTAATGAGGACTATGACATTTAAAATCTCTGCATACAGCTGGGTAGTGTAATGCCCTGGCTATCTAAGGAGGGATATTGTAGCTTCAGCATGATCAAACCTTCCCCTGTTCCACTTTCTGCTTTTGTCTGGTCAGAGCTGGGATCTCCTCTTGTTGTTTTCAGATCACAGAACCACACAGAATCACAGAACATTAGGGACTGGAAGGGACCTTGAAAGATCATCCAGTCTAATCCCCCTGCCACAGCAGGATCACCTAGACCAAGTTGAACAGGAACATGGCCAGACAGGGTTTAAATGTCTCCAGAGAAGGAGACTCCACAACCCCCCTGGGCAGCCCCTGCCAGTGTTCTGTCACCCTCATTAGAAAGAAGATCCTTCTGAGATTGATGTGGAACCTCCTCTGCTCCAGCTCACACCCACTGCCCCTTGTCCTGTCATTGGGTGACCCTGAGCAGAGCCTGGCTCCATTCTCCTGTCGCTCACCCTTTCCATATTTATCAACATTCATGAGGCCACCCCTCAGTCTCCTTGTCTCCAAGCTCAGGAGTACCTGCTCCCTCAGCCTTTCCTCATCAGGAAGATGCTCCCCTTCACTATTTTCACGGCTCTGCACTCAACTCTCTCCAGCAGTTCCACATCCTTGAACTGAGGGGCCCAAGAACTGATTCCAGATGCAGTCTCACCAGGGTAGAGTATATGGGGAGGAGAACCTCTCAAACATCTTATAGGAAGTTAACCCTTATCGTAGAGAATTTTGAGCCAGTTACTTTTAATTTTGTGATACAGGAAGCAATAAACCCCAAGTATTATTGAGGTTTTCTGCTCAGAACACGCAGCAGACACATCAAAATAATAGGAAATAGCAACACCAGCCTCTGTACTGAGGGAATGACAGAATCACAAAACAAGAGGGATTGGAAGGGACCTCAAAAGATCATCTAGTCCAAGGATAATAATTATAAATAGTTTGTCCTACAATAATAGATTGGTGTTTTATCTAAACTTCTCCGGCCTTATTAAATCATAGGTTTTATTTGCTGCCACTCAGGGCTAAAGCTAAAGCTCACAAGAGCATTTAAAAGCACTTATTGTCTCCCCCAGCCATTAGCTAGGAGATGATTTTTTATAGATTGTTCTCAGCAAACCTACCAGCGGATGGGAGGAGATAAAAGACAACAAATCAGAATCCATTTGATGGTGTTTTATACTGGAGGAAGTCTTCCAGGGCTTTGTGTGTCACTGGAGGATCGATAGATCATTCTGTTAAGAGCCATCAAGATGCTACAAGCCGTCGGTAGTTCACAGTGCAATGCATTAGGGTGGCGGTTGAGTCCCCATAGAATCACAGAGTCATAGAATCACTAGGGATTGGACGGGACCTCAAAAGATCATCCAGTCCAATCCCCCTGCCATAGCAGGATTACCTAGACCCAGTCACACAGGAACACATCCAGGTGGGTTTTACACGTCTCCAGAGAAGACTTAACAACTCTCCTGGGCAGCCCCTTCCAGTGCTCTGGCACTCTCACTAGGAAGAGGTTCCTTCTCATATTTATATGGAACCTCTGTTCCAGCTCACACCCCTAGATGACACACTGCCCCTAGATAACATTGAAAAGAGCCTGGCTCCATCCTCCTGACACCCACCCCTCACATATTTATAGACATTAATGAGGTCACCCCTCAGTCTCCT
>JAOXOE010000343.1:32095548-32106642 GCA_028565055.1 Phoeniculus purpureus | reverse complement strand
TAAATATGTGAAGGGTGGGTGTCAGGAGGACGGAGCCAGGCTCTGCTCAGTGGCATCTAATGATAGGACAAGGGGCAATGGGTGTGAGCTGGAACATAGGAGGTTCCCCATCAATATGAGGAGGAACTTCTTCCCAGTGAGTGTGACAGAGCCCTGGAAGGAGCTGCCCAGGGGTGTTGTGGAGTCTCCTTCTCTGGAGAAGTTTAAAACCCACCTGGATATGTTCCTGTGCGATTTGATCTAGGTGATCCTGCTGTGGCAGGGGGATTGGACTAGATAACCTTTCAAGGTCCCTTCCAGTCCCTAATGTTCTGTGATTTCCAAACCTGGTGCCAAATGAGCTTCTGCTAAGTGGTGGCTGCAATTCCTGAACACATACATACAGACAAACCTATGTGCCACACGTGCACACCTGTGGCAAGGTGAGACAAAACCTTTACGTGTCAAACGGCGTGCAGCTTGCCTCAGTCTTCTCAGACTCTCTTTCTGCCGAGTTACTGAGCTGCCTGACTGAAAGGTCAGGTATGCACCAGCTCTGCTGTGTGGGAAGTGGTGACTGTGTGTGTCAACAAGAACAAAAGTGGTGAGATGCTGACAGTAAGATCAGCAATGTTGTTTTCTGAAGCATCCACCTCAGTTGCTTTTGGTTGTGCTGCAATGCCAAAAGCTAGGTTATGTAAAAATGGGTTTGAGAGGTTGCTGTGCTGAGCTGATAAGTTCTTGGGAGTAGGTATTGTGCCTGTTTGCATCCATGCCAAGTCACAGAATCACAGAACATCAGGGATTGGAAGGGACCTCGGAAGATAATCTAGTCCAATCCCCCTTACCAGAGCAGGACCACCTAGACCAAGTCACACAGGAATGTCAGCTGCATCCTGAGTGACTGGAATTGGAATATTGGAGCTGATTGGAATACTGTTGGTGCTGAGATGGCATTGATAACAGAAAGGGATTTGTTACTGTGTTTACTTGATGCTGTATTAAAAATCATTAACTAATTATGAATTAGCATGAGCCAGTAGGTAGTACCTCCGATTCCTTTCATTACTCTCTGACGGCCATGTTGGGCTGTGGGTGCAGAGAGAATAAAATGTAGAAGCATTACTTTAAGTGTATCTCCTTTGTTCTTTAAGGGTTGCCAAGTATAAAGTTTGGTTTCATTTTGAGAGGAGAAATCCAGGAGATAGCATCTCTTACTCTCATTCCTTTCTTTAATCTCTGGCCGTGTTGGTCTCCGGATGCAGAGAGAGTAAAATGTAAAAGCATTGTTTGAAGTGTCTGGCAAGGACTGTATCCCCTTTGTTTATTAAGGGTTGCTGAGTATCAAGTTGGTTTTCACACAGAATCACAGAACATTAAAGTTTGGAAGGGACCTTGAAAGATCATCTAGTCCAATTCCCCTGCCACAGCAGGATCATCTATTGAGAGGGGAAGTCCAGCCATGAGCAAAGTGGTTTACTTCATCATAAATTGTCACATTTCCTTGGGTGGAAAGAAAAAATTGAGTAGTCCTCAGAGAAATCCATTTTTTATCTTATTCAAATGACTGTCTTTCAAGCCTGTTAAAGGCCTTGTGACCTGATCTAAATGTGGACCGTCACTGTTAGGTCTGCAGGATTTAGAGGGATCAGGACAGGTGCAAAGAGTTGCGTCGGGACTTCTTGTCTGTTACAGCGGCTCTTCTTCCTTGGGGGCAGAAATAAACGTCTTGATAATTGTCTCTGTGGGTATAAATCATAGCTGCCAGTACTCTGCAGGGAATGCAGCCTGTCGATAGCTGCATTCTAAAATGGTTTTAGTGGGTTTTTGTTGTACTGAACTCGTGCCTGTAGCGTGTGTGTGTGTGCAAGAATATTAGGTGCATATGGAATATATTTCGTTTATATTTCTATAGTTAAAACAGAACCAATGAGCAGCAGTGAGATTGCTACTTCTACTACTACTACAGACGGGTCTTTAGACAATTTCTCAGGATCAGGTAAGGCATAAACAAAGGTTTTAAGCTCAGCATTTTTTAATTTGCTGTTTTCTTATCAGGTGGTCTCTGCCTGCACACAACAGTTAGAAAGTCGTGTGCACTTTGCAGTGTGTGCCTATTTTCGTTCATATAGCTCAGACAGCCTAAGTCAATAGGTGTTTTCCTATGTATTAAGCATTACAGCATGAGAGGGAGTTTCGCTAGGCAGTACTCTGACCCAGAATAATCACTGTCTTGATTTCTGACAGCAAATATATCTGCCTCTGTGATTAGTGTTGAAATTGAGCTGTAGTGTTCCTCATTTTTCACCATTTATTATTGTCAGGGTATTCATTCTTTTCACAGAATCACAGAACATTAGGGATTGGAAGGTACCTTGAAAGATCATCCAGTCCAGTCCCCCCATCACAGCAGGATCACCTAGATCCAGTCGCACAGGAACATGTCCAGGCAGGTTTTAAATGTCTCCAGAGACAGGGATTCCACAACTGCCCTGGGCAGCCCCTTCCAGGGCTCTGTCACCCTCAATGGGAAGAAGTTCCTTCTCATACTGATAAGGAACCTCCTGTCTTCCAGCTCACACCCACTGCCTCTTGCTTTTATTACACTATTTTTTATTCCTGGGAGCCAAACACATCTGAGTGTCTAACAAACACTGAGAATCACAGAATCACAGGACGTTAGGGATTGGAAGGCAACGTGAAAGATCATCTAGTCCATTTAGCCTCCTAGGCTTAACTATTTAGCTACAAACCTTTGAAAGTCTGAAAGCATTTTAGACAGCAGATAAAGAAAAGAGAAGTGTGCTATGGTAACACCTCCTTTGTTTATGTGACAGGTGGGTGTCAGGAGGACGGAGCCAGGCTCTGCTCAGTGGCATCTCATGATAGAACAAGGGGCAATGGGTTTGAGCTGGAACACAGGAGATTCCACATCAATCTGAGAAGGAATTTCTATACAGTGAGGGTGACAGCACTAGAAGGGGCTGCCCAGGGAGGTGGTGGAGTCTTTTCTCTGGAGACGTTTAAAACCTGCCTGGACGTGTTCCTTTGTGACTTGGTCTAGGTGATCCTGCTCTGGCAGGGGGATTGGATTAGATGATCTTTAAAGGTCCCTTCCAGTTCCTAATGTTCTGTGATTCTGTGATATACATATCTTTCAAAAGATGCCTTATGCTCTGAAGCTGTGCATATCTTTTCCATCAAGACATACGTAGAAGTCTTTTGAGAAACGTAGGTCTGTAAAGACAGTCAAGTAATTACAGTTAATGAATTAAGGATTGTTAATGAATTAACGTTAATAAAATACCACACTTGAGATATCACTAATTCTTTGAAATTTCGAAGGGAACTGTTTCCACTAGGAAATCAGTTGCTTTCATTGAAAATGTCTGTGTGTGAGCAAGGAATAAGCTGTTGCTCAGGATTTGTACAAAGGGACAATTTAGTATTAGGGATTTGTAACTAAGGTTTTAATAATGTTAAGCTTTTCTTAGACAGTTTCTGATGAATTATTTTATGTCTAAGGTATCACCTATATGTGAATAGGTGGTCGTGCTCTGGCAGGGGGATTGGACTAGATGATCTTTCAAGGTCCCTTCCAATCCCTAATGTAGTGTGATATCATATATATATATCACTTATGTATATTTAAACTACTTTTATATAAGAAGTACCCATATACATGTATGAAATAACCTTAGATATTTCATTTTAATAAAAATCTTGTTAATAGTCTGAAATCCTGTTAGTAAAAACAGTATTTCTCTTTGATGCTCGTATTTACACTTCTGTGTGCTTTCTTCTCTCCTTGGTGCAGCGATTGGAAGCAGTGGTTTCAGCCCAAGACAAACACACCCGTTCTCCCCACCACAGATTTACCCTTCTAAGTATGACATCTTTTACAAATAATAATAGTAGTAGTAGTAACAATAACCAAACCAGGCAGATTTTAACCTCAGTTAAAACAATAACCACATCCGCCTCTTCAGTTGTAATTTAAACCGCAGCAGCTTCTAGGGAACTTGGTTTTTTAAAAAATGTATTTCTTAGAATGCTATGAATGTGTTTGGAAAATATTTGGGAAGCTCCTAGTTTAATTATTCTTTAATTATTTGTTTTACTGTTGTTTTGTCTTCATTTCACGGTTTCTGTTGTCTAGCACAGCTTATGATCGTGTGTTAATAGTTGTGACAAGGCCTAATGCAGTACCTATCCTTTTTTCTGTCATTTGTAATCAATAGCAGACCATACCCACATATTCTTCCCACCCCTTCTTCACAAACAATGGCTGCGTATGGGCAGACACAGTTCACAACGGGAATGCAACAAGGTACGGCTTACGCCACTTACCCCCAGCCTGGGCAACCCTATGGAATCCCTTCATACGGTAAGAAGTCGTGTCACATTATTTTATACCTGAGGTAAAAAAAAAAACAAATCTCTGTGTTAGTTTGACTCTTGTGTTAGTACTTAGTGGGACAACTTTGCTCTCAAGTGTTGCTTGTCAAAGGCTGGTAGTTTCCCAGTTGGCATGAATGATGCTTAACTTATTCATGACAGAGCTAAGAACTGGAGCAAGTGCAGAGGAGGGCAGCAAAGCTGGTGAAGGGCCTGGAGAATAAAGCTTATGATGAGAAATTGAGAAAGTTGGGGCTGTTTAGTTTGAATAAGAGGAGGCTGAGGGGAGACCTCATTACTCTCTACAACTACCTGAAAGGCCATTATAGAGATGTTGGTGCTGGTCTCTTTTCATAGGTCATTAGTGATAGAAGCAGAGGGAAGGTCTTCAAACTCCAACGGGGGAGGCTTAGATTGGACATGAGGAAGAAATTCTTCCCAGAGAGAGTGGTCAGGCACTGGGATGGGCTGCTCAGGTTGGTGGTTGAGTCCCCATCCCTAGATGAGTTTAAAAGTCACTTAGGTGTGGTTCTGGGGGATTTGGTTTAGGGGTGACCTTGTACAGTAGGGTTGGGCTCGAAGATCCTGGGGGTCTCTCCCAACCTAAATGATTCTGTGATTCTGATTCTGTAAGAAGCTAATCAAGAGCTACTCAGAAGTCTGTTTCAGAGCTCCCCAAAAATTCAGGAGTTTTATTGGTGGTATAAAAGAAACAGCACTGAAATAGGAAAAGAGGTCTAGGGGCTTCCATTACACAGGCACAGCTCTTGGTGACTTGCCAAGGAGTTCCAGCAGTGCATTAGACTACACTGGTACTAGTCTGAATCTTAGCTGATCCACATTACTGAAACCAAAATGAAACTCTGCTCATTTTTGGCAGTTGGAAAACTGATTCAGAAAGACCCCCACCAAACAAATATGCCTTTCAGTGTTTTAAATATCCCTGAAGGTGAAAACTGAGGTAACTTGCTGCTGAAGCTCTGTCTGCCTGATGAAGGAGATAGTAGTCAGTAGCAAATATTGGGGGGGAAAAAAAATGAATAAAAACTTAAAAGCAAGCTGCTGTGAGAGAGACGGTTTTGCTGCCAGACTGTCTACTGGGGGAGCGCATAACCAGCTCGGCAGTGAGGATGCATTATTAGAAAATAGGTCATATACTCCTCTGGGGGAATATATTAAAGATACGCAAACCACATGTTTTAGCGCTATTTTTTGTGAAGATACAACTCCTGTAATGTTAAGTTTTATTCCTAAAGGATAGAATGCACAGTGCAAGCCTTGTCCCTTAAAATCTTTAGAACATTTTGAGCCAGCAAGGTGCCTTTGTGGCCAAGAAGGCCAAGGGCATCCTAGGGTGGATCAGGAGGCGGTTGGTTAGCAGATGGAGAAAGGTTCTCCTTCCCTCTCTACTCTGCCCTGGTGAGACCACAGCTGGAATATTATGTCTGGTTCTGGGCCCCTCAGTTCCAGAAGGACACAGAGCTGCTGGAGAGAGCCCAGTGCAGAGCCATGAAGATGATGGAGTGGAGCATCTGCCTTATGAGAAAAGGCTGAGGGAGCTGGGTCTCTGGAGCTTGGAGAAACAGAGACTGAGGGGTGACCTGATGAATGTTGCTAAATATGTGAAGGGTGAGTGTCAGGAGGACGGACCCAGACTCTGCTCAGTGTGATCTCATGATATGACAGGGGCAATAGGTATGAGCTGGAACGCAGGAGGTTCCACATCAGCCTGAGAAGGAACTTCTTCATGGTGAGGGTGGCAGGGGCTGCTCAGGGGCGTTGTGGACTCTCTTTGTCTGGAGATGTTTAAAACCCACGTGGACACGTTCCTGTGTGACTGGATCTATGGGATCCTGCTTTGGCAGGGGGATTGGACTAGATGATCTTTCAAGGTCCCTTCCAATCCCTAATGTTCTGTGATTCCACTGCAGAACTGGGTGACTCTGCCCTCCTGAAGTCTACAAGTTGCAGTCCACTGTAGTCTCTAGTATTTCCTACAGCAGATAATTGTGAACACTAAAAATAGGGAACATTATTGTTTTCCTTTACTTTAAATAAGTGTGTTTCATTAATACACCATCAGTAGTTATGATCCAAGGATGTGTTCTTGCTGTGGCTGCAGCCTTCACTACTTACTGCCAGAAATAAGGTTATAAATGTGAATTGGATGTTTTGCTTTCAGTTCCCTTCCACATATTTTAAACTTACACAACCAAAATACTTTAAATATATTTAAACTGTGTTTTTACAATGGCTGAGACGGAGATTCTTCCCTCTCCCTTCCAAAAGTTCATATTGCTGATGACAGCTTGTCTGCTATTTCTAGCTAGATCAGGTGTTGTGGTAACAGATGATCCCTTTCCCCACCATTCTTTTCTCCTGTGGACAGCTTGTGTTCATGTTTGGATGGCTGTTGTGACTTGGGCAGCCCGAACACTGACTTTAGGTTTTAGCATGGTTCCCCGGTGTGAAATCCTGACCTCAACGAGTCAACTATAACAATTTCACTGATTTCAGCAAGACCTTCACTGCTGAAGTAGTGGACTTTAATTGTCTTTCTGTCTTGGAGCTGCATTTGAGGAATTGCTCTATTTGGCAAGTGCTCCTTGGGGATTAACATGCCTGCCTGCTCTTTTGGTTTGGGTTTTTTTCTCAGTCCACATCCCCATGCCTAGTACTTAGGATATTTTTGCCTAATGTTTTAAATTGCAGAGCTGCTTTTGACCACTGAAACCTCCAACTCTTAAGCCAAGTAGATTTCAATGCTTTCACAGAATCACAGAACATTAGGGATTGGAAGGGACCTCAAAAGATCATCTAGTCCAATTCCCCTGGCAGAGAAGGATTTATGATATATGTGAGAGAAAAAAACTCTGCAGTCAAGTGTGGAAGGCTTCTTTCTTACTGTTTCTTTACTGTGGGAGGATATTGAAGAAGAGTATTTGTGAATTTTGATCTCAACACCCCCCTGGAGTGTTTTCTCTAGGAGAAAAAAATGTTCTTCCACTGTTTGTCTCAAAAGGACCGCTAGCCTTTTCATTTTTCCACTCCCCCATCTCCATGGTGGTGCAGCCGTGAGGGCAGGAAGGCGGGTGGAGGGGAATGCCACTAACAGCTGCATCCCATCCCGGGAGCTCCTGGCTCTGATTCATGTGCAAAGGCCCTGAGGAGGCTGGAGAATTGCATGAAGTTCCCTCTTCCTGCCTGCTTTGGTAGCAGCATTTAGCAAAGACTTTGATTACCAACTTTTCTTTCCAGATCCTGGTAGTCCTCTTAAATGTTCTCAGTGTTAAAGAATCACAGAACATTGGGGATTGGAAGGGACCTTGAAAGATCATCCAGTCCAATCCCCTTGCCAGAGCAGGATCGCCTAGATCCAGTCACAAAGGAACACATCCAGGCGGATTTTAAACATCTCCAGAGGTAGAGACTCCACAAACCCCTGGGCAGCCTTGTTCCAGTGCTCGGTCACCCGCACCAAGAAATGGTTCCTTCTCAATATTGATGTGGAACTGCCTGTGTTCCAGCTGATACCCATTGCCCCTTGTCCTATCACTAGATGACTTTGAGAAGAGCCTGAATCACAGAAGATTAGGGATTGGAAGGGACCTCAGGAGATCATCTAGTCCAATCCCCCCTGCCACAGCAGGATCCTTTCCTGCTTCCTTGTATTCATTAGACTTGGGAGAAGGAGGCATCAAGGTTTGATGAATTAAGGCCTTCTGGATGAGAGGAGGTGGGTAGAATAAGTCCCAGGAGATGAAAGGCTTTTCATAACATGGAGATTTGCAAAAGGGCAAGTTGGTGCCAAGTTGTCTTCACTCAAGTGGCATCCTTCTGTCACTGCCTTTGATCATCTCCTTCTGCTTCCTCTGAGATGGAGAGTCAAGTTGGGCTGTTAAAGCTGGACTAGAAACATAATGCTTGATTTAGTTAAACATCTCGTGAGCAGTATTTCACCCGCGTTTCAGCAGAGATCAGATAGGGATTGCTGATACCACAACATCCGTAGTGGGAGGTTCCCTTGGAAACGAGGTGTCAGATTTGTCAGTGGGGTCATTTAATTGCAACAGGAAAAAGAAGCAGCGAGTAAGCATCAGGGGAAAAAGCAAGCAAGCAGTCTGGCAGTTGGCAGGTCTGACAGAAGGAATTAAGGGTAATTAATGATAGCAGTTAAAAAATGACTATTTAAACGGCAGAAGAAAATACTCTGCCTGTTGTATACATGGAGACACTGAAGTTTCGCAAACACAGTTGCTTCTCAACGCTCTCTTAACTTCAAACGTTGTTGAATGCTAAAAGAATAATCCAACCAGGAAATGGACTTAGATTAACATTCATTTTCAAAGGAATGTTACTCATTCACACTTGGTTAATTCAGTTCAGCTAACGGTGGTTTCTGAATAGTGAGACAGCACTGAACACCGCAGCGAAACCTGAGGCTGTTGTATTATGTTTTCATTGCTCTAGCTGTAATTATTTTTAAATGGTAGTTCGTGTTGGGACAACCTTATAGTTAAAACAGAGAGACAGAGGATGAATTGTGTGCGTTTCCTCGGTGTTCCCGCTTGCTGATATATGTAAGACTTGTTGTCTTACAAATTGGGGGAAGAATTGCTGAAGCTGGGAGGCAACTTATTCATTTAATTGGGCTTTGGATTCTTTCATTACTAAATAAAAGATTGGGTTGAGTCCCCATCCCTGGATGAGTTTAAAAGATGCTTAGCTGTAGTGTTGAGGGATCTGGTTTAGGAGTGAACTTGCAGAGTAGGGTGGGTGGTTGAACTCTGATTCCGGGGTCTTTTCCAACCTGAATGATTCTATGATTCTAAATATGGAAATGAGAGGTCAATGTGATTTGCAGTTTAATGACTTTATGTTCTGTATTTCCCAACTTGGGAGTCTGCTTCAGGGATATTTCTGTCTGTTGGGTGTTTGTTTGTTTAAAGACACCCTCCTATAGTGTTTAGTTAGCTGTAGCAGTTTTTCAGAGCTAATGCTGCTAGTTTTCTTTATCCAGTTCTAATTCCTTAGAAAGCTATTGCACTTGGAGCCATGTAATTTTCAACTAGGAACATTACATGATGCAAATCTCAGCCCTGTCATCAATGAATCGTAGAATCACAGAATGTTCTAGGCTGGAAGGGACCTTCAGAGGTCATCCAGTCCAGCCTCCCTACACAGGGACAACTCTCCCTAGGTCAGGGATGGGGGACCCACCACCACCCCAGGCAGCCCATTCCAGCCATCAACCACTCTCACACTGAAGAACTCTTTCCCAATATCCAGCCTAAATCTCTCCTTTCCCAGCTTGAATTTAGTGCTCCTTGTCCTGTCCATACAAACCCTCTTGAAAAGACCTTCCCCTGCCTTCATGTAGGCCCCCCTTAGGTACTGGAAGGTCAAAAGAGGGTCCCCCCACAGAGCCTTCTTTTCTCCAGGCTGAACAGCCCCAACATTCTCAGCCTGTCCTCAATGGGTGCATGGCAGGAGAGCTTGGCTATGCTGTGCCTCACACAGAGTTGCTAATCTAAATCTACCTCCCATAATATCACGCGTACATGGAAAAGTGAGTGTCTGGCAAGAAAGGAAATTATTCAAATACATTAACTTCCTGCCCAGGTGTAAATTTCTTCAGCAGTTACTGCAGTGCAATTTTGAACTTAACCTCTCCCTGTTGAACTTGACTGTTACCTGTGCTTTTAGTGCCCGTGTGCCATTCACCTGTGCATGCTCTTGGTGTTCATTCTCTTGCGCAGGTATACGTGTAAAATGCTGCTAAATAAGTTCTTTTCTTTTCAAATCCTGTTTGAATCTGAACAAATAGATTTGCTGTCACTAACTGATTTAGGTGCATTGTGGGCAGGCATCAAGACTGAAGGTGGATTGTCACAGTCACAGTCACCTGGACAGACAGGATTTCTAAGCTACGGCGCCAGCTTCAGCACGCCTCCAGCTGGACAGGCTCCCTATAGCTACCAGATGCAAGGTCTGTATGAACAGATATTACCATTAGTTCTAATTAATTAATATAGTTTGTGCCATCTACCTAAATAATAACTACCATCTATCTAATTAGTAGATATAGTTCATGCTATTTTCTTACCTCCGTATTTGTTTATATTCCTACAATAAAAATGAGTGTTTGCTCAAGCACTTAAAATTGGATGGTATCACAGTTGGAGCTGCTAAGAGAAGCAGTGTACCATTCCTCAGGAGTTTGGAAGATCTCTTGCTTAGTGATCTCATTAATTTGTAAGGAGTCAAGTAGTTGTGCTGTTAATATAGTAAATATGCATATCACACCAGTAATAGTTTAACAAACAGTGACTGTAACAACCCCAGGTACCAGTATAGGTTAAGGACCAACCCATTGGAGAGCAGTGTACGAGAAAGGGACCTGGGGGTCCTGATGGCCAACAGGATGGCCATGGGCCAGCAATGGACCCTGGTGGTCAAAACGACCAACAGCATCCTGGGTTGGATCAGAACAGAGGTGTTTAACAGATTAAGAGAGGTCCCCTCTACTCTGCCCTGGTGAGACCACAGCTGGAATATTGTGTCCAGTTCTGGACCCCTCAGTTCCAGAAGCACACAAAACTGTTGGATAGAGTCCAGTGCAGAGCCACAGAGATGATGAAGGGAGGGGAGCATCTCCCTGATGAGGAAAAGCTGAGGGAGCTGGGGCTCTTGAGCTTGGAAAAAAGGAGACTGAGG
>JAOXOE010000343.1:32070240-32092599 GCA_028565055.1 Phoeniculus purpureus | reverse complement strand
ACCAAGTCACACAGGAACATGTCCAGGTGGGTTTTAAATGTCTCCAGAGAAGGAGACTCCACAACCCCCCTGGGCAGTCTGTTCCAGTGCTGTCACCCTCACTGTGCAGAAGCTCCTTCTCAGATTTGAGGTCAGTCTTCAAACTATACTGGTATCTGGGGTTGTTGTCAGCCTCTAGAATTCACCCCAGGAAGCAGCCTGCAGGTCAAATGCTTATAGTTGGTTAATTTTTATCACTGCTAGTAACAGCTGTAGCTATGCAAACTAATTTTTCCTTTAAGGTATTAATTCACCTTTCAGACCTGGAAGAAACTGGTTTTGCCCAGCTGCTGCTTTCATTTGAAGGCTCATCTGATACCTTTTGAGTTCTTTCCATGTATTCCTGTTAAAAACTGTGTCAAGTAACTTAAAAATATCTCAGCAGGACATTTTTTTTTTTATTAACAGAAGAGTGAGAGGTGTTCACGTGTTGTGAGAGAGACTACAAAGACTAACCTTGTTAAATGTATAGAGAGGTCACTCCTGATGCAAAGCTTCTGCAGAACTGCCTGTTTTTTCTCTGTTTAGTAACCCCATGGTGATACTCTGGAAATTCATGGAAATTTCATGGTAGCTTCCATTTCCACAGGTGACTGAAATTATCTATTGCCCTGTCTTCATGCAGGAAGGGCCAGCTGCCAGGGACTGTTAATAGAATGGATGGAAAAAGGGATTGTAGTTATACAAAGCCAGAGGGCAATGCAGCTCAGCACGACTCTTAGATTGGGAGATGGCTGTTTGGGCCATGGTTTGTCATGAATGGGTGTATGAATTCCCCACAAAGGTGGAAGTTTTCAGCATGGGAGCTGAGGTGATACACTGATTCCCTGTGGGAGAAGAGGAATGGGATATTGTTATGCTTTTTGTCTTGAAATGTTGGCTGGTGTCAAGGTCTTGCAAGGTATTCGCACTAAAAGGATGTGCTATAGACTTCTGAAGAGTGTAAGAACATGTCTACTTGTGGGAATGAAATAAGGGAAGAGCCTTTTTCAGCTGGTTGGCACTTCTTGGTTTCATTTTGCACATCTTCAGTGCATTTTTGCACCGTGTAATTACTAATGTTCTACGTTTACATTTAGCCACACTGAACCCTTCTGAGCAATGTAACTATTGAGCAGCTATGCATTCAATTTTACATAATAACAAGAACCAAATTCCATGTAGAAGACTAGTTAGTTTCCAGTTCTAAATGGTTTCTGTGGAATCTAGCCCAGAGGGAAATTCCAACCACCAACCTGACCCCACCATGCCCACTAAACCGTATTTTAAAGTGCCAGATCTATGCATTTTCTGAACCACTTCACCATCTCCCTGGGCAGCTGGTTCCGACACCTGACCACTCCTTCAATGAAGAAATTTTTCCTAATGTCCAATTTAAATCTCCCCTGGTGCAGCTTGAGGCCATTTACTCTTTTTCCTATCACTAGTGAGTTGGAAGAAGAGACTGACCCCCACATCTACAACCTCCTTTCCGGTAATTGTAAAGGGCAGTAAGGTCTCCTCTGAACCTCCTTTTCTTCAGACGTAACAACCTCAGTTCCCTCAACTGTATTTAGTCACTGTTTAAAAATGTGCTTCTATGTGAGGATGATTCAGGAAATGGGTACTATAGAATAATTCTTCAGCCTTAGAATATTTGAGTTGAGAAAGATTACTCAGTCTCTCTCAATTTGAATTTCCCAGGCTTCTACATTGGGCCAAAATACACCTGACTGCTCAATGGGTTGGCACTTCTCTGCGAGTAGCTCTTCTGTATTTGTTCAGAAGTTTATGCCTCATGCAAGATAAAAAAAATGTATTTTTGTGGTATCTGCCAACACTAATACAATTAAACTCTCGGCAACGGTTTTTAGAAGAGCTGATAGTCATGATTTCTTCCTGATGGGGAAGCCAGTGGAATATTACAAATTTCTAAATAGATTTAAGGCACTTGCAAGATGCTTAGGGAACCATGAGCAGCTGGAGAAGGGACCTGTCAGATCTGTATTAATCTTACCCCTACAAAGATCTGATCCTGAGGTGTATGGACTGAATCTGCATGATGCCACATTCTTATTGTGATAACCATCATAGGAATTTCTAAGACTGTTGAATTTTTTTCCTGCTGGAAGTTGAGTAGTTCTCTCCTCATGCTTTCATGGTAGGACTTGATCATATGTCTTCTAAATAAAGACTAATGACCCAGTTCACACAGCTATGTGTGGAAAACCTAATGGTGTTTTTTACTGCTTTCTCTATTTCTGGCTGTAGGAATAGGTGGCTTTCTGGGTCAATAATGCCATTTAAGTTAAGCCCACATGCTGACACACTCTGGTAGCTTCTAGAGCTGTTCTTGTCAACTGATGAGTGAAAGGTCAACAGCTTACAGATTGCTGTTTGTGATAGAGAAACAGCTACAGTATGATTTGAACGTCTGATGCCTTGATGTTGCTGGCAGGTCAGTAGCTGATCAAAGACGTGAAAGTTTTTGTACTAGATGCATTACTTCTGTATGCAGTGACCAGAGACTTGTGCCTCAGCTTCAAATATGCAGTCACTTCACCAGCCAGTTGTGTTTATCTTTCACTGTCCACTCACACTCTTCATTGCAGCATTGTTTGTTTTAGCACCGTTAGCCTGGCCACTGGGGCCTCATAGCTGATGCAGCAGGGGATGGCAATGTGGCTGCTGGATCAACTTTAACTGAGACAGGCAAAAGGAAGGTCTTTTCTCTTAGAGAATGGTGCTAATCTGGTAGCAAGCAGAAGCCATAGTAGAAAAAGATCCATTTAATTTCCAGCTGCATAGCTTATAACGCAGCAGTGAGACATACAGCTACTGTGCTTTGTAACAAGGGAGAAGCCTTATCTTTAATAAATATTTGGTAATGTACTAGCTCATAAGTAAATACAATCTACAGATCATAGCACGGTGACTCAAGGAGCACTGAAAACTAGAATCTCTTCTGTACAAGGGTTATGTTCAATTAAGGTAGATATTTGCTGCCCTGAATATTCATATCATGTAATTCACTTTCTCTAACAGGCTTTCTTCTATCAGAGTTTCTCCCTCTGTTGGCTTTTCTGCTTCATAAATATGTTGGCACGAAGTGAGTGAACAAGAAGCAGGCTTGGTCAATACTATCGCAGACTCAGTATACTGATGTCTTTTACTGCAGATAGAGTATTAATTATTCCTTCCATGGATTACATAGTTCAGGAGGGTGCTGGCTAACTGAGAAACAATGAACTCATTGCTAAGCCAGATCAAAATGAGTCTGTCTTCCTCATATCTCAGTCATGGAAGCTCCTTGAGGGTACGTGTATCAACTCCTATTTACCACGTTACAGGTCTGGGTGGGAACGGCTCGTCAAGCGGACAAACCATTGCCACAGGCTTGAGAGAGCAGATTTCCTGTTTTATAATAAATCTTTCACTGCTACCAGTGCCATTTACCCAGTGTTGTTTTTGAGGAGAGAGTGCTCAAGAAGCAACTGGCAGAGTCTCAGACCCCACCGTTGGGCAAGAATGTAAGTGGATGAGTGAAAGTAAGAGGGAGAATAGTGGATGGGTAAGAAAATAGTGTCACTATTTACAATAGGAAATACAGCATAAGCAAATTTAAAAGTGCTCTTTTGTAAGGCAGAAGTCTTGGGAGGCAGAATCAGAGAGAAATATCTTGCAGCACAGAAATCCATCATAGTTTGGACGTCTGGTCAGCTGCTGGATCAGCCTCTAAATACCCAATCGTAAAACATTCAGGGATTTGTCATAAAATATTTCATTTAATGCCTCTTGTGTGTGAGATGAAACTAATTGTACCACAGCAGCTTCAGTGGGAGGATGTGCCTGTTTCTGCAAAAATGGGGATTTCCTGGGTGCTAGGGAGTGCCTGGGGTCAGTGGTAAATAGCCGTCTTGTTTATGGAGGAGTGTGGGAGGTGGCTGCCCCAGTCAAAGGTCACGTTTCTTTTCAACAGCAGGAAGCTGGAGGTTGCAATTAAACTGTAGGTGCTGTCATGGTGACTAAGAAATGTTTAAGAGAAGTAGTTTAGGCTGAATATGGTCTGAGTCTTCCTTGTTAAATGCACAGGATAATCAGTGTTCCTGTCATCCCAGGGATGTCTATTCTGTGTATCTACATCCAAGAGAGAGACTGGCTGCAGCAGACATCGAGCATGTCTTTTTCGAACTTGTTCCTCATAGAACACTTGCTTTTGACAGGAAGGGGCTATCAGGAATTGCTGTCTTACTAACGCAGTGTCTGTACTAGACCTTGCAGAGATCTCCATCTACAGCAGCTTGATATTCTGTTACAGGAGAAAAAGGTCAGAATCAAATGGCAGGATGCTGGGGGACTCTGCCAGTGCTCTTAGCTACAGGAACTTGCTACTGTTTCAAAACTGTTTTTTCTCAAAGTTTATTTTGACCTGAATCATTGCTTAAATGTTACCGCTGTTGAGTGAGTGATTTGAGACTGATGTGGAGTGTATCCTTGGAACTCCATGTGATATTAAAGATGACTGACTTGGCAAATCTCCACCACTTTCAAGTGTCTCTAACTGAATGGTGTGATTGTTCCTTCCTATGACAGATGTGTTAAAATTAATTAAGTAGTTGTGTGGGCAGCACAAGATTCATCTTTCCCTCTATCCTTCTTCCCCCAAAACCCACTTCAGTGCACTGATAGTTCAGTAAAACCATTACCTGATTTAGCTCAAAGCATTTGAAGCTGTATTTAAGTGACTGTTTGAACTGTTTGCAGCTGACTCTTAAATATTTCCCATTTTCACATGTGAAAATTCTGAATACGAAATACCATAAATGTAAAATTATCCCAAAGTCTCTTTCTTTCTGGCATTGAGCATGGTGGATCCCAGCTGCCACCTTGTCCTGTGAGTGCTGCTGTACCTAAATTTGTACTGTGGTATCAAAATTAATTTGTAAGTTAGAGTTGCTCAGTGCTCAGGGAAGATTTGGTATTTTCTACACAAGTCAGAGGGAAGACACTTGTGAATGATGTACTGTAAGGTGCCTCTCCCAGTGCTTGTTTCACTCGTCCTGTAGACCAGGAACCAGCCAGGAAGAGTAACTTTATCTTTTTATGACTCAGAGTAAACCATAATGAGCCAGAAAGAGTCAGAAAGTAAAAGATTAATACGTTAGAAGAGCCAGAACGTCTGACTGAGCCTAATGGAAACCTCAAAATGAAGTTGCTAAGCTTGTTCTAAGCAGGTTTATGAGAATTTATGATAAAGCTAAAGCTTTGAGATAGTTGTGCTTTAGAGCTTCCCTCAACTCGACTTTCAAAGAGACGGCTTTAAGTGCCTTTTTCTTGGTTAGTGTAGACATTTGCTGTCTAAAATAAACTGGAAAGCAGTTTAGTCAGTATTTATTGGACAGAAAATTCAGTGCTGCTCTGAATCAAGAGTGGATTGACAAAGAAGTAATTCATGGGAGCGTGTGCATTTATCGAAGAGCTTTCTGCTTTCAGTTTCTTCTTGCTAGTGAGCTGCTGCTTTGACATTGCAGTCTCTGGACACTGACAATTGCTTTGTAGTGGATTTGAACACAGATTTGTGTCTTGACTATGGCTTCAGTTGTGGATACATTTCATACCTTTCTGTGCAGCCAGGTCATTCACCAGTCCGTGATGTTGGCTAGATTTTGGGGATGTTCCTGAAGGCTTCCTGGTCTCTAGAGCAAAGGATGTTTCACACCTTCCATAAACACTAACTTCACTTGGACAGTAATTCCAGCTTGGGGCAGGGGGGGTCCCTGTGAGGACCTTTAGAAACATCAATAAACTTGGCTGTAGTACACCCTTATGTAAGTATAATTGATCTCATACTGCATGATAGCAAGTCTCTTGCATAGAGGGACTAACTGGAATAGGAGGAGAATGTAGCCTAGCTGAAACCTGTGATTTACCTGCAGAGCTGTCTTGTTTTAATGACAAAGAGAATCTCATTCATGACTTATCTCCAGCTCTTGCTGCTACTGTCAGAGAGCAGGGAAGGAAGATGTTAATAGGTGCTTCACTTGTATGAGACAGGAGAAAAAAATGTGGCCTCGGGAGGGATATCTGTCTTGTTCCATGTGCACTTAAAAGGTTTTCATTGAGGCTTGAAGGATTGTGGTGTTCTGTGCTTTGTCTTCTGGTTGCTTATCCATGCAGGAATTTCTCAAAATACATCCTGTTAACCGATCTTAAACCTCATGCTTATGCAACATGGGCACTTGCATAAGAGAAGGGAAGGAGAATCAAAAAATTATTTCATCTTTTACCTATTAAATCCATAAACAGTGTCTGCTGAGAGAGACAGTGACACTGAAGGAGCGTATTTACGTGACCTTTACTTGCCAGACATACAGTGTTGGGGGATAAAGAAGGAGCTTGAGTTTATTAAAGTTCGAATTGTATTTTTCAACTAGATATTCTGAAGTGGAATGGGGGGAAAACAAATTTCTAAGAGCTTTGGAAATGTCTGTCCTATGGGTATTTTTCCTTATATGCTTGATACTAGTGGTTCTATGGTCATTGCTTGATATAGCATTGGCTATTTACTCAAGTAAACATCATTGTGATGAAGTTAGGTCATAGGCTGAACTTGATGATCTCAGAGGTCTCTTCAGTCTTCAATAATTCTGTGATTCTGAGTCTGTGTACATGTGAACTTCAGCGAGCAAGGTCAGAGGAGAAAGGGTACATTTGGTACTACAGCTGGAGAAATACAGGTGTGTTTATTCGTCAAATGTCGTGGGCATGTACCTAGGTGTCTAGTGAAGTATTCGGCCCATGGATTGGCCCAGATATACAAATTTGTGCTGTATAAGCAATACTCTGATAGGTAATGGGCACAAAAAGAGTTCCCAGCCTGGTCCAGAGTTTGGCATCTTTGCCCTTCATCTCCACTGCCTCCATGACCAGAGGGGCAGCTTGACGGAAAAAATACCAAGTTCTCGTTTGTTCTCTTGCTCTTGCTTTGATGTAAGGAAAAGATAGAAAAAGAGTGACTTGAACTCATTCAAGCAAAGCCTGATGTTCTGCTTGAGGTTATGAGTGTTGTAGTGTCACAGGGTACTCCTGTAACGTCAGGTGTGGTTGTAGGCTTCCCAGATAGAAAACAGTAGAACGCTTGAAATTCAGGAGAATACTTCAACTTTCATTGCTGCAGCTCAAAAATTCCACACTGGCAGACAAAATTAGCAAGTGCTAAAACTGAAAACCGTTCCTGCCTTAGAAGAACCTGAATTGTGGCTAAAGCAGACTCTTAATTTGTCTTAATTTGACTATGTCTTGTTTTAGGTAAAATAGAGTGTATTCCCACTTTTCTGTCCTTGTATTACACCCTGCTGAGGCAAACTAAATCCATGAGGGACAAAGACTGACAGTATATTAGTTCTGGGAAGGTTCACACCAAGAAACTTTTTGCCTAGGAAGTGTGTCAGCATGGGGAAGGAAACCACCCTGTGGTGCTGGACCCTCAGGGTAAAGATGGTGCCCAACATGCTCCATTATGAGTGTCCAACGAAGGCAGCTCTGGGAGGGCTCTCTGCTGCAGCTATTCACACTGGGCTGCTGCTTTTCATAGATAATCCATCAATATCTGTGTCAACAGTGGCAGGCTGCTTTCTGCAACAAAGCAAGTTGTGTGGATGAACAGCAAGGAGAGCTGCTGCCTCTCCAGCAGGCTCTGGTGCTCAGCTCCATACAGAAGTTTCACAGTTTGCACTTTGTGCAGCTGACTTCACCATGGTGTAGCACACACGAAACATAGTGGTACTACTGTTGTTAGTGGTACCACACATTTACGTAGAAACAACCCCCTGCTGCATCTGTCTGTAGGATATGCAATTCCTACAATAAATGTTATTTATCTCTTTTCTCTCTCTGCCCAATGGATAGTGCTGCACTACATAAATAGAGAGTCTGCAAGTACGTTTTGATTATTTCTAGCTTCTTCAGTTCCTTTGCATTTTACTGGAAGAAAACATGACCTAAACAGGCTTTATAAGGTCTTCATCCCCACCTATTAAACAGCCTTAACATTGCATTTGCTGACTAAAATCTATTCTTCTCTGAATGCATAGGTGAGGGGGAAGTTTTATATTTACACCTTTATAAAAGAATCTCATGCCTCTGTAGTAAGCAAGTATGTGATTAGTTTGGATAGCTCACATTTAGGAGTTACCTATTCAAACTCATGTACCAAACATCTAGGCAGCTTTGAGGGAGCTTGATAGTAATCCGTTCCACACAATGTCCACAATCAGTCTGTGTCTTTTTATTGCTCTGTTTGCTCTATGCCTTTCACATGCATAGGACATATAGATACAGGGCCCCTGAAAAATCTCTGTAATTGCAGAAACCATTTAATTACTACTTTTATGCTCCTGTTGTGATAGATGTTTTCTGCGTGTCCTAAAGACGGAGGCACAGAACCTTTTCCTGTTTTGCAGCTGGCTCAATAGCCTCTCTCAAGCCCCACCATCTTGCAGCTTCAGGGGACCTGCTGACTCCAGTAGAGAAGTGCTGCACTGGCTCTGGGAATTCATATTTGGAGATGCACATCTTAGTTTGGCAGAAGATAGGGAGGGCATGACTGCAACTGAGATTTGCAGTTGAGATAAGTCAACTCATCGATCTCTTAAGTGCTGTCAGGTTGCCATGGGGCCGAGAAGCACTTCCTGGTGGCACTGCCAGCAGTGGCAATTGATTAGTGATGATCCATCTCTGATTTCAGATACATGACTGGGCTGGACTCTGATGAGGTTGGCTTTTTATGCACACTCTGCTCGGAAGGGAGAGCTTTTAAAATCCATCTGCTTAGCAGTTCCCAACATGGTACGTGATGAAATAAGTTTCAGGGTAAAGTGAGGGGGTAGGGCAGAATCTTCTGCTAGTTTATTGAGTTAGGAAAAATGATGAAAAAAAAATTGAGGGATTATTATTTAAGTGAATTCAAGTGTATTGATGCCTCGGGTGGGCACGTGTAGAAAACTGAAGAACAGATGACTGCCTGCATGCTGAAAATATAGGGAATTATCCTGGCAGCCAGCCAAAATTCCTGAGTTTTAATAGTGGTATGAGATGATTTAAGGGCAAGATTCCAACGACAGCCTTCTGAAAGTGCTGCTCATTCAGTGGAGCAGAGCGGTAAATGAGAAGGGCTCAGTGTGTGACTAACGTGGTGAGGCACCTGCAGCAATTTTACTTATTCCTCATAGGGTGGCTAGTTTAGCATTCCTGGTCTTGAAGTATCACAGTGTCCTAAAAATGTGTAGAACAGGGATAAACTGTTAGACTACCTTCTTAGCCATAAAAGATTAGGTAACAATTCTCTAGAAAAGAAACAGACGTGGCTTGGTGGTTGGCATAAAACAATATTACCATTACATGTCTTTTCACCTCCCAAAGACAAATCATATTTCTTTTGGACTTGATCTTCGAAGTCTCTTCCAAATAAAGGTATGCTGTAGTTTGCCTGTAACTCAAACATTTAAAGGCTGAAATACAGCAAAGCTAAGTGGAAAAAGAACTGTGGGATGATGTCAAGAACTTCTGTTGATGTGCCTGTCAAAGATGTCCTGTTGTGGTGGTGATAAGGGTTAGGCATGAGAACTGGACTTGAACCATGGAGAGACTGGTTTTTGTAAGGGGAAGGAAGCAATGCCTCAAACAGTTGCTAATGATAATTATGGAGGGTTCTTTTTGGGCACCTGTTGCAATTCTGTGATGTTTATTAGTGAACAGCTATTCACAGAATCACAGAACATTAGGGATTGGAAGGGACCTTAAAAGATCATCTCGTCCAATCCCCCTCAATTAGTGAATTCAGCTATTTGTAGCTGAAATGAGGGAAGAAAGGGAAGTTGTAATGAGGTACAAGAGATGACATCACTCTCTTGTAAATTCATGGAGAAGCAAGAGTCAAGAAATGAAAACCAAAGTTTTGAGCAGGTGTTTCAGTAGGGCTGACTGGGATTTCTCTGCAGTCCATAACATTCTTTGAATTAATTTGAGGAGAGATGGGTCAAATTTGGTTGAATTATATTTCTTTTCCACAAAACGAAAAGCTGATACGAGGCTTCTTAACAGGGAAAAAATGGTAAATGTGCCATCAGAAGAATGAAATTGTGGCATGTTTAAAGCCTTTTAAGAAAAAATGATTCCAGTTTCCCAGAGAGGTGATTAGTAGTTTAAGATCCCAAGGGGTACAGCGCTGTGTGCTGGCTTTTCTGGGGGAAGGTCAACACAAATACTTCACACGCCAATGCTGTGTTATTGTTGAAAGGCAAACAAATGTATTTTTTTAAGTTCCTGAAGTAAAATATGACTACGTTGACATGTTTCTAAGCTGTTTCTCTTTGAACAAGCAAGAACTGTGGTTTCCTATTTCTTCTCCACATGGATGGAAATCCATAGATGATGCTGACATTTCTAGCAATGGGATGAATTTATCCCATGAGTTTTAATGTAGACAAGGTTAGAAACGAGTCAAAAGTACCGTAGAATAACATGGCAGAAGCAATAACTTGTTCACAAGCAGCAAAGACGTAGTGAATGAAATGCCTTTCTTACTCCACCACCTGCAACCCAGAGGCACTTCTGGATGAGCAGGAGTCAGTTAGTGAGCTCTAGCTGATGACACTTGTTCTTTTTCTGTCTTCAGATATCTCAGCTTATGACAGAGACTAGTCGAGAGGGCTTGACTGAAGCAGCGTTGAACCGCTACAATGCAGACAAACCCTCCTTGTACAGCTTGCCCGCTTCCCAGAGCACGTATGTTGCCAGCGAAGCATCCACAGGCACCTCGGTGGCTGCGTCATTTTTTGCCAGGTAAGAGAGATTTTTCTCAGATTTTCCTTGTCTGGAAACGTAATTTCTTTCAAATGATTTTGTAGTGAAGAAGAGGGGTTGTCAGACTACGCGGTTACCGGAACAGCTCTGTCACAGACTTGATGGAGTTATCATGAAAGTGTTGTTTATGCAATGGCCTGTCAGGTGGGGACGATGCATCTATCCCCTTCTATAAAATCTCTTGAATTCTTGATTTGGGTTAAAATGTGATTGTGCTCTTGGAATAATGGGATTTAGTGATGTTTTCTAGAAAGTTGTATCCCTGAGTGAGAAGGATCCATTCAAGTAATTTTCTGAGCTAGGCAATTCGTTGTAGAGCTAACTGGAGATGTGACCTTCAGGCTTCTTTATTGAATTGCACTTCCATCTCGAGAAATTGTCAAGGTTTCCACTTTAAAACTGAAAAGTGAAGGTTTCTGATTCTATTCCTGTCTTGCTGTTGAAGGTCCCGCTGAGGATCTAAACTCAGTCTCAGAACGGCTTTTTCTGTGCGAATATTTTAACCAGTGCTTAAAAAAAAAAAATCTCGATGAGATAAAGTTTCATTATAAATTCCTGTGGTTATCTTCACGAATATAGTTAAAATTGGTGTGTTAAATGTGCATAGCTGCTAATAAGTGAAATATCTGCTGCAAACAACGGAAATATTTTTCTGTGCAGAAATGTGCTCTTTGCAGAACATAATCTCTTTAGCCCAGCTGAACCCTTATGTAACTGAAGAAGTTGGAATAAGCCTTATCTTTTCGGTAATTAGGAAATTGACTTGGGAAGTGTTGTGGAAGTAATGGAATGACAAGAGAATAAGCTATTTTTGCAGCACTTCCAGTCTACTGAGAAATCTGAATTTCCAAACATGGAGTGAACTTTTGAGTGAACGCCTCAGGCGTGTTCAGATTAACTTCCCACCTACCCTTTAGGCAGCCAACTCTTAGTCATACCACATGCTTCTCTTTTCTTTTAAAGGTAAATGGAAAACTTAGAGTTGTTTGCCTCTGGAAATATTTTCCTCTCCTATTTTTCCTCACGAACATGAGGACTACATGTGCTCATGTCATGCAACAAGTGAATCATGTAAAAAGGATTAAGACTAGCATTTTGGAAGACCCAGTCAGTGCTGTTTGGGGCAGCTCTGCTGGTTTTTTTCTTTACAGTTGTTGTGCTGCAACAGCAAATGTGAAAGATGACAGTGGTCTTGATTTGCTGCCCTCTTCTTTTTAACTGCAGGCAGGTTAAATTAAAAGTGTTAATGTGCTCACGTGGTGATGTGTAACCAGAGAGCAGATATGGATTAGCACATATTTTAGGATTAATTGACTTATAAAGATGGTTTGACTCACATGTTATTCACTGTTTCACTGTTTTATGCTGAGAGAATTTGTTTGCTCTTTGAAATGGAGGAAACCAGTTATATTTACTCAAAATCCCTAGTGTGAATTGCAGCATCTTAAGTAGAACTCAGTTGATTTCTAGCTGTTGGTGTGAATCTTTGGGACTGTTTGGCCCAACAGAGATCTTACATGCAGACTATTTTTAAACTGTACTTAGCAAGACAAAACAGCCTGGCTTAGTCTAGACTATTGCTTAATTAGATTAGTATCACTTATGTAAGTCGTTTTTGTTCTGGACTTCAAGTTATACCATCTGCTGGCAGTTCAAGCAGCAAATCCAAGTCGGTTGTTCGCTGCTTGACCTTTTAGTAGCAAAGTCCACAACTTGTTTCTCATAAAGCCTTGTTTTTCATCTTGTGTGCCTGCTTGAATTTTTGTAAAGTTGGAGTAAGGAGCACAGGAACCAACATGTACGGGTACTATAAAATACTAAGTAGAAGGCAGTGTCTGGCAAACCCCCTGACACGGTGTACTGCTTACCATATGAAACAGTCATTTACACAAGGCATACCAATAGGACAAGGGGTGTAAACTGCAAAATAGGAGGTTCCCCATCAATCTGAAAAGGAATTTCTTCCCAGTGAGGGTGACAGAGCACTGGAAGGGGCTGCCCAGGGAGGTTGTGGAGTCTCCTTCTCTGGAGACGTTTAAAACCCGCCTGGAGATGTTCCTGTGCGACTGGATCTAGGGAATCCTGATCCTGCTGTGGTGGGGGGATTGGACTGGATGATCTGTCGAGGTCCCTTCCAATCCCTAATGTTCTGTGAGTCCCTTCCCACCAGTACAACAGGGGAATATCAATAAGCAAAGAAAAAAACCCCTGAAATAAAATTCACAATTTCTTTGAAGTTCAGTAAAAAAATAGAGGTGAAAAAGAGTTAAAATCTCTAAAATTCATTAATCTGCCCGACCACAGTAGCATCAGGGTGAACACACTGAAAAAGAATTTTGCACTCTCGCAGGAGATTCTCTTTATTGTTTAAACGTTCCGATTTCAGATTGCAAAGTGCTCTCCTCGCCCAAAAAGAATCTTAACAGAAGCCAATTAGTTCCACAAGGCTCTTTCTGCGCTCCAGCCCCTGGCTTGATTGCAGTGAGCAGTGGGTATTTCCTGTGTTTAAGTCCACATATGGATTGCGTAAGGTGGTGGCAGAGCAACTACTGTTTTCCCTCACTACATCTTCATTTCTTTTTCACGGGCTTAGCCCTCTTTTGTTTTTCCTGGCTCTGTTGTCAAAACATCGGCCAGGGTTTTGGCTCCTGGTGTTGGAGCACGAAGCCAAAACAATCCTCTGGAAAAGCAGTGTGGCAGAATGTATTTTAACTCTGTGTATTAACCCGCTCGGCCATGAGAGTAACCGCAGCCACCGCCCCGTCCTGCGCTTGAAAAACAACGTGGGTTTGCTGCGAACGGGGTGATTTATTCAACAAGAGTTTTTTTGAGCCAGTTACATCAACATTTAAACCGTCCTGAGGTTTGGCTTGAAGCATCGTGAGTATTAAAACACACTCTAATAGTTTTCTGTCTCTATTAGACTAGACAAGGCGAACGCATTGTGCGTTCTGCGGGATCGCTTTGAAAGCCTTGGCAGGGTCTCCAAAGACAGACAGGCTGCCGTGATATTTTATTTCCCCCTCGCCAATTTTCAGCCAGTGCCTTCTAAATGTTGTCATCGTCACATCCTTTTTGGAAAGTGCATGGCTGTAGTCAATATGTAGTCAATGTACTGATGTCCCTGGCATGCAGGCGTCCAATGCAAGACTGAGCCACGAGGATGGGGAAGGGAGTGGAGCATCTCCCTGATGAGGAAAGGCGGCGGGAGCTGGGTCTCTTGAGCTTGAAGAAAAGAGACTGAGCGGTGACCTCAGTTTAGTGTTGATAAATATGTGAAGGGTGGGTGTCAGGAGGATGGAGCCAGGCTCTGCTCAGGGGCATCTAATGATAGGACAAGGGGCAGTGGGTGTGAGCTGGAACAGAGGTGGTTGCACATCAATATCAGAAGGAACTTCTTCCCAGTGAGGGTGACAGAGCACTAGAACTGGCTGCCCAGGGGGGTTGTGGAGTCTCCTTCTCTGGAGACGTTTAAAACCCACCTGGACGTGTTCCTGTGAAACTGGGGTGATCCTGCTGTGGTGGGGGGATTGGACTAGATGATATTTTGAGGTCCTTTCCAATCTCTAATATTCTGTGATTCTGTGAGAAAAGAGCATGAAAAAGTTGAAGTTAGTGAGTTAGGGCTCTTCTATGCTTTCTTCCTCTGCTGTCAAGAGAGTGGAGGGGCCATGAGGATAGGCACTTGCATCTCTTTACGTATCTAGAGGTAAAGAAGCTGGCCAAAGATGCCAGTTCTTGGCAGGTGAGGGTGAGAAATAACAGGAAAGGGGTTAGAGTACTGGCTACAGACTCTGATCCCTTTTATTGGTCAGATTGGGAGAGTGCCTGAGTAGTGGTGTACACAGACTGGTGCTGTTGCTTATTCTGTGCTGCTGTTGGAGTACTTGACAGTATCAACCCTTTAGGAAGGAAGGACTGTGTATGTGTTCAGGCTTGCTAAGTATTGGGTCTACTGGGCTCCTGTGTGTGTGCAGGGGAATTCAGGGATAAACCTGAAAAGCAGTGTGTGTGCTTGGCAAGAATGTAAACTGCCTGATAACCACCAGCATAAGGGAATCTTGCCTTTTCTACAAATGCTTCTCTTTCCTCCCTTGATCTCCTGTGTCCCTGTGGAGCCCAGCACAGGAGCAAATCAGGCTTTCTTGCAGGACTTGAATGACCAGCCCAAGCTGGTTCTTAATGAAACTTGTGTCATCGGTCATGTGTTTCTCTTTAAATTTAAAATTACATCAGATCATGGGGTTGTGGTTATTGTAAGATACAGTCTTAGGAAAATCACTCAGGCTTTTGGATGCAGAGACCAAGGTCACAGAATCACATAACATTAGGTATTGGAAGGGATTTCAAATGATCATCCAGTCCAATCCCCCTGCCGCAGCAGGACCACCTAGACCAAGTCGCACAGGAACATGTCGTGGTGAGTTTTAAATGTCTCCAGAGAAGGAGACTCCACAACTCCCCTAGGCAGGCCCTTCCAGGGCTCTGGCACACTCACTGGGAAGAATTTCCTTCTCATACTGATGTGGAAGCTCCTCTGTTCCAGCTGACACTCATTGCTCCTTGTCCTACCATTAGATGCCCCTGAGCAGAGCCTGGCTCCATCCTCCTGACACCCACCCTTCACATATTTATCAACATTATTGAGGTCCCCCCTCAGTCTCTTTTTCTCCAAGCTCAAGAGCCCCAGCTCCCTCAGCCTTTCCTCATCAGGGAGATGCTCCACTCCCTTCATGGTCCAGCAGTCCTAATAATTAACAACAGGGTGGGAGGAAAAGACATGTGAAATAGCCACAAGTGGATAAGCAGAGTTAAGCTGTGTTGTTAGAGTTGGTGACTTTGGCTTCCTTGGCCCATGGGTTCACCCAGAGGAGTGACTGATATGCCAGAGGGCTCTCTGGTCATCCAGTGTGACCTAGACAAGCTGGAGAGTTGGGCAGAGAGAAACTTGAGGTTCAACAAGGGCAAGTGTGAGGCGGTGCTGAAAAATAACCCTGAGCATCAGCATAGGTTGGGGATTGACCTGCTGGAGAGCAGCTCTGGGTAAAGGACCTGGGGCTGCTGGTGGACCACAGGCTGACCAGGAGCCAGCACTGTGCCCTTGTGGTCAAGAAGGCTAGTGCTCTCTTAAGAAGAGTGGCCAGTAGGTCAAGGGGGATTGTAGCAACATCTTGTTCTCCTCCAAACTCACTAGTAGTGGGCTACTGGAAGCTTCCCAGGCTCCCTTGCTGATAGCTTCTCTCAGGCCATAAGCAAGTGTGTTTATTTATTCTTTGTGATGCAGGTCTCCTTGAGCTGTCCTTGGGAAAATTCAGAAATGTGCTGCTCAACCAGACCAGTGCCGTGGAAGCTGTGATCAGGAACATCGGAGTCAATGTGACAGTCATTGTATTTCAAGTACATGTCCAGCAAAGTGAAGTGGTGATATCCTTCGACAAGGTATGGGGAGAGTGTCGTTGTTCTTCAGGGCTCCTTTCAACTAAGGAGTCGGCTCAGAAATACAGAGCTGAAGCTTTGTAAGCAGTGTGAATGTCATGAATCTCTCACCTGCATGGCTCTTGGATGCTATCAGCTTCAAAACCCCTTCCTAGTACTCGTACAGCTGCTGTTCTAGAGGACTGAATGTTAAAGGAATTTCAGACTTAGCTTGAAAATGGCTCAAGGCTCTTTATTCTTGGTGCAGGTGGTGCTTTTGACCATGAGTACCTCATACCCTGAACGTGATTGCTTTGCAATGTTTTAGTTTTCTTCTGTGTGTGTTGCTTGTACCTCCCACAGCAGATGGCTGCCTTGGTATCCCAGCTCCCTGTCCTGAATGTAATTGTTCTTTTGGTGGCACAGGAAGGAGTTCCTCTGTAGCACTCCAGCAAAGACTGCTACTTCTAGACAGCAATCTGAGCATTCCTGCTACTCTGCACTGGCTTCAGTTCCTCCTGTTGTTACTGGGATGCAGTAAAAAATACTGTTGGCTAGCTTTATTTGTACAATTTTTTGGTGCTGTGAGACTTTAAGTGGTGTTTGAGCAGAACCTAGACTAAGCGGAAGTGACGTGTGGTCTCACCAGGGCAGAGTAGAGGGGAAGGAGAACCTTTCTTCGTCTACTAACCAACCCCCTTCTGATCCACCCCAGGATGCTGTTGGCATTTTTTGGCCACAAGGGCCCATTGCTGGCTCATGGTCATCCTACTGGCCACCAGTATCCCCGGGTCCCAGACTCCTTAGTGTTGAGTCTGACACCTGGCTTTGGAGCCTGAGCTAGGCAGTGTGTGTTGTCAGAGGCCAACTCCTTTTTCACGAGTTAGCTAAGGGCTGACAACTGGCACTGGAGCGTGTGCCTTATGAGTTTGTGTCAGGAGTGCAACTCGTGTGTAATACATCAAGCTGTGGTAGAAATCCTCTCCAACTGCTTGCTTGTGTGACTTGTCCAGAATCTGTATATGAACAGCTCGGCGACTGGAGCAGACAAGGGACTGGTTTCCATCCTTCGGCCTCAACAGACCATATGTACGTGGTATATTCAGTCCCTGGATGCCAGCCAGGTGCTCAGCACAGCCATTTCTATCCCCTACATGGAGAAAGGTACGTTCGTACTGCTTGCTGAGGGATGCCAGCTCTGCGTGTTACAAGTGAACTGTGAAATGAGGTGTTAGCCTTTTGGAGGTGGTGTTCTTGTGTCGTGTACAGGTGTAACAAGGATACCAGAGATGCTGCTCAGATGAGCTGAAAAGGTGAGTGTCGCTGCTGAATTGCCAGCTGTGGACAGGATGTACAGGGCAGTTTTGTCTCACTGTGAGCCAGCAGTGTGCACGTGCAGTGCAGAAGGCTGGCTGCAGCAAAACACCTGTGGGCCAGCAGGTCGGGGGAGGTGATTCTGCCTCTCAGCTCTGGTGACATCCCATCTGAAGTACTGCATCCAGCTCTGGACCCCACAGTGCAAGAAGGACAAGGAGTTGTTAAAGTGAGTCTAGAGGAGGGCCTTGGAGATGATTGGAGGACTGGAATATGTCTGCTATGAGGACAGGCTGAGGGAGATAGGATTGTTCAGCCTTTGAAGGGGGGCGGAAAAAGGCTCAAGAAAGGCCTTATTGCAGCCTTCCAGTGTCTGAAGAGGAACTACAAGAAAGTGCAGAAGGGACTTTTACAGGGGCTTGTTGTAAATAGGACTGGGGGTAATGGCTTTAAGCTAGAAGAGAGTAAATGGCTTTAAGCTGGAAGAGATGGTTAGATATAAGGAGGAAGCTCTCTGTCTATGAGAGTGGTACTGGAACAGGTCACCCAAGGAAGCTTTGGATGCTCTACTGGGTGTATTCAAGGTCGTGATGGATGGGGCTTTGAGTAACCTGATCTCTAGTGGGATGTGTCCCTGCCCATGGTATGGTGTTGGACCTAGACGATCTAGTTAGAGATCAGAGAGTTGGGGCTGTTTAGTTTGAGGAAGAGGAGGCTGAGGGGAGACCTCATTGCTCTCTACAACTAAACATTGTAGAGATGTTGGTGCTGGTCTCTTCTCACAGGTAATTAGTGGCAGAACCAGAGGGAAGAGCTTCAAGCTCCAACAAGGTAGGTTTAGACTAGACATCAGGAAAAAATTCTTCCTGGAGGGAGTGGTCAGGCACTGGACTGGGCTGCCCAGGGTGGTGGTTAAGTCCCCATCCCTGGATGTGTTTAAAAGTCGCTTAGAAGTGGTGTTGGGGGATGTGGTTTAGGGGTGAACTTGTAAAGTAGGGTTGATGGTTGGACTCGATGATCCCAAGGGCCTTTTCCAACCTGAATGATTCCATTATGATCTTTAAGGTCCTTTCTAACTCAAATGATTCTATGTTTCCAACACTTAAGCCTCAGGGTAGAAAACTGCTCGGCGTGTGTAGCAGGGCCTGTGCTAGACTGCAGTGAAACTGCTTATGTGCAGTATTAGAATCTGATAATTTGTGTGCTCAGCAAGCAGATGTTATGGGGGGAAGTATGCACTCATACAGTTGGAAGTAAGCACTCACTACAGTTATCTCTTCTGTGTTCCAGATCCTATTCCTGGAGGCTGCAATCTAGAATTTGACTTGGAAGTTGATCCAAATATTTACCTAGTCTATACGTTGATCGATGTTCGCATCAAGTTTGCCCCTGCAAATCTGGGATATAGCAGGTGTGTGGAAGAACTTCAGAGCACTGAGCAAGGTCACCTTGGCCTGTGTTGTGCCAAGATCATAAAATCCTGCTGAAAAGGCTGATGATCTAGTTGCTGGCAGGAATCTTGGAAAGAGAACAAGGGGGTGAGGTAATACATGACAGAGAAAAAAGTTGCTCTCAGAAGTTGCCTTTGAGGGCTGTATCCATAGCATGTGAGGGAAAATAAAGGGATATTTGACTGCTCTGACCTTTTGGAATTCTTATGCTGGTTCCTCGTGACAGCTTGTGGGAAGGCTGTACATGTAAAGGCAGGTGTCAGCACAGATGCTACCGCATTGGGGTGACTCTGCATAAACCTGCTGTAGTCTGCTGACAAACATCAACAGTCTGGTTTTGAGTTACATGTTGGTTTTGGCTTGTAAAGAATAGAAGCCAAATACTGCTGGCTGGGGTGGCTTCTGAAAGCTGCTGTTAAGATGTGGGGGCTTGTGCTGGGCACACAGCTGACCTCTTTTTAATTGTAGAGGAGCAAACCCACCGTCCTGCGATTCAGGGACTGGTCTGGACTCCAGATGGCGACTGCACTACGATGTTTACCAGTACTTCTTACCAGAGCATGACCTCTCTGAAATGGTACTGATGAACCACATACAGAAGATGTCTGAGGTGCAAAGTGTCAAGGCCAATGGCATTAAAGTAAGTCTGAAGCACTGGTGTATCAGGTGTGTAGCAGCAGCACTGTTTTGTGTGTTCTCCTCCCCTCTTTCTTCCTTGAATGGTAACACAAGTGAGCTGCTGATGCTTCAGACTTGTCTCTGTGTCTGGGATTTCTGGCTAGGGAGCACACAGTGAGTGGTGCTCGTGAAACGGCAGCTGTTCTCTCTCTCCTGGGGTAGAGATGGCCAGTTAGCATAACCTGAAACAGTGCAGAATTGAGAAGTCTTGCAGTGGACTCATCCTCAGTAAGTTTGCAGTTTGACACCAAGTTGGAGGGAGTGTCCATCAGCTGGAGGGTAGTAAGGCTGTACAGAGGGACCTGGACAGACTATGTCGATGGGCTGAGGATCAGTGGTCTGGGTTTCAACAGAGCCAAGTGTTGGGTCCTGCACTTCGGTCACAGCAATCTTCTGCAACACTACAGGCTGGGAGCAGGGTGGCTGAAAAGCGTCTGGCAGAGAGGGACCTGGGAGTTCTAACTGTCGGGAGGCTGAATATGAGCCGGCAATCTTGTTTTTCACTAGATTGAAAAACTGGCTGGATGGCCAAGGCCAAAGAGTGGCAGTGAATGGAGTTAAGCCCAGTTAGTGTCTTGGACACAGGTAGTGTCCCCAGGCTCAGTATTTGGGCCTAGGCTCTTTAATGTCTATCTGTTATCTGGATGAGGGGATTTTGTGCCCCCTCAGTGAGTTTCCAGATCACGCCAAGTTAGGTGCATGTGTCTGGCTGATGTTAGGGAGGCTCTGCAGAAGGACCTGTACAGGCTGGATCTGTGGGCCAAGGCCAGCTATAAGGTTCAACAAGCCCAAGTGCTAGGTCCTGCATTTGGGTCATAATCCCACACAACGCTACGGTCTTGGAAGTGTGGTTGGAAAACTTGGGGATGCTGGTTGGTAGTCAGGTGAATATGCGCCAGCAGTGTGGCCAGGAAGGCCAACGGTATCCTGGCTTTTATTAGAAATAGTGTGGCCAGCAGGAGTAGGGAAGTGATGATTTGTCTGTACTTGAGTGCAGGAAGAGGGGAGACTTAGTGAGGCTGCACTTCAAATTCACACCTTAGTGAAGCTGCTGAATAGTCTGGAGCACAAGCCCTGCAAGCAGCCTCTCAGGAACCAGGGTTGTTTCTCCAGGCTAGGAGGAGGCTTAGGAGAGACCTTACTGCTCTGTACAGTTGCCAGAAAGCAAGTGGAGTGAGGATGGGTTGTTCTCTTCTCCCAAGTAGTGGATGATGGGGTTAGAGAAAGTGGCTGCAAGTTGTACCAAGGAAGGTCCACATGGGGTATTAGAAAAAGAGTCTTCACTGAAAGGGGTGCTAGACATTGCAACAAGCTGCCCAGCAGAGTAATGGGGTTGCCTTCCCTGGAGGCCTTTAAAAGACACACATAGTGCTCAGGAACATGGTTTAGTGGTGACCTGGCAGGGCTGGGTCAGTCATTGGACTCAATGATCTTAAAGGTCTCAAACTTCTTCCCAGTGAGGGTGACAGTGCCCTGGAAGGGGCTGCCCAGGGGGGTTGTGGAGTCTCCTTCTCTGGAGACATTTAAAACCCGCCTGGCCACGTCCCTGTGTGACTTGGTCTAGGGGATCCTGCTGTGGTGGGGGGATTGGATTGGATGATCTTTCGAGGTCCCTTCCAATCCCTAATGTTCTGTGATTCCAACCACAGTGATTTTGTGATGTTTCAACTTGTAAAACTCTGGAGGGTTTAGAGTATGAACTCCTTGTCTGGAGTGCTTGCCAATCCTCTTCTTTGAGCTGCTGAGTGTCACTCCAGCCGTGAGGACATTTCCACGTGCCGTCGGTAACAGCGACCAGCAGTCATTACAATCAGAAGTTCCCTATATTGTTCCAGGTGCTCACGCTGACAACCGACCAGACCAGCGTCTACTTTTCCTCACTGCCCGGGCAAGGTGTGATCTACAATGTCATTGTGTGGGATCCTCTCTGGAACACTTCTGCTGCGTATGTGCCTGTGCATACGTACGCCTGCAGCTTTGCCAACCTAGTGGATAACTGCTTGTCGCTCAGTAAGTTGGTACTTGTACACCCCTGCCAGCTCTTGGCTTTCTTAAAGGCATGAAGGAGCAGTTTGTTTTATGCTGCATATGTTTTGTTACTTCATGACGGTGCCTATGTCTGGATCCAGGAGAAATTCTAGAGTGAGAAAATAAGATGAAGGAGGTCTATTAGCTACTGAAGAGTTAATTTAATAGAGGTTTAGTATGTGACTTGCAGGTGTAACTCTGCGGTGCCACTATCTCCAGTTGAGCCAGATATCTGTGTCTGACTATTAATGGAGTCTCCTTCTCTGGAGACGTTTAAAACCCACCTGGACATGTTCCTGTGCGACTGTATCTAGGGGATCCTGCAGTGGCGGGGGGATTCCCACCTGGACATGTTCCTGTGGAACTGGATCTAGGGGATCATCTTTCAAGGTCTCTTCCAATGTTCTGTGATTCTGTCTGAAGGATCAGCAGCTATTAGATTGTCAGACTCAGTAACAGGAACCTAACGTAAACCTAGTCCTGCTGTTGGGATGCCGGAAGAAGGGGCCACACAGCGACCAATGTGATCAAGCAAAAGCCAAGCCAAGCCACTTTATTATCCCGAAGCCAGCTCTTTTATACAGTTCTTAAT
>JAOXOE010000343.1:32020650-32034389 GCA_028565055.1 Phoeniculus purpureus | reverse complement strand
TTCCTGGTGAGGGTGACAGAGCACTGTAAGGGGCTGCTCAAGAGATTGTGGAGTCTCCTTGTCTGGAGATGTTTAAAACCCGCCTGGATATGTTCCTTTATGACTGGATCTAGATGATCATGTTGTGGCAGGGGTATTGGACTAGATGATCTTTTGAGGTCCCTTCCAATCCCTAATGTTCTGTGATTCTGTGATTCAGTGAATACCTCAGAGTCAGCATTTAATTTGCTAACATTAATTAGACTACCTAGTGGGAAAATATTGTAACAAGAACCTAGATTCTCAATTGCTTTTAAATTAATACCTTTTTTTGAATGAAAATCCTGGAAGAAAAGTCAGTAGGAATGTGATCTGATTCTGCTAAAGATGAATCTTCAAATGTTTTTCCAGACAATCCATAAAAGTGATGAAAAACGTTGGTAGCTAAAGTTCTGTGGTTTATCCTTTAATTATGTTGACTGAATAATGTATGAGACAAAGAGCTAGCTTTTCAAATATCAGAAACCCAAGCCCATTCCTGACTCAAGTGACCTCATTTTGAAGCCACTGTGACGTTAGGTACAAAGCGACTTCACAGAATCACAGAACGTTAGGGATTGGAAGGGACCTCAAAAGATTGTCTAGACTTCATGGATTTAGACTTCAAACATTTTTATTAATTTCTGAGTTTGGCAAGGCATGCAAAGAACCATAAACCTTTCTACAGGTAATTTTGCAAGAAAATTAAGATTAAAGGAAGTGCTAATAAGAACTAGTGACAACCCACTGAGTTCCAGACGAGGAAATCAAATGTTTGATGGGTGTGAGCTGCAACAGAGGAGGTTCTACATCAATATGAAAAGGAACTTCACAGTGAGGGTGACAGACCACTGGAAGGGGCTGCCCAGGGGGGTTGTGAACCTGGACATGTTCCTGTGCAACTGGATCTAGGTGATCCTGCTGTGGTGGAGGGATTTGACTAGATGATCTTTCGAGGTCCCTTCCAATCCCTAATGATTCTATGATTCTATGATGTGGTGATGTTAGGTCCTGGGCTGGGCTGGATGAGCTCAGAGGGCTTTTCCGGCCTCAGTGTGATTCTCTGATTATATCATTTTAAATTCCTGCATACAAATACAGAATCTGTCTGAGACTCAATATAATATACTCAAGGACAGCATATGAGCTGGCTACTTAAGCAGAATAGAAATTCATAAGAGTTCATACTTGTTTAGCACTGAGCGTAGGTTATATAGAAAAAAAGCCAACAATTTGTCAAGCACTAACACAATTACAGAATTGAGGAATCACAGAATCGCAGAACACTAGGGATTTGAAGGGACCTTCAAAGATCACCCGGTCCAATCCCCCTGATACAGCAAGATCACCTCGATCCAGTCACACAGGAACATATTCAGGTGGGTTTTGTACATCTCCAGATGACTCTTAGTTGCTTTTATCTCTTTAGTTTTGAAATAAAATGGACATATTTTGCACAGAAGGCATCCCATTTTGCCTTTCTGCGTTGGTGACAGCGCAAAAACACAGTGGATGTAGCTTTTACACCTAGTAGGAAAGCTTTGGCTCAATGTGATCCCTCTTGCCCAGGGCTAATGTTCTTGGTGCTGAATCAGTAACTCAAAAGACCGGTAGACCCAGTGTATTACTGGAACAACGTTGACGTTGTTCTAATATACGCCAGCAATCACAGTTGAGAAGAAATGAAGGATTTTAAATTGGTTTGGCAAGAAGAAAGGAGGTGATTCATGATGATTTGTATTGAAGCAGTTTTATCAAAATGTTAAAATTCTGTAAGTTGTATACTGCCTTAATATACTGGATAACACACTTTACACTATGATTCTCATGAATATGCACATTTCTCATCTTGCTGGTGAAGGGCCTGGAGAATAAATCTGATGAGGAGAGATTGAGACAGTTGAGACTGTTTAGTATGAGGAAGAGGAGGCTGAGGGGAGACCTCTTCACTCTCTACAACTATCTGAAAGGACATTGTAGGGATGTTGGTGCTGGGCTCTTCTCACAGGTAATTAGTGATAGAAGCAGAGGGAAGGGTTTCAAGCACCAAAAGGGGAAGTTTAGATTGGACATCAGGAAAAAATTCTTCCTGGACAGAGTGGTCAGGCCCTGGAATGGGTTGCCCAGGGTGTGGTTGAGTCCCCAACCCTGGATGAGTTTAAAAGCCACTCAGATGTGGTGTTGGGGGATCTCATTTAGGAGTGACCTTGTCGAGTAGGAATGATGGTTGGACTTCATGATCCCAATGGTCTTTTCCAACCTGAATGACTCTATGATTCTATGATCTTCAGTTTTAATGTAATGAATCTCATTAAACTAGAACTTGACCCAATATTCCAGATGTGGTCTCACTAAGGCAGAGTAGAGGGGGAGAAGAACCCCTCTCAATCTGCTAACCACGAAAACTTCAGTCATGAAACTGCTGGAATCTCCCCAGCAGTTTTGTGTAGGTTAATAGATTAATAATTATTGTTGTTAGGTTACAGATTATTATTACATTTTAATAATAATATTCAATAGTTAATAGATTTTGAACAAGAAGATGAGATCACACAGGATGTACTCTTGTGTTACTGCTTGGAGTCTATGAACTACTTTCCCCAGAGTGCACAGGTAGGTACCATAGCTTGTGCAGGAAGACAATTTGCTTGCTATGTGCTAGCATGAGGAAACTTTGTTCTGGACCAAAATGCTGGCTGCGGTAACTGTTCCAGCATCGGAGGGCCGGGTAGTCCTACTTTCAGTCTAATGCAGAGAAGGCCAGTGAGTCATTTGAGAATTAGCTCAAAGCAAGGAGCAATTTTGTGGCATTTGAAAATAAAGTCAGAAAAGAAAGTACGATTTGCATTTTAAAAAGAAAGTACAAGTGACTCTGATGCCGCCCTGTATTGCGTCAGGTATCGATCACGGTCCTCTACTTTTTATATGGCATTGAAACATTTATTAGCAAAGCGAGTCTTCTTAAGTAGACAGTAATCTTCTTCAGCGATGTTTAGAATTTCCATTAAAAGCAATTAGTTCACTGCAAATAGGTAAACAAGTACCCTCCAGTGACTATCCAACACAACTGAAACTACTCTTAGCTAATGCATTAGGACCAACTTCTGCTACAGAAGGTACATTTGCAGCCGGAACTGAAAATGGACAGGGTTGGATCAGATGTATTAAAGACCAGAAAGCTTCAAGGATCACCTGATGAGAAGGGATGCTCCTCCCACACGAAGCAATACATACCTACCTCATTTAAATAAGCGTCTTTCTACACAAAGCGAGCCATGAGCTAACGCAACCGGTGGCCTCACACGTCCCAAGAAATTACTGACATAAGCATCAAACAAGGATTCAGATAGTCAAATCTTTGTTTTCTTTATATATGTGGTGCTTCAGAGAGAAATCACCTGCCAACTTCTTGAATGGTAAGCGTGACATAGTTTTCCTTTAGCTCAGAATCTACTGCTCAAATTTTTATTGGGCCTATTTTACTTTTGCTTTTAGGGAGCTTTCTGTCGTTACAAATATAAGAGAGAATAATTTGAGTTCGTATTTAAATGTGATTTTGGCATAATTTCAGCTAATTGAAGAACAATCCCAGGTACCAGTATAGCTTGTGGACCAACCTGTTGGAGAGCAGTGTAGGAGAAAGGGACCTAGGGGTACTAGTGGACAGCAGGATGACCATGAGCCAGCTATGGGCCCTTGTGGCCAAGAAGTACAATGGCATCCTGGGGTGGATCAGAACTGTGGTGGTTAGCAGATCGAGAGAGGGTCTCCTCCCCCTCTACCCTGCCCTGCCAAGACTGCATGTGGAATATTGTGTCCAGTTCTGGGCTCCTGAATTCCAGAAGGACACAAAACTTCTCAAGAGAGTCTAGCACAGAGCCAGAAAGATGAAGGAGTGGAACATCTCCCTGATGAGGAAAGGCTGAGGGAGATGGGGCTCTTGAGCTTAGAGAAAAGGAGACTGAGGGGTGACCTCACTAATGTTTGTAAATATGAGAAGGGTGGGTGTCAGGAAGATGGAGCCAGGCTCTGCTCAGTGGCATCTGATGATAGGACAAGGGGCAATGGGTGTGAGCTGGAACACACGATGTTTCACATCAGTCTGAGAAGGAACTTCTTCACAGTGAGAGTGACAGAGAATTTTAATGGACTGTCTAGGGGGGTTGTGGAGTCTTCTTCTCTGGAGATGTTTCAAACCCACCTGGATATGTTCCTGTGCAACTCAATCTAAGTGATCCTGCTGTGGCCGGGGAATTGGACTAGATGATCTTTCCAGGTACCTTCCAATCCGTAATGTTCTCTGATTCTGTGATTCTGTGAAATGTGTGACACCTGTCACAGTGAATTTTTAGTAAAACCTGATTTTTCCAATCAGAAACCTGATCTAAATACAATACAAACTTCTTTAATGCTCAGTAGGACTTTACGTTTATTGTCATTGGAAAAAATTTTTTACAGTCTGGCTTTACTTTTGGCCACCAAACATTGCTTATCGCTCTCTACAACTATCTGAGAGGACATTGTAGAGATGTTGGTGCTGGTCTCTTCTCACAGGGAATTAGTGACAGAACCAGAGGGAACGGCTTCAACGGAGGAGGTTTAGATTGGACATCAGGAATAAAATTCTACCCAAAGTGATCAGGCACTGGAATGGGCTGCCCAGGATGGTGGTTGAGTCCCCATCCCTGGATGAGTTTAAAAGTCGCTTAGATGTAGTGTTGGGGGATCTGGTTTAGGGGTAAACTTGTAGAGTAAGGTTGATGATTGTACTCGATGATCCCAAGGGTCTTTTCCAACCTAAATGATTCTGTGATTGTATAAATTACTCTATATGTGTATGATTCTATGAAAGCTTTTGTCTAGGAGTTAACTTGAAGCCAGTAGTTGCTGAAATTAATCGCTGGGTTGTACTGGACTCCAGGAAGTATTAGCAGGAATATCCTCATGGAATATCACCTCCCTTTTTGACAATTCCTATTAACCATAAGATCCATTTGTACTTTCACAGAATCACAGAACACTAGGGATTGGAAGGGACCTCGACAGACTGTCTGGTCCAATCCCCCTGCCAGAGCAGGACTACCTTTCTTTCAGAGAACAGATGTTACTCTGTGGTCCTCTGTTTCTAATTTCTTCTTGTCCAAAGCATTAAGAGTAGGACTCAAAATCTATAAGATATAAAACTATATCTGATCATTATTAGGAAAACAAAAGACCCTGTGTTGTAGTAGAAATTAAACACTGTCTCCTAAATCCTCCTTTTTTACAAATCTGATAGATTAATAGACGTAATCTTTCTGCTAAACATAGCAGCAAGTTCCTTATTACAGCAGGATCTCAAGAAATAAAGCAGCTATTAAAAATCCTCTACATATATATAATTTTAACATTCATAACCAGGTGACCTCTACCTTTAATACACATCATAAAGCATAATACAGTGTTTACACTACTAGAGTAAGGCCTTCAGCTGATCTTAGAGAATTTAAGTTGGACTCTAAATCGTACTCTGAAAAAAGAATTCTAATTTTTTCCTCCACTGATTTTGCAGAAAAGATTGAATGTCTTATGAGGATCTTCTCCTCCCTGATAAGGAAAGGCTGAGGCAGCTGGGTCTCTTGAGCTTGGAGGAGACTGAGGGGTGACCTCATTAATGTTGATAAATATGTGAAGGGTGGGTGTCAGGAGGATGGCGCCAGGCTCTGCTCAGTGTCATCTAGTGATAGGACAATGGGCAACAGGTATGAGCTGGAAAACAGAAGGTTCCACAACAATATGAGGAGGAACTTCACCATGAGAATGACAGAGCTCAGGAAAGGGCTGTCCAGGGAGACTGCGGAGTCTCCTTCTCTGGAGACATTTAAAACCTACCTGGACATGTTCCTGTGCAACTTGATCTAGGTGATCCTGCTGTGGCAGGGGACTGGACTGGATGATTTTTTGAGGTCCCTTCTAATCCCTATTGTTCTGTGGTTCTGTGATAAGTGTAAACGGTGAGTTAAAAGCACCTGGCTGGCTTAAAACGACAGAAGCCTTGTTCTGCATGGTAAGTAAAAGCATGTTGCTGAAAATAGCTAAGAGGCATGCTTGCAGGTTTGGGCAGTAGCTAGGGTTAATTTCCGAATGACAGCAATCAATGTCTGAAGTAGCATCATAAATTAATTTGTCTTACTGAATAAAGTTGAGAAGAGAAACACATAACCTTACACTTCATGACTTGATAGCTATGTTGCCAAATAAATACATTCCAAAGCAAAAAAACCATACAATTTCACAGAATCACACGACATTAGGGATCGGAGGGGACCTCAAAAGATCATCTAGTCCAATCCCTCCACCGCAGCAGATCCAGATCACCTAGATCCAGTCACACAGGAACATATCCAGGTGGGTTTTAAACGTCTCCAGGGAAGGAGACTCTGCAACACCCCTGGGCAGCCCCTACCAGAGCTCTGTCACCCTCACCAGGAGGAAGTTCCTTCTCATATTGATGTGGAACCTCCTCTCTGAGTGTTCCAGCTCATACTCATTGCCCATTGTCCTATTCATTAGATGACACTGAGAAGAGCCTGGCTCTATCCTCATATGAGTGAATGTAGCACATGAGTACAATTATTTATTCCATTCACAAATGGGATGGTGGTGGAACGACGAAAAATTCTCCAGAAAGTTAGCAAAAGCAAATAAAAAGAAAGCAAATACTTTAATATTTACGAGATGAATTAAAATACGAATTGTTAGTATGAATTAACAGTTGGTATGACTACACCATGATTACAGCATGTAGACGTAAAAGGAACACAGAAAAGATGCAAAGCAGTGGGGATGAGGGTGTCCACAGACACAAAATGACATCCCTAAGGAGGTGGTCGCGCTGTGGCAGGACGATTGGACTGGATGATCTTTTGAGGTCCCTTTAATCCCTAATGTTCTGTGATTTTGTGATTCCATGAAAAAATTGAACCAAGCCCCACCAGTGAGCCAAGAGCCGGAAGAAGGTAGTGAGCATTATCAGGGATTAAAAAATGTCTCCATTTCTCAAAATAAAGACACTAGGGAGCAGTAAGTGAAGCTCGTGGTGAAAGAAAGAAAAAGAGCCTTTTCCACAAGCACATAATGACATTATGGCACTTAGTGCCACAGGATGTTGTGGCACGGACAGTATGAAAAGGGTTCAGAAAGGGCATAAGCAAAGCAATGGAGACTTGTGAGCTGATGGCTATTAAACAGCCTGGACTGGATGTGACACTTGGTTCCGGGTGCCCTTGTTGCCAATTGCTAATTCGAGGCAAAAAAAATCACCTCATCTGCCTCCTGTTGCTTTTCCTAAGCATCTGCTGCAGCTCCTGCTTGACCTTTGGTAGCAGTGTTCTCATCATATTAAGTAAACTGTTAGTTCTGAGCTACAGATATTCCTGGTAAAGACTAACCGAGGATGACTCAGCTAAAGCTGCTTCAGTGGTTAACCTTTTGGAGCACTGCATGCTGCTTCTATCTGTACTGTTCCTATAGCTGCTCCACATTTGTTGGCACAGAAAATCCTATACAGAATCACAGAACGTTAGGGATTGGAAGGGACCTCAAAAGATCAGCCAGTCCAATCCCCCTGTCACAGCAGGATGACCTCGATCCAGTTGTACAGGAATGTGTCCTGGTGGGTTTTAAATGTCTCCAGAGAAGGAGACTCCACAACACCCCTTGGGCAGCCCCTTCCAGGGCTCTGTCACCCTCACTGGGAAGAAGTTCCTTCTCAGATTGATGTGGAACCTCCTCTCTACCAGCTCACACCCATTGCCCCTTGTCCTATCATTGGAAAACACTAAGCAGAGCCTAGCTCCATCCTCCTGACACCCACCCTTCACATACTTACCAACATTAATAAGGTCACCCCTCAGTATCCTCCAAGATACCCTTCAAGAGCCCCAGCTCCCTCAGCCTTTCCTCATAAGGGAGATGCTCCACTCCCTTCATCATCTTTGTGGTTCTGCGCTGGACTCTCTCCAGCAGCTCTGTGTCCTTCTGGAACTGAGGGGCCCAGAACTGGCCACAATATCCCAAATGCAGTCTCACCAGGGCAGAGTAGAGGGGAAGGAGAACCTCTATTGATCTGCTAACCATGAAAACTTCAGTCATGAAACTAAAAAGCATTTAGTGCAAAGTAAATGCTGAGAAGCTGTAGAAACCTACTTTAAAGCTGTGGCACTGTCGTTCACGTCCGCAGCATGAGCACTGCCTCGGCCCCCACAGCCCCTAACGCGGGCCGCGCAGAGGGGCCCTTCCTCGTCCGCCTCGAGCGCTGAGAAGCCTACGACTACCCCGCGCTCGTTGGTGTCGGGTTCAGCCCCTGCCCGCTGCAGGTCGCCCGCGGGGGACCTCTGCCACCAGAAGAGGATGACAAAACCTGCCACTGCTCGCCACAGACCGCTGGCGCCCCACACCAGCCCTGCCAGGCGGAAGGGTCCCGTCCCGGGCGACGCGGTTCTTCCCGCCAGGGGCGCGGCGGAGGGACACAACCGCCGCTGTCCCCGCCTCCTGGCGTTGCCGCCTCGACGGGGCAGCCGGGCGCGGCGTCGACCACGGCCGTCACTCGGGCTGTTTCCTGCAGGTGTCCGGAGCGGCGCGGGGCAGGGCGGCCGGGCGCCATGAAACGCAGTCTGCTGCGGCTCTGCCAGTCCAGGGAGAAGGCGGCCGTCTCCAGCTCCTACCAGGGCGTCGTCTGCGAGGCGGATGCCGCCTCCGTCGCCTCGCAGGATGTCTTCAAGGTGCGTGCGGAGGGGCGCGGAGAGGCTGGCGGTCCCGGGGGTGGGATGGTGAGGGGACAGCCGCGGGGCTGCCCAGGGCCCCGAGGGCCCCGTGGAATAAGGTGGTGCCAAGGCTGGGACGGCTGTGAGGCCGATGGGACATGGCGGGGTGAAGGCGAATGGTGAGGTGGGGCTCTGGAGGCCCCAGACAACTTATGCCCCATGGGGGAAGAACTATGAGGGGTGGGAGACAGGCTGGGTGCCGCACGGGCTGTGGGGCCTGAAGGCACAGGCACGGCCACGTCTCCAGCGGGGTGGGCTGGAAGGCAAGAGGGAGCAGGGGAAGGAAGCAGAGAGTGTCAGAGGCGAGTGGTGGGCAACAGGCAGCTGCATGGCGATCAGAACCCCGTGGGCATGGCTCTCCAGAAAGAGCCCTTCCCTCAGGGGGAGGCCCATGGGTCACAGTGGGAGCACATCTAGCAAGAAACGTCCCCAAAGTTCAGTGGCACTGAAGCCTTATGAGGGGAAAGGGAGCCAGCGGTGCAACTTCGAGATGTGGACTCAGCTGCTGGGCTGGATCTGACCTCACCCATTTTTTGCAGAGTAGGCCAAGTACTGTTGTATTTACACTGCAGATAGGGAGACTCAGGCCACATGTTACAAAGCATTTTTTTAAGGATCAGAATAATTAAACAAAGGAAGAGATTGCTTACTGGAGCTTCTTCAGAAAAGTTTAAGAGCCAACAAAACAAATTCCACAAATTCAGTGGATAGGTTTGAAGACATCTTGAGGTAACTTCCAGCCTTGTTTTTTGAGCACTAGCTGCACCGCTTCAGCATCACGTAGCTGGTCGCTCTGGTGGGTTATCTTCTGCTACAGAGTTGTTCAGGCAAAGGAGCTGCTTTGCTGGTTCCAACCAACTGAAATACTGAGAACACCTAACTAGTATTTTCCTTTCCTGTTTTTTTAATTAAACACTTCAGTATTGGCTGAAACATGTTCGTTTTGTTGATAGAAACTGTTGCTGTGCCACACTTTGGCTACTTTCTTTGGCCTTACATTGACAAAACAATTCCAGCGCAAAGAGTTGCAAAATGTGGTCTAAATCAATTGGAACACTTGAAAATTATAGCAATTACAATGAAGTTAGAATAGGAAGGAATAGAAGACACTGGGCCTTAAATCGGAGAGCTTCTGAATAGGTCTAGAAATTTTTATCACAGAGTATCAGGGATTGGAAGGGACCTTGAAAGATCATCCAGGCCAATACCCCTGCCACAGCAGGATCACCTAGACCAAGTCTCAAAGGAACTTATCCAGGCGGGTTTTAAACATCTCCAGAGAAGGAGACTCCACAACCCCCTGGGCAGCCTGTTCCAGTGCTCTGTCTGTATGTGACTGACATCTTGTTTTTGTGACAGTTGAGCTGCCCTAAGTCCCCTTCCCACAGTGATACGACCTGTTACCTATTAGCGTGCTCTGACTGCACTTTTTAAGCAGGCGTGACATCTGTATTTGGCCCCAGTCTTCTAAATCATTACACACGTTAGTGCTATTATTCACATGAGTAACTCACTGAGGTCTTGCAGCTGTAAAGCTGGATGGTGTTAAATACACGCTGAAGCGTATCAATGGGCTGCCCTGTCGATTAATGACAGCAAAAATTGTTGAGTAGTTGTGGTTCAGAGGTCCTGGAGAGCAAAGTATTTGTTTTGTTTGTTTTGTGTCTGAGGGAGAAGAAGTGATTATGGGGAATTTCTGTTTCTGACCCTTTGCTTGCATACGCATCTTTGGGAAGATTTATGTTACTTTTGATAGTAAATTTTTCTCTTCTTCCTATTTTTTGTTTATTCTTTATTTTTTGTTTTTTCTTTATTCCACCTTAGTTTTTTAATAACCTGTTTTTATATTCGTGCCAATTCTACTGCAATTCCTTTGTTCCATCACTTTTCTTCATATACAGTTCTGAAACACTCTAACAGAAACACTAATATCGTAAGTTAAGAATCAGCAGGGCTTCCAGAATGAGCTTTGGTTGCGGAGCACAGCGACAGGAGGGTGTCGAGAGTCACAAGGCTGACCTGTCAGAGGGCTTTGTGTCATGTTATGCTGTGAAAATGCCAAGTAGCCCATGGGATACTCTGAGGACACTGCTGAAAGTATTGGTTGCTCTGACACAATGAACATCAGTGAAAGCCAGCAGCTGAACTTGAAAGCCCAGGACATAGTATTGGTCTCTGAAGATCTAGAAAAGGAATTGATCAATATCATTAATTTTGCCTCTCTGTTGAATTCAATTGACAACAGCTAGTGAGATTATAAAACTGTAGGTGATGAATTTGCTTGTTTGAGATTTTCCATAGAGGATGGAGGATCCACCAGCTCCCTACACAAGAAAAAGTAATGAATTCAGTGTAATTTCTGCACATTTCAGTGTAAATTTTGACCCATTTCTCATCTGGGCCTGATTTTTGTGATCGGTTAAATCAATCAGAGTTTCACTGCTGTCTCAATTAGATCAGGATTGGTGTACTTGTGAAACTAAGTGGTTGGGAGAAAGCTATTGAGTGGTAACATGCCCACCGTAACACATGATAGCATTGCTACCTTCTTGTGTTAGGAAGAGGAGAAAATGAGACTGTCTGTTTCAAAAATAGGTGATTTCAGATGGAAGTGCCTGTAGGCTACGAAGCTTCATTAAGAAGAATCGTTCTGGGCTTACCAAAGTAGATGAATTAAATGCCACCCCACTGCATCATGCTGCAGAAGGAGGTCAAATCGAATTGATGCAGTTGATCATAGACGATTCTTCCTGTGAAGGTAAAACACACTTCATGGTCTATTTTGTTTAACAGACGAAAAAACAGTTCAGTAACCAGTGTTTGATATCCAGCTGAAGCAGAAGCGGTACATGCTGTCTACATTTGTAGATTTGAATACAGTTCAAGGTGTCTGCCACAGCTTGCACTGCCTGAGGTGTGGTTTGGGGTAACCCTTGTTACTTTAGGCCTGGTTTCTCTCTAATTTTCTTTAACTGATACTTCTTTTTCTTGTTTGGGGGAACTCAGATTTACAGTCTTGGGATGTGAAAAAGAAAACTGCGGTGAAGTGCGGTGGGCCCAACTTTTTGTCTCCCTTATGTGTGCTGTGTGGGTTTTGTTTGATTTGTAACTCTGGAAATATACGAGATAATGAATCTGATTTCTTAGATGTCTCATTCAAGTTGTCATCACAACTTGTTTACTTTCCGGTGGCGACGAATAAATACCTGATGAGAAATGCAGTGGTAAGTTAGGAGAATGTGAGGCCTCGAGTGATAGAAAAATACCCAGTGTGAAAGTACTGCCATCTACATAAGGCTCTGCTGGTAGACTGTGGGCCACTGAGCAAATTTACAGCAGCTCTCAGAACTTCATTTGTTTGACTAATGGTGGCCAATCTAATTTTAGATCATTGTGGCTGCTATGTTTTCTTTTTGCTTTCAGGATACCATTTTTATCTTCATTATTTAGAGTATCTGCTGAAGTCTGTTTGCTGTTTTGAAGGTCAAAATATATGTATATAACAGACCAGCTTATCACTGTCATGGATTTATTTACTTCTCTATTCTCAGTGAATCAGAATAAATATGGTCTTTAATCTTACCATTTGCAAGTACTTATTTATTATATCTTAGTTTAATTACTCACTCTCACTAGTTTTGTGCAGCCTCTGAAGCAATTGCTGCAAAGTCAAAGAAGATAGGGAAATGAAGAGGCAAAGAAAGAAGGAAATCAAGTGACTATATGGGGACAAGAAATGGACAGGGGGTTTTGCCTCTCACATCTCCCCACTACTGTAATTTCAAAAGCTCTAATCTCTATTAGATCTTTACCAACTACCTTTGTTGCTAGTTGGGAATCTTACCAAGCTTTCTCTCTGCTGGCTTAGTGTATTTGTCTATTTAGCAGAATGTTTTCTGCAGCCAATACTTAGTACTCCGCACGATGTTTAATCCACGTAACACAACGTGCTGTCTGACATGGAAGTCTTCCCTTTTTCTCTTCAAAAAATACAGACCTAAACCTCCATGAAAGACACTTTTTGTTGTGGGGGGGTTTTTTTGAGTGAGATCAGAATGTCGATGGGTTTGCTTAGCATTTGGTTTTGGTTTGTTTTCTCCTCTTTGCCCTAGTATTAAATGTGATGGATTCTTCTGGAAACACCCCACTGCACTGGGCCACAAAGAAGAACCAAGTTGACAGCGTTAGTTTGCTTCTCAGCAGAGGAGCCAATCCGAACATTCTCAACTCCAATATGATGGCACCGTTGCATATGGCCGTGCAGTCCCTGCATAATGAAATTGTTAAGGTAAGGCTAAAGTCTATGTAAATAGAGACTTGATAAGTAGATCAACAGCAGCTGCATGCAGAGCCCTAAGGCCTTGTTTATGTATGCTGTATCTCCTCCCCTGCTTTGTTTAGCAAGCAGAACGGGTGACTTGGTGCTTATTCAAGTGTTTGCTTCTGCTCAGCACAGCAAGTAAGAAGTAAATTATGATTTATACAAATACTGCTACTTGTGCTGTTACAGTGGTTGTTATGTTTCACAGAGACTGCTCCAGTTTTCCAAACAGAAGGAATTTTATGTACAAGTGTTCTTTTAACATCAAAATTTACATGGGCATCTGTTATTTGGAATATTTATGTTCTGATTTTTCATTTATACAATTGCATAGGGAGTCACAGAAGTATCACAATTTTATTTAGAGTATAGTTTTGATTAAAATTAGTGAGAAGACATAGTCCTTAAAGCCAATGTTTTAATAATCATTTAAAGGGTAACAGAACAAAAGACCAGAGAATCACAGAACATTAGGGATTGGAGGGGACCTCAAAAGATCATCACGAAGGTTGTGGAGTCTCCTTCTCTGGAGACGTTTAAAACCCACCTGGACATGTTCCTGTGCAGCTTGGTCTAGGTGGTCCTGCTCTGGCAGA
>JAOXOE010000343.1:31990177-32020550 GCA_028565055.1 Phoeniculus purpureus | reverse complement strand
ATGGCACTTGGTGCCATGGTCTAGCCTTGAGCTCTGTGGTAGGGGTTGGACTTGATGATCTATTAGGTCCCTTCCAATCCTGGAAATACTATGATACTATGATACTATGACAAGGAAGCAGCAATGGCCATGGATAGTCTCGTTTTGATCACTTTGGAACACCAACCATCAAGTTGCCTATGATGAGTTTGTTTTGTGTTACGTTTCTTCTGTGTAGATATCGAGTCAGGGACATGGTGCTGTCATGAGGAAGGAGTAGGACAGTGCACTAGGTGCCTGCTTATCATGAACAATCTCTTCTACAAAAGCTACTCATGGCACCTTCTTCATCTGTGCAGCAAAATTCCAACCTAAAAGTTTTTTCACTTTCAAATGATGCCAATGTGCAATTCTGTAGAAAACGTTTAAAATATGGATGGAGGAAAACAGACAAACATCATCTCAGACAAAGACACTCACTTCATGCTCCTCCTTTTGATTCCTGCTTGAATACTGAATGGTCTTTAATTTCTAATGACTTTCTCCGAGTTTCTAGAAAACTTGTTCAGATATTCAATGTCAGTTTATTTTGAGTAAACTACTGCAAAATGGCGAGCATTTCCCACATCTCTCTTTTCCTTTGTTTGTTTGTCTGTGAGATCCTGATTTAATTACACAAGTATCCCAGCAAAACCTAGGAGAGATGACACAGCATAGCTCTGCTACAAGACGTTGTTTGTACTATTAGTAATGGTTCTGCACCTCAGCACAAGGCACTAATAGCATCGCATTACAGCGTTATAATGGGGCTGCTAATGCATGGTTTCACTCAGCACAGTTCATCATCTTGTGATTAAAGTATGTAGCAAGATAAGCCAGATCAGTTTTACAGATACTTTCCTAAACAGCTGAAGTACTTCTGAGGAGTAAAACAATTTTTTTCAGCTGAAGGGCTTTGCTTGTCCTGCATTTTGTGTTTTATTGCTGAGATCCTACCTACTCACTATATTCTTTAATCCTGAAAAACAATCAACATTTTCTACAAGACAGTAAGGGAGTAGAGGAAAATAACACTAAAGAAATATGAGTTACTTGTATTCCAAGGGAACAGCTCTTTAACAGCTTCGCAGCTTTGTGGTAGTTTTGACCTGGGGGGTTTCTTGGCTTGGGCCACTAGGAAATTCCTCTGGCAACTTGTGATGTTCAACTTGGAATTCCAAGCTGAGGTTTTTTTCCCAACTCTGTGAAAATCCATACAACTTGTTTGGAACTTCCTATTTCCTGTTTCCTTCTTCTTCTTCACTTTGCTTTGATCTTTGTTCGGAGGGAGACATATGGCACCGGGCTAGGCAGGCAGTCATTTTGCCCTGAGGCAATGATGAATGGAGAGAGAGAGAGAGTGGAACCTCTGAGATTCAGGGAAGGAAAGTTACAGCTGCAATCCACTGCTGAAAATGGAGAGAATTTTCCCCTTATTCATGGCTGTAGGAATTGGCATGCTGGAAATTGACATGGATGGAAACTCATGGGACAGGAAACTGGACCTTAAAATGCCCATGGACACAGGGGCATGTTTTCACCGACTAAGTGGAGTCCACATTTCCACAAGGAAAAGAGACTGCTGGAAGTCTCTTCCCTTTGAGGAGGGGTGATAGCAGCTCAACTCAGCTATGTAGGAATGTGTGATTACTCTCCATATGTCTTTGTGTCAGGATTTTTATGTGGAGTGAATTACATGTTGGGTTTTTTCCCCAAATTGGGTTAGGTTTTGGGTTTGCCTGCAGTTTATAAGTGCTTTTTGAACCCTCCTTATTTATCATCAAAATTTAGCATCAACATTTATCATCTTTAGCAAAAGGATGACTGTGCCGAAGCGTATCTTCACTTCTTTGGGCATATGTGCACAAAAGCTTTTTGCCCAGTCCATTTTCCTTGATCACAAGTGAGAAAGTAGGTGACTTCTGCAGTGTGAGGTCAAAGCTGAAAAACCAAATTAGAAAAACTGGCAAGACAGGACAGAAACAAGATTGAGGCTGGTAAAAACCGTAAGGGTGAGGGTGAGACTCGGTTTCAACTGTTGATTTGTGCAGTCCAGGTAAATGCCGGCTGTTTCCTTGAAGTGCTTGGGACTGCCATCATGTTTGGTGCTTCTCTGCACTGCACCTTGAAGAGCGGTTGTCTGTGCACATCTAGATTTCTGAAAACACAAAGCACTTGCTTACAATAAGCAGATGCTTTCCTGTACTGTGTGCAGTCAGCAGCTGCATAACCTATCTACACTGTGGGATTTAGTCTTAAAATTACAGATAGATCATAAATTAAGATAAAAGCATTTCAATCTCTGTGATACTGCTGAGGCAGCAACTAGCTAACTCTAGGTTCATTAAATTCAAAGACTGTAAGAAAACGTTGAGCCTTTTGTCATCTAGCATCTTTAAAATCTATATTGAGTGTATTGTATGTAATGTTTGTTTATTCTATTACAATAATACAAGGTGTGTCCGACTGAAGGTGACTTATTTTACCCAGCAGGTGACTGAATACAATTGGAAGGAGCTCATGCACCCATGCGCCCACTGATGATGGCTCTGTCCTCCTTTGACATGACTGCAGAGTGATGCCAAGCACATGCGTCGTCTATGCACCTGTCAGAAGGAGCACTGTCAGTTTTCCTCATGTCTCAGTTAAATTGATGTGCTGCCCCTTCCCTCTATCCTTGCCACACTGAGAAAGCAAAGCAGCTAAATCACTGCTAAATTTCCTAATGTAGAAAACCCGCAGTTGTGCTCGTGAGGTATTTTTAACTTGGTTTCTGCTCTCAGCAAGTGGTTCCAAAATCAAGTTTTGCAGTTGAAAGGAATTAACCAAACTCCTGTTGTCTCTGGTGCCAGCATACGAAATAGCGTAACATTTCCTAGGCAAAATCAGGTGTCAGATGAAGATGACCTACATTTGACCTTCCGGTGTGGGCATGATCATCTAAATTCCACATCTCTTTGTCTGAAAGCAAAGGGCATTTCCAAGTACAGCACATACGCCTTGTCCACACATAGCTGTCACCATGGCCTGAAATGAATGTAATGAATTTAATTTGCTATGGGATGAGGTAACTTCAAAGATAATTTGCAGCATGAGCTTGCTCTGGGAGGCAAGTCATAGTGTTAATTTCCTCTGTCATAATTGAGAATTCCAGAATCACCAGCCTTCGGTATTAAAACAACTGTATAAAAAGATAAAGGGTGAGAGACCTTTCAGAGCAAATTAAACATCTGGGTGTTCATCCTCATATGTACATAAGTTATCTCTAGAAACTTAGCAACGCTGCATTGGTTTCTCAGCAGAGCTTCCTGTTCTTGTCTCTCATCTGGAATACTCTGGTAGCTTGAGAATAATAAGGGTGACCTTCCCCCTAGCCATTTGAGATAAGAATGATGTTGCTTACATCCTCCTCTATATGACTTTTACCTTGTCATATCAGTGGCCAAAATCCTTAATCTTTTAGTCACGCACTGCAGAGGTTGAGAAAATAAATTGATCACAGAAAACACAGTGAAGAAGGAAATTTTTCTCCTCTCCCACACACGTTGGGGAACACTCATCTTTAAGCATCCTAACCCTAAGAACCGAAAGATGATGATCTAATGGGATCATGAGGACACACCTCATATACGTGATTCCTGATCACACACACGTTGTCTTAGCATCACTTTATCTTCAGGTTCTGTCCAGCAAAAGTAACAGCAGTACATAACAGATAATTGGATTATTCCTCTTGTGTCTTCTGTCTCTGAAAAAACCAAACAAAACCAAGACAAAACGTGAGGGAGAAGCTCTTCAACAGTAAATAATGAAATTGCAATAGAAAAAACTATCACATTTTCATTCATGCAGGCTGCAGGCTGTTAAAAAGCAGAGAGCTTTGCAAGTATTAAGTACATGTCAGCTACACTCTGCTGCAATGGATATCTACCAAATAAAAGTCTTTTCCTAACCCTGAGATCAACAGAATCCTTGAGCCCAACATCAGCTGAAACATTTATATTCCCACCTCTGAGCTTCTCAGGTAACAGAGACCTTTCTCCTTGGAATAGGAACCACTAAAATAGACTTTTTTTTTCTTCTGGTATGCAACACAGTTCACTTCTTCTCAGTGGTGAATCATCTGTTGACATGAGCAATTCCTGTACACACAAGGAGGGGGATCTCTTGAGCCTACCCTGTTCCAACGTGAGATGCATTGGAAAGAGAGTCACTGCCCAGGCGCTGCACAGAGATAAGAGCACTCTAGCTGTGCCCACCTGGGCAGGTGGCAGGAGTTCACCTCCCTGTGAAAATGCCAACATTTGTTCCATAACCTCTTCTTCTTCTACACCCAAACACATCTGAGGAGCCACTACCTAATGAGCTTAATGGCTGAAGTGGGCTGAAGTGGATGTCAAGTGCATCTCTCTGTCCATTGAAGAGTTGCTCATGGAAGACTGCTTCACCAGGCAATGAAAGTTGAGATGCAAATGCGTAGCACCACCCTGTGATAGGAATCTTTCTCTCTGTAACCACTGGCTCTCGCAGTGTTCTTCTCACCTTGAACATGGTCCAAAATGACTACTCAATGCTGAGAACAGGATTAGCTACTTGGCAACTACAAAACTCAGAGCTTGGATTTAAAGTAGCTTCTTTCAGCTGGCCAGCTTTAAGAGACTTGCTGGCTCTGCTGCCAGAGATAGAGTGACTAGAATACTCCTAGGGGCTTAGTGTTATAGATCAAGCTGTTGAGGGATTATCTTCTTCTTCCTTTCATTTAACAACAAGAACGATAAAGTTCTTGTCTCCTACCTTCTCAAATACTTTACAAAAATATTTCAGTAGCAAGAAAAGATTGGTTCCCACACGTTAAGTCTCTGTCAATGTCTGCATGTCAGTCACCTGACACAGAACGGGCTAATAATTCTGCCTTTTAAAAATCTCTCTGTGGAATTGAGAGACCAAAGGGAGGAAACCTAACATTTGACCCCGAAAAAGCAGAGCTCCTGACTGGATTTGAGAGTCTGGTGATCAGAACCCATTTCTGAGAAAAATAAGTTCAAGACTATTTTATTCTTGTGTTCATGATACACTAGATAGAATTTTATCAGAGTTTATCTTGCTGAGGCCATGTTTTGACTACAGCTCTGAGAGAATGGAATACAGTGGGTTTAAATCAGTAGGGTGTGCATTTTGCATTCACCATCTCCTTTCATCCAGGCACACACAAGAAGCTGCTGTAGAAGGAGCTAAATTAACTCTGGGATAGATGAGAAAGATCCCTATTGTCCTGAGCTTATGACAGAAGATGCACCACTTGGTACCCAAGCAATATCATGTTAGTCCCTTCATCTCCTGCCACATTTCATTGCTGAGATCCATGGCTGCTAACAATCTAGAAGCACTAATGGAAATGCTGAGCTCTCTCCTGGTTCACAGGATCACAGAACATCAGGGGTTGGAAAGGACCTCGACAGATCATCTAGTCCAATCTCCCTGCCACAGCAGGATCACCTAAGACCAAGTTGCACAAGACCATATCCAGATGAGCTTTAAACCTCTCTAGAGAAGGCAATTCCACAGCCCCCTGATTCCACAGTTCTCTTTCCCAGACCTGTCATTTTGTACTCAAATATTTTTTTCCTGTTTAATTATTTTCATTAATTCAGTTCTTTTACTTACTTAATTCAAATTTCCAACAGCTGTCAATAGCATCACTGCTAAAGTTCCTTTTTACCAAATAGTTTGAAGGGATACCACATTTTTCAGGCAACAGCATTGAAGTCAATAATCATGCAAAAGTAAAGTTCATCACGGCTCAAAGTAGTGATACGAAACAAATACTGATGTCTTGGGTAAATCCTTAGCTGAGGGGAAAAGCACCATAAAGCAAACTGAAAATATCAGTCTGGCATCAAGTGTATCCACAAAGGCTTGTCTAATACATTTCCAAGATGCTGTAAAGTGAGAGTATTTCTGATCCCATAGTATCCCCCATAGACCTCCCCAAAACATGAGCCCTTTCATTTTAAAAGCAGGAGCAGGTCTTTGGAGAATATTAAGGCTTAGAAAGAGAATACATCAAGGTAATCATCTTCTCTGAGAAACATGAGGTAAGAAGGTTCTGCCATTGACAAGAGGTTCTGTGGAGCTCAGACAAAACACTGGTGCTACTGTCAAATAAAGTGGCTGTTACAGCTTCATAAAGAGCCACCTCTATTTGAACAGCAAGCCAAGGATCGTCCCTGTTTCCTTCCAGCTTTTGAAGCCAGGTTGCTTTTTGCAGGACATAAATCATTTAAAACCTGCATTAAAAATGTTGTCTACATCATGTCAGAAAGGATCTTGAATTTCGTGGCAGATTTGCGCTCCTGAAGATACTTCACCCTGGAGGAAAGCCAGGTTTTTCATTTTTGAAACGAAAATCTCCTTTCAGACACGCTGTGCTTCCTTGCAAACGAGCTAGCCCACTTGACCAGCTCGCTGACTACCTGGCTGTGTTTTTCTGAGGCATTTCACTTGAAAGTTCTGTCCCACAGTGACACACATCGCTAGTGCACAGCATCTTTTCAGCAAGCGGCACCACAACTCACCTTGCAGAGTCAAGCAGCAGTATAGTGAGCTCAACAGCAAACTATAACGCCACGAGTCAGAAATTAAAGGTGAAAGAAAAAGGTGAAAGAGATGTGAAAGATCTAAGTGAGGGAGTTGAATCCCACTCTTTTCAAGGCTTTGGCAATAAAGCACCCGGTCACCTGAAGGAATGTGCAGCTTCGGAGAAATACTGCATCTCCCATCCTTAATGAGATGCTGGGTTGATGACACGGACTTATTAGTAGGAGGTTTCTAAAAGCATGAAGGGTAATGGGAGACAGGACAAGAAGGAATGTCATCCAGCCTCCAGTGGTTCAGAAAATCTCTCTAAAATAGCTAAAGGATGCCTTCCTCTTTCTACTGACTGTAATCAGTTAGCAACTGCAAGTTCAGTGTCAGTACTCGCACCGAGGATGGTGGAGACGCCAGATCCTCAGGGCCAAGTGTTAAACGGAGATGTGAGGTTTGTGTAGCACCTTATTGCTGATAGCTGACAGCTTTGCCCTGTCTACCTAAAGGGACAATAGGAAAATCTTGAAAGCCATGTGAGACCTGCTGTTTCTACCATAAAAGCCAATGACCAAGTCCAAATATGACACTTCAAACTAAGCAGAATGAAGCTTTAAATTAAAAGAAAGAGAATTTATCTCGGTTCCAGCAGTCTGCAAGCCAGAGTCATATCCCTCAGCAGATCTAAGGATGGCTCGTTCACATCAGCTGCTGTTGCTGTCAGGTAAATGACCAGTGCTGTGCAGAAACAGGACTCGTGCTCTTTCACATCTCTCTACAGAAGGGCATCTAAAGCACACCAGAAGAAAAGTCTCGCTTCTACACCAAGAACTTTAATCCACACACCCACGTAACGAATTAAAGCAGTAAATCTGCTTTGAGACAACGTTGAGTGCTACAAACAAGATTTCAATTTAGAGGCTTTACCAAGACTATCAGGTAAAACTTCAGGTTTGCCTGGTTTTATATCAATAATGCCTAACGATGGGGCTCTAACTCAAAGTGTCCTGCAGCCTGTTAAACAGAAAATGCACTCGGTGATGTAAATGTCAAGTGAGATATTTTCTCTGCTACCTTAACTATGTCATTAACAAAAAGATAAAATGTTAAAGCATTTATTACAGAAGTCTATGAAGTTCACCACAGAGTCATAGAAGCGTTGGCTTGGAAAGGACCTTTAAAGGTCATCTAGTCCAACTCCCCTGCAGTGAGCAGGGTCGTCTCAGAGCCCTGTGCAACCTGATCTTGAATGTCTCGAGGGATAGGACCTCTTTGGGTAACCCATTCCTGTGTGTCACCACCCTCACTGTAAAAAACATTTCCCTTGCATGCAGCCAGAATCCACCTTCCATTAGCTTAAACACATTAACTTGTTCTTTCTCAACAGGTCTTTCTAAAAAGCTTGTTCCTTCTTATAAACTTCCTTTAAGCACTTCAAGATCTTTCTGGAACCTTGTCTTCTCCAGGCTTAACAACCCCAGCTCTTGCAGCTTCTCCTCGCAGCACAGGTGCTTCAGGCTGGAACCTCTTTCAGGTCCCTCCTCTGGGTGCTTGCCAATAATTTCAAGTCATTCTTGTTGTGAGGACCCCAGAGCTGGGCACAGTACTCCAGATGAGGTCTCACTAGAGCAGAGGGGTAGAATATCATCTCTCAATCTGCTGGCCACACTGATTTTGGTGCAGCTCAGGATGTGATTTGCTTTCTGGGCTGTGAAGGTGCACTGTTGGCTTACGTCCAGCCTCCCATCCACCAGTACCCCCAAAGACCTCTGCAGGGCTGTCCTCAGTCATAAAAACCACTCCATCCAGTTGATAGGATCCTCTGAGTGGGTGAATCTGTAAGTTTTGGCAAAATAATTTTGTCTGAAGATTGTGTGACCATCCAGACTCCTCCTTTCTGTGTTATGTAACAGTCAGTTACTGTTTTTCATCTCTATCCCTCAGATTATACAAAGTCTCTCTACCCAGATCGTTCTCTTAGCTGACAGCAAATCACTGTGGATCCCTCTAATATGTGGAGATGAGGTGAATGTTCATTTCATCACCTGTTAAGATTCATAAAACAGCAGAATTCTGCTCTTGATCCTTTCACAGGACTGAGATGTGCTGGCAACGAGCCTGGCTTGTGTGATCACAGATCTCAATCAGCCAAAATGGACGTGGACAGTCATTTCAGGATTTTCAAATCCATGACAACAGCACTGAAAGATTCCCATTGAAGAATTCTGTTAGCTTCTTCCTACTTGAATGGACAAGAGCAAATGGTCATATTTTCAGATACACCTCCTTACACAGGGTTCCAGTGCAGCTCATATTATACTGGAAAAGCAGATCTTGCTGTTACAGCTACCGCTTAAACCAACCCTTCACCTGTTTTATTGCACAGTTTGAGGTGAAAGAATTAAGCTAAAGATAGCTGAACTGGTTCTGGCTTGCTAGCTGTGGGTTTAGAGGTGCCTCCAGAAGATACTGCTTGAACTTTAATGGCTTCACCTTTTCTTCCTGATTTTTCAGCCTGCCTTGGTCTCTGTTCCTGTCGCACAGCTGGTTCCTTCCTTCTCACAGAATAAATGATGGATTCTTGGTCCTACTCTTTTCTGAAACAAAGACTGACTGCATTCAGTGCTTTTTGTTCTGATAAATGCATGGTTTGATAATTGGGCTTGTTTTCCTTTTTTTCTATCAGGGTCAGAGAGCTGGATACCTGCCTAATGAATGTAAAGCTACCTAGTTATGCATAAAGACCTGTAAGAAGCCTGTAAAGGTGTTGTCTTGGGTTGTTGCCTCTTTCCTCTGCAGTGACAGGATTCAGTGAAGCTGTGGCTTGGTTAGACATCCGTGTATCTGCCATAGTCATTGTCTCTCCAGTGCTGACTGGTACCTTTGTCCCACTAGCTACTGTGCCAGAAACAGTAAGTGGAACAAGAATTGACGTTCTGCTTTTCCACATTGGTTAATTTCTCTTAGGGATTAAAAGGATTAAAAAGGAAGGAAAGAAGGAAGGGGGAATAAAGCTTAGCTGTTATCAAAAAGGAGAAAGTCTAGAACAGATAATGTTTATAAAAGAAACACAGGGAAGGAGACTTGAACTTGACTGTATGGCTGAAAGGACTGAACAGTAGTCTAGGAAGCAAAACGTTAGCACCATTCAGCTCTTGAGATCGCTCTATTATCTTTGACATCAAGCACCTTTTAAAGCAGTACAAAGGAGCATAGACTTGCCACAATGGCCTCTGTGGTGTTCCTGAGTTCCCTTGGAATTACACTTGCACAGACTGAGGCTCACAAGTCTTCTGAAAAGAGCAGTGCCGTTGCAATGGAAAGAAACTCACTAAGACCATCCAACATAAGCCCGTCCAACACTAAGGGCTCTGGGCAAAATTTTTTCATATTATAACACGATACCAAGAGCAACTGTTCAAAGACATTTTATTTTTATGTTTTATTTGTTGAATTTACTGCATCCACTTTTATCTTGCAAAATAAAGAGGGCTTGGAAAAGAGACTCTCTCTTATTACATCATAGAGAAGAAATAAGTTAAAAGACTAGTATTTAAGCTAAGAATTTACCAAAAAAGAAACCCTCATGTAGTGATATTATCAGTGATTTTATGAGAGGATCACTGCACTTGCCTGACTCCAATTGTCTTGTGTCCTGGGCCCATGCTTATCAAGACCATCGTACTGCTTCAGATGTTTATAATCACGTGTATGTTTAACATGCCTCTTCCTTCTAGTCTGCATTGTATCAAGAAAACTTCTTCCCCAGAGTTTTTCTGACCTTGAAGATGCAGCATTGATTGCATCAATGTCTTTTGATCTTGAACAGCATCTGTCAAGCTAAACGAGTTAAGCTTCACAAATCTGAGACAGCAGCTCCAGCTTTTCAGATAACACAGGATTTCATTCACTCTGGAAAAAAGGGATTACAGCTAATACAGCTTTGCATCAAACTAGAAATAAAGGAGTTTAAATGTGTCAGGGTTTCTTTCCTCTTGACAGTGCAATTGAGCAACAGGTTTATTAATTTTACAGATATGGATCACCTGAGGCCTGACCACTGAATAAAACTCTTAGACATCTTCAGGCTTTGGGCTCTTAGGGCAGTTTCCTACCCTTCCTTTTTCCTACAAGACAAGCTAATCCCTAAATTATTACTTTATCCATAACTAACTTGCTCTAGAGCTTTATGACCATATCTGGAGTATTGTGTCCAGTTCCGGGCCCCTCAGTTCAAGAAGGACATGGAGCTGCTGGAGAGTGTCCAGCACAGAGCAACAAGGATGATGAAGGAAGTGGAGCACCTCCCTTTTGAGGAGAGGCTGAGGGAGCTGGGTGTCTTTAGTTTGTATAAGAAGTAACTGAGGGGTGACCTCATTAATGTCTATAAATATGTGAGGGGTGGATGTCAGGAGGTTGGAGTCAGGCTCTGCTCAGTGTCATCTAGTGATAGGACAAGAGGCAATGGGTGTGAGCTGGAACACAGGAGGTTCCACATCAATCTGAGAAGGAATTTCTTCCCAGTGAAGGTGACAGAGCACTGGAAGGGACTGCCCAGGGGGGTTGTGGATTCTGCTTCTCTGGAGACATTTAAAACTCGCCTGGATATGTTCCTATGTAACTGGATCTAGATGATCCTGCTGTGGTGGGAGGATTGGACTGGATGATCTTTTGAGGTCTCTTCCAATCCCCAATGTTCTGTGATTAATTTACCACTACCAAGCCAAAATGTATTTTTAAAAGCTGCAGAATCCTCTTAAAAAATGTGCTTTTTTTAAAGCCTGTAGTTCAGGGTGTCTAATCTTAAATGTGCAAGACCCAAAGTCAAAGAATGGTGTGGGACTCTACAAAAGCACCAACATGATGCTTTTTTTTTTGTGATCCTTCACAATCAGAAAGAATCTCTGCACTCGCAACCAGGCCTCATGCATCAGCAGGCTCAAAAGAGACACAATTCGCCCACACGATACTCTAAGCCTGGAAATCTCCTATTCCAAGAGTAAAACAGAGTTCTTCAGAAGAACTCAACAAGGTCCACTCTCTTCCAAATACACCTTGAAGTGGGAGTAGTAACCTACTGAATTAATTGCCTGATTATTAAATATTCATCCAGGGTCCATGGTGACACCTGCTGATTCAAACATGTAGTTTGTATTTAGTAGGTTACTGCTGCTTCAGTAATCCCCAGAACGGGTGTGGGGATGAAAAACATCCAACTTGTTCTTCCTGACTAAGAACAAGGCAGCCTGCACTCAAAAAACTCTGTAGCTGAAGGGTGTGAGAAACCCTTTGGCTGAGTGGAATCTTGGACTACAAGAGGTGACATCAACGTTTGCACTATGTTAATCTACAAAAGACCTAAAAACTTGATTTTTCTTGGTGAGTACCCTAACCGCAAGACTACCCTCTGGCTTTAGGTGGGGCACAAGATGAGACCAACCACAGCAGCCTCGGCAAATAAGAGTGAAATCAGAGGTGTTCAAACCTACATCAGCTCTTGCCACAGACAGAAGCATCTTTACATCTGAGGTGCATAACCCCATGCTAGCCACCTGCAAGATCATAGAATCACAGAACATCAGGGATTGGAAGGGACCTTGAAAGATCGTCTAGTCCAATCCCCCTACCAGAGCAGGACATACTACGACCTCACAGCAAAGATGACAAGCAGCAGCCTAATATTATCTTGCAAATACAGCTGAATGACTGAATCTAAAGTCACTGAAGTGACCTGGTATCCAGGCTAGGCCTGGCTATAAATTCAAGCACAGAGCCTACTCAGATAAAAGTTTGCTCTACGCTAGCAATATGAGAATGAATCAAGTAAAATATTCTAGAAGGCAAGACCTTCTAGAGGGCACAACAGCAAAGGTACATCAGCTGTGTCAAGGTAGAGTGCCTCTGTGTGCTATTAATCTCAGTAAACACCGGAGGAGCACATACAGTAGTGTCATTCATAGCTATGTGATTTCACAGAACCACAGAACATCAGGCTAATTAAGGCTAATTAAGCTGGTTCCCTGTTTCCACTCTGCTTAAACACATCAGTGAGATTCTCCTAGCTGCTGCAACCTGCCAGCGTTCTGCTCAATCTATTTCAGAATCTCTCTGGTATATCTACAGTGAACATTTGCCTGTAAGTTACAGCAGGATTATTCAGCCCTCTGAGAGAGCACCCAGCTGAGATGAGGTCATAATCTCAGACCAAAGCCTCACCCTTCAAGAGGGCAAAAGACACAACTGAAAGCATTAGTCTCATTTTCAGTTGTTGAGTTTGGCTGCAGTTTCTCTCTCTGTATTCTAAATACAGCTACTTTTCCAAAAGTAGCTACTGTGAAAAACTATTTTATGCAATGAGATGTCTTATTAGTGCTTTGAGGCAAATTTATCCTGTATTTGGACTGCTCTTCCATAATTGGTTTCTATTTCTTAACTTAGGCAATCATGAGGAGAAGCTCATCTCCAGTGTCATCAAAGAAGATTACGTTTGAGAGCTTTGTCCAGTAATGATGAGTGCAGATTTGCATTCACTTCCTTATTACACGGTTTTACCTAAAGGGCTGGTGTTTATTTCCTAACAAGCTAATAGCAGAATGCAATGGCAGCATGAAGAATACCCTGTAACAGCAGGCAGAAGCACTGACCAGCAGAGAGGATTGCTTCTCCTGCACCACGTGCCAGCGCTGCGATAAGATGGTCAGCCCCTCCGTCTTGGCTCAGACTTTATCTGCCCCTGTGCAATTTCACCATGTTCTGTGGTTCCCCCAGTCATGGTATCATGAGAGGTAAATTGGTAGATTGCTATAGTTCCTTGTGCAGACTACAGCTGCTGCTTATCACAGCCTACTCCTAAACACTGAGAGCTGCATTATGCCAGCATTACATGTATTATTTATTTGCTAATAGACTGCTGGTTCTCACTCTCTCGCTGCTGCCAGCAGTGATGCTACTGACTTACTGATTATAGTCATCCGGAGGAGGAATAGGGCTGCACAGAAGCCAGACACCTAAGTCATAGCTCATCTGCCATTACAGCTAAATATAGATTTCCTGCATTAGGAACAAATAAATTAAAACCCCCACCAATTCTAGGGGCCTGAGAGTTTTCCATTACTGATTTCACACTGCTCGAGCAGTCGCCACAATCCATGAACAAGTATGTTCAGAATAACACTCATTGTTTACTGATGATGTAGTTTTCATACTTTCATGGTGGTGAAAAAAGAAGCTACTCAGTCTGAAAACTCCTTGGCTTACCCCAGCCCCCCAGCCTTGGAGAAAGTGAGGCACTGCCCAGTAACCACGTGAAACTTCAGGAGGATGCCAGTGTGTGACCTAAACTGAATCACAGAACCACAGAATCACTCAGGTTGGAAAAGACCTTGGGATCATTAAGTACAACCACCAATTCTACTCTACAAGTTCACCCCTAAATCAGATCTCCCAGCATCACATCTTTTAAACTCATCCAGGGATGGGGACTCAACCACCACCCTGGGCAGCCCAGTCCAGTGCCTGACCACACTCTCCAGGAAGAATTTTTTTCCTCATATCCAATCTAAACCTCCCCTGTTGGAGCTTGAAGCCCTTCTCTCTGGTTCTGTCACTAATCACCTGTGAGAAGAGCCCAGCACCAAAATCTCTACAGTGTCCTTTCACAAAATTGTAGAGAGTGATGAGGTCTCCCCTCAGCCTCCTCTTCCTCATACTAAACAGTCTCAACTCTCTCAATCTCTCCTCATCAGACTTATTCTCCAGGCCCTTCCCCAGCTTTGTTGCCTTTCTCTGCTTTCGCTCCAGCCCCTCGATGTCTGCCTTGTACTGGGGTGCCCAAAATTGGACCCAGTCCTCAAGGTGCAGCCTCACCAGTGCTGAGTACAGGGGAAACTAAGTACAGGGTAAGTTTCTACCGTGCTGTAACAAGCCTCGGGAAGGAGAATATAAAAGCAGAACAGCCTTTGTAGTTCTTCCAGCCTTAATGGAGAGTACAGGCAGTTCTAAGTTAAATAGATTTTAAATATCTTGACTGATGCACATTGTATCTAAGGGTTTTACGCTGTTTAATTATCTGGGAAGCTTGGACTGTCTCTATACCCACAGCTAACCAAGACAAGAAACTTCCAAGTACTAGTCAATAAACCATTGTGTTGTCTAACTTTTCTGTTCACTTTTTACATTTAATCATAGAATTTAATATATACATATATAGATACACACCTTTTACTTAGGCTGAATATGAGCATCACTAGGCAACCTATTTATTATAGCACAAGATATCTTACCTAAAATTGCATCATACTTGAGAAAAAAATTCAGAACAATAAAATTATCTCCAAATCCTTCCCCTGTGGTTAGAGAATTACAGATAAACAAGCACAGGAAACTATGGGATTGCAAAAACAAGCCTTCATTTGCAATAGAAAAAAATCTTGTCTGCATCATCCCAAGCAATTTATTTTCACAGAATCACAGAACATTAGGGATTGGAAGGCACCTCGAAAGATCATCTAGCACAATCCCACCAAAGCAGCAGGGTCCCCTAGATCCAGTCGCAGATGAACATGTCCAGGCAGGTTTTAAGTGTCTCCAGGGAAGGAGACTCCTACAGAATACTACTGAAATCTTAGAGATCTCTGCAATTTAAAATTGGCCAGTTGCCTCTGATTTACTGTTAAAATTATCATTAGGAAGCAGACACTCATTTCTACCTGCTAAAATGTGAATTAAAAAGGATGTCCCAAAGATTTATTATAAAATACGAGAAATTAAATCCTCAGTGCCAATCCCTCAGCAATAATCATGAGACCTGCTGTGGCAGTGGGACTGGACTAGATGATCTTTTGAGGTTCCTTCCAATCCCTAATGTTCTGTGATTCTGTGATTCCAATACTTATGGGAAATCAAAAATACCTTCTCTTAGGGTGAACATACCCTGTATCACACGGTTAACGACACAAGGAAATAAGGGCCTATTTGTATTGTGCATTCAAGTTGATAACGTTCAGACACTTATTTCTAAAAATACTTATTTCTAAAGGAGCCTATTTCTAAAAATGAAAACATTTCCTACAGCAACACTACAGAAAAAGGGAAAGTCCTTTCAGAGGGGATCACTACTTAGCTCTAAGTGCTGCGAGCATACTGTTGCTGGGTCAGGAGGTATTATGCAACAGCATGAGGAGTTAATAGAAATGACCCCTGAAAACATCCAAACCCCTCATTTTTACAGTGGGTGTACGTCTGCTCAGATGAAGCTGATGTAGCTCTCAACTTTAAGTGCCTCCATGTCTGGTCCCAGCTCTGCCTGTTGGGAGCAGCAGGTCTGCACTGTGGAAGAGCAGATACCTTCTGAGGAGTCTGTAGTGAGATCCTACAGCACTGCCATGCTCCCCGACACTGTCCCCTTCACCAAGTACCCCATCTCACATTCATGAATATTCCTTTCCTCTAAGCCCTGCAGAGTTGAGACCATAAAGTCCGTCCCCAACATGCTGTTTATATAAGAATAACTACAGAGTAAAACACTCGCTGGCATGCCCTCCAGCAGGTAGCCTTCAGTATCACAGAACATCAGGGATTGGAAGGGACCTCGAAAGATCATCTAGTCCAATCCCCCCTGCCTGAACAGGAATCTAGCAGCACCAAGAGAAATACTGTACCCGTGCATGGAGTGACATGAAGCTCAAGGAAATCATGTAAGATCAAGATTTCCTTCTAAAACTCACAGTAGCCGGCTATTTGGCAGAATTCCAAATGCTGGAAATAAAGCTATTGTGAGTCTCAACTCCTTGCCATGCCTTGAGCCGTAAGCCAGCATTTGCCAATTAACCTGCACTTAGGAAAAAAGACTGAGCAGGAATAAGCAAACACATATTACATGGCATTGTATTACATGGGATACCTCAAGTGCTAAAGCCAACGCTTAGGCTGAAGCACGCTGCTCAAGGTTATGATTTGTATTTGTATTTCTTTTTTATTGCCTGCCTCTGTCTGAATGAGGCCAACCTGCTAAGCCCCAGATGCATCCTCCAGCTGAAGAAGAGGAGTAAAAGTAATTCAAGGGCTGTTGTGGGAGCTGCCTGCAGAATCATAATTTAAAAAACAAACAATAAAATCCCCAAACTACAGAACACCAAGGCTGCTACATGTTCCAGTAAGGCTGAGCAAAGAGTCTGTCAGCTGCTGTTTGAATGGAAAAGTGAGATGCTGCCTTGGGAACCAGCAACAAAGTTTGCTTTGTTGCAAGGGGAAAATTTCCAGAGGGAAGTTTTCTAGAGCTTTGCTAGCACAGCTCAGGTGATCACTGAACAAACAGATCTTGCAAGCGGCAAGTTTCTAGTACAACTCCCTGGGAGTAGGATCGCACCTCCTGTGAGGCTTGGCAGGACATTGTGTTTCATCAGACCGTGCCCAGCACTAGCTCTGCACTAACTTGGATAGGACTCATCAGCTGCGCAAACTCTGTGTTTTTAAAGCAAACCATCGTGAGACAGGCTTTTCCCATTCCTAAGCCCGACCAGCACTGCTGTTAGCCTTCTTCTAAACCAATCCTGGCAGCTCCTCAGAGCTAGAGGACAGGGTCAGTGAAATCCTTTGCTTAGTCCTCCTTTAAATAGCAAGGTCTTGATGACTAGGTATTTACTAAAGAATGTCGCCTCCACCTGATTCTACAGACACTTTCCTTTCACAGAATCACAGAACATTAGGGATTGGAAGGGACCTGGAAAGATCATCTAGCCCAATCCCCCTGCCCCCAGCAGGATCACCTAGACCAAGTCTAGTAACACATCCAGGCGGGTTTTAAACATGTCCAGAGAAGGAGACTCCACAACACCCTGGGCAGCCCCTTCCAGTGCTCCATCACCCTCACTGTGAAGAAGTTCCTTCTGATATTTATATGGAACCTCCTATGTTCGAGCTCACACCCATTGCCCCTTGTCCTATCACTAGATGACATTAAGAAGAGCCTGGCTCCATCCTCCTGACACCTACACAAGCATTTCAAAAGCAACAAAAGATAGTGATGCTAGAGACAGGCTCACCTGTGACAAATTAAAATGCCCAAGAAACTGCAAATGCACTGCTTATATGTAACTTAATCCTTATGTAAGTGGAGTTAAATGAAGTCCAGGACCCACAACAAAGATGGACAGTACAAGCAAAGATTTTTATCTTCACCTAGCCAGTGGAATTCTGATAGAAGAGACACACTAAATGGTTTGTAGAAGCCATGTAATGCACATGCCTGTTGACAGACACACCAGGGGCTGGCCAGTGTGCTGTATCTATGGAAAGCACACATACCAGGATGATTTAGAGGAGCACAACGCTAGTGTTCTTTGACATAGATGTTTCAGCCCCTGGGTCCGCGACTGCTGTCCACCGAGAACGCGGAGGTTCTCAGTCACCAAGGTTCCCACGAGCGCTGTTCGAGCATCGGAAACGACGAGCCTTTATCTTTAAAGCGCACCCACGGCAGGAGGTAGGATACTACGAAATGTCATCCCCCCACCTCTTCAGCAGCTCTGAAGGAACGAAAATAACCAGCCGCGGTTTGCAAAGCGCTCCCGCCTGAGGGTTGCACGATTCTCCCTTCAGCTGCTCCGGGAAAACACCCGCTTCGGGGAAAACACCCGCTCCGGTGCAGCCTCACGCCCGCGGTCACGCCCCGGGGCTCCACGGGGCTCCCGCCCGGCCTGGGGACCCCCGACCCTCCGGAGGCCAGACCCCGGTTCTCGCCTTCTAGTGCGAGAGGCGGGGATGGCTCGGTGTCTACAACACAAGACAACGAATACAAAAACCCCAACAGCCGAGCCCCAAAGCCAGCCGTGGGCGGGGGAGGGAGGGATGCCCGCCCGCTTACCTCGCTCCGCGGGCGCCCGCGGCTGGGCCGGGGCTGGAGCAGGGATCCCCGGCGCTGGCAGCGCGGGGCTGCCCCGGGCACTGCGCGGCCACCGGAGCCGCCGCCAGAGGTTTGTTTTGGTCGCTCCTTCCGCGGGAGGGTTTGGCTTTACATTCCCGGCTCCACATCACCGCCCCTCCCGGCACGGAGAGCACTGAGCGGGGAAGAACCACGGCGAAGGCATCTCCTGCCTGTCCCCGGGGATGAGGAGCCGCCGAACCAGCAGCGCGGCGGCGGGAGGAGGGGGCGGGGGGGATAACAGCCGACCCCGCGCTGCCCTCGCCCCGCTCTAATCCGCGGCCGCCCGTGTCTGCGGCGGTGCGGGACGGCGCGGGGCGGGGGAGCGCGGCCTCTCCTGGCCGTGGCACGCGGAGACCTTCCCGCATCTCTCTCCGCGCGCCGCCACTTCCCCCACCCGAGCCCGTCTGCGCACACGCCCGCGCTCCCCGGCCCGGCCTGCGGGATATGTGCGCACACGGCCCGCGTGTTCCACACAGGGCAGTCGTGTGCCTACACCCGCACAGCCCCGCGTTAACCTCGGGCAGAGGGACGCGGGCACACACAAGCACAGACAGACACCTGCAGACAGACACAGAGACACACACATGCACACACCTACAGACACACATGGACGCACGGATGCACAGACACACAGACACACTTTGGGACAAGAGTCGTTAACACTCCCATACAGGTCATGAGCAGACCCTGACAGACTGTTTCCACACGCCCCAGCTCACTCCCACGCAGGGAATGTGCGCACACACCCTCACCCCCAACACTCGCCACACAGACATATTACAGAATCACAGAGTGATTTGGGCTGGAAAAGCCCTCTGAGCTCATCCAGCCCAGCCCAGGACCTAACATCACCACGTCAGCCAGACCACGGCACTAAGGACCACAGCCAGGCTGTCCATAAACACCTCCAGGGATGGGGACTCCACCACTGCCCTGGGCAGTCCATTCCAGGCTCTGATCACCCTTTCCATGATGAAGGGCTTCCTAACATCCAACCTAACCCTCCTCTGGCAGCTTCAGGCCCTGCCCTCTCATCCTGTTGCTAATTGCCTGGGAGAAGAGCCTGACCGCATCCTGACTACAACCTCCCTTCAGGGAGTTGGAGAGAGGGAGAAGGTTCCCCCTGAGCCTCCTCCAAGCTAAACAACCCCCATTCCCTCAGCCTCTCCTCATCAGACTTACCCTCCAGTCCCTTCCGCAGCCTCGTTGCTCCTCTGGACACACACTCCAGCCCCTCACTCTCTTTCTTGAAGTGTGAGGCCTAGAACTGCCCCCAGTACTCGAGGGGAGGCCTCCCCAGTGGCCAGTCCAGGGGGAGAATTACATCCCTAGTCCTGCTGGCCACAATATTGCTGATCCAAGCCAGGATGCCTTTGGTCTTCTGGGCCACCTGGGCACCCTGCTGGCTCCTGTTCAGCTGGTTGTCACCCAGTCCTGCCAGGTCCTTCTCTGCCAGGCTGCTCTCCAGGCTCTCATTCCCCAGTCTACAGCTGCAGGGGGTTCTTGTGGCCAAAGTGTAGGACCCTGCCCTTGGTCCTGTTGAACCTCATCCCACTGGCTTCTGCCCATTGACCCAGCCTGTCCAGATCTCTCTGTAGCATCTTCCTCCCCTCCAGCAGATCAACATAACCCCCCAAACTTGGTGTCATCTGCACATTTACTAAGGGTAGACTTGATCCCCTCATCCAGGTCATCAATAAAGATGCTGAATAGAACCAGGCCCAGTACTGATCCCTGGGAGACACCACTGGTCACTGGACACCAGCTGGATGCAGCACCATTCTCAACTACTCTCTGTACCCAGTGATCCAGGCAGTTTTTAACCCATTGGAGGGTGTCCCCATCCAAGCCATGGGCTGCCAGTTTTTCTAGGAGGATGCTGTGGGAGACTTTGTCGAAGGCTTTGTTGAAGTCTAGGCAGACCCCGTCCATAGCCTTCCCCTCATCCACTTGGCAGGTCACTCAGTCGTAGAATGAGATCAGATTTATTAGGCAGGACCTTCCTTTCCTAAACCCACTCTGGCTGTGCCTGGTCCCCTGGTTGCCCTGTACCTGCCACTGGGTGGCCCTCAGAATGATCTGCTCCATAATCTGGCCAGGCACTAAGGTCAGGCTGACAGGCCTACAGTTCCCTGGGTCCTCCTTCCAGCCCTTCTTGTGGATGGGCACCACATTGGCCAACCTCCAGTAATCTGGGACCTCCCCAGTTATCCAGGACCAGTGACAAATGAGGGAGAGCAGTTTAGCTATTCTACCCCTCTCACATACATAAATCTCTGCCCCACCTCTCCCATTGGTGGTACCATTCTGCCATTCCACCCCTCTTTCTTAAGTCCAGCTGACAAGCTGACATCCCTGGCCCAACCTTGTTGTTGGCTAAACACCTCTGCAGTGCCTGGGGACCCAGCACACTTCATGGGGTGGGGACTCACAGACCTTTGTTATTAAGTCTTAATGCGGAGGCAGGCTGTGATCAAGAGTTCTGCTGCTCCATGCTGCTCTTAGTGTTTAATAGCTCTTGTTCTTTTCAATGGAAAATCTTTTATTATCCCTGATAATGGCAGGAAGTCTCTCTCCCTCGTTCAGTGATACCCCTTTATAGTTTAGGTATTGGATTAGAGATCTGATCTCCTTTTAAAGCTCTTCTCTCTTTCTTAGGTGCCGCAGCAGCTCCTCTGTAGCTTTGCCCTCTGCATTGTGTTGCTCAGGCTTCACCTCATCCTGTACCCTGAAAGCCTGCCTGAAGAGCTGTGCAGTTCACTGCTGGCATGAAGGCTTTCCAGCACAGCATCGATCAGCTTCCCTTTTTGTTTTCTAATTCAAAGACCTAATACTTTTGAAAGCCATCCAAGAAACACATTGGACAATGCTATCACCATGATTTCAATCACAACCAACTGAAAATTAAACTGTATCTCCCTGTGTTCCTGGATCACGGAGTTCATGTGTTGTTACACCTCAGCACCTGTGTGTGTATGTGCATTCAGCAAGAAAAGTTCAGCTGGAGCTTGTCTCCACCATTAGAGCCAGTAAAACTGAGTTGTAAAAAACCAGAGCACATTCTTTTGATTTTAACATTTCAGAGGACTTTTGTTTCAGTTGGTCACAGTAGAGGAAGAAAGAAACAACTTGAATGAAAGAGAAATTTCTTTCCTACCAGGCTTTCTGTTGCAGAGTTTGTATCCCTTGTTACTGTGATGTTCTCGTAATCATGCTGGACACCTTCCTTCTCTGTATCATCCCTGCTTTGCACAGATGAGTCCATGAGGTGTCTGTGAGGCATTACTTCCCAAGTGCCTCCCTGGAGAAGAAGGAGAGGATAGTTAGAGCAAGGCATGGATGAAGGAAGATGAGCACAAGTTTCAAAGGTCTAGCTAAATCTTGATCTGCAGCAGGAGGATCATTCAAAATCACTTAACTGTTGCAAGTAATAGTTGTCTTCTCCACTGCTGACCATCTTGCACCAAACCAGTGAACTTATGTGACTTATGTTTCTGTAAGTCTATGGACAGCAGGATGACCATGAGCCAGTAATGTGCCCTTGTGGCCAAGAATGCCAGTGGCATCCTGGGGTGGCTCAGAATGGGGGGTGGTTAGCAGATGGAGAGGTGTTCTCCTTCCCCTCTACTCTGCCCTGGTGAGACTACATCTGGAATATTGTGTCCAGTTCTGGGCCCCTCCATTCCATAAGGACACGGAACTGCTGGAGAGAGTCCAGTACAGAGCCACAAAGGTGATGAAGGCAGTGGAACATCTCCCTACTGATGAAAGGCTTGAGGGAGCTGGGTATCTTGAGCTTAGAGAAAAGAAGACTGAGAGGTGACCTCATTAATGTTGATAAATATGTGAAGGGTGGGTGTCAGGAGGATGGAGCCAGGGCTCTTCTCAATGTCATCTAGTGATAGGACAAGGGGCAATGGGTGTGAGCTAGAAGAAAGGAGGTTCCACATCAATATGAGAAAGAACTTCTTCCTGGTGAGGATGACAGAGCCCTGGAAGGGGCTGCCCAGGGAGGTTGTGGAGTCTCCTTCTCTGGAGAAGTTTAAAACTCCTCTGGATATGTTCCTGTGTGACTAGATCTAGGTGATCCTTCTGTGGCAGGGGGATTGGACTAGCTGATCTTTGGAGGTCCCTTCCAATCCCTAACGTTCTGCAGTTCTGTGATTCCGTAATGGGTTACTGTAGCTTACAGTTAGATTTAAAAAAGAATAACTCTTTTGTAATGTGTACTTAGCGTGAGGCTTGTGTAGATAATCAGGTATTGCCTCATAGTTTTTAACTCTGCAAGCTCTGCCGTGCAAAAATGTGTTTTCCCAATGCCACCTGTGAGGAGGTAGCTTCCATGTCTTCAGAATCATCCACTGCCTCTTCTACAGTTGCTCACTGCTGCTGAGCAGGCAGGTAAGACTGAGAGAACTGGCTTCCTCCCCTTCCCTGTGGAGATAGAGGCAAAAAAGCAGGGCTTTCTGTTACTTGGAGGTCTGCTATGGAAGATTTCCTCTCCGTGCTCCTTCAGAGGTTTGTGTTACCTGCCTGGGGTTTATGCAGTAGGCAGCAATTTATCTGCCTTTTCCCAGTCTGATGAAGTTGGTGTCTGAATTTGTAGGCTTTTCACATCAGGTTATTTCTACTCTATGTCAGACATGATTTAATGATAGATTAATTAAAAGTAGTCTGTCAGAATAGTTCAGCCATAAGCTGAAGGCATTTTCTGCACAGGCCAAAGCTGAATACGGTAACCAGCAAGAAGTGGAAGGAGGGATGTTCAGCAGCCATTCAGCGAGGGAGAGCACAAATTCCAGGAGCAGAGGATTTTACAGTGGAAAGAAGCTAACTGCAGGAAAGGAGGATCAGACTGTGATTAGTAGTGAGAGGTATGGAGGTTCTCATTATAAACGCAATCCCGGTGCTCCTGCCTGGCAGCCACTTAAAAGAGACTCAGAGCAGAGAGATAGAGCCTGGTGTTTGGAGGAGAGCTTCCTCCATATCTCGTAACAGGCTTTTGGGGGAACTACAGGGCAGTTGATTTTTCCTGAAACATAGTCTGAGGCTTTCCCTGACCACAGCAGTTCTGCAGGTACCTGGGCATGAGGCTGTGCTGTAGACCCTGTGATGGGAACCAGAGAGTGAGCTTCCTTGACATTAGAATGAAGCTGTTGTCGAAGGGAGTGGAACATGTCCCTGATGAGGAGAGGCTTGAGGCAGCTGGATCTCTTTAGTTTGGAGAGAAGGAGACTGAGGGGGTGACCTCATTAATGTTTATAAGTATGTGAAGGGCAGGTGTCAGGAGGATGGAGCCAGGCTCTGCTCAGTGTCTTCCAATGACAGGACAAGGGGCAGTGGGTGTGAGCTGGAACATAGGAGTTTCCATATAAATATCAGAAGGAACTTCTTCATGGTGAGGGTGACAGAGCACTGGAAGGGGCTGCTCAGGGGTGTTGTGGAGTCTCCTTCTATGGAGATGTTTAAAACCCACCTGGACATGTTCCTGTGCAAATGGATCTAGGTGGTCCTGCTGTGGCAGGGGGATTGGACTAGCTGATCTTTCGATGTCCCTTCCAATCCCTAATATTCTGTGATTCTGTGGACTGTACAGAGATGATTTATGTGCAGGCAGCACAGCAGTTTCTAAACATTCTCAACATTATTTAAGGAAATGCTGTTACAGATCCACCACGGTTTATTTAATCCCGCTTTAGATTCACTCTGAACTCAGTATAGGGGTGTTTTTTCACCATTGCAAGTCAAATGAATGGAGTTGCTTAACATATTTTTTAATGAGGACACCAAACATAGAACTTCCAGTGGAGCTTTCGGCCGTAGGGATTTGTTTCTAGCAACGTGTCATCTCCACTTCAGTTCTCAGTTACATTGATGGCATTACTCAAGGGACAAAAATAGCCAGATTATTGCTCATGTATGTATGCATTGGAGTTATTTGCATGAGATTGACAGGGAATGCCTGCCTGGCCTTAAAAACAAGCCAAAAAAGGAAAATAACGTATGATATTGCAATGTGGCACGTGAATTACCTCACTTTCTCATCTCAGCCTGTCTCTCACTACAACTCATGTTATAGACACAGTAGAATACTCCAAAGCTTGAAATAGATCTACCACTTGCAGCCAGAGGACTCTTTATGTTCACTAATCATTGGGCAAAATAGCCCACTCCTTTGACCAGTGGACACAATCAATGGAAGACAGTCTCAACACTAAGGTCTTATAAATGAAAATACAGCTACCCAAACAAAAATAGAAACAGACTTTTTAAATTTTACATAGTTTTGCATATTTTTAACTATGTAAAATTATCACAGAATCACAGAATGTTAGGGGTTGAAAGGGACCTCAAAAGATCATCTAGTCCAACCCCACTGCCAAAGCAGGATCACCTTGATCCAGTTGCAGAGGAAGATAATCCAGGTGGGTTTTAAACATCACCAGAGAAGGAGACTCCACAACCACATTGGGCAGCCCCTTCCAGTGCTCTGTCATCCTCACTGACAAGTTGTTCCTTCTCACATTGATGTGGAACGTCCTGTGTTCCAGCTCATACCCATTGCCCCTTGTCCTATCATTAGATGCCACTGAGAAGAGCCTGGCTCCACCCTCCTGACACCCACCTTTCATGTATTTATTTGGAGCATCTCCCTGATGAGGAAAGGCTGAGGGAGCTTGGTCTCTTTAGCTTGGAGAAAAGGAGACTGAGGGGTGACCTCATTAATGTTGATAAATATGTGAAGGTGGGTGTCAGGATGATTGAACCAGGCTCTGCTCAGTGGCATCTAATGAGAGGACTTGGACTAGATGATCTTTCGAGGTCCCTTCCAATCCCTTCTGTGATTCTGTGATTTCGTTCATCTCAGCCTATGGTGCATCCTAGATCTCTGGATGGTTGTGCACAAAACCAAGGGCTAAAAGTTATTACAGTCTTGATCCATGCTGTATTCTGTGATGGTACAGAGTCAAAGAACCACTGAATATCTTCAGTTGGAAGAGGTCTTCCATTCATCAAGTCCAACCTTTGACCCAGCACTGAGAGATCTTCACTAAACCATGGCCATAAGCCATGGATGCGTTCCTGTGCAACTTGGTCTAGGTGATCCTGCTGTGGTAGGGGGATTGAACTAGATGATCTTTCGAGGTCTCTTCCAATCCCTAATAATTCTATGAGTCTATGATTCTATGGTCCACACAGTTAAACACCTGCAGGGATGGTGACTCCACCTCTGCCTGGGCAGTGTGCTCCCATGTTTAACTACCCTCTCAGTGAAGAATTTCTTCCTGATATCCAGCCTAAACCTCCCCTGGATTTCAAGATAGTGGAGGTAAAATGTTCTAGACGTTGTATTTTCACTTTCTCAGCTGAGCAGGTGTGTGCTAACATGCACAGTCTGGCTGTGAGACCTTTTCTTTCTTTCAGTGCTCCTGCTTGGGGAAGAAAGTATTCCTGCTTTGGGTAATAGCTATTTTGAGCTCTGGCGCAGAACTCAGATTCTTAAGAGATCATTTGTATCACAAGGGCTCACTCTGTACTTCCTCGGTGCTTAGAGGCACATTTCAGCTTTCAAACCAAAATCTTTTGATGGTTTTTGAAAACAAATCCGGGGTTTTGCTTGGACTTCAGAAAAAACATAGGGCTGTGAAAGCAAAATTATTAAAGTCTTCTGGTCTGAAACAGAGAGAAAGTTGGACCCCCTTTCTCTATTTTTCAAACTGTTCTCTGAAACATAGTTGACCCTCACACAGGGTGTAAAAGGGATTGTGTTTCTTAAAGCCAAACGGGAAAATGATTTCATAACATCCTATTCAAGATGACAACTGGGCTGATGGTTTAGCTAACTGCATATCTGGTTCCAAAGGGACTAAATTTAAACAGATGTGATCACAGTATTCAGTACATACGTGATGTTGCATGATGGCCAGACAGATCAGCAGCATTGTTGCCACAGAAGAGCCGAGCGAATGGGGTTAGTCCATCATTTAGCCTTCTTGGATAGATGTTCAGCTCACTTGTAGGCCAGGCACTGCTCTCATTGAGGGCTGTGTTAGAAACTGTGTGTCCAGCAGGAGTAGGGAGGGGATTGTCCCCCTGGACTCAGCACTGGTGAGGCCGCACCTTCAGTACTGGGTCCAGTTTTGGGCACCTCAGCACAAGGGAGACATCGAGGGGCTGGAGTGAGTGCAGAGGAGGGCAATGAAGCTGAGGAAGAGCCTGGATAATAAATCTGATGAGGAGAGATTGAGCGAGTTGGGGCTGTTTAGTTTCAGGAAGAGGAGGCTGAGGGGAGACCTCATCGCTCTCTACAACTAGCCAACATCTCCAACACTGTAGAGATGTTGGTGCTGATCCCTTCTCACAGGTAATTAGAGACAGAACCAGAGGGAAGGGCTTCAAGCTCCAACAGGGTAGTGTTAGATTGGACATGAGGGAAAAATTCCTCACAGAAAGAGTGGTCAGGCACTGGAATGGGCTGCCCAGGGTGGTGGCTGAGTCCCCATCCTTGGATGAGCTTGAAAGTCATTTAGATGTAGTGTTAGGGGTGAACTTGTAGAGAGTAGGGTTGATGGTTGGACTCAATGATCCCAAGGGTATTTCCAACCTGAATGATTCTATGATTCCATGATTCTAAGGAAAAATTCATTCAAAAATCAAGAGTGCTACAGTTTACATCTCTTTATATTGTGAAAGGGCTCTCTGTGCTCTTGTCTGTCGGCAGAACTTTGAACTCTAGTATTGATTTGGTAAATTTTCAAGTGTTCTATCTGCCCTTCCATAAAATACGATGCATTTCTCTGTTTAAACTGATTGTGTTATCAAGGTGGAAAACTGTTTGTCCTTCTTAAATAACCAAGGGAAAGAATGAACCTCCGGTATTACAGATAAATATAGTTCAATGGGACAAAAATAGGAAGTATTTTAATATCAGGTTGGAAGTATTTTAAAACATCCTTTGTCTTCTGTTGCTAGTGGTTGATTCCCATTATTTTCAATAATTTATGTGTATCCAGGTTTATTATTTGAACTGTTTTTTGGGATTTGTGTCCTTGTGTTCTTATGTGCCTTCCCTTTTTGAAAAAGGCACTTTGCTCTACCAGTCAGTACTCTGCTCTGAATGAACTATGTGATCTCTGCCTGCCATGGGAAACTGCCCCTGACTGAGCAGCAGTTAAAGTGAATCATCTCTTCATGTACCAGTATAGGCTGAGGACAGCAGTGTAGGACAAAGGGACCTGGGGGTCCTGGTAGCCAGCAGGATGATCATGGGCCAGCCAAGAAGGCCAACGGCATCCTGGGGTGGATCAGAACGGGGGTGGTTAGCAAATCGAGAAAGGTTCTCCTCCTCCTCTACTCTGCCCTGCTGAGACCACAGCTGGAATATTGTGTCCAGTTCTGGGCCCCTCAGTTCCAGAAGGACAAAGAGCTGCTGAGGGAGCAGCTCTGAGTCTGAGGGAGCTGGGTCTGTGATTCTGTGATTGGTAAACCCTGAGATGATTTTCACATGAGCCAGTGTACCTGGGTGATCCACAAACACTGTCAAAACTTCCTTTTTTTGGAAAAAACCCAACTCAAAACCAACCTCTAGACTTCCTTACTCTAACAGAAAATACACAAATGCCTGAAGAATGAAGATGCAATGCCAACACCAGTGAATAATAGATCACTTAAAAAAACCAACAGAAATACCAACCCAAATCCTCACCAAAACAACTTTAAGTCAAAGAATCACAGAATCACAGAACATTGGGGATTGGAAAGGACCTCAAAATATCATCCAGTCCTATCCCCCTGCCACAGCAGGATCACCTAGATTCAATTGCACAGGAACATATCCAGGCAGGTTTTAAATGTCTTCAGAGAAGGAGATCCCACAACCCCCCTGGGCAGCCCCTTCCAGAGCTCCATCACCCTCATTGTGAATAAGTCCAGAAAGGGAGTTTTGCTGGAGACAACAGGAAGGCCACCAGGACATAGTTTCTGCCATATGCAAGCAGCCAAATACAGCTTCTGATGTCTGGAATTGTCAGCAGGTATCTCTGGGTGATACCAGACATCACTGAATACATAATACTTCCGAATGAAAGAGTATAACTAGAGAGGTATTTTCCAAGCTATGGCAGGACTTTGAAATTACTTAGCATTGGAAGCATAAGCATTTAGTCACTGAAACAAAAGTCTCAGCTCAGATGTCTAAGATGCCTTTGGAAGGTGCAACTGTATGACGCTAGAAAGCAAAAGTGAATCACTGGTCAGCAGATAAAAATAGACAGATTTGGGCCATGCCAGAAGAGTTTCATTGCTCTGCTGCAAATATGGGATGAGTGCTTGTTTTTATTGTAGGTTTTGTATTTTCAAGCTCTAGGTGCAGAGTTCGTAATGACAGTTTTTGACCAAACCACAGAACTGCAGAACGTTAGGGATTGGAAGAGACCTCTAAACATCATCCAGTCCAATCCCCCCGCCACAGCAGGATCACCTAGATCCAGTCACACAGGAACATGGCCAGGCGGGTTTTAAATATCTCCAGAGAAGGAAACTCCACAACACCCCTGGGCAGCCCCTTCCAGGGCTCTGTCACCCTCACGCTGAAGAAGTTCCTTCTCATATTGATGTGGAACCTCCTGCATTCCAGCTCACACCCACTGCCCCTTGTCTATCATTAGATGCCACTGAGAAGAGCCTGGCTCCATCCTCCTGACACCCACCCTTCACATATTTACCAACATTAATGAAGTCACCCCTCTGTCTCCTCTTCTCCAAGCTCAAGAGACCCAGCTCCCTCAGCCTTTCCTCAGCAGGGAGATGCTCCAGTCCCTTCATCATCTTTGTGGTTCTGCGCTGGACTCTCTCCAGCAGCTCTGTGTCCTTCTGGAACTGAAGGTCCCAGAACTGGAGACAATATTCCAGATATGGTCTCAGCAGGGCAGCAGAAAGCAGGAGGAGAACCTCTCTCCATCTGCTAATGACCCCCCTTCTGATCCACCCCAGGATGCTGTTGGCCTTCTTGGCCACAAGGGCCCATTGCTAGCTCATGGTCATCTTGCTGTCCACCTGGACCCCCAGGTCCCTTTCTCCTATGCTGCTCTCCAGCAGGAGAAAATGGAAACTACTGATCTGCGGGAATGCTTAGAGTAGAGGCTGCAGTTACATACCTGCTATGTCAGTTTGGCTCCATCTTCTTCACTAGTGTGAACAAAGTCTGCAAAGAATGAAAGAGCAAGAGTAACAAACATTAGGCTTGCTGACTATACCTGAGGGCTGTATTTGCTAACAACACAACAACTCTGCGAAAGTCAAATTACAAGTGGGTGGTGTGAAAGATGAAAGATAGTAACAGCCAAAATAAAGACATCCAAACCCCAGTGTGCAGTGCATAGCTGTTGCAGCATGACTGCTAGCTCCATACATAGAGAGTTTACCAAAATGTGCTGAAGTTCCTTGCTAATTTGGGAGCTAACATCATGTAAAACTACTTTTTGCTTTTTTTTCTGTGTGTGTGATTACAATGTAGATCAGAAGACAAGTTGTTAGCAGATCAAGAGATATTCTCCTCTCCCTCTACTCTGCCCTGCTGAGACCACAGCTGGAATAGTGTGTCCAGTTCTGGGCCCCTCAGTTACAGAAATTCACGGAGCTGCTAGAGAGAGTCCAGTGCAGAGCTACAAAGATGATGGAGTGAAACATCTCCCTGATGAGGAAAGACTGAGGGAGCTGGGTCTCTTGAGCTTAGAAAAAAAGAGACTGAGGGGTGACATCATTAATGTTGATAAATATGTGAAGGGTGGGTGTCAGGAGGATGGAGCCAGGCTTTGCTCAATGGCATCCAATTATAGGGCAGGGGGT
>JAOXOE010000343.1:31977087-31990077 GCA_028565055.1 Phoeniculus purpureus | reverse complement strand
ACACCCACCCTTCACATATTTATAGACATTAATGAGGTCACCCCTCAGTCTCCTTTTCTCCAAGCTAAAGAGACCCACTTTCTGTGACAGAAACCTCAGAGATCAGCAGAGGAGAGATTCACCTGCAAGTCCACGGTGTGGTTTAATGGAGAAACACAGTGCTGTCTGTAGCTCGTGGAAGATGACGTGCTGGAATAGCAAACTGGCTGCGAGAACATGGAACAAGGAACTTATCCTGAAAGGAACTGCTGGCGCTAAGGACAGGAAAACTGGAGTGAACTATGGATGCCACATTTCCACAACTGAACTGCTAGATGTTTCTTCCCCCTGAGGAAGAAGGTAGCAGAGCTCAGCCCAGTTATGTGAGACACTTTTTCTCCTTCTTTGGTGCTGGGTTCTTATGTTGTGTGACTTAAATGTGTTTTGCTAGCTTTCCCCAAATGGAGACAGCACTTGTTCATGCCTGTGACTCTGTAAGTAGTTTTGAACCCTCCATGGACTTTTCTTGCTTCGACTCATTAGCACATTAGCTAAATTAATCTCCTAATCCAGTCTCAGATCTGACAAACTGATCAACTGGTGACAAGTACAAATGAATAGAGACAAATATGAATTGCTAGGATCAAAAGCCTTCTTGTCCTACAGCCACGTTGACTGACTTTATTGCTTGGCACAAAAAATAACTTGAAAATAAAAGAAGTTGTAATGAGTGTCCTGGCAAGAAATGATGGTGAGACGAAGATGCATCTTCATTACCAGCAACCATCCTCTGTGCTTTACCACAACTCAGTTTCAGCACACCAATATCTTTAAAGGTAGAAGTATTGGGAGTGACAATAAACTAAAACATTGCATTTCCTCCAATGATTCCTATGACTGGAGTGTTGGAATGAAGGGGTATCAGCATTTCAGGAAGGATAGGCAGGGGAGATGAGGAGGGGGTGTTGCCCTCTTTGTCAATGACCAGCTGTAGTGCACAGAACTGCACCTGAGGATGGATGAGGAAACTACTGAGAGCTTGTGGGTCCGGGTGAAAGGGAGGGCAGGAGACATCAAGATAGCATAGAACTGTAATATTCAATCAAACCAAGAGATGAGGGAAAAGAGAGATAAAAACCCAATGTTTAGACATCTAGATAAATGGAAGATTTCCTACGTTCACTTCCAAAACCTGAGTGGCCAAAGGGGGATTTTCTTAAAAGCCTGAAGTTGGCCTAACTCCTTTCGAGCAACCCCCCGATAGGGCACTGTTCAGTCACAAGAAGAGTGTGCTCCATGGCAAGCACTCAAGCAAGTGTAAATGTCCTGTATTTCTGCATTTACCCCCCAAGCACAAGAATGAATTTGAGTATCAGGCAAAGGACACAAGAATTGGTATTTTAGTTTCACCCTATTCATCTGGTCCATGCCGACACAGTCAGGACAATGCTAATAAAGGAGGTGTCTCAAGCCCCACAGGCAGCTGCCTTCTCTTCTACATTAAAAAAAAAACAAAAACAAACCTCCACAAACACTTGGGTCTTCTCTGCCTGCTGGGTACAGTGTGGGGTGTGTGTAACTTAGGCAGCGACTATGGCTGGGCTGTCTCCCAACATGGTAGGGAGTGTCCCAACCATGTGGTCCCAGGAGGAGCTCATCCCAACTGTGTCTGGGAGGAAGTTACTGACCACATCAGTGATGATTCAAGCCATGCAGGACTGAGAAGCTGGTCCCTGAATTCTGCAGGAGCTGTGACATGAAAGTGTCTATAGGGCTTACGGATGCTACCTTGTACCAGGAGATGATGGTGTGTAACACAGCCTCCCTGATCCCCTTTTGGCACAATTGATGCCCATCTACTTTCCTCTACTCCTTCTCCTAGAGAGGAACCTATGGCACAAAGTACCTACCTCCGAAGTGAAAAGTGTGCTCAGATTGTTTTCTAAAACATTCTGGGTATCTTCCTTTTGCTCCTCTAAGCTTTTATTTCAATTACAAATTATATTCTGGCAGAATCAATCATATTTTTACAGAAGTCCTTGCTTAAACAACTATGCAGCCTACAATGAAAATAAAGTAAAAACACAAGAAGTTGCTTCTGCAAGAAAATTCTTTGCCAGGATTCTGGAATGTTGTCCGTTCCCCACCAAATGTGAATACTTACCCTAGTCCAACAGCACTGCATCCAATAACAAATCCATCCCAGAAGAAAGCCATGGTTAAGCCTAATACAAACATCTAAACATGAAACATTTCTGCTCTGAATGGTTCAAACTGGAGACAAGTTGCTGCTATTTTCCTCATGCTAAATAGCGCCTTACACCACAAATAGGACAATGAAACTCCTCAAGAAGCGAGATATTCTTTCTTTTAAATAGAAGGGCCAACATCTGTGTGTGCAGCCCCACTTCACTAGCAAGGGAAAACTTTTCCACTAAGCCTTTTGCCAGCTTCCCTGTATGAAGACAGCAGTACTGGAACCAAGAGTCATCTCTGAATTAATGTTTCCTCATTGCTGCCTGAATACACACCCATGTTATGCACACACCTCCTATATGTATGTACTCCTACACGTATGTACAGTATGTACTTGCTAACATACAGAAGCATGCACACAATATTAAAGCATATAAATGCTTTAACATTTTAATACTTTACACACAAAACCCACTCTAATTCTTGATCACAAAAATGTAGTAAAAGAACACATACCTCAGTCCTTGCCCAATGTAAAACCACAACAGAGAGAGGCTGCTGACACTGTTCTTATATAATCTGTCCAATCCACCTTATGAGAAATCTGTATCATACCCATGTGCTGCCTGTGCTAGGAAACAGCCCTGCTGACATGGATGTTTCTCATAACCAAATGCTTTCCTGACCAAAAGGCAGGAATTTTCCCTAGCTGTATTTTCATCAAAGCAATTAATATGAAGTCCATTAACAACCAGACGTTTCTGACTGCATACAACAAAAGTGTAGTGGTTGCCTACAATCAACTGAAGCCAACAGGATCCCTCTTCTGCTAAATTCCTTCTCCTAAAACCCAATTTCAGTGGGTTTTAGAAGAGGTTTTGGTGAATTCACTGCACAACATGTAGATTTTTTAGATTCCTCTTTTCTCTTAAGTATTTTAGTGCAGTTGTTGATTCCTGCACGATAGACCTGGCTCTTGAAACCTTTTCCTAGTGCCTTTACATTAAGTCTACCTTACCTTTGCTGCCACAGACGAATTGGGTTTCTCCAGCAAGTCCCAGAGCTTCTTCCTTTTCTCTGGGCAGCAGGTGTTATCAAACTCTTCCCCTTCTCTCTCTCGCATTGTCTCTGCCTCTCTCCTCAGCTCCTCGTTCATTTGCTCCTTCTTTTGATGGTATCTTGCCTGGCAGCAAGATTCTAAATAGATCTCATCAATCCCCCAGTAATCGAGCTCCTGGCCAAAGGAAAGAGCACACATTTCCTCCATCATATGTAGCTTCCCTGTCCTGTAGAAATTCAAAATGGAAGTGAAAGCTCCTGGGTGTCGGTCAAAAAAATATTCATTTTCATTTAGATTATAGTCATCACACACTTCTAGCAGAGATTCATGAGTATTGCAGTCTCTGAGCTTTCCTAATCGTGTCCTTGGAAGTCTGTCCAAAGTCCTCCACAAGACTTCATGGTTGAGCCCACCAACATTTATTTTAACTCTCCGTGAACAGGCCTTGCTCCTAATGATCTCTACTGGCTCCGGAGGCAGAGAAAGGTTAGACCTTGAAGACTTTTTGCTGATCCCTGGTGGAGCCTTCTCAGCCATTCTAAAACAGATGCAGTTGTAACACCAGAGTCTTTAGGACAATGAGCTTGGAGACTACAAATATTCGGGCAGAGTCCTCTTCAGACAGATAGATCCATTCCTGAAGCTAAAAAAGAAAAAAACAATTGGATATTGCAAAGTACAAACTATTCCCCAGTCTCTCCCTGTGTCTCTCTTTCTGCGCTTTCATAGGCAGATGAAAATTTAATAATGGTAATTTGCTCTCTATACAGTTGAGACTCTTTTGTGGCAGTATACAGCACCACCACAACAGCTAGCACAGACAAGAGCACTATGTTTAAGTGAAGGAAAAACTCACTGCAATTTCCGCACCCATGAAAATCAGCAGCGAGTTTGTACCGAGGATTTGGAAGGCAGGGAGGGTGGGAATTTTTTGGTTGTTTTCTTAACACCCCTTTCAGATGCAGCTAAATTAGCTTGGTCTGACTAGGTGCCAATTAATTTGGGAAGGGTGCTAATGGAAAGAATGTGTGATAACCATAAAGAAAAAGTAAGAGAGAGGCTAGCTTTCCTTTATTGAAAAACTTCAAATTTGGGAGGTAGTGAAATTGAACAGCATAGTCAGGGCATTTCAGAACCTCCTCATAATCAAAGCTCCAATCTCGATTTCACAGAATCCTAGAACTTTAGGGAGTGGAAGGGACCTTGAAAGATAATCTAGTCCAACCCCCCTGCCAGAGCAGGATCACCTAGACCAAGTCGCCCAGGAACATATCCAGGTGGGTTTTAAACACCTCCAGAGAAGTTCCTGCAAGGATGCTACAGTTCATAGCACAGAGAGCCATGGAGGCAAACCAAACCCTTGCAGAGAAGGGGAGGCATTACGCTTGTTTTACATGACAGCGTTTGGTGTCTTAGCAGCATCCTATGCTTCAGGAGTACAGGATTTTTGCCTGTCCTCATAACACAGATGATCCAATCTTTATTTAAATACAATGGGAATAACTCCTCCCACCCACACACTATATATTTCTATAGAAACCCATTCATCCCTTCTCCTCCCTCCCTCCTTCCCCTTCAACCTCTACAGCTAGTAGTCAATTTCACTAAATATTTAGGTGCCTAAATCTCACAGAACATTAGGGATTGGACAGGACCTCAAAAAATCATCTAGCCCAATCCCCCTGCCAGAGCAGGATCTAATCTGGGCTTTTAAATAAGGAAAAGAAAACAACCCCCAACAAACCACAAGATGATGCCCAGGTCCATAAAAGACATGTAGATGCTTAAGTCTGTCTGTAAAGTGGATCAGCAGGACATGAGGACATGCCATTCAACCAAGAGAGGATACAGAGGGTGTCAAATGCCGTAAGTTCAAGTGTTTCCTATGAAGTTCTCCATGTTCCAAATTAAAAATAGAATTTAAAAAAATAATCCAAAAGACCTTCTGATCTCTGTCAAGCTCCATTTTGGATTAAAATACTAAATATCCATTCTAAAGCCCCTTCAAAAACAGTTTACCTGTAGTAACTTTAAGACAATTGATAGGCAAAGAGGGCTGTGTTAAACATACTTGAGGCTATCGCTGAAAGCTGGGTTCAACTTGCCTAACGGATGAGTTAACATATTTTGGTCTTGACTGATTTTCCCCAGAGAAGCCTAATGAAAAGCCAGTACAAGGCTTAGAAGAGGGAACTGGAAAGCCAGCAGAAGTTTTGAGCAAAAGCAGATAACAGCAGATACTTTAGAAGCAAGCAAATGAAACAGCCAAACGTTTCTGAGGGCAAGAGGTGGGTAACAAGGAGACCTAGTGGCACTTAAATACCAATACAGGAAAGCTAATGCTGATGTACATGATGCTCTGAAACTCCTGAGTGGTCAGTGTGGGGTAACAGAAGTGTGTTTCCAAACGTCAGTCTCCCCGAGTGAATAGGAAGAGGCATCTACCAAGTGAAGTGACAAGGTAGGAACTAGTGAGTAAGCAGGAGGTTAATCCTGAGAACCAGGAGGGGCAACCCCATTCATGAGCATGTCTCACCCTTAAGGCAGGCAAGCCGGGAGAGGCCCCACTCTCCCTGGGTCTTGGGGAGAGCACAGAGGTGCACTGCAGCACAAGGCAGGGGTGGAAGAGGTGCCAGGGTGCTGCACAGAGGGGACCACAGCACCGTGGGTGCACCAGCATCACACAAAGGCCTGGGCCATGCCAAGTATTTAATACTCTCAGGTCACAAGACATGGACTAAGGTCTGTGCCCACGAGATCTCCCCTTTAGCATTATACTGTGAGCATGCAGGGTACACTACTTACTCCCTAACAAACTACTAAAATGTAGAGATGAAGTGTGGTTTTGGTGTTTGGGGGATTTTCTAATGCAATAAAATTCTACTCCCCGAGGTGTTTGGACAATAGATTAATTAGAAAGAAATTAATAATTAGCAGTGAACAGTAGAAAGCTGCTTCCTACAGAGTATTCATGCCAATAAAATTCAAATGCCATGAACGTTCAGAGAAAGCAATAAAAACTACGATGCATTTGACTAAATTTACTCATGAAAAATTACCTGCAGTAACTTTTCTGGTAATTAGTTTTAGAAAAATGAAATGGCATCAGGATCGGCCAGGTGAGGAAAACAGAACAAGGTACAGTGTATTGGCTACCTCACAGCGCAGGAGGAACATCAAAGACCACAGCAACAGGCTTAAGGAATGATGTGAATTGACTGGCCACAAACTACTGCAGAAGAGAATTCAAGTCTGCCAAAAGGCCACACTATGGGCAGTGTGTCTGTGTGAGAAATTCTCCTGCAGTACTTGCACCTGTGTAAATGTTTCTTGCAGTGTCGTTTTCCTGCACTGACTGCAAACAAGGCTCATTTTGCCTTAGACTCCAGGCTCTTTCTGGTCAATCTACTCTGTAAATCAGTCAATTGCTGCTATGTTTGAGCATCTGCCTCACAGCAATAAATCTGTAACTATGATGTTAATGAGGTAAACAGGGCAGAAAAAGGTTCCAAACCTCAAGACCTCTCATCTAATTACATCCAGTAACTCTCAACTGCAAATAGCCATACCAAAATGAACAAACACCACTCCAGCTCTCAGCACATTTAGAATGGACAATGTCAACTTGCTCAGGTTCAAAATTTGACCTACCTTACAAAAGTAAAAACCTGGTGGGGCATGTCCTCTAAACTCTAAATATCTAGTTAGAAAAACAAACAAATCCATTTCTCATTGCCAAGCAATAAAGAAATATAAGATTGATTTGTGGTCTTCTGCTGACAGGCCACCACTTTGTGCACACATGACCATAAACAATTGAAGCACATTCACACGGTATCAAGTTTGTACTCTGCAAATGTGAGACCACCACAGAATCACAGAACATTAGGGATTGGAAGGGACCTTGAAAGATCATCTAGTCCAATCCCCCTGCCACAGCAGGAGCACCTAGGCCAAGTCGCCCAGGAACATGTCCAGGCAGGTTTCTGATTAGTGGAAAGTCCTCCTAAGCAATATTACAATAAAACCATTTAAAAGCAACTACAAAAAGTTTTGCTTCAAGTTTGGTAAATTTAGAAACATTGATCACGACAACAATTCGTAAAGACCACAAACACACAAGAGGCAGTATAGCAGCCCACTGACTTCCCAGTCTGAAATCAATGACATGACAGTGTTCATTTAAGATTCAGAAGCCACCATCTCACAATTAGAAGCTGTCTGAAGATGTATGTGGCAGAGGGCATGATTCTTTTAGTCTGACAGGGGTCCTAATATTGTAGGGTAATTTCATCCAAGGCAAGATATCATTTCAGGAGGCAAATGTGGCCACTTGTGCTGCGCTTCTGCATGCCCTCTCCACATGCAAACCCAAAGCAAGGACTAAAATAGGTTGTTTACTGCAGTGTAAGAAATAAGTAATAGGAAGCATAAAAGATTCTTCTGAGAAAGTGAAATGCACCTTTTCTGTGCAGAACACCCTGCTTTTCAACAGAGGTAACAGCTGCTCACAGTATTATGCCACGTGTGACAAAGCAAACAGACATCAGAACTCAATGAAAACATTTCTCTTCCTAAAACTGTGGTCAAAGAGGGACACAACTGGCCAGCAGGTTACAATACGAGCTAATAATGCACAAGGAGGTGATTTGAATGTCTGCTTTTACAAGCTAACTTTTTATACACAAATAAAGAGTTGGAAGCCACAAATCTCATTCGTTTTGGTAAATCACTTCCGTAATTTTTCAGATGTGACCGATGTGATATGCGATGCTATACGCTAATTTCTTCAGCTTCTGTGATTGAAACCCTTTAATGGCATCCTTCTGTGCACCACGCTTCTGAAGCTACTGCAGTATGCAGAGGGGCACAAACCTAATACTTTCTGTGATGAAGAGGACTTGACGTTGAAGGCTTTTATTCAGAGTAAACAAATAACAGAACCACAAGACATTAGGGATTGGAAGGGGCCTTGAAAGGTCATCCAGTCCAATCCCCCTGCCACAGCAGGAGTGTTACACGAGAAAATGCAGTTCAACTTTTCATTAAGGTTGTCTTTACTCATAGCTGGCTAATGCTACCCATCCATTCAGAACCATACATGCTACCACTAACCTTTATAGCCCATATGGACTGCTCCAAAGGATGAAACAGTTTGAAACAGAAGCCATCTTTTTTAGAAGGCCTCTCAATGAGTTCACACGCGTTCAGGAGCACTGTTCCTACCCACTGGCCATTTTTGGGCGTTTTGTAAACAAGCAACACTCCTGGTTTCAGTACACACCACAGTTTGGTCCAGCTTTTCAAGGTGCCACGAATCTAGAAGATAAACAATTAGTTACATCTCAGTGAAGCCAAACCATTAACAAGATGAAAATTCTTTATTAGTTTTGTTTTCAAGCAAAGTTTATCTATCAAAAGTTTATCCAGTTTATCAAAGACAATACAAAAGTAAAATTTCATTGCACCCCTAAACCGTATCCAACACCTCATCTAAATGATCCTTAAACACATCCAGGGATGGCAACTCAACCACCTCCCTGGGAAGACCATTCCAGCGCCTGACGACCCTTTCTGTGAAAAATGTTTTCCTAATACCAAGTCTGAACCTGTAGCTTGATCCCATTCCCTCTTGTTCTATCACTGATTGCTTGTGAGAAGAGACCAGCACCAACCTCTCCACAGTGTTCTTTCAGGTAGTTGTGGAGAGTGATGAGGTCTCCTCTCAGCCTCCTCATTTTCAAACTAAAGAGCCCCAGCTCTTTCAGTCTTTCCTTACAAGATTTGTTCTCTAGCCCTGTCACCAGCTTGATGACTACTTGTTCTACAAATGGGTAGTTTGGAGACAGCCAGATACAGCAAATATGACAATTCATCTGAAAACTGGATAAATTTTCTTATCTGGAATGTATCACTAGCGTGACAGACAGGATAACACACGGAAACAGAAGTCCTCTGCAAACAGGGCAGACATCTGTTTGGATGGGTAATCACAACATAACTCAGATCTATTTGAATTTCTTAGACTGAAAAAACAAACCCTTAAAACAGCTTCAACCCATCTGTGAAATTTCAGATCCTTTCGAGCCCCTGAATTTGCGCATCTGATTAGACTGTCTGCATCAGCTCTGCCAACCCTGCATTTTAATTACTTCTATGTCTGTAGAGCTGAACACCTACTTGATCTACAAGCAAACATGCATTTGAGCCTGTTTAGACTGATCTTTGCAAAAACTGGAGAAACTTTTTCCAGACAAGCTATTGTTTGGAGCTAACTATAAAAACAGGTAAGTTTTCTGGTACAATTTCCAAGGAAGGCATTTACAAATTATATACAAATGTATCAATGGCACTACTGCTCATGACACTGACTACTAGCTTTGAAATAATCAATTCCTTGCCTTTGGTACCAGTATTAGAAGACAGTTAGTTCTTAAGAGAGGAAAGGAACGTTATCAGAAATACACAAAGAAGCCTGTATTGAACTATCTAACATCACGGAACCATTTAGTAGTGTTATATATGGAGCCCAACTTCAATTCAAAGTGTAAAATAAAGAGGACAATAAGAATTGTAAAACCAACCCATCTGCAGTTAATTCCTGTAACACACAAAATGAATGTGACTATAGTGACTGCTCTAAGGGGGAGCTAGGTTCCTCTATTATTCCCCTAGATTTAAGCACAGAGGCCCTGGCATGCAATTAGTGGTTGTGCTTGTAGAAGACGACTAACAACAATAAGAAGATGGAGCCTTTCCTGTTCTGGTCAGAAAGTAAGCAAGTTGTTGCGACATTTTCAACTCAGACTTCACATTTGGATTCTGACCTTCAACCAGTCGGCCATAACAATAACTGACGGGTCTGTGATTGTGCTAAGTAATTCTTTTGTAGCCCTCTTCTTCTCTTCCCTGTAATTTTTCTTTTGAACCTGTAAATAAACACACAAATATTTGCAATGTCACATCCATAAGCCACTAGTAAGAGCACAAAGTCCTCTGCCAATACAAGCTGAAAACACCCTGCAAAATTCAATTTCTAGTACAGATACAGCTTTAGAAGACAGTATTTGACTGCAAGGTGTGAACACAACTATTTCCTGCTCTCTCTCAAGAGCAGCTGTCTCTCAAGACACAGATTTTCAGATTCTTCTGCAATTTGCACTTAAGACTGAGGACTTTGAAACTCCTGTTAGAATCACAGGGGGAAACCAGCCAGAAAAAAGATCCTCCTCCCCTTCCTTGCCTGGTTTAAAGCACAAAACCAAAGATTAGATTAAGATTTGTCTTTACCCACCAATTACTTTCCCTTCCAGTAGAAATTACAGAGAATCACAGAACATTAGGGATTGGAAGGGACATCAAAAGATCATCTAGTCCAATCTCTCTGCCAGAGCAGGATCACCTAGATCATGTCGCACAAGAACATGTCCAGGCGGGTTTTTAAACACCTCCAGAGAAGGAGGCTCCAGAACCTTCCTGGGCAGCCTGTTACCCTCACAGTGAAGAATTCAATCCACCATTTCATTGCCTGTAGATGTCTTGATGTTCCTGACAGCTTGAATCACCCTATAGTCTTCTGAGACACCCTACAAGCTTGTGCCATCTTACAGATTGCACTGTAGAAGCCCACACTGAAGTAAAAGTACAGTAAGATCTGAAGAGAAACAACACCACAGCTTCTCACAATACTTAAATATTCCATAGGTCTCCTCACACTCCTGGCATTTTTGTCTTCTCATCAGAGAAGCAAAGAGACAGTAAAGAGTAAAACTATGTGAATGCATTTATAGTCTATGAGGAGTTACTGAGAAATTAGTTCACCTTGAGAGATTCTTTCTTTGTAAGCTTGCTTGCAGATAAAGTGATGTCCTTCTCAGAGCCATTGAAAAGCTTGGATTCAGACTGGAATTCAGAACACACACAATAAGTAAGTGTCAGTGATAGATACACAAGGATATATCACTGCTGCAGACACTTGGGAAAGCGTTTGAAGTGCACAGTTGTAACTTTTTTACTGACAGACATCTCTACTTAAAAGAGCAACACACAACCAAAACCAACACAGCTTGTAAGATGAGCTGTTCACCTATTTATGGAGTCTATCGTAAGGGTTTTACAGGAAAAGAGGTCTGAGATTCCTCCAGCAGCAGCTGAACAGTAGACATTTAGTCCATGTAGCCTGTTAGCTGGTATGCTGCAGTCTTGACTAGTCAGGCATTATTTTAGCAGAGGAAAAATCTGCTAAAGGACCTTCTGCAGAAGGATAATCCTGGTGTTGAAACACAAGAGTCATTCCCAGGACATACAAATTCCAGTGTCTTCACTTATATCTTGACAGCTCTTGCAAACAGATTGCTATAGAGGCACTTACCCTGTGACGCATGAAGGAAAACACTGCCTCTTCAACCTAGGATTCGGTAAATCATCAAGAGTACAAATGACCCCTAGCTGCATTTGTTCTGCTCCTTCCTCCCTAATCCCACGCTCTGATTACTTCACAGCTCATCTTCGAGAAGCTCACAGTGGCAAGAGACAGGGGAACGAGACTCAAGTTTGCTTGTGAAAGCCCCGTCCTTGTTCAGGGCAGAACAATGTGCTGCCTCAGCACCACACGATTTCTCCCTCTTGCCTCTTCCCACATCTCGTAAGGTTCAAAGTTTACGCCTTGGTATCTATTGCCTACTAGTTAAAAGGGAACTAGAGCCACCAAATATGCATCATGGGATACAGAGCTCTTTAAAAAACAACAGAGTCTGTCGTGGAGTCACGTCACCCCTCCTGAAAGTCACAAACACTGAGCACGTATCTACTATTTATAAACGTCAGATAAATGCGAAGAGCTGCATTTCACTGTGAGGTGAAATACAACCCTGATGTACCCAAAGCTCCTGTCTAGCAAAAAACCCCCAACAAAACCACCCAAAAACAAGTGAGAAAAGAAATAATCGATGTAGCCTTCTAAACTGTGCAAATTCAAGGACAATCAGGGAAAGCTGCTTCTCAAGCTGCTCAGGATTCCTGACTAGTGATTTGAAATCTCACACTGCACTGCAGAGCCTACTTGCAGAACTGCCACCTTGGACTGTTATGAAATGACAGTCTGAAAACACACAAGTTCTGAGCACACTTACTGCACCGGCAGAGTGCACTTTGAATGCACAAGCTGCTGAAACCAAAGGAATGAAAATTAAAGATTTACAAGTGGAACAAAGCAATTTAACTTTGAGCCTACTTTGACACCTTCAGTTCAGAGCTGAAGACTTTGTAAGAGTAAGATGGAGTCAGAAAGATATGAACAACAACTGAAAAAAGTTGTCTCAAAGTCATTTCAATGATGAGTAACTTCCGTGTAAGTCTTGGAAAACCAAAGGAAGCCTTCATTTTGTATTAAAGATATGCCTGTAGCGCTCAAAATGTATGCTTGCGGCTTGAAATTTAATTCCTCAGCCGAGAAGTTAAAGGAAATACAGTACTCCAAATGTAATAACAGAAGAGGGAAAAATGCTTATCGCTGTCACATAAGAAGAGGTAATGAACTCGTTATGCAAGCTATAACGAGCTACTTAAGCAAAACATTCATAAATATTCTAGTTGCTCGCTAGCAAAAAGCTAAGGCAATCTAAAGGTCATGCATATAAAAGCCCCAAACCAGTATCACAGGTTACACTTTTTCCTCACAGAATCACAGAACATTAGGGATTGGAAGGGACCTCAAAAGATCATTTAGTCCAATCCCCCTGCCACAGCAGGATCAC
>JAOXOE010000343.1:31929974-31970279 GCA_028565055.1 Phoeniculus purpureus | reverse complement strand
TTTGCCATCTGTAGCTTGTGGCTCTTCTCTGCTTTATTTATTTTTAGAGTAAAAATGTGATTCACACATAATCTTTTTGATCTAAATCCAGCCTGTTCTCCTCTTAGGTTTGCCTCAATGGCTTTGTGTGTTCACTTCAGGAACTAACTGCAGATGGCTTGGTTTGTCATTGAAGAGAGAGTCTTACCTGACCAGACAGGCATCTCTGAACACATGTTCCTTCAGTCTTCTTTTTATTGTCCTGACTGACATAAATTGTGATCTCCTTTAATGTCTCTTCTCTGGCCTTTTGCAGATGATACAGATGTCCAATCAATATAGAAATATCAATGTGGCTCTGTGGGCAACGACAGTGGAAAATGTAAGCAAACTTCTTGGGTAGCTCCTGATAAGATCCCCTTTCTGGAGGAGAAAAGGCTGAGAAGGATCTCATTAATGTCTGAGGGGTGGGTGTGAAGAGGAAGTGTCGGTCTTTTTTCAGTGGTGCCTAGTAACAGGAAAAGGAATAATGGGGATAAACTTGAACGCAGAAAGTTCTACCTCAACAGAGGAGAAACTTCCTTACTGTGAGGATGACAGAACCCTAGCACAGGTGACAGAGAGGTTGTGGAGCATCCTGCTCTGGAGACTTTCAAAACACTCGTGGATGCAGCCCTGTGTGACCTGTCCTAAGAGATCCTGGTCTGGCAGGAGGATTCAACTAGATTATATCTAGAGGTCCCTTCCAACCCCTAACATTCTGCGATTCCACTTTAATGCAAAAAAGCATCTGTAGGGCTGACCCAATGTCTCTGAGCACGATGATTTCTACATCTCATTGGACTTTATCTCAGACTTTCCAGGAAAGATCTTTATGATTTGTATTAAAGAGTATTGTCAGTGCTACTGTTCCCTGGATTTACAGTTCTGATGATGCCATCATGACCGATGACATTTAACACTGCAGATTCATCATATGAAATGCAGAGTTCATTTCATAGAGTGTATTGAGTTCAAACTGACCTCCAAAGATTGTCCAGTACAATGCCCTACAACAAGCAGGGCCATCACTCACCAGACCAGATTGTCTAGAGCCCCATTCAACTGACCTTGAATAGCTCCAGGGATGGGGTCTCCACCACCTCTCTGGGCAGCCTGTTCCAGGGATGCACCCCCTCAGATTCAAGAACTTTCTCCTCCTGTCCGGCCTCAATCAGACTGTGACTCCTTGTTCTATCATTCCAAGTAGACAAAAGCAACAGTTTGTTTCTCGATCTGAATAACATCTCTCTGCTTTGGAAGTCCTCAAGAAGCATCATGCTGCTCCACCTCAGCTCTTTAGGGACGTGCACAGGTATATTGCAAACTGCTGGTTTTGCTGAATCTAAAGAACACTGAAATGGGAGCTGTCTGGATCTTCCATCATCCGTACTGCAGCTGTTGTTTCTGAGACACAGAGAGCTCTTCCCATAATTTATTTTGTATTTTTGCAGAACTCCTTGACTCAGACCCTCCCTGGGGCCTTCTCTAGGACAGTTGCTTTTGTCATTCTTGGGACGAAGTGTATTGATTTTACATGCAGCGTGCAAGGGTGGTGATTTTGTTCTGTTCCTTTTACTGGAGTCTCATGATGTTCATCTTTCAACCTCTGAACTCTGTCTCTGCAAACAGGGAGTCTTTCAGACAGACATCTCTGTGCTGGAGAGGAAGCCTGCACTCAGCAGACGCTGTGTGTTTGAGGAAAACAGCTCAGCAAGCTGGCTGTACTGGGAAATTTGAACTGATCTCTTGACCTACAGCTTCTTCCTTCTGTAATCCCCATGAGGTGATTCAAAAGGAGGTAGCCCACTGATAGCCAGAAGTAAATTCCCTCTGGTAAAAGGGTCTGAAGCAGTGAACAAGTCCCTTCACTTAGCCAAATGGTGTCTAATCTGGCTCTGTGGGTTTAAGAGCTCTGTCTTGAATATTTGCCTCTTTACCTCTCTGTGCTGCAGCAGGACTTCCTCTTCCACTAGCCAAAAACTCCAGATAGGGTCCTCTACAGCTTTTTCTTCCCTTAGAAGTAGTTCAACAACAATTTAGAAGGGACTTTGTCCATTTGCCTTTTGAATCCTGGCAGCTGTTAACACGTAGGATGCAAAATGAAAATACTATTAAAAAGTGTCTTTTGTCTGTCCATTAAAAAAGTATTTCCAAGTGCAGGAAGGTTATAGTTTGGAAATTAGCTCTTCCAGAAGAAGTCCTTTTGTTTTTGTATAATGGTGTCTTAGGTAAGGCACTTACAAAAATGTCAGGTCGATCCTGGTACAGGTTAATGGATTCCAAATGTAAAGAGCTTTCAGGCTTTTTCTGCAGGGTGGTTTGGAATCAAACTTATATTTCGTAAAAGCTTAATCTTAAATGATAGATAGGTCGGGTGTTTTTTTGCCTGTTCAGCAAAATGTAAATGGTACTAGGTAATAGTAATAATCTATGAGAAAAAGCTTCTTCATTTTGCATTAGTGTATTGTAATAAATATGTGTAATAAATGAAGCATCTTTCTTGTGCTTTGTAGTATGTGAAAATAATGCCTCGAAGGAATGGTACAGAGAGAGATGAAGATGGTTGCAAGTAGTATCTTCTGTAAACATTTTGAAGGTGCTTGCACAGCAGACCCTAAAGAATACCAACAACAAAAGAGATATGCTGTGTTTTCCTCTGAGGTAAGATTAACACACGGTTAAGTACTAAATATCCATGAGCATATTAAAGGGAATATTTTTCTTCTTGGTGAAGGCTGAAGTTGAGCAACTAATGGTTACTGAGCTGTTCTCTAAAGCATTCATATTAAGCACAAGTCAAAATTTGTACTTAATGGGAACACAAGGGAGAGAGCATAAATGGAGAGGTTGGGATATTTTTTATTTCCTCATTGTAGTTGTGTGGTTATTTGAACTTCGACCAGCTGGGATTCAAACTAAGAATCTTCTGCTTGTAAGACTGTACATGGAACTCCATGGGAATGAGACAGCCCTGATATCCCTTTCCATAATCCTATTCACCAAAGGAACTTGTGGAATTTGGAACTGCATTGTTTTGGTAGCCACCATCTTTAGAAATTTGCTGCAGCTGGTTGTGTAACAGTCTCTCTCCAAGGTCACCAGTTGTTTGGGATGAGTGCTAGACAATCTTCTGTATCTATTTGTTTTCCTCCTTTTCTCTCTCTCAGTAGAGTGGGATTTGGTTTTCTTGGTGTTGGGAGCGTGGCACAACGGGTTTCACCCATTGTGGGAGAAGGAGGGAGGAAGAACACCATGTGGGGGGGTCAAAAGGCTCTGGCCCATGGATTTTCTATCTTTTAAAACCCCTTTTTCTACTTTTCTGTTAAGAAACTCCTTGTCTTTAGAACAAATTGCTGGATTTTGCTTTCAGCCCTGAGAGTGATGAGTAAAAGCCAGCACAAGTCGAAATGGTAATTGGTGTGGAGCAGCTCCTATGACCTGGAAGTCAGCATTTGTCTCTGCAGGTTGAAGTAGCAGTAAACCCATAATGAAAAAGGAGAAGCAAAAGAGTGTGGACAGACTCTCACTCCATTTCTCTACTACTATTTTACCAGCAGACTGTATTCCATAGTGTAAGGAGTCAACACTGTGGGAGGATGTCTAATGCTGGCTTATAAAGTTCTGTGCACTGCACAGGTAAAAAATGACTGTGTGCCATCTGAGAGTCTTCAGGAGATTTCTGGCCATTTTCATAGTGTAAAGACTTTTTGAAGGAACATCCAGCTGCAGAGTGTGCCAAATGGATGTGTATGTTCATAATAAATCATTGGTAGGGTATTGCTCAGTGAAAAAAAGAGCATAGTGCTCTCCTCTTCCAAATGAGGAAATGGACAAATGGAAACTACCTTGGGGCATCAGACCATCAGTCCAGTATTTTGTCTAGGAGTTGCCACAGCTAGCTTACTCAATGCCTAATATTCTCCCCACCAACAACAAAATGATGAAACAAATCCTCAGAGAAAAACTTGACTATCGGTATAGTTTTGTGTAAGTACCATTACATAGACATTGCTGTAAAATACGTGAAAAATATGTGTTAGATTTATGGCTGTGTCAGGAAACCCCACAGAGGAATTCAGAGAGGATCTTTTGGCCAAGGGCTTTTGACAAGGGCCTGTAGTGATAGGACAAGGGGCAATGGCCTGAAACTGTAAGAGGGGAGATTTAGATTGGGTATTAAGAAGCAGCTCTTCACCATAAGGGTGCTGAGGCACTTGAACCTATTGTTGGGGGAGGTTGTGGCTGTCCCCTCCCTGTATGTGTTCAAGTCCAGGTTGGATGGCGCTCTGGGCAACCTGGTCTGGAGAAAGGTGTCCCTGCCCATGTCAGAGGGGTTGGAGCTAGAAGATCTTCAAGGTCCCTTCCAGCCTAAACCATTCTATGATGAGACTCAGCAAGGAACTGAGTGTTGGTGGATGCTGAGATGTCCCCCAGCTTGTGGGATGGAATGTATAGCCTGTAGGAAAGGTAAGAACAAAGAGTGTGAGGCAAGCAGCCTGAATGGAACTTACATTACTCTTGTATTATGATGGATTTGTTTTGAAGAAGTGTATTGGGAAACTGTTCTGAGGAATAATGGATATGTAGTGACTACTGGTTCATTATCCCTCATTTAATGTTGGACTTCAAACCAATGAAGACCTTGAGAATGCAAGCTGTTTTCAATTAGGATGTGAAATCTGCACCACAGGGACATTACTCATTCTTGCAAAGGTTCCTGGCAACTCTGAAGTGTATTACTGTATATTAATAAACTAGTGAAGAAGTAGAACTAAACGAACATCTCACTTTCCAGGGGTTTGCAAATTTGATCTTTTCCTTTTGTCAAGGTCATTTCCATTTCTGGTGTTTTAGTTTAATGTGAAATTGACTGTGTCCCACCAAAAGTCCTATATATTGTAATTAAATCACCAGCAGGCACAGCAGTGGTTGGATGTATTTGGCAAGGAATATTGACACGGGTTTCTTGCAGCTACAACATGCATGTGTATAAAGTTCAGCAACATGAGTTCTTTGTCTCTAAACATTGTGCAATCAATATTCTATTACTGCAGTGCCAGCTCTGCTGCACTGCATTGTAGCTAAGTTAGTGTGTCAGGCTCGATGCAATGACCGAAGGAATTCTAATTTCTATCTATAAAATGCGTGTCTGCTGTTTATTGCAGCTGTAACAGCTCTGTTCCAGCACCTGTTGCTTCAGGTACTGCTTATGCCGTTTCATTACACAGGAATTTGGGAAGTTTCCATGTATTTTCCTGGAGGTTTCCTTTAGTAGTTATTTCATGAAAGCATCATGTGCTTCTTGCTGCTTGCGTCCAGTTATTGTTCTGTTTGTTCTGCTGTATGGGATGAAGATGTCTATGATGTCAGGAGCTCTGTTGCGCAGGCTACACTCAGACTGAAATTCTTATGATGAAAAGCCGAACAAAACCAAACCAAGAGGTTTGGGGATGAAAGAGATGAGCTGCAAAGTTGTTACAATGCACATTATTTAGGCAACAGGCACTGCAGGACATCACCCCTACTGTCATGGCAGGATGGGCTTTCTATAAATTTTACACAGGCAGCTGCCTGTAGTAGCAGAGTGTTGAAAAGTAGATGTTCCTTACCTCCTTTTTTTCCTTCTAAAAAGTCTTCTATTAATGCAATTCCTGCTGCTGTAATGATCCAAGGGAGAGGCTCCCTTTCCTGCCTCCTGCTTCCCACATAGTCCAACCACCTGGGAAAGGGGCTAGAGGGACCCATCTGAAGAACTGGGTGTGGAGTGGAGGAACTGCATAGTGGGACTTGGGGGAGAAAAGCTCCTGGAAGAGTAAAGAGGTGGAGAATTGTTTGTGTGTGACTGGATTTCAGAGGCTTTGTGAAATGTAGGTGACAGGAGGCTTCAGTCCCTGTGGAGGAAGAAAAAAGAGGAGAGTGCTGGGATGGGGTGGGAATTCGGGGCAGTTGATGTGACCCAAACAAATCCACAGAGTCACTCCCTCCTCCTTCTCTGATGGATCTGGACAACGACAGGTAGCACATCTTCTAATCCACATTTGCTTGTGAGAGCCATGAGAGTCAGTGTCAAAAGCCATATTGAAATGAGAGCATTTCAAACGTGGTACTTCTCTGCCTCTGACAACCATTACTCTGTCATAGGAAGAGAAAATACTGTCTTGATTCATTCTTGACTGTGATTTATGTCATTGTTAGTTTCTAAGGGCTTACATGCCAATTATAGTCTTCTGTTGAGGTCCTTTTTCCTAAGGTAGAAGAATGTCAACATTGCACTTCTCTTGTTTCCTGGAATATCTCTTCATCTTCCATGAGCTCTGTGTGATAACTGCTAATGCTTCTGAGTTTGTTCAGATACTACTTTTTCAGAGGTGAGAGTGAAAATCATTAGTCCCAATAGGTGTGAAAACGACTGATTTATCAAAGTGTTTTCTAGCCTGTTCTTAGAATAACAGAATCATAGACTGTACTGAGTTGGAAGGGACCTCCAAAGGCCATCCAGTCCAATTATCCTACAACAAGCAGAGCCATCGCTCACCAGAACATGTTGCCCACAACACCATCCAGCCTGACCTTGAATGGCTCCAGGGATGACGCCTCCACCACCTCCCTGAGAAGCCTGTTCCAGGGATCCCCCACCCTCAAATTCAAGAAGTTTTGCCTCCTGTCCAGCCTCAATCTGTCCTTTTGCACCTTCACACCATGATCCCCAATCCTATAATTTTCTGCCCTTGGGAATAGTCTTCCCCAGTCTTCTGATAGCCCCTTTAAGGGGTTGGAAGGTCACTAGACGGTCTCCCCAGAGTCTTTTCCTTTCCAGGCTGAACAACCCCAGCTGCCTCAGCCTGTCCATGTAGCAGAGGGGCTCCAGCCCTCTGAGAATTTTTGTGGTCTCTTTTGGACTTGCTCCAACAGGTCCTCATCCTCCTTGTGCTGAGGGCTCCAGAGCTGGATGCAGGACTCCAGGTGAGGTCTCACCAGGGCAAAGTAGAGGGCCAGAATGCCCTGTCTCAGTCTGCGGCAACACTTCTGCTGATGTAGTCCAGGATGCGGTCGCCCTTCTGGCCTGCAACTGCACATTGGTGGCTTGTGGCCGGCTTTTCATCCACTAGTACTCCCAGGTCTTTTTCCATAGGGCTGCTCTCCAGCAGGTCTCTCCCATCCTGTATTGATACTGCTGAATGCCCTGGACCAGCTGCAAGACTCTACACTTGGCTTTTTTGAACCTCTTGTGGTTTGCCTGGGCCCACTTCTCCAGCTTGTCCACGTCCCTCTAGATGATATCCTACCCCTTGGGCATAATGACTACACCCCCCAGCTTGGTCTTCCCTTGCTGCATCTGAGTTCTTACCCCTTTCTCAGTGTTGCTAAATTGTTGTACTAGCTGCCAGATGGGAGAGAAGCATTTGACTCTTTCTTGCCCCCATTGGACTACAAGTGCATATCTAACACAAACCCTTCCCTTGGCTTCCATTTTCAATACCCTTGTTTTCTCTTTTTGGATCTCATACTTGTGGCCTTGGACTTCAGTGTCTTTGCAATTTTTTCCTTTTGTTTGAACTCCCACCTATGAATTCTGCCTAAGTGACAGTTATCCTGCGATTTGGTTTTAACTGAAGGACTGATCGTCCATGTACCCACCCCTCTTTGGGTTACTCTGTTTTCTGCACTGGTGTAGTTTCCTTTTCTTTAAGGAACTTTACATTTAGCTGATCTTAGCTAGTGAGTCTCAGAATTTCTTAAAATTTACCTTTCTGTCTGCTATCTTCAATTATCTGGGCAGTTACCCGTGTCTATTGTTTTGCATATTCTGTCACCCAGCTTGTATTTCAGATGCAAGGTGATACCAACTGCTCTATTTCCCTGTACACTTCACCCCCTGCTTGGAATCATAAATGGTTCAGGTTGTATGACACATTTCAAGGTCATCTAATCCAACCCTCCTGCAACTAGATCAGGTCACTCAGAGCCCTGATTTTGAGTCATGTATTACCGCTCTGGGAAACTTGCTGCAGTGTTTTGCCACTCTCATCATGCAATTGTATTTCTTATGTCATCAGAACAAATTCATTTAAAAATCTATTGGAACCTTCTTTAAGTTTAAAACTGTTACCCCTTGTCCTGTCACAACAAGGCTTGCTAAGACGATTGCTTATAAGCTTATAAACTCATCTTGCTTATGAGCCCCCTTTAGGTTCTGAAAGGCTGCAATAAATTGACTCTGAAGCCATTTTTTCTCCAGCAGAACCACTCTCAGCCATTCTTCACAGGACATGTGCTTCAGCCCTCTGATCTTCATGGCCATCCTCTATACTCATTCCAACAGTTTCATGTCTGCCTTATGCTGAGGGCTTCAGAGTTGGACACAGTACTTCAAATGAGGTCTCACCAGGGCAGAGTAGAGGGGGGCAGTCATGTCCCTTGACTTGCTGGTCATATTTCTTTTGAGGCAGTCCATGATACCACTGACTTTCTGGGCTGTGAGATCACACTGTTGACTCATTCACCAGTACCTCCAAGACCTTCTTTGCTGGGCCGGTCTCACTCAAGACCATGCTCATGTTCTAGCCAAATGAACAAGCTCACTAGGTATTCTGCAGTAATTAAATCAGGTGTGTAATTACTTTAAGAATTTCTACTACTTCTTAGTAACTGCATTTCTTGTATTACTACATGGTCATCAAAACTCATTCCTCATAGCTTCATTCTGAATTAAACCTGTTCCCTAAAACAAGACCTCTTCTCCTTATCACTTTATTAAGTATCTGTTCATAGGATTCGAACCATTGTGTCATGTTTTTAAAATACTGAGATTCTGCTCTCTGGCAGTGTATAATTTATAGGCTCATGGAATGTATTAGGTTGGAAGGGACCTCCGAAGGTCATATAGTCTAAAACTCCTGCCGAGAGCAGGGACATCTTCAACCCCACTCTTGCTGGAGAACTAATTTCTAATAGTTAAAGAGGCAAGAGTGGGACTAGAAGTTTTAGTAGCACTCATTTGATGTTATCTATCTAAATAAGTTCATTTCAGCCCTCCTGTGCTCATGCTGCAGATAAAGCCTTTCTACCCTACCATCATTTCTTTATTTTTATCGATTCACTCACTTCACAGCACTGCTGAGGGAGAGAAAAACACCTATTTGCAATCTAATCAAGCAAACAAATATAATTATAGCTATCTTGAGTTTTCGTACTTGCAGTTGTCTTATCTGTCTTTGCCTTGATTGTTTTCGTGTTTGCTAATCATAAATTCCAAAAAGTGAACTTTAGCTGGAACCTCCTCCCTCCAAGCAGGTGCAAGACTAAATGCTTAAATAAAAAGGAAGATCAACACCAAAAGCTTCATAATTTTAAACTGGAGTTCATCTTGATGTTAGATGTCTGCACTAGGTGCCACAGGACACAGGCACTGGCTAATCTGCAGGAGTACCACAGTGACATTTTGTGTTTTATGTAGGTTCCATACAACTACCATTGAGCAGGACAACAGATTTTTCAGAATAATTTCTGGGGACAATCTTCCTAATTCTAATGTAATGAATAAAACAGACCATGCACTGTGCTCTGTCCCTCACAGTGTGGCTCTTCTATCCACATCTAATGTCACTTCTGTGCCAAGATGACCATGTTGTCTTCAAAATGTCTATGTGGACTAGTCTTAAGAATGTACTAACCCACAAATCATACCTATGATCCTCTGAATAATTAGAATAATAGAATCATAGAACAGTTTTGGTTGGAAGAGACCTTCAAGATCATCAAGTCTAACCTTTTCCTAGCCTAATCAGACTCAACCCCCTCCCTGGGCAGCTGTTCCAGTGCCTGAAAACCCTTTCAGGAAAGAAATTCCTCCTGACATCCAACCTGAACCTCCACTGGTGCAGCTTAAGGCCATTTCCCATCATCCCATCACTGGCCACTAGGGAGAACATACTGACCCCTGCCTCTCCACAACCTCCTTTCAAGTAGTTGTAGAGATCAACAAAGTGACCCCTCAATCTCCTCTTCTCAAGGCTAAACAGTCCCAGACACCTAGGAGTGTCAACTGGCATGAGACAAAGCAGGACAGGGGCACTCAAATTCATAGAATCACAGAACCATTAAGGTTGGAAGAGATCACCAGGATCATCCAGTTCAACCAACACCCCAACCCCACCCTGCCCACTAAACCCTGTTCCCCAGGGCCACATTTACTCACATTTGAACTCTCCCAGCGACAGCAACTTCCCTTCTCCTTGGGTATCCTGTTCCAAACTCTGACCACTCTGTCAGGGAAACATTTTCCCTGATGTCCAGATTCTTAAAGAAGATAGACAAGTGGACTAGGAAATGGCTTTTTTTGCATATAGATATTCAAGAAAATGTATCTCGTAAAGATGGTGATTGCTACTAGTAACATCCTTCCTGAATAGGAAAGCTACTTCTGCTGTTACAATGGAAAGAGTAATTTTAAATGGCTTCTACATTTTCTAAAAGTTTAACTCTTCACATAATTGGAAGACAATACTTTTCTTGGTAGAGTGGAAAATGTAGTGACAATTGCTACTTTAACAAAATTCAGTAGCTACAACTGCTTGTGATGGTGGTTGGTCTCTTCTCTCAGATCAGTGATGATAGGATGAGGGGAAATGGCCTCAAGTTGCATCAGGGGAGGTTTAAATTGGATGTTAGAAGGAAGTTCTTTACTGAGAGGGTGGTTAGATGCTGGAATGGATTGCCCAGGGAGGTGGTGATGTCACCGTCCCTGGATGTGTTTAAGGAATGAGTGGACACGACGCTTGGGGGATCTGGTCCAGCAGTTAGATACTAGGATAACGGTTGGACTCGATGACCCTGGAGGTCCTTTCCAGCCATGATGATTCTGTGATTCTGTGAATTCATAGTCAAAAAGAGAAGAAACTGCTGTTTCTCGTGTCAGAGAATGTCTATTTGATACAGAGTACAAGTTACAGAAGAGTCTGGACTAACGGGATCCAGCAGTGTTCTGTTTGGCCTAGTAGTTAGAAGGACACACAGGATCTAGCTCTGTTTTAAACCTATTTTTGTGAGGAATGACTGAACCGATCGCTCCATCTTGCACGTGCAGCATTATTTTGTTTTATGCTTCAGGGATGGGCACATGGGGTGGCACAGTCCCAAGGCAGAGCTGGCTGCTGGTGACACTGCAGGTGTGACACTGGATAGACCTCAGCGTGCACAACAGTGTTTCTAATGTTTATAGTTCTGAATGGATTTGTTGAAAACATAAATAAAAAGAAATGTGAGTCTCTCCTATGTCTTCAGGATAGATAGGGCAGAGGGCAGACTTGTTTAATTTTATGAAGCTAAATAGGAAGGCAAGGGTTGGTATCTCTCTATTTCAGGTGACTGCTTAATTCCTAAAAGCAGTTTTCAGGAGTTGTAATCATTACAAAAATAATTGCCAGTGTTGGAATTTTTTTCCTCATTATAGAATATAGTTTGACGTCTTACAATTGAAAGGATAGACTGTTTCGGGATAGGCTCCAATCTCCACAGATTCAGCAATTCTGGTTTAGACAGCTCACGTTCATGGAGATTCCTGAGGTGGGACTTGTGAGGATCATGGTACAGAGTTATTTCCCAGCTGCTGGGGTCTTGTGTGTGATTAGTGTTTCAGGAAGAGCTACACTTAAATCTTACTTCTGAACAAGATGATATGATTTTTGTCAGGTGAGGGATGGGGATCCCTGTGCTAGTAAGCAAGAGCCCATTGTATGGATTAGGTGTTGCTGCAGAAGGTGCCCATGAGAGACGGTCAAGATGAGATCTCTGAGTCACAAGGCAGAAACATCAGTCCTAACTCAATATGGTGAAAAGCATGGTTGTAGTTTGACAATTATACAAAGTTTCAGGTAGAGCTTTTTCATACTGAATAGCTTGATTCATAGATGCAATGAGGTACAACAACCAAACCTAGACGTTAAAATTCAAAAGCAAAATTTGGTTAGATGCTCATCAGTAGAAGTTGTGGTTCTATTTCTGTCTAGGTCTTGCAGCAACATCTGACAGATCCCAAAGAACTTAATGAGACAGGCATATGTCATCAAGGGGAATGTTATAAAGATAGCAAGCTGTGAAAATAAATCTCACATTTTCTCTCTGCCTCTTCTTTACACCAATGTTCAGGCTTAGCCTATTGTTCAGCTGGAATACGGATGAAGCTCTGGGGTAGCCAGAAATGTCTGAGTTCCAAGAGGTCCCTTCCAAGCAACTCTGTTGGCTTAGTCCTGGCTTCTCTCAACAGCTGGAGAAGAACATGAATTTGAGCTATAGATAAATACAACCCAGTAGTTTGCAGGATCTGGTGGAAATTATTTTGAGTCTGTGAAATTCAAGAGTGTAGGTTTGTGTTGCAAATCAGGTCTGGTTTAATTTAATGAACTGGTACTAACAAGCTTCACCTTCCACATCTCTCACTGTCTCTCAGCTCTGTGATATTCATTAAAAAGAATATATGCAAATTTTAGCAACATAAACAGAATTTAAAATAAGGGCTAGCATGACAAACAGTCAAAAAAGCTTTCTGGTTTCTCTTCAGGTCGAGTCCTCTGTTTGCTCTCTTCTCTCCTCTAGTTTGTCCTTTAAAATGCTGCAGCCACACTGATTAGAAATAAAAAGTCACAACGTCATTGCACTGAGAAGAACTTTCCTGGTGGTATCCCATAAAACAGACCTTAGTGGGTGGCTCAGACCCCACCTCTGAGGTCAGAAGTAACTGCCCTCTCTGTCTGAAGCCAAACCTTTTCTTGTTCATCGAGAACTCTTCCTGGTAAAACAGAGGAGCAGATGCCATTCCCTTTCGCTGCTTCTCTAGGCAAAGTGTAAGCCTTGGTGCACTTGGCAGTGAATTCCATTAAATGTTTTCGTGTGCTGAAGTTGTTTAATCTGTTGACCTTTTCTCAACGTCAGCACTTGGCCCAACCAGAGTTCTACGTGCTGGATGGGCAGCGCAAGTGGAGAGCACGTGCTGTACGTCTGAGCTTTGTCTTTTGTTGTGACTGTGTCCTGTTTCTTTCTTCCCCTTTTACCTGGTCAGTCTCTCTTCCTCTGTCACTTCTTGGCCTTTCAGAGGTGTTACAGCAGTGAAAGCTCTTTCTATGAGAGATCAGGAGCTCTGTTGCATTTGCAGCCTTTTTTTTGTTTCTTACCTTTAAGAGTTCGTGCAGTCGTCCTATCACAAACCGTTGCCATCTTTGGATGGTGACAATAAACAATAGACAGAAAAATCCCTTCTATATTCCAAGTCCCAGGGAAGCAAGACTTGATGCCTTGTAGTCATGGCCTTGAGCACCAAAGGGTCTACAGTCTTCTGCGGTTTAGTCCCTAGTCCAAGTGAGCTCTGACCTCTTCCTGGGCTGAAGGGAGTCAGCAACACAGTGCTGACACCAAAACCAGAATATCAAATGTATGTCTAGAAGGACCAAATAATATTTAACTTGAGAGACATGGGAGGATGGGGATAGAGAAAAAGAGCTGGAGGTACCAAGCTTGTGGACAATTCAAAATGCGTTGGCCTTGCTTTTTCTCAGTTAAAAACATAGTGATTTAAACCTTTCTTTTCTGCACAAATAATTAAAAAAATTAATTCCTTATTGAATTTTATTAAATGGTAGGTTGTACGTTGTCTTATTTTACCCAGAAAGAACTATAGCAAAGTAGAAATTTGAGCTTAGGCACTATTCTTGTTTAGGTGAATAATTCTTTCTCCTGCTTTGCATGCCTGGAACTAATGTGGCATTAAGTATATTCTAATTTTAAAGAATTTAATACATGCATAATCTGCTTTACAAGCAGAGATTAGATTTTTTTTTTCATATTGAAATAAATTGGGACAACTGAGCAGCATAACTTAGGGCACGTTCATTCCAACAAAATAGGGGGAAAAAATCTTTCAATTCTTTTAACGCTGTTTTTAAAGCATTGATACCCCAGACTTTAAAGAGAATCGTGTGAAGCTTTCATTGAAAAGGACGGTGATTTGAAAAGAAAAACTAAGGCAATACAATTAAACCCTTGTATTAATTGGTTTCAATATTTTAAAAGAGGCACTTATAGGCAATTCATAACACCTGATTTCCTGCAGAATCATTTGTTAAAAGTAAGAACAACCTCTCAGCTTTGGGAGGTTTTCAGAAATATTCAGCAAAGTGAGATGCCTTTGTGTGGGGGTTGCAGCTGGATTGGACTCCCAGCAAGGGGCAGAGCGTTTACCTCTGAAAATAAATTCCCTTAGAAAATTATACCAAGTTCAACATCTAGAAAAATGGGGCTGGAGGGGGTGGTGGTGCATCACAAGGATTTTTACAAACACTCCACAGCCTCCTCTGTTCCCGCTGCATCCTTTTGTTCACTATTTCTGTAACAGAAGTAGGTATTAAAGCTTATGGGCAGAAAATTAAGTCTGAAAACTCAGAATTGACCCATTTTTTTAGTGGTGGGATGTGGGTAAATCCCACCAGGCTCAGGAGCAACGCACGCTTTAAATATGGGAGTAGTGTCAGGGAGCTGATGTACACCATGACTTCTTTCTACACCACTCAAAATTCTGTTCAAAATAAAACAAACATGTTCCTCTCGCAAATAATTCAAAATTATTTGTTCTTCAGTGTTTGAGAGAGTCTTGGGTTACTCCTGAAGAGACTCAGTCAGCGGGTGAGCCTTTTCCAGCGTGTACCTCTTTCATTTATGCCATCTCTCTCTTATCAAATTAACACATAAAAAGCTGTCATAACAATTTCACATATTTTTTCACCCAAGTGACCTTCTGTAAAGCAGATCTTTGCCGAGGAATAACATTATGGCCCTAATCCTGTTTTCTCCGATGTCCTTCGCGGACTAGCAAGTAAATACACTTGTTTCTGTCTCGCAGAAGTCACAAACCAGACCCTGACCCTACTCTTCCTCACACACGAGTGTCTACAGACACAGCTACATAAACATCAGCAAGATCGCAAACAAGACACTGCGCGTCCTAATTCGCTTCCCCACTGAAAGCCGACAAAGTCCATGTGAGATTTGCTGTGCGCTTCCTTCTGTGCTGTTTGGTCGCTTTAGCGGTAGATACTTGTAACTCCACTGTGTTTAGGTCAAGTATAGGAGAATTTTGGATGCAAAGCAGTTTCATACTGTATCGCCATCCTACGAATCCTGACCTCACAGGATTCCTAATGTTTCCCCCTAACATTTCACAAAGAAAAGGTTGTCACAGTTCAAGAAGATATGAAATATTTTCAAAATGCCATGGCAGTGCTTCGATGAGATGGACAAATGGGGGAAGTTAGTGACGTTGAGCAGTTTTGGGACGAGAAATTACTTTTGGAGAGAACAGAAGTGAGAGCCAGAAATAGGCAGAGATGGTCCCTCAGCGCCAGTGCCTGGCTAAGGATTTGTTGTACAACTCTTATATTCAAGGAACACCGATTTACTTTTTGAATAGTCATGGAATCACAGTTATTTCCCCTTCCAAACTAGGTTTCAGTGGGAACATACCTGTTTCCAAATAGGAGTAGCTCTTGTCTGTTCTGGGATCTTTATGCCTCTCGTGGGAAAAGTGCCACATACCGTGTACCAAAAATGATAACTTGAATGGATTAAGAAAAAAAGATCACGGATGAAGTGGGGATGTGCTTTTATCTTTGGTCTTTCACACATAGAATTGGGTAGTACGGTTTCAACGCGTATATGTGCATCGAGTAATGCGATTTATAACCAGATTTGCAATTTGAAATAAAAAAGGGACTTGGAAAGGAGATCCTAAACCTCTTTAAATACATTGCTCTACTTTTTCATGCCGAAACCACTTGACCCATGCAATACTGAGTTCTTTACCCTTACAAATAAATGTAAGGCTTAATACTTAACACGCACTAGAAACGTTCAAGAGCTGCTAAAGTTATCTAAATAGTATAAAGGGAGGAAAAAATAATAAACTGCTTCAGCAGCACCAACAAAAACAAACCACCTGCTTCCATGCAAAGTATTCTTGGGAGAGGAGCTGTTTTTATGAACTAGAGAAAAACCAGGGGGAAGAAAGCTGCTCAAAAGACACCAATACGTTACTCTGAACTATATTTATAAAGTATTAAATATCTGTCTGCTAGAATGGAAAAAACACAATATTTTTATGAGACATACTTATCAATCATTGTCAAAACATTTACTGAAGCTTGAGGTAAACATTTGCAGCCACACTGAGCAAACAATCGTTGCTATACTCATTTTTCCACATTAATAGTAAAAATTGCTATTTCCTCCAAAATTTTATTTCAGTCAGAAACGTGTATATTTCTTAGTCGTATATATGCTAATGTTGTTCTGGATCCAGACAGGATTCCTGGGTTTGGTTTGTGGACTTTTGAAAATGGACTTTTTTCTTAATGTACTGCTGATACATCACAAACTAAGGCTGCTGCATGCTTGTGCATTGGCAGGCTGGTGGGTGTTGCAGACTGGGTGCTTTTAATTAGATCAGCAGATTACTAGAGTCTAAAATCACTGCATCAATTCAAAATTCAGCCGTCACGTGATAGAAGGTACCGATGTGACATGGCCATTTCCTTTTAAATGCTAAATTGTTATTCCATCAGTGGAGCAACTTCTTCAAAACCCAACTTTTAAATGAAATACCAAAATGTGCACAGCAGAAGCGTCCTCATAAAGATAATATTTTTCCAAAATTAGTATCTTAATTAATACCTTTCTGGTATGTTGATACAGGAGTATGCACTGCACAGATACACAACAAATATTTTAGATTATGTGCAGAACGAATACTAGCTGCAAAATACGGTTTTGATGCCCCCCGGACGTGTGAGGTGGTTGAATACGGGGCGTTAAAATGTCTGAGGGGTTTATGAAAGTTTTTCATACTACTGCTGTGGTTTCATCGCAAATCTGAGAGAGGTTTAACCTCTACAGTGAATCGTTCTGAAAGTAAATAAATCACAAAACACACTAAAGCTCTTTGCCAACAAAAGAGCTTTCATTGCCAAAACCCCCCCAAATCTTTTCCTACAGTAATCTTTGTTTTATACGCCTCTTAGTGAAGTGTTCTGTGGAACAGAAATGGCTACTTGTGGCCAACAGAAATTCTGTTCTGTAATTAAAAATTGAACAATATTATGTTTGGTATTTTATATCTAAAAGACTATCAAGTATCACAGAGGTAGTGTTTGGTTTTGAACACCAAATAGCTGAAGTCCTGACTGTAAGCAGAAAGCGGCATTCTGAATATTAGTGAATGCTTAGAGGAAAAAAACAATATCCTGACTTAGACATAGGATTTATAGAGCTACAGCTAATTATTTTCAAAGCAGTGATTATTAAGTGTCCATTTTCATGTCATCATCGATAACAGGTGCAGTCGTACTCCGGCCCCCTGCCACTCCGTTTAATACAAGTGTGTCCTGGTGTAGGAAGCAGCTCCTCATACTTATCCCTTAATGGTGAATGATTTCCTTCCCTCTTGCTGAAGACACTTTGCACCCAATATTCTCAAATCCTCTCATGCTACCGGCTGACAGATAAGTGTCCGGTAGGTTATGGTGACACGTAGATGCTCTCTGGAAGATACACAGAAGATAACTGGATCCTTTCTTGCCTGTAAATCAGATAAAACACACGAACGAAGAGATCTGCTTGTAAAAACAAACATATTTTTACATTTCAGTAAACCAGCACACTCTGAGAACACGATGCACAGCAAGGAACCTCTGAGTTTGCAGAAAGGGTTGGAAAATTAGATGTAGTTTCCTTGTTAATTCTAGGATTCTTCGAAATGCAAAAGCAGGATCTGTTGTTACAGCAGTTAGTACCTGTAACTTGTGCTGGTTTTCACCCATTTCTGTAGTTTTGATGTTTAATTGTGTTTCCAAGCCAGACCCCAGTTTGTCCTGATTCATGGCTTAGGAGGAGCAGCTGATTAATCCCATGTCAACAGTCTTGACCCTATGCAGACAACAGAACTGTGCAAGTCCCGCATACCAATACATCAAGGGTACGACTGCTTATTTGCTCTGGTTTGTAAGATCTATAAATCACCCGCAAGTGCAGAGTCAGTTAGGACTGTGTGGTGCAGACATTATCCCCTTTTTTGCTTCTTACTTGCTAAATGTGTTTGTTTTGTTTAAAATATTTTTGGGTAAAGTGACCATTGTGTTACTACCACTTCGTGCCATGTGCTGCAAGAAGAACAACATATATTTATTTGCTGCTTTAGGCTCATCTTTTCATGAACTGCGAGATCTGTACAGTGCAGCCGCCCCATAAAGCAAAGACACCTCAGTGCCTTCCATAGCACTCCTAAAGGTTGTGGCTCAGTGCTGCAAGCACTGAGTCCTCTGAGTAGGCTTTACTCTTCTGAGAAGGTCTAATAGCTTCAGCTCATTTATCCTAATGAAGTCTTGCAGAATTGGGTCCTCCCAGCAAGGTTATTTTTGGTTTTGCAGGGTGTAAGGATTACAGGATATCCTTTTAATTGTTTAATGTTGGAAAGGGTTCCAGTTCTGCCACAAATGAGTATTAGAACATTGTTCTTCCACTAATGCTTTTGCTGAAGGATGAATGTAGAGCATCTGATTTGTATTAGTCTGTCTGAAATTGCTGGGTAAAGTGGATGGAATAAAACACACGAGGCTCTTAACACGCGGTCACAGGCGAAAGAGAACAGAGTGTGCACAATTTCATTCCGAGTAGCGAAGCGCCAAGCCAGTTTGAAAATACTAATGACATTTTAAATGTGAAGGTGTGTGTTTCTACAGGGTAGCTCCAGGAAAACAGCAACAACGACCCGTTGATTATCGTAAACGCGCAGTGCTAGGTAAAAAAACCAAGCCCAACAAACCAGCAGCAGAAAAGGTACACAACTAAATAAAGCCAAAATCTGTGGAAACCTTCTCATGTAAACTGCATAGCAGCTCTTCAAATGGCCCCTTTCTGTCATCCACTGTAACCATCACATTCCCATTTCTGCTGCAGTCAGGTGAACTGTCAAAGAGCTCTTACGGTTGGCTGCATAGAATTCCGAGGAAAAACAAATCTCTGCAATTTTCTCTTTGGACAATAAATGGTTCTTTTGGTGCCTTTAGGTTTTCCTAAACAGTTTTGGTAAAGGAAAAAAAAAAGGGTTTAATTTTTTCCTTTTTTTTTCTCCTTTCTTCTCTGTGCATGCGATAATGCGAGGGGCTGTGTTTGGGCTGAAACCTTTACGGGGAATGTGTAGCTCTTTGATGGAGGCACATTAGCATTCCAGTACATGGGTAAGATTTATGTATTTTTTTTTTTCCCCCCCTTTTCTGATACGTAACGTAACTTTGAGTAGATGCTTTAAGGTGGTGTTATGGCACGTTAGATTTTTAGCGTGGGGGCTTCTTGCACCGTTAAAGGAATGGGTCCACACCCAGCAGAGCAACAAAACGTTATGCACAAAGGCAAAAATCCCTCGGTTTCTTCTTAAAATTTACCGGTAACAACCCTCAAATATTTAAATGCATTTTAGCCTTTCCTACCTGTTTAAAATACTGCATGCTCAGTAGTGAGTGCGTTATTGTGCTGTGTAATGCTGCGTCCTCCGATAAGCCTTTATCTCATAAATAAAAAAGACGTGTAAATGATGTGTTGCTGAAAGGTGTGTGGGGCTTTTCTTTCCTTTGGAGACGCACGCTTTGCCCATTTGGATGAGGTATGTTGGTATGAGCAAAATGAGACTTTGATTATGTCTTTTTCACGTACTTAATAAACATGTGGCTGTCAGGAAACCACAACGAGGTTTCTTGCCGCTTGTTTTCGTCAGCTGTAAAAAAAATTAATGTTTCAGGACTGACCTTTGCTCTGTTGAGTCATCTCCCTGACTTTTTAGTTCAATTTGCCTTACCGATCAGGTATATAAACTGGATTTTTTTGTGTCCTTAGACAAAGGGCAAAAGACAACTAATCACTTTAATTTTTTTAAGCTGAGTTTTTTTCGGTTTTATATCTTTAGTGTGGGATTTTGCTAAAATCGGAGACTATTTGAATTAAAAGAAAGCAGTCCTAGATTTTAAGTATAAAGCTCTCACTTCAGCACTGGATTTCCTCGTAGCAATTGTCTGTTTGGCAACTGTTAAATAAGACATTATTTATATTTAAGTCGGAGCAGATTGTAAGCTGCTTTCAAAAATGAAAATAAGACTTCTATGAGGCACCTCTTCGTGCGAAAGGCTTTGTTAACTCTCTTCCACATAGGTACCACTACACCTCCCTATACAGTTGTTAAAGGTTAAATAAGTTTGTCTTCCACAGTGTTCCCATTTCTGATAGAAACCTTCATTTGGAAACACCATCACAAAAAAAATAACAACCAAATGCAGAGTAGCTATAGAGATCCCAAGCCCTCAGCTTGCTCTTGCTGTTTTCTATAGATGGGGTTAAAGGAGAAGAGTTTTGCTGTGTGTTAATCTGGTGATTCTTCCTGCTTTCATTTCCCCTGTGGAGGATGTAACATCTACAAAGATGCTTGAATTTAAAAATACCTTTTTTTTCCGTAGTTTTAGTTTGGCAAATTCCCTTTGCGAGCTCATTCTGTGCTTTGTTTATAAACAGACTATAATTCACTTCTGCCTATCTGCTAGACTGGACAAATCAAGGTGACAATCCATGGTTAACTCTGTCAGGCCCTTTGTCCTGCTGCTTCTGTGGATTGAAATACAATGGGAGCAAAGTGGAATATATAAGGGTCCAGCTGCCTTGTTGTGACAGCGCGGCCCCGGATCCCAGCACCCATCGATAGCCAGTCCATGAGGTGACAGTGCAAATCGTGTGAAATAAAAAATCATGTTATGGGGGGGTGGAAAGGAGGCTTGCCTCGGAATATAGAGCCACATCAAAGGCTCTGCTTTTGGTGCAGTTGCTCCATTCAGCTGTAGATCCTGTTTTGCTTGGGGTTTTTTTTTTTTTTTAAGCCATGGTGTGTTTCTAAGGGAAGCAGGTAGGCTCCTGCATCTAAAATCCCCTATGGGGTCTGCTTATAGGGCTCTGTATTGATGTTACTTTTAAGGCAGTTTATATTTCACAGAACTATGCAATTAATCACCTTTACCACGTTGCTGTGACTGGCGACAGCAGCGTTATTTAATTAAATTGGAAATTATTGTACAGTAAATACTGGCTTCCAACTAGCTGGTCCAAATGAAATGTTAGGGTTCTATTTCTTACCCATGGTGTTTCCAATTTAAACCTTCACCCGAAAGGTTACACTTCACGGGCTGAAAGCGGTTTTTGTGTTCTAACTGTTGCTAAACCCAAAGCTCAACTGTGTGTACGTGAGTCCTGCTCATCGACAGGCTGCAGAAGTGTCTGTGCACATCTTCTGTGTTTCTTGTGTCCCGTTTCACGTTAGCAATTTTGTGACGGGTGCTCCTTAAGCACCATTTTTTCCCCTGCGTACAGTCACGTCAGCCTAGAGCTGCTTTTGCCAAAAAAAAAAGGAAAAAAGCTCTTTCCTCCATTTTGTTTCAGCCTAGTAATCAAGCAATTAGCCCACAAAATGGAGGTGCTCCACGCCACATCCTCCTCTTACTTGGGGTGGGCTTCACCTGCCTGCAAGCAGAACTCTTTGCCACCAAGCCAGTGAAATCAGAAAAGCCATCTCATGGTGGCTTGTCAGTGGCCACTGCTTCGCGGGGGACCTGGGGAGGAGGGAGCCCTTCCCAGTGGGATCACTGGAGAATTAACGTGCGGCACGTGTGCTACCTGCACATTCTGCACCAGCTCCATCTCCAGCCCTTCGTGCTCCCTCGCTTTATAATGACCTCAAAACAGATGATGGGCTCAACTTTAAATGGTGGGAACTTAGTTGCTTTTTACCTCATCTGGTTTTTTTTTTTTCTCAAAAATAAAAGAAAGAAGGAACCAACCCAATCCAACAACACCATTTGTTTTCTGTTACAGCTTTCCACAGACAATTCACAACATGTCTAGCAAGGAATCAGACCAGAAATACTGTCTCACTCCTATCGTATATAGAATACAGCTTCTGAATACGGGGGAAAATCTGTCATCCGTTAAGTGCAGCTCAGGTCTTCTGTGTGAAAAACCTCTTTTTTTTTTTTTTAATGCAGCGCTGCCGTGTCGGCACTTTTTTGAAATTGCATATTTATCAGGTTATGAATTATGTATGAGTGGGGAAGGGAGGGGGAGGACTGGAAGGGGAAGGAAGAGTGAGAAAACATATGCTTGGGCTGAGGAATACCTTAAATGAATCCACTGCCAAGTCTTTTAGAAGACTACTTGTACTTATTCTCTTTTTGTTTTGTTTCTCTTGATCGTTTGCTCTTCGCACCACAGCGCTGGGCGGGCTCATTTGGCTTTTTTAGGGATTGGGTGAAACGCTCCCCACGAGTCGGAAGACTTTAAATAGAGCATTTCTTCGACTTCTAAAGTACAGGGTGTTTAATAAATATTAATCCTTCATCTGTCAGACTGAATTATTGTCAGAAAGGCGGCTGATAGATTGCGGATTAATGACATGTTTCATAAATTAAAAATGAACTATCAGCAGAATGTCCAAAGTAAGGGATCAAGAGTGGCCCTGATTTGTACCTTAGACCAGTTGAATATCCCATCTGTGTCAGACCTGAGGTCAGATTGCTGCAAGAAACCAAACCAACCCTCTCTCCCTGCTGCAAACACACCTCCTGCTCTTAAGGCACCAGGATCTACCACCCAGATCCTTTCTTCTTAAAGATCTGCCTGTACCGAAATAGCAAGGCTGTCTGAAACAGCCACCAGATAATTTGATTAAGATGGAGCTGGATCCTTTTTGTTTTGTTTTGCAATTTTAGAGGAGAATTGGAGGAGGTGGAGTAATTTCTGTTCAAGTATCCCACATCGTGTTTTCCCCCACCAGGAAGCGGAGACACGGGGTGTTACAGTGGTAAACAGTAAAAATGGAGGCTGCTCCCTCACAAGCAGCACAGGACTTCCAAAATACATTAAGTATTAGAGGAAATATGTTTGTGTAAACCGAGTAGCAGTCGTTTAATACAAGGTGATGGGATTTTTAGGAGAGGCTAACGCATGTCAAAAAATATCGTGTATAGCCTTTAATCAAACCCATGAGCCTCAGCTGAATGATTGCTCGTAAAGCTGATTTTACTGTATTTTCTAATTCATTAAAAGAAAATCTCTCTCTCTCCCTGCCCTTCCTCCTCTTTTTTTTTTGCTTTTGTGATTATTAATGAAAAACAAAGTTTAATTTGTGTAAGATCTGATCTTTTTTTGGGGTGGCTGAATCGAGCAAGCAGGTTTTTGAGGGGGCTGTTCTTTCTCTCGGCACAGAGGTGCACAATACGAAACTGGGCTAGCAGTGTATAAAAATGTTTAGCTTAATCACTCCCTAATGACAGCGACTTATGTCCTTAGTGCAGTCGATTTGTTTCCTGGGTTTTAAAAGTAGATTATTTCCATGGTGCAGGCTTAGTGTAAGCTGTTGAGAAACCACAAGCACTGCACTTCAGCCTGAGTTTGGGACATTCGCCAAGGGTAATCTGATTAAAAGGGCATTTTTTTTTTTTAACAACATCGTGGTGCTTTGAAAATTCTGTGCAGCCAGATAGAGTTGGGCCAAAAAAAAGGCTTTTTTATTTTTTCAAAGCTAACAGTTTTTTTCCTGAGCAGAATTAAAAGCGTGATAAGCAGCATCACTGGAAAATGATTCTCTTGAACAGTCTTGCAACTGGATAAACAAAGCATCCTTAGTAACACATCTGTTACAGACCCACGAGCAAATTCATGATCTATTTAATGCAGGGTTTTTGCTTGTTTGTTCTGCCTTTAATCACATTTGCTCGCTGCATAGGTGTGAGGTTCTGGGGCCTCGCTTTATCTATAAGAAGGAAACCGCTTCCCTTTTTCTTACTGCAGCCTTTCTCTTCCGTGATGTGACATTTATAAATGTTCTCCGCTGTGTGCGTGGTTATTTGTGATGGGCTTCGAGAAGCAGCGTTGGGTACCACATTCCTGAGAAGTTCAGCAGCTGTATGTTGTTAGAAAAGATAATTATCCCATCTCGAATCTTGGATTTCTGATCAGGGAGGGAATGTAATGCTAATTAAATATGTCATGTTTGCACACAGCAGAACATGCTCAAAAGAACCGTTCTGGGATCGGTCGCCTCATTGAACTGCTTTCACATCCTCCTGCGGGTACCTAAATAAGGGAGAAAGGCAACAGATTTCTCTCTCCTCCTTCTCAGCCCCATGTTTTGCTGAATGGTGAGTTCGCACTGATCTTCACACGTGCTGGTAGCACAGGGCTGCTTACACAAAGACCTGTATACACCATAAAACTAAAGGCTGCTGACCTTCGGTGAGATCATGCAGCAGCACATGAGAGCAGCAGCACGAGGTTCTGGGGTGACAGGCAGAGTGAACTTTGTTTTCTACAAAACCAGGATATTTTAGTTGACTTAGTAAATATGGAATGGCAAGATGTGGTTTCTCATCTTCCGTTACATCATCGTGTGGCTCTCTGGAAGGGAAAAAAAAATTCATGAACTAAATGGAATTAAACTTCTCGTCTTGTTGCTGCTGATTTGTAAGCAAAAGCGATAGTGTGATGCATCAGAAACTACTTCCACCCCCCCTCCCCCTGCGAGGTCTCAGTGGTAAAATGACAATTAGATTTCCTTCAAAATGGATATTCATAGTTTGTTCATCTTTTTCCTTGTAGGTCAGAACATGTCTCCCTTCCTCTGTGCATGTGCCCAAGCAGGATTTTTGCCTTGTCTCTAGAAGCACCCTGTCATTTTTAACTACCTATATCAGTGTTTTACGCATGACAACCTTCTGCCTACACAACCCTTTAGATATATTACTCACAGTTGTAATGTGAGGTGTAGGCAGTGCTGCGTTTACTCTTTGTTTTAGGGTATTTGAAGCGTTCGCGCATCCTGCATCAACACATACGTGTATGAGCATGAAATCACACAAAAGCTGTTTTCAGCCCAAATTTTCATGATACTTGGTGTTTCTTGCACAGCTATGGATGTGCCTATGTGAGATACAAGCATGTGTGAACCGATATTAAGTCTGGTGGATATGCAGCAATTCAGCAGCAGCATTTCCAGCATGTGGCTGTGTGTCTAGAGCCTCAATGGGCTGGGAACGGTGCTGTCAGGGCAGCTCTGACACAGTGCTAAGGTCAGTGTAGAGGATTTAGCGATATGTGTCTTCAGCAACTGTGAAAACTGCTCGAAGCGATGAGATTCAGGCATTTCCAGTGACCAGCCACTTCCCAAGGCATGAAAAAACTGCCTCAGGGAAGCTATAACCCACAAATTTACTTTGTGTGACCACAGGAAAAAAAGGAGGGGAGGGAAGGAAAAAAAAAGTGGCCATTTGACTGGGAGAAAGAGTGAATGAAGGTGTCTTTGTGTCATCACACGTTATTGGCTGCGCTGTTACCAGTTGCTCAGACATGGAAGCAGAATTAATTGAGAAACATCTGTTTGCTCGCACTCTTTACACCGGATAGGTCAGCACAGCCCTGTCTCTGGCGTTCTGAATGCTGACAAGCGTCTTATTTATTTTTTTATTTATCATGCTTTACATTTTCCTTTGGTCTTCAGCATACACCTTCATTTAAAATTTTTCCTTTCAAGATTGGACTTTGTGCCTCTTAAAACAGAGAGATTCATGCCTGGGAGGTGACCTGCTGTTCCCGGGGAGAGATGGGGAAACCATTAGTGAAGAAGAGGATTTCTTGATAATCGAGGACACCCATGATTCCATGTTGCTTTCGAGAGCACAAAGCCCTATAGATCTGCTCTTTCTTCCAGAGTAAAAATGTCTGTGATCCATAAGAAGCGCCAGTCCTTCCCTTTTTCTCCCCCCAAAGTGGAAAAAAGGCAAAGAAAGAAAATTATGCGCTATCAGATCAGCTGCTGTTTCGTCTTTAAAAGGCTGAGGGTGTTGCTGTTTAACATAAAACCTTGTGACCTTACTACCGTGGCTGCTTTGAAACACAGAGCTATTTAACGATGCAAATTGCAAACAGAGGGAAAACATCAGAAGAACCTGTCTGGAAATTAGTGTGTTTGACTGGAAATTAGCCAGCGCCATGGAACTTGCACCAAGTGGGTTTTTCTATTCAGAAATGCAGTGTCGAGCTTTTGTCCATCAAAAGTCTGTGGGACCTTTAGGGTTGTGAAAATTAAGGTTCCGTCTAACACCCACAGTTTGATGCTTGTGTCTGATTTGTTTGGACTAAAATCCTTCAAATATGATTCAGCGCGTTACACGATAATAAGTCTTAGTTCAGCCGTGCCAATGCTGTGGGTTCAGGTCCCTACTTTCTTAGATAAGCAGCATGATGTGGTTCAGGGAGTATGTGTGGAGGGAATGATGCTTCTCCATCCATCCAAACACAGAGAAGAACCTCCACAAACAGCCTTCTTTCTTTAGTGAGGTTGATGTGCAGTGGACCCCCACCACTTGATGGGTGGGGTGATGAAGATGGAGTGGGAAAGCCAAGTGCCTCTGCCAGTGTGTTCCATCCTCAATATCTCAATATATCTCAATGTCCAAAAAAACCCATCTTGGCCAGAGGATTCTCAGTCTGTTTCCTGTTTTTGAGACCTAATTGCCAGATCTTTTCAGAGATAGAGTAGGTATAGTCCGTTATCTTTTCCAGAAAGAGGAAACTGAAGTTGCTGCTCCAGGTCTTCCTGGCAAATGTCTATTTTTCTGAATACTACTCACTTACCACCAGCACGTACTCTGTTAGGACAGTAAAGGCAGAACAATGCTGATAAGCCATGTCCCAGGTCTATTACTCTTTAAAAGCCCTGAGTGTGCCATGTGGACAAGAAGGACTGTTTTAAATGTGTACTGAAGTCTGTTCCCAATGCGTACACCAGTTGTAGATGGTTAACCCTAATTTAGGGATGAATTTACATTACTGCCCTAGCATTAAGAACAGGACAATTTAGTCGGCTGCCAGGGAAAAAATCATTTGCCTAGGTAAAGGTTATGTTTGGAGATTGCAAAGCTCAGAGCTGAGGACCAAAGGAAAACGGTTAACTAGTACGAAGATGCCAGGAAAGAGTCATGCAGAAATATTTCCAGACACTGGAATGGGAGTGCTTGAAGTTAGGACTATAAATTGTCTTAAAAAACATAAACGTCTGAAGATTCTGAGTTTTTTTTTTTTCTTCCATTGTATTAGTAGGATTTAGCAAGTAGGACTGTCCTTCAGTAGGATTTGCTAGATATCTGTGGTTGGATTTAGTAGCCTAGATTTCAGCACCTTGGTTTAGAATGTTTATTTTAGTGATGAGTTTCAACGAAGGTAATGAGAGCTCTGTCCGAGTAAGATTAGACGAAAGTCAACATTCTGGTACTTTGTCTTTTGAAAACAGGTAGTTTTAGAAGCATAGAGAGGTTTTTTTAGGTCTTGTAGGAAATTGCTGTGAAACAAAGGACTAAATAATATATTTGTGGAAGTTGATTCAATTGGATAATTCTCATAGCAGAGATATTTTGGTGAATCTCTCCATTTTGCTAAGTCCAGACCATTTGTACTGTTGTATCATGTAAGTTCCATTGATTTTCAGATGATTCAGGCACTACATTACCAACTGCATCCAAGAACAAATCTATCCCTGGAGGCATTCGTATTTACAACAACGGCCAGAGCCCTGCTGCAGAAGATTCACTCTTAGGAAACCTGGTGCCAACTTTATCTCTTCTGCACAGAGATATTTCTAACAAAGAAAGTCGAAGGGAAAGGATTGTATTGTTTTGATTCTACTGCCATGGTGAGGCTTTCCAGTGGTGTAAAGAGCACAGATAAACCGGACGTTTGGGGATTTTTTAGCACTGAAATTCCTGTGTGTCTAAGCATCATGAGAGTATAGGGTGAAAATGGCCATTCCTGAAAACATTTTGTATTCTTCATAATTCTGCTGGCAAGGCTGTAGAATCTCATCCTTTCTAGGCATTTGTCACAGTGTGATGGTGTGACACTGCTTCCTCGCTCGCTTCAGTCCAGTGTGTCCTAAATTTAACTTCTAGGAAATAACTGGTGTCGCAAAGTGCTGCTCTCAGTCACAAGCCTGATGTTGAAACAGAGGGATTCTGGTTTTCTTACAGGTTAAAAACTTGGGGTTTGTACTAACGAGGAATGTTTATAGGTGTTTTATAGGACATTGCCTTTAGTGTCTGTGCCTTGCATTAATACTACAGAAGCAGAACCAGGTCTCAGCAATAGGTGTTTAGAAAACTTCTATTACAAAGCAAGTCATTTCCATGTGTTTGTGCTCATGGCGGGTTAGAAACGCATCAGTTGAAAACAGTGATAGTAGGAGAGTTCAATGAAAAAAATAAAAACCTGGTGTTTTGCCTGTAAATATTTGGGGAAAACTACCCAGTAGGGAAATAAGTGTATTATACAGAGTTTTGTTAAAGTATTTGATACAACTCTTTTGACTGCTCTAGTCTGCAGCTTTCTCAGTAGAGCCTCTACATGCACTAACTGCTGTTAGAACCAAGCAACAATCGACGTATAATAAGAAACGCATCCAAGCTGTCCGTGTGTAGCACCGTGCAATTAGTCTTTTGCAAACCCGCAAACAGTGGTTGTAACACGTGGTTATCAAAAATCACCCAGATAAATTTTAAATTATCGAAGGTGCAGAAATAGTGGGGACAAAAAGTGCAGAAATTAAAGAAATTGATTTCCCATAGGTCTAAATTTGGAGGAAATAATGGAAACGTACGTTATTTTATCTGCTACGTGCCTTATTTGTGTTTTGAAGTGTAACTCGCACCACTACAATGCAGGAGTTAATAACAATCCCATGGCCAACGGGGAGCACTGTGCTGTTCCTCACAAGGCTTGTGAAACGTTTTGAAAAAAAATGTGTGGTAACTGCTGAAAGAAACGGTAAATTTTAGAGGAGGAAACAAAACCAGCATCTAGAAACTGCTAGTCTCCCAGGTAAACTTAAGTATTGACAGGTCTGAGTGAATAGAGACGGTTTTCCGAGGTTGAGCTGTATTTTGCATTTGCTCATTCTGTTCCCACTCTGCTCTTAGGGGGATTGTTTGACTGCTGACACTGTGTGACAGAAATGTATTGTTTGGTCTCCAAAACCAAGTCAGGTGATTGTTGTATCTTTATGTACCATTATGAAAAGTCAGAAACAACAGTCTTGGTTGTTTTTGTTGATGTTTGGTTGCCTTTTTTTTTCTAGTACATTTTCTTTCTCTATGATATTTCCTTTTTTACCTGTAATATGACTGTGAGGAGTCATGGATTTAGTCTATTAAAAACTTCAATATTATAATCTGTAGACCAAAATGTGAAAACCAAAAGAATTGTTCATACATAAGGCTTTAATACTATATTTATTTCATCTTGGATTCAATTATCATTGAAAGAACAATCAACACGACTTTTTTTCTTGCCCTTCAAAAGTTTTTGCTTTTTAACTTCGCTGTCTGTTTAAACAGAAGCCACCTGCTATATTTGTCCCATCCCCTCACAACTTTAGAAAATGCAGGAGATTAGAGCTACAAAACTGGAGATTCTTAAGCATATAGCCAACATATCAAGAGGAAGTTGCATTAAAAGTGAATGGTCTGGTCAGATCAGTGAAGTTAAATGGAGGTGCTATGTGAAAATCCACAGCAAAACTTGTATGTACCCTATAAATCCTGTGTAGGAGATTCGTATGACAGGAAAAGATGGCTTAAAGGATCCAGCATAAAGGATCTTCAATTTAGTAATTGCTTTTCTTATCCCTCTGGACTTCTTTCCCCCCACCTCCAGACTGCTGAAAGTCCCTACATGCAGACACCGTAAGTGGAACGACTAATTTGCCTCCGCGCAATTATCTCTTCCAGTCAGTGGGATTGTTGCCGTGAGTCAGAGTTTGCAAGTTTTGTTCCCATCATCTTTCTGTAAAGAGCACCGACAGTCTCACAAGGAAGTCCAATTTCTCAAATCACGAATCTCAACCCAATTTGGCTGACAAGTTTGTGCTTTTTAAAGTATTTAAAAGTTGAAGGTTTGAGCTTTATCAAAGCAGCCCAGCTCTCCAGGGTTTGCCTTTTACCTGTAGATGAAACAGTGACTTTCAAATTCTTTGGATAAACTATTTCATGAGCCTGTACTTTTGCTGAGTGACCCACAGCATTAAAAACGCTCTACCTGCTCTGCAGCCTATGAGCAACATGAAATGTAGTCTTGCCAAAGTGCTGCTTTCAAGGACGGAACAAACGTGTTTGGCTTCGAGCGTCGCATCGTGGCAATGAAGTTTTGTCACTGGTGTTTCAGGACGGTTGTTATACACACGCACACCCCATTGGTTGTTTCTTCGCTTTAACAAAGAGAGAGCTGTTGCCAACCATTTATGGTGTTTTTTTCTCGGTTGTGTTTGTCGGGCAAAGATCATCATGCTCTGATTTAGTGTTTTCAAATCTGCGTGCCCTCTGGTGCCGCGCTCTATTGAGAGACAACACAGCCCAGGCAGGAGAGTTCAGCGTGGCCACTAATAAAACACAAGTGCTGCTTTGTCAGGCCACGAGTGATTACTTGAACAAGTGCCAACCAAGAAACCAAACATTAGAGCATGGCTCTTCAGACCCTCAAGACAAAGGGCCAATTGACTTTCCTCATTAGTTTTTGTGCCAAACGTGTAAACACAGTTTCCTCTCTATCTTTGATGCTCAAAACGTTGCCAGCTTGTTAACATCTTGGGTGGTATGGTGGTTTATGAGCCTCTAAAGACTTATTATGCAGTGGTGGGGTTTTGTCCTAATTGAAAAGGTTGGCTTATCCTAAGGACGCCCGAAACTGGCATCTTTCTGGACGGTTTAGAAATCCTGTCTTTGCTCTAACAGACTGATACAACTGGCCGAAAGAAAATTAACCTGTGCGGGAACTTCTGGTGCCATACAGGGACATCAGAGGTTTGTTAGGGCTGGGATCGGGCTACAGCTCACTGAAAAAAGGAAAAGAAAAAAAAAAACCCAGCAAGTGATAAGAGCAGCTTTGGCTACATAAACTGCCTGGCAAAACCTTCTTTGGAACTGCTGTTGCAGTCAGCTCTCTGAGCCGCTCTCTCTTCTTTCCTCTTGATGTTCATTGTTTTACAACGCTTTTACTCTGGGCACCTCTGACATTATAACTTCCTTTGCATTTCACTCACATCTGTCTTGTTTCTAAATGCTGTGACGGTAGAAGATAACAGAAATTGGAGCAATTTCAAAGGCGCTGAAATGTTTGTGAAAGGTGCTCAATTTGAGTTCACAGGGAGTGTTTCGTCTCCTGTAAATCCACCTCACGTACGGCGTGGCTGCCGACATGGCAAGTAAACCACTGAGGGGGTCTTAAAGTGGTCACTTAATGACTAGGGAAGGTGGTAAAAAACGTAAGCTGGTTTCTCTCTTCATTTTTTGCTGAATTTACTTTCTTTCCCCCCCCTCATTTATTAAAACTTTAGAAAAAAAAGAAAAAAAGAAATGAGGCTGGAAAATCCCCCGAACACAAATGCTCTGTTTAGTTCGTGTTTCCAACTGAAGCAGAAAGAGGCTGAATTGCCAGTCTTGATCTATATTGAAGATACAAAGGTTCTCACCCAACATTCATGGGTCTACCAACAATGTCATCATTGTCCATGAAGAAACTGTAAGAAATAGGCACGACTTAATAATTGTGGAGAAAGAAAAGATTTCCTTTCTCACACAGAAAACTCCACCTTTTTAAATTAAGGATCTTGTGCAGAGCTGTCTGTGGGCAGAGCAGTGGGCACACTGTGCTTACTGGGGAGCCTAGCTGCTGTTGGGCTTGGTGATGCTGAATGAAAAAGCTTTATTTTTGGCGGAGTGTTGGCAGCAGAGGCACAAATGTGGCTCTCCTACTCCCCTAACAGGGAAATTCTGGGTGACACTAAGAAAACGAGTGTCGGTTGGAGAGCAAAGCAAGTGCATGGAATCTGATGGCGTCTAATGTGGGATCTAACAACACAACTTCAAGGTTTTCCTCCTAGGCTGCCCCACAGCCTGGAGCTCCTGATGCTCATGGCCCTGGATTGGCTACATCGGCTTGCAGGGTAGGTGCAAGCTCAGGTGGCTGAGCAGATTCATGGGCTACTCACTCTTTTCCCTTTCCCACTGCAGGGTTGGCTGCTGGAGGTTTGGATGTGCTGTATGCAGCTTAATATTTGTGCCTGGACTCTGTGTGATTTAGGTTTCAGTGTGCAAACTGTTTGTTCGAGGTTTCCCTGCATCAGCTCGAATTAACCCTAACCTAGGAGTAACAGCAGTGGGCTGTTAATCATCCTCAAGTGGACTGTTTGTGGACAAACAAGGAGTTTTCACCCAGGGCAAGCTGGTTTCCTGAGGTAGGGCTGTAGAGGGATGATAAAGCAGCAGGCGGGTTCTCTGCAGCAGATATGAACCACCCAAGGGAGCTGCTGGTGGGAATCCTGCAACAGATTAAGTCTCCGATGTTTGCACAGAGCCCTACCTGCACTATTCACCTTGAGGCAAAGGGAAGTGGAGAGCAACCTGTCTTCCTCAAAACAAAAACCACCTTTGGTATGTCACCAGGGAGGGATAAGCAAAGCTCAGAGGAGTTTGGTCTGGGGAAGTATTAAAAGCGTTGTGCAAAAGTGGGTTTTCGTGCCCTGTCCTGCTTCTGGCCTGGGGAAATGGCAGGGTTAAGCCATAAGGAGGTCCTTGGGGTCAGTGCTCAATCCAGGAGAGATTCTGAAACAGGGATTTCATTTCCCAAGAAGGTTTTGCTGAATTGCCTACTCACACAAAATTGCACTGTGAGGCTCCAAGCCAGAGCAGGGCTTGGTCTCTTCTGAGACTCTTAAGGCTTAAATTGCTCTGGGAACAGCTGCAAGTGGGACCAAACACTGCAGCCTTATATGAGTGTCCAGAACGGACCATCTCAGCCATTTGTATGACAGCTGGCAGCCAACTCTCTGAAAAGCCTTCTGAAATTTCCTTGGGGTTTCAAAACTGTAGCTGTCTGGTATTTAGAGAGGTTTTCTGACCAGCGCAGCTTCTCTTCAGCTTCTCGGGAGTGTGGGTTACAACTAACTTCCTCATCAGCGCAAGGGGCAGTGACCGATTTGGAGGCAAAGAGCTGGAAATGTGCATCTGAGTCGGGTCGTGAAACAACAGTCAGATTAAAGGTGCTTGTGGTGATGGCTCAGAGAAGTATGGGTGGGGATCTCTCTCCTGTTCAAAAGCCCACACTCCATCTTCCTTGCCCACTGCCTCAGGCCACAGGAGTCTCAGTTTCTCCCTTGATTCTTGCGTCTCCATCCTCTTACCAGACTTCTGCTTTTTCTTTCAACCTCCTTCATCTTGAATGTCTCCCAAGAAGCAGTTCCTCTCCTGTAAGATTTCCCCTGTTCAGTTATTCCAGTTCCACCACATTTTAGGTGGTGCCTTCCCTTCTTTCCAGGTGTGAGGGTGCCAGGGCTTTCTCAGGAACAGATATTCCAGATTTCTGAGGTTATTTGGGTCTGCTCTCAGAGTAAGTAAAACCAGATACTATCTGAAGCAGGGATAACTCCTCTGTGTGACAGTCGGGGGCAGAAAGTTGCAGGTATTGCAGGACTGTGTAATTTTTCTACTTTTTCCTTCTGAATTTGACAGAAATTCAGATTTCTATCAAATTCCTTCTGAATTTGATAAAAAATGCCAGGCAAAAACCTCTTTCTGTAACACGGTGGATTTGAACCAGAGCTGAACGCACTTGCATCAACTACTGCGTTGGTAGATCGTTTTCAAACTCCTTTGCCCTTTCGCTGAGTTTTCCTTAAAGAAATAGCAATTTCAAAATGTGCTCCCCATAGCCATCCAGTTTTGATTGCCTGATGTTGAGGGTGAGGACATTAATCACGTTCAAAATGCTGTTTGCCACTTTTTCTGACATCTCAACTCTCTTGAATTTCAGCAATCGAATTTGACCTGCGGAACCCCGCGCACAAATCCCTTGAATCGATCGTGCTGCTCAAAGCATAAACCTGCCGTAGTCTTGCTGCTGAAGGGAAAATGGAAGAGCCGTGGTATCGGTGCTCTTTTGCTACCTAGTCCATCACGGCAAAATCATGAGCTCATGATAGACCACATAAGTGTAATGAAACTCTTGGCATTTTGATGTATAAGCCAAGACCAATGCCTTGACCTTTCATAGGGCTGGTAAAATGGGTCTGGGAATTGTGGAACTGTCTGTTCTTACCCCGAGCCAGGAGGTGTTCAGAGAGATGGGGGTCATAGTGTGCAAGAACCTCCATTCCATGTGTGATAAGACAGTTTCCTACTGAAACTCAGCTACGTTTCAGGCAAACCCGAGCTTCAGACATCACTGTGGGACAATGAGCCGCGGAGGGGGTGGCTGGGGGAGAGAGCTCGTGTGAGAAATCCCTATCTGTTAGCTTTGTCAGTGGCCAACTCAAGAAAACAAAATGATCATCAAGAAGATAAAGTTTTTAAAACAAGGTATAAATGGCACCTATCTTTCTTGCTTCCAGATTTGGTCTGTGTCTGAGCATTACTCGTCTTCTGTTGTGGAGCACGTTGCTAGAGATTTGTAGCTCCTCAGAGGTGGGAGATTGCTCAAGCTCCAGCAGAAACAACCAGTCAAAGTACACACAAAATCACGTTGGAAACAGGTGCAAATTACTGCTTTGACTTTTCAGGTTTCTCTCCTCCTTCGCGTCTGTAGCAAAACAGCATGAAATGCTGTTCATGAGGTTTACTGGTGAGAAGAAAGTCTGTGACTGTAGGTGTCAGGTTCTTTTCTGGGTCTGGTACATCCTCTTGTCTTCCAATCCACAGTGATTATGTGGACTATTAACAGTGAGCTAAGTGCAGTCATTCTGGTGGAAGATAAAGCTGTGTGCACTGTTCTTATGCCTGAGAAACTGTTGCATGGCAAAGGGCTAGGCTGGTGCTTAGAAACCACTTTCATGTTGAAGGTTCCCTCATGCTCTTCTTCCTCTCCAACTAGTTCCTGATGAAAACGTGACACAAGGATGAACTTTCTTATGTTAACATCACTTGGTGTAGAGAGGAGATTCCTGCTGAGTCTACTGTTGCGATGAGTTTTGCACAGGCAATAGGCTCTCACATAGTGGGATCGCATCCCATCCCTTTTGACTGAGGACTGTCTGTATGGGGAAAGGGAAACTCAGACTTTTTTTTCCAGAAAAAAAGACACTGACTTTACCATTCAAATAAGTTTAGTACGAGGAGTGAGAGACCCTAAAGATACGATCCCCAGAAAATCAGTTTGTGACTACTGGTATTTAAGTATTACAGGAAACAGACGTGTTCTTCCTTTCTTCAGTTGTGTCCCTAAATGATGGTGGTTTCACAGGTCTTTTGTGATACTGGCTGAACGATTTATCGGTTTGAGAATATTTTCTGTCTGGTGTAAAGAAAACATAAAAATCTCCATTATCTCTTCATCCTAAACCAAAACCTGGAGAAATGAATGCTTACCTGTTTCTGAATTCTTTAGCACCTGCACTTTGCATGTGTCACGAATTTGTCCAGTCTGCCTTTTTAACAGCCTTTGTGTGTCTCTGGCACTCAACTGAGAGCAAGGAGAAATGTGATGTGGTCTCTGCCCACATGATTCCTGTTTATACTGTATCTCCACGCTGCCTTCTTGTGCAGCACCTGGCAAAATGGGTAGCAACACATTTAGTTTCTAGATAAAGAAGTTTTCTGGGGGATTCAGCGTAACAGGGTATTCTTGTAGAAAAATCATACTTTTTCTCTGAAGCCATTTCTTTTAAGGAGTTACAAAAAACATCCTCTTTGTGATGCGCAGCTTTATACCACTTATCAAAAATGAACTTTCTGCTTTATTAAACTGGTAAAAACGCGGAAGTTGCAGAACTGACTGGAGAATGTTTATGCTCAGCAAGACCTTTTTTTCTGAGGAGCCACGAGGTTGGCTGCAGCCTTCAGAGTTCTGATCTGATCATTTATTTAAACTATTACATGATTTAATTCTGCTCCGGTTTGTATTCAGACAGCTTCTCCAAATAATGTTGCAGATATCAGACATTGAAATTCCAAAGTGGGTGCAGGGCTCCCTACTTTTGTTCTTCTGCACTGGTAGTTTTTAAAATGAAAGCTTTAATCTGTATTATATAGGATCATTAATTTCTGCATTTTACACTTGAGCAACAGCATTCTGATTATCTGCTGCAATGAAAAATAAGCAGCCCCTGCTCCTGCAGACTTAATTACTTACTGCGGGGCCCATCCCTTCCGAGTTACGGCACGCAATCTGCAAATGGGGTCAAAAACATTATTAAAAAACAAATTACCCACTGGATGGAGAAAACAAACATGCAACTGTGACCTAGAGGACCTCATCAGCACAGGAGGCAAGCCCAGCTGCATGCCTCACACTGCTCCACAAGGTTTGCTGGGAGCCTGGCTCCCTTAGACAGGTAAGTGGCCAAAGATGCACATGGCATCTGAAAGCCACGCGTGTCGTCGTGGTACAAAGCATGTCCTGGTCAAGTGTTTTATAAAGGGGGAGGTGGCTGATGAAGGACCAGGAAAGTGCCCCTGAAATCTGGCTGTGGCCCTCTTGAAGGTTTGCTCAACATGCGAGATATGGCAGATCTTTCTGAAAGCGTGACTTGGTCTTGAAGAAAATTGTAAGTGGAGTTTCTGTAGGGTAAATGTATTATAGAATCACTGAACAGTTTTAGGCTGGAAGAGACCTGGGCAGGGACACCTTCCACTCTACCAAATCGGGTGGTCTTTACTATTCTTTAAAAATAGGGTTGGTTGCATTGTAGAGGATGCAGTAGGAGATACAAGGATTTGAGTGATTCAAGCCAATAAAATACATCAGTGCTTACAGAAATACATGAAAGTGGAACGGCAAAGGCGACTGGGTCCTTTGGAAAAAATAATAACCTATTTCTTTAATTACTGTGTGGAAGAGGATGGTATAATATTTATACAATTTCCTTAGTGAAATGGATGAAAAAACGGTATTGGAGATAAAATTCTCCATGTCTAAAAGTCTAATGGATGGTAATGGAACTGTAAAGTATAAGTGAAATGCTGTTCTATTTATATTAAGAGAGAAACAGTATTTACGTGCAGTATTTATAGCAATAGTACACACATCTAATTTATAAGACAATGGGCCAAAGAATCTATTATTCTGAAATCACATAAAAGCAATAATAAGAGAAAACAATAAAATATTTAGAGTGCATACAAGGAAAATAAGTCCATAAAGCACACAGTTAACATTAGAGATCATTCTGTGCTGTTTGGAATTTGTCTATTTGAATAGGTTGCATTTAATTAATTGTAAGCATTGAAAATTGCTGAAGCTTAAAAATATGATTCAGTCCGGCATTTAATAGTATAATATTTTATCTATGAAATAAAAACATTATAAATTATAAATAATAAAACTCCAGGAAAATGAGCAGGTTATGACAAAACAGTAGTAAGTCATCAACATGCAGAAATACGAAAGAAGCAGACAGGATATGATTATCTAGATATCAAGAGCAATTCCAGGTAAAGTTTGTGCTGTAATTTGAACTTCAAGCAGCATTAAAATAATTTTAAAAATTTACATTTGCTGAATTCCATCTGCCACTCCAACAGAACAAGTGTTCATGGGTAAGATTTTTTTTTTTGCTCTTCTTTAATCAGCTACTCATATTTTTCTATAACCCTGTGCCAGCAAATCGCTGCTCTGCTTTCCTGATACATCCAGCTGGATGGGCACTCACGTTCCAAACTTCTTCCCCACTGAATTGGTATTTCAGCCAGAAGTCACACAGACATTTTACTGTTGAACACAAAAGGGTTAATCCTCTTTATACTGAAGGTTTTGGAGCTGTGGGTCTCTTTTTCTTCCTAGTGCTGCATGTCTCTTCCCAAGCTCATTGGCACTGTCAGAAGCCCAGTGAACCTCAGAGAGGAGGGTGACCGTGAAAGGCAGGGACATGGATGAAGAGCAGGGGGAGTGCTGCAGTGCCCCAACAATCCAAGGGGTGGCACAGGGAGGTTATAGAAGATGCTTCTTAAAGTAGGTTTTAGAAAAAATGGGATTAATTTAAGGGTTGGGAAGGACTGGAAAGATGAGCAGGACCAAGGGTGGCTTTTAGTGAAGGCAAGGGAGGACAGTCTGTGCTGATATTAATTTTCATATTCCTAAGGTCAAAGAAATTTAAAAGTCTTGAGGTAAAAGAAGTGATAGTAACCCATCCCCAACATCTTGCTACGTGTTCCATGAAGAGCATAAAATCAAATCACTGTTTACCTTGGATATTAGAAAAAATTTCTTTACGGAAAGAGTGGTCAAGCATTGGTACAGGCTGCCTGTGGAAGTGGTGGAGTTGAGAAAATGTGTAGACATGGCATGTGGTTTGATGGGCATGGTGGTGTTGGGTTGATGATTGGACTTGATGATCTTAGAAGTCTCTCTTGATGTTAATGATTCTACCGTTCCAACATTTCCTTAACCTTTATGCAAGGATAGCAGGGTTTTTTCACCCCTTGATCCCAATGCACAGCAGTGGTTGCTGGGTCCTGCAACAGCATTTGCAAAATATTCGTACTGAAGCCTCAGATTTTTTGTTCTGAGTGATTTATTTGTTTACATAATCTTGATTAGAGTTTATTTCCTTTCCGGTCTGTTTTCTTTATTGTCCTGTGTTGTGATAACTAATGAAATGAACTCTCAAGACGGGGCCAGAAGGGAAGAAGTGGGGAATGAGCTCTGCAAGAAGATTTTGTTTAATGCTGGGCTTGTGAGTGTTTAGGACAAATCAGTTAACTGAGGTGTTTTCAAAGGCAGCAGGAACAATGTCCAAGGACTTCAGAAAAAAATGTTTGAGGCTTAGAAGAAAAATTACCCCTCAGAAAGCTAAAATTGCTTCATTGTAGGAATCGAGCCACAGTGATGTGATTTCAGAAACCCATTTGGTATTTGCATTATTGTCTTCTAACAGCTTTTTCTTTTTTTTTCCTTAAGCTGTAAAGTAAAGCCATCTTAAATGAACTTCTGGAGTAGATTAGTGAAGTTTTAATCAAAATTAAAAAATAACGTGACCGACTTGCACAAAAGATGAATTAGACCCATCCTACCAATTAAGAGAATTGCTGTTGAGAACACAATGTTTAAAAGCAAAAGCACCATTTAAAAAATACGTGTTTTAAGCTAATATTTTTCAGAATATTTTCATATTTTTCAGTCCATTAGATAAATCTAATGTGTGAAATGAGATGATAAACCTTGCGGAGCGCCTGTCTCGAGACTTCCATAGAACGAACCTAAATAAATTGTCAGTAGATGCAGAATAGAGATGGAAGGAAATACTGATAAAGCCAGAGCTATATATATCAACAACGATGTTAAAACCAGTGTATTTAATTGAAAAGGCAAAGTCAATTAAAATCAAAACAACAGTGCGGCATGTACAAACGCCGGAATAATCATTAGGCCTTGCTGAATAATGGAGGAGTATGGAATATTTTTTAAGTGAAGCAGCAGGGGTGATACGTTACCTAAAACAACAATCCACAACAATATGACTATTGAATTACTTCAGCCCCATTAAGCAGGTGCAGAAAACTAATTAACATGAATATCTTCAATGGAAAGCGGAAAAAACCCCTAACTTTAGTCTAGCCCAACCTGCTATTTTTTACTTCCAAAACGATGGGAAAAGTATGTCAGCAGCCTGATTAAAAGTAAACCCTTTATCTTTTTTGTGAGACTGGTTAATCATGGGTTAAAGTACGTACGTAGTGTATTTTGTCATAGCCTATGAGGACAGCATGGCTCGCACCAGCCTTTGGTCTTCCGCTGAGGTATAAACCTTGGTTGTTCAGATCAAAAATAAAATATAAAAGGCAACAGGTTTTGAATTTTTAAACTCTTTCTCGAGTAAGAGGTATTCAGTTGAGCCTTGGGTTTTGTTTTTCATTTCAAATTCCAAATGAATCTGTGAGCTCCAACTTTAATGTTAGTAGCAACTGTTCAACGAAAGTACAAGAAAGAGTGAGCAAACTTTATAACATCTTGAGAACTGTGAGCTGCTGCTTAAACTCCAGTTGCTTCCCCAATGTTTTTCCCTTTGGAGTCCTACTCAAATAATTAATAGAATCATAGAATCATTAGAGATTGGAAGGGACCCCAAAAGATCATCTAGTCCAATCCCCCTGCCACAGCAGGATCACTTCACTGGAGAAGTTATAC
>JAOXOE010000343.1:31874056-31926054 GCA_028565055.1 Phoeniculus purpureus | reverse complement strand
CACACCCATATGGAAATAGAGATAGAGAGAAGAAAGAGAGAGAGAGACAGAGACAGAGTCAGAGTCAGAGACAGAGGTGGCTATCAATTCTCCCTGCCATGAAGGATCAATTTTCACAGTTTCAACAGCAGGGCTGAAGGGGAAATAAAAAGCCCCCAAAATCACAAGAATAGAGGCAAAGAAGGAGAGGAAAAGCAGGAGAAGGGCAGTGGGTGGCTACAATGGAGGGTCAGGCTGGGGCACCCAGTCCATGGGACGCACGAAAGGGGTGGAAGATCTCCAATGGAGCAAAGCTCTTTGAAGGGATCAGCCTTACCTTTAAATTAAGTGCTTCGAACTGAGCTTCCTTCAGCTCCTAAGCGATAATTGTGCTAATGAAACACCAGCTATTTATTGAAAACATGATTATTATATTCTTTTTGCAGCTGCATAACAGGATCTTTATTTATTGCACCTTCATTAAGCGGCAGTGGGGGATTGTAATGAAGGTCTGATTAACACAACATCAGTTCTCCCGCAGCCAGGTGAACTACCTCGTGTAAGGACAGCCACCAGAACCCGATGTGAGTTCAGATCCCTCCTCACCATTAGTAGAGAAGACACCCATTTAAACCAGTCGGGTGCCAAAATCTGGCAGGGGTCCACGGACAGGGAGGCACAGCCCCATTCTGGGGGGCTTTGCCACATGACTGGCACCAGTATCTCTTCCCAGCAGCAGAAGCTGGTCTTTCCCTGTCCACATGAACCCATTTGTCACCTCGCTGTGTTCCCCCTTAACTCAGAAATGGATCTCCCAACGCTTCTCAGCATGTTGGGGCAGCACAGCCATGCTGTGTCCCAACCCACAGGGCTGTGGGAGGTTACAGAAGGTCAAGGTTGTCCCTCCAGCTTAATTTCTTGCTTACAAGGGAATGGATCTTTCCTCCAGTTGCTATATGGGATGGATAACTCACCCCACTCTAGGGTAGGATGAAGAGCTTAAGAAAGACTGATCAGCTCTGGGATGTGGGTGTCTGGACAGCGGTGTCTCACTTGTAGTGTAATGGACACTTAATTTAAAGCCTGTGGTTGTTATAGAGAGAGGCATGGAAAAGTCAGAGGGAGAGAAAACACGGAAATACTTTTCCTTCACAAGGAAAATCCTGCTGAAACCAAGAGGAATCCAAAAGGATGCAAGAAAAGCACCACCCAAACCCCTTCCTGAGGGAGAAGGACCCGTTCCCTCCGGTTGAAGCCCAGAAGTCAAAGTCCGTATCTATCCGGGGACGTGAAATCCAGAGAGCAGGTAATGTCCTGCAGGGGAAAGGGTGGCGGAGCTGGAGAACATAGGTGCCGGGGGGGAGGAGGACATTGAGGAGGAGAAGGAACAAACCCACAGTCAGGCACTGTCAGCGACAAGGGGACACGAAAGCGGGAGGATTACCAATGGAAGAATCCACTTAGGAGATAACACTGTTAGGAAGCCCCTCAGGAGAGGAGCTTTGTGCCTGACACAGAGGAGTCCCTGCGTGCTCCAGAGAGAAGTTCCCAGAACAAGGACCCAAGGGGCCAGGCAGCAATTTCAAACCAGCAGCTCGATCAGATGGAGTCTCCTGCTCACCTTCCCCGCACCGGCCCCAGTTCGATCCGAGAGCGCACCCGCAAAAATAGCCACATTGCATAAAGTTCTGCCGGAGCCTCTTGCGAGAGAGAAGCAGGTTACCCAAGGGAGAAAAAAAAGAAGGGGGAAGGAGGGAGGAGGAAAGAGGAAGAAACTCAACCCTGCAAAATGCATTGCTCCGTATTTAAAGTTTGAAACAGGTCCTTTTTGTTTCCCAACTGCTTATATACATCTGCTGCCTAGCAACTGGGGCTGCAAAGCCAGGCTCTAAAATTAACGAGGTGCTTGCAGATTGAGGAAAGGCACTCAAGGACCGGGGAGATAAAGGCAGCAGCCCTGGGATTGTGTTTCAGCAGACAATTCTGAAGGAGAACTGAAAAAAAAACCCCTAACCCCAAGCAAACCCGTTTCAGAAGAAGGGTCAAGTGCAGTCATGGGAGGGAGACGCTGGCGTTTGTTTACAGTGAGAGATGATCTCTCAATTCATTCTGCTTAGCAGAGGATCCTCTGTGTGCTGGCTAGCACAAACCAGAGCGAGATCCGTTTGCAAAGCTCTGCACCAGCAAAGCTGAATAAACACAAACCAGCAGGGCCAGAGCTGGCTCCCGACCTCCAGCAGACTTTTGCTCCCTGTGTGCTGCTGGACACCTGGGTTAAACCGAGGGATCTCTTCATCCCGGTGCAATTTACTGGAAGAACGTGGAGAACTCGGAGTAACCTTGATGAGGGAGGAGGATTATTATTTGTTCTCATCAAAGCCCGAGCACCATCATCAGTCACAAATTATAGGAACCCAGTGTGAGCCCAGTGAAATCGCTGCCTTTGGGCAGCGTGGCCAGAGAGGGGCTGGTCTTTGGAGGCTGTGCTGGATCCTGGTCCCTGCACTTGCCTCCCAATCCCAGTGTGAGCATCACTGGCCTCAGGCTGCCTCAGTGCTTTCCTGAAGCCAAAGTTACTCCCTGATTTACACGGATGGGGCAGAGCCCCGCTGCAAAAACCAGCCAGAAGCAATTTTACAGGGTGCTGCAGGCTGCTCCCCTGCCTCCAGGGAAGGCTTCCCCACAAAGACACGGTCACTGGAATAAAATGCAGCACATTAAACCAGGGCATGGATTTCCAGGGGGTTATGCCAAGGTAGCAGCTGGCACAAAGCACACGTAGGAGACAGGCATGCGGCAGCTGGGTGTGCAGGGGCGGGAACAGGCCAGCGGGTGAGCACAGGGATGCTCCAGCATGAAAAACCAAGCGGAGTGAGGGACTAGAGGTGTCAGCCTCACTTGAGGAGGAAAAGGGGCTGCTGCAGTTAAAGACTGCGTCCTTGTCTCTAAGGAGCGGGTGCAGCAGGTGATCTCCCTCTCGGGTGACCTTCAGAGAATCAATTTGCTCGACTGAACAGACAGAGGTTGGGTTTCGAAGCCGTCATCACAAGCAGACAAGGAGCTTTGCACCTCTTCTCGTTCAAGCAAGGGAACATTCAGCTGCTTAGGAGAACCTGGCAGTGACCTTCCCTTCGGCTGAGTGATGGGGGAGATCACACAGACAGAAACAGCTACAACGATGACAGTTGAAAAAGAAAAGCACCGACACGGAGAGAGACGGTACAAAAACAACCAAAACAAAGAATCATTCTTCTTGCTGTCTCCTGGTACTTCAACTAATTTACCTCTAAACTGTGCTTCGATAATAATAATATTAATATTAATAAGAACCAACTCTGTGCAAAGCTGGTCACAGAGTGGTAGGAACAAGCAACAGATCCTAAATACTCTTTAGCCACCCCAGAATGCTTATGAAAGTCAGAGGCAGCGTGCAGAAGCACAGCCTGTACAGGCAGATCCCTGTGAGCACTTGTGGGTTTATATTCACCTCTCCAGGCCCCTGGGCACGGTGTAAAGGTCCCATCCCCTTACTGATGTTCTCAGACAGTCAATTTTTGCAGAGGGTGAGTGGGCATCTCAATCCCCCACTGTGGGCACCGGTGACAAACCTACTCGCCCCAAGTTGGACAGTTTGGACACAGGCAGGAGGACGACAACAACATTCCATTCAATCCTAAGTGCCCCCCTGCCCTTCCATGAGAGCCTCCAGCAGCCTGGGACGTCTCGTGGAAGTTCCCAGCCTGAGGAAAGCAGGCAGCAGAGACCAGGAACCGCGTACTTGATAACACACGGAGCACGGCGGGGCTGGAAACGAGAAGAGCTTCCCGGCTGCACGCGATCAGAAAGGATCACCGTGTGGCTAATCCCCCAGCAGCCCGCCTAAGTTTTCCGGAGGGTGTTCAGTCTGGCCGACAAACGCGGGAGAAGCGTTGCGGAGGCGCTGCTGCAGCAGCGGTGCCACCCGCAGCGCCCGGCTCGCCGCGCAATTCCCACTCCTGCATTAGCGCGAACGGCGCCTTTCGTTTAAGGCCCCGCGGTGCTCGGCTGTGCCGCGGCTGCCAGGAAGGAAAGAGCAAAAGAACTAGAAAGAAGATCTAATACTTTCCCCCGCTTCCTTCAAGGAAGCGTATTGCTGTCCATCTCAGGAATAGAATTCCAGGGTCTGGAGGCCCTGAAACTCTAGAAGCAAGCAAAGGCACGAGTGCGAGGACATTACCTCTGTCTGGAAACCCTCTACAAGGATGGCCACCAGCAGGTTAAAGAGAACGTAATTCCCAAAGGTCATGAGAGCGATGAAGTAGAGAGCGGCCCAGGAGGAGGTCGAGGCCATGCCGTTGTAGAGGACCTTGTTCCAGTCTTCCTGCGTCAAAATCTGCAGAGGAGTGGTATCAGGAAAATGGAGATTCTGGAGAAGACAGGTTTTCTCCAAGCCTGGCTGGGGGTCTCTGCTCTGGATGGGCCGAATGAACATCTAGCTTTTGAGATACCCTCCATAGCTATTAGTGCAGGAGGATTAATCTGGTCCAAGCCTTCTTTCGAGCCAGAGAAGAGACAGGACCAAAGTGACTGTGACACCACCAGTAAGGACCCTGCCCAAACCGCCTGACTCCCAGCTGCACCAAGGGACACGTTCAGCCGTAAGGGAGGGCACATTGTGTGCATCAGACTTTGCCTTTGGTCAGCCAGAACAGCTAAAAGCCCTCTAGAGACCCTCCAGTGACAGAGGTCAGGCCTGCTAGGACAAAAACCTGCATTTCTCAGTTATGGGCTTGAAACAGGTTCTGCTCTTTGTTGAAATATCACTGCAAATGGACCTCATCTCCGCCTCCCCGTCCCCACCCCACAACCTGCAAATGCAGGAGCCTCCTGCCTCGGCAGCCCCTCTCCACCAACCTTCCAATTCATTCTGGAAAACGCCCTGACAAGCCTTGCTCCCGCACTTGTGGTTTTGGATCCTCTCCCTTCCATGGCGAGGAGCTTCACTAAGTTCTGTCAGATGCCTTGGAAAGCAACCCCGGCCCCACCAGCCCCAGAACACCCAGGGGTTGTGGCATTTCCCCTTCGGTACCTGGAAAACAGTGACGATGGCCCAGAGCAAAGAGTCAAAATTCTTCCTGTCAGGCAGCGTGTCGCCGTCTCGCTCCGAGGCAAACTTACAGCCGAAGAGGTGCATTCCCAGGATGCTGCATGGGGGGAAATCAGGGGCTCAACAAGACCAGTACAAACCCGTAGCAGGGCTGGCTCCTGATTCCACCCAGGGAGTTCTGGGGTGGGGTGGGGGGTGGGGGGATGTGTTTAACAAAAAAGGAATAATTTGTTCCCTGCAAAACAGGCTTCGAGATCAGTTGTGAATTTGGGTCAAATCTGTCAAGAAGCCTCGACCAACAAACGTATTGCCAGTTCCTTGTTTTCCTTCTGCTTTGGGTTTTGTTTTTGGCTTTTTTGAAGTCAAAACATCGTGTTTCAACATTTTTCTAAACAAAATGTTTTGACTTTCTGTTTTGCAATGACACATTTTCAGCAAAATACGCTGAAATTGAATTAGGAAGACAAAAAGGGGCTCTGCGAAATGCCTCAACCAGACGTGCCAGGGGACCCAAAAGAGCTTTTTCGGTTTCGACAAGGAAACGGAATACCTTTTGGTTTAGGTTGATGCTAAAAGAATAACTCGTTTTCCCCTGCTCCTGGCCAGTAACCTGAACAATCACGTTATTGACAGCGCTGCCGAGCACTGCGTCTGCAAACGCTGCGCGTGCAGTGAACCCTCGCGCTGGGAGAAGGGACGCTACTCTACGGAGGAGACCGGCTCGCTTCAGCATTCCCAGGGCCTGGATTGCTGGAACACCAGCACGGGCTGTTAAAAGGAGAGAAGCTCTTCTCAAGATCTAGAGCCAAATCCAAAAGTGCAGGGTTTGCCAAGGCTGCTTCCAACACTCCCACTTGTCAGAAGAGGAGGCCATGCAAGAGCACAAACAGCACCATGGCTGACTCCAGTTTAGGGACACTGCCCCCTCTCCTCAGCAAGATTTTCAGCACCAGACTTCTGATAAGCAGTGGGACTGCTGTCTTGGGGAGGTGTCGAGGAATTGACATCATTTGTGCAATTACTGGTTACACTGGATGATCTCTAGGGTCTTTTCCAACCTGAATGCTTCTATGAATCATCTAGCTGAAAGATTTTCCTTGTAAACCATCTTGCAAAGACAGATGTCTCTTTTGGCCAGAGTTAAGACAATTTAGACAGGGCCGCCAGTGATGCTGTTCCTCAGCCATGTTCTGGTATATGGACTCTTCCATCTTCTTACCTCACCGTGGGATCCCACCTAAAAACCCAGAGCAACCTCAGAACACTTACCTGAAGATGAAGATGAAGAGCATCAGTAACATGCAGAACGTGGCCACGTTGTCCATGGTCTTCATGAGGACTACGAGTTGGCGCTGCAGGGCTGGCATGAAGCGGACCAGCTTCAAAACTCGCATGAGCCGAAAGGTCCGCAGGACTGAGAGCCCCCCACCTTGCTGGCCCACTATCTCCCACACACTGGGCGGGGAAAGAAAAAGATCATGGCAGGATAAGAAGACAAAGCCTAGCGCAAAGGCACGGCAGCAAGGAAGCAAAGGGAGGGTCAAATTAAGAGAGAGGAAGGATGGGAAGTGGGCAGAGAAGCACCAGCAATGAGCTGGACCTCATCCAGGCTTGCAAAGAGCAGAGCCCCATGCAGAGTGTCAAGAACACTCCTGCAAATCAGTGGCTGCAGCTGCAGGGGCAATTATAGCCTTTGCTGTAATTGCCAAAGAGCTGCTTAATCAGGCACTGGTTGTGCCATTTGGATCCCAGACTTTCCCAGGACACTGGTACTGATGGCTTTCTGCTTGGGCCTCTCTGAAATGACCATTACATATCCCCAAGACACGTATCAGCGGTCGCATCTAAGTGCAGTAATTTACAGCAGAGAAGGATCGAGTGTCACAAGAAGGTATTTCTGCCCGCTCTTCATTACTTTCTGTTTAATTAATCTGCCAAATGAGGGGAAACACACAAAGAAAGTGCTGGGTTTGTACCTAATCACCACGATGATCCCATCAAAGATGTTGTATGGATTCTTAATGTAGCCAAAAGGACCATAAACAAGGACTTTCAACAGCATCTCCAGGGCAAAGAGGCTTGTGAAGACGATGTTGCTGATCTCCAGGGCATTGGTAAGCTCCTCTGGCTGGGGAAAGAGGAGGAGGAAAGGGAGACTATAAGCAGCACGGCTCCATAGCCAGAATGACACCTGGAAATACAAATAGCCCCGATACTGCAAGTGCAGGAACAGCGATGCTAATGGTGCGGCAATAAACTGGCAAGAGCTCCCACAAAGTCCAGAAGAGAGAAGAAAAATACTTCTCAGAGCGCTGAGGGTTTATAGGCCTCTTGTAAATTGAGCAGGTAAATCTATACGCGTTAATTGCAGCTTTAGTGTCCCCTCAGGAGGTTTATGTAGAGGTGCCATATATCGAGTGTCGATGCTTCCGCATCTTCCAAACCAATTTGCCTTATGCAGTAGGGAAAGTGAGACCCATTTCTCATACAAATGTCCTTTTAGGGCCTGTCTGTTTATTTAGTGCCTCCTCAAAAGATTTAAGCTAAGATGTTTCAGAAGCAGAGGTTTGAGATGGTGTAACTGGAACAGCTCAGGAAAACCCATTATCAGGAAGCCCTAAATAGCGCTACTGAGGGGAGAGACGACAGCTCAGGGTCAGGGTCAACCCTCGATCAACTCTATTAAAGAGCCCAAATAAACTACAGCATCAAAAAGCTTCACAAATATACCCACGTGGGTATCTAACTCCTTGCGTTGAATGAGGTTGTGGCTGTTCTGTCCCTGGACGTGTTCAAGGTGAGGCTGGATGAGGTCTAGTTGACCTCAACCAAGTCTAGTTGAGAGGCACCGCTGCCCACGGCAAGGGGGTTGGAGTAGATGATCTCTAAGGTCCCTTCCAACCTGGGCCATTCTATGATTCCTTCTTCTTTCAGTCACAGTTGGCCAAGCCCTTGCAGCTTAAATTTCTCTAGCCGAGTGTGATGGCAGATGGGGACCCAAACTGGTGTGATATCTCAGCATGGTAGTGTAAGCTCTTGGGATTTGCACTGATACCAGTAGGAGCTTGTGATGGTCATGGCTAGCAAAAGGGGAAACAGCAGCACTGAAAAGAAAAAGTAACTCTAAAGAAACAAGTCACCTCCTCGCTGATCCAGAGCTAAAATACAAGAGCTCAGCTCCCCATATGAAACGCAGCCCTGGCTGAAAATCTGATACCTATGGGAACACTTAAACCAAAGTAATAAATAGGCTGAGAACTTGCATGTCAAGCAGCACCTCAGGACAATTTCAAACAGCTGAAAGTCTACATTAGTCTACAAAAAATATAGCCAACTCATTTGCCAGTGCCCCGGTGCCACGGCAGGCTAGACTGGTGTCATTACTGCAGCGATACTGCTGGAAGGAAACACGTTCCTGGAAACTTTCCTTCTCATCCATCAGCACCACTAACCTGGGCCCTGAAGGCTGATTTCCACCTTCTGTTCCCCCTCTGTGATGGTGCTGCTAAATCTAAGTGGCCCCACGGGCACAAGTCGGTGAAGTGCCTCTACGCGTGAGCAGTGCCCAGCGAGCAGATGCCTGCAGCAGAGGCATCCCTTCACCACAGGGGCTGACAGGGAAATGCCAGACAGCCAGGCAGAGACGTCGTGTTAATAGTGTGGGATAACGAAACTTTACACTGTGTGAGCATCTTCCCAGTGGAGGTTTTACTGGGATGTGTAAACCTGGGTGGGAGGCACTGATGGGCACAACTGGGGTGATACAGGGAGCTCATGCAGGGACATTCTTGAGTGCCCCAAAACCCACTGGAAGGGCTGTGATGCCTCTAGCCCATGAAACATCCTTCCCAGCCCATCCACCCCACAAGAGCCCCAAACACCTCTGGGAGGTCTGTGGGTGCCAAGGGGATGATGCTGAACCCACAGCAGCACTGGATCCATTCATCCTCCGAAAGCTGCCCCCTCCTCCACACATTCTTTTCCACTTCCCTTGCAAGAAACTGTTTTTAGGATCTAAGACATCAGACGCCCATAATGAAAATGAAGAGTGGGATCTCCTGAACCAGAGGTGAGCAGTAATAACCAAATTGCCATAATGAGTTCAAAGAGCAAGAGAAAACTTCCCATTCAGCTGGCCAGGAGAAGGAGGGTCTCCAGGGCAGCCTGGAGCTCTGCCAGGGGAGGGTGAGACCAGCATCTGCTGGAAGCACATCACATCCAGAGCCGGCTGAAATCGAGGGGTTATTTTGCTTTGGGAAGAACACCTCTCTAAATAGCTGGGACAGGGCAATCCAAATCACTCACAGGACTTCTGCACCCCAGTGCAGAGTGCTCTCTCCCAAGCTTCTCACTCCCACTCGGTGGTCCCCCAGGGTGGCCCCCAGGCCCCCTGAAGCAGCTCCACACTCCTTTCAAGGGACACATCACTGCAGCTAGTCCGTAGGGCACCCACCTGGAGCCCTGCCAAGAGAACCACCAGGAATTATTTATAGAAGTAGGGGTGGGTTGAAAGTGCGATCCTGCCCAAGGGATCCCAGCCAGGCAATGGGGATTCAGACACTTCTGAGAGTGCCAGCAGCAGGATTTCCAGGCAGCCATAGATAGGTACCGATAAGAAGGCTGTTTAGAGGATGCTTCTGCTCTGGAAAAATCACACACATGTTCCAAGACATCTTTCCTTAGACATCATTACAATCCAGCCCACACATGGCTTGCCATTCCCATGGGAATTGACATTCTCATCCCTTTCCCAAGCACAAATGTGGAGTTTCAGAACTGGTGAACCCAAATTTTGAAAGCTCTCCCCTTCAGCTCCTATTCCCTTATCCATTCGCTCTGTACCATAAACCAGCTGAAGTTAAAACACTAAAATAAAAGTCGGCTTGAAGCAGAAGATAGAACTTTTTGTTCCCCAAGAGTTCAAACAGATATTTCAAATATCTCAGACAATGTCTTTCAATAAATCTTTTCACTTTTTTTTAAGGCAGTTCACTGACACCGCTCTCCCCCCATGAACTCGCCAGGCAAGTTTGATAAACTGCTGCCTTCTGACAATAATTGTCTAATCAAAACAATATTGACCAGCTCTAGACATCAGGTACCTGGGAAAGGCACTGACTCATGGCACACAACCAGCTCCATGGGTCCTCGCTGCATGTGGAGGAAAACTGCCCATAAAATCCAGCAGCTTTCCCTTCCAAGGGTCACAACAGCAGCTGGGGAGGAACGCCCTCCTTGGGACTAAATGTGGAAAACAAACCCCTCCAGAACCTGCCCTGGAGAAGGTGTTTTGTGGGGAAATAGAGCCTGGTGGTGCAGAGCCTGGGGTTTCTTTGCAACACAAAGCAGTTCTTTGTAGTCATTAGTTACAGAACAAGAGGAAATGGCCTCAAGTTGAACCAGGTGAGGTTTAGATTGGACATTAAGAGAAATTTCTTCACTGACAGAGTGATTAGGGATTGGAACCAGCTGCCCAGGGAGGTGGTGGAGTCACCGTCCCCAGAAGGGTTCAAAAAGCATGTAGATGTGGCAGTAGGGAACTTGGTTCAGTGGGCAGGATGGGGTTGGGTTGATGGTTAGACTGGATGATCTTGCAGGTCTCTTCCAACCTTAATGATTCTATGAAAGCCTCCTGCCTCCCACCCCAGTTACAGCACATCTACCACAGCCTCAGCTTCTGCATTAAAAGAGAGGCTGCTAACTGTCTGATCAGAAGCAGCAGTGGCTAACTAAAAGGAAAGCACCCTACAATTAAACGAGTAACACCCAGAAGGACCAAGATACAAGTGTGGTTCAGCTGCAGCACGAAACACCAGCATTTCTGATGAGTCTGTGGTAAATAGTGAATCTTGTTTCCAGGACACTTCGTCTTGCTGGATAGGCAGACGTGGTGCCCTGGATAAATCATTCCCTGTTAGCTCTGTGTTTGGGTCATGTCGATTTGTTGATGTACCCAACAGCACATCGACAGGCTCTGGCAGCACAGGAAACAGGAGCAGACAGCGCAGCATCTCTCACAGACCCCACACAGCAAACACAGGTGGTGGGGAGGAGGCAGCCACATTCACCCACTCAGATATAACCCTGCCTGGCAGGGTGTGAGCCAGGCGTGAGGAGGGGATGCCCTCTGCACCCTGCCTGGCACCACCCAGGGCATTGCTGTGGCGGACAGGAGGAGGCAAGAGAACACGTCTCCAAGTACTGAATCATAGAATCATTCAGGTTAGAAAAGACCCTTGAGAGCACCAAGTCCAACCAATAACCCTGCTCTACCAAGTTCACCACTAGACTTTGAGGTCTCAGAGCCGGACTAGCACCTTGCCCTCTTTCAGCCTTCAGAAATAGGCTCTAATCGATTTCTTTCAGGTTTGTTTGGAATTTTAAGCCGAGTAGAAGCTCATGAGAGACGTTCCCAAAAGCAGAAGTGAGATGTACTCTGTTTCCGTCAGGGCACGAGACAGTGGCGTGTGCTAGTCCTTTCTGTGCCCAGGGCTCTGAGATGTCTGAGATATCAAGGTAAGAAGCAGGAAAAAAGGTGAAGAAAAGGGCTGGGATCATTAAAAGCAAAAACCCTAGGAACTGTGTTCCTCAAAGCATGAAGGACAAGCCCTGCTGCATAATAAAGTCCAACTAAGTACGTGGCAGACAACACAAAGAATCACAGAACATTAGGGATTGGAAGGGACCTCAAGAGATCATCCAGTCTGATCCCCCCACCAGAGCGGGATTCCCCAGATCAAGTCGCACAAGGACATGTCCAGGTGGGTTTTAAACATCTCCAGAGAAGAAGACTCCAAAACCTCCCTTGGCAGCCTGTTCCAGTGCTCTGTCACCCTCACTGGGAGGAAGTTCCTTCTCACGTTTATGTGGAACCTCCCATGTTCCAGCTGACACTTGCTGCCCCTTGTCCAGCCATGGCCATATGAGGCGCAGGCATGGCACAGCTGCTTCACCATCACCAGACCTGTGCCCAGTGCTGTGGGACCTGCCTGGTGAGGATCATCCAACCCATTTCCCCCTTGGCCAGGCAGCGAGTTCCAGACAGCAGCCAAGCATGATTGTGCTCAACCTCTACTCCTGGGAACGTCAGCTCAGAAGAGCAGAAGTACCCCCAGCTCTTTCATCTCTATCTTGCTAACAATAAAATAGAATAGAAAAACGCTCTATCTTGCCATAGCACAAAGGGAGGGACGGGGTGACAGGCCAGGAGGCAGCTGCCTCCTGGTCCTGAGGGTTCTGCTTCTGCGAGTGGATCCAGAAGACCATGAAAACTTCTAGCCCATTCAAACGGCTGCGGAATAAAACCCTCTGAAACCATTGCCATGGCAACTAAGGAAAAATAACACAGAAAAAAACCACCAACCTCAGCTATTTCACAGGAAACACCAAGATTTTACTGACTCATCACTTGCAGATTTTTAATATCTATACATAAGAAAAAAATCAAACGGGTCACACAATGACACAATTTTCAATCTGACACCGATCCATTAAGATCTCCTCCACCCGCTCCATGGGTGCAGATGTGCTCCAGGTCTGCCTCAAAACAGGAGCCAGACCATGAGTCCTGGGGTAAAATGTGAGAAATTCTAATGAATGGAAGTAGCTACTGATGAATAACAACTAGGTGCCCTTCTGTTGTCCTTCCCCAGGCTCAGTTCTCCATCATTTATAGCTTATGGCTGCATCCTTAGTCAACCAAGGAGCCTTCTCCATGCCCTGACCTCACCATACCCACGTTATTCTCCCTGCCTTGGAGCAGCCACTGAGCCGCAGCCAGCCCAAACCCACTTGGGTTCCCTTAGGTAAACACAGCTCCCCTCTTAGCTCCAGAGCCACTCACTGCTTTATAAATAGAATCTCAAGCCACACATATTTTCAGCCATAGCATTCGTTGTCTTTGGGGCTCCTTAAAAGGCATCGGGCTTTAACTACTGTCCTGCATCCAGCAGTGTGAACCTGAGCTGGGCTTAATTGGAGCCCGATGGACGGGTTGGCTTTCTCTACTCATCCTTTGCCAAACTGGTTAAATAAAATAACTCAGAGGGTAGCAGGACTGCAGGGTAGTTTTGCTCTGCTTCTCCTGGTACTGCAGACACGGAAAGAGCAGTGTGCTCACCGCTCGGAGGGCTGGAGGATGATTGCTGGGGAGTTCAGGATTTATAGTCATTTATTAAAAGGAAATGACTCTGACAGACAAGCCAACAAGTCCAGTGTCATCCCATCCCTGCGTGGGAAGGGAGGATTTTGTTATGGGCTGAGCGGAGGCTGAGTATTTCATGCCACAGCGAGTAATGCTGTGAGAAAGGGAGGAAAGCAGCTTTCATTTCAGAGAAAGCAGAGCTGTCAGCACAGGAGGGACTCCCCCTCCACCACCACTGCTAATCCCACCTTTCACCCATTCTTCCCCATTCCATGGAACAAATTTCCCTTCCTACTCCACACCTGCATAAAGAAGGAGCAGAGTCCCTTGGACATGGCACCTTCTGGTGCAAGACCTTCCTTTCCACTGCATTCCTGCCCAACAACTAAATCCCCAGTCCCAACTGCCCATACAGAGCTGTGTGCCCATGCATCTCTGTCTGCTGCCCACCCAGAGCCCTTGGGTGCAAACGAGAGGACAAACCCCAAGCACACTGGAGAACCTCATCAAACAACCCTGAAGGGACCTTCCATGAACTAACTCTGTGTAGGACCACACTTCTCTTTCCCCCCGCCCTGGGGCTGGGCTCTTACTACTAGTCTCAGGAGACACAGCAGATATTCTCGCCTGAACTCCTTATCTCTCTCAGTTTGAGATTTCTGGATTAATATTATCCCAGAAAATGCAAGAAAAACATGAACTGGCTCATCCCTCTGCCCAGGTTTCCAAGGAGCTTAAGCTGAACAAAAGCTGCATTTCCACTTGGTCACACCTTGTAAGTACTTGAGATTTAAAGCCCTCTATTTCTAGTTAATCTAAACCCAGTCTGAAACTTATCTCCCCATTAGGACTCACAAAGGTACTGGGGATGGGTGAAAATAAGAAAAGAGCAAGTTAAAGGCTGTCTCTGTCCCGCCCCTGCACAGATCTGCTGAACCGGGGTTTCTGATGCGGGTAACGCTGCCTCTAATGCTGACAGACGTCCGTGGCAGGGAAAACTAGTTGTTCCCTAACATCAGCAAAAACCCAATTATAACAAAGAGCTGAAAACTAGCAGAGACGAAAGAAGGTGCTCAGTCCTGTCCCCACTCCCACTGGGGGCTGAGCAGGGTGCGAAGGGACTGTCTGAGGACACGAGTAGCAGCAGGGCAGAGTCACGGGCAGCAACAGCATCAGGACCAACTTCTACCAGGAGAACTGGGGTAAAAATTGACTGATTCCTGGGAAATCACCAACAATCAGCAATCAGAAGCACTTACAGACAAAAGCATTTGCTGGTGCAAGCTGAGGATGCTCCAGAAGCTCTAGCTGAGCCTGCTGGCTCCCACCCAAGGGGAACAACCACAATAATCAAAGAAGCAGCAGAGAGAAGCGCCCGGCTATCTGCAGAGAGCAGCAATTTTTCATCTGCACTGGGATGAAGTGAGTTTCGAAAGCACACATCATTTTCCCATTTCACTGAGCCGGAGTATCGTCTCAGCGCTGCCTGAGCAGAGATAACGTGAGGGTACAGATGGCAGCTGAAACAACAGCTGTAATGATAGGATCTAAGGCAGCCCCAGTATTTCCAGCCTCTGAACTAAATTAACAGGAAAGGATTGACACTTAACAGCTCCCCATCCAGGGAGCTGAAGAAAACTTTAGGAGATGTCAAGGAATCCACATAGGCTCATCCCTAAAGTATGTGGAGAACTGAATTATCTGATAAAAAACCCATAGACTTTCCAGTTGCACAAAATCTCATTTAATTTTCAAATAATTCAGTTTCCAGAACCAGGATAAAATCCGCTTTAAAGGCACAGCCCCTATTTTTAATGACCGTGAGGGCCATGGCCCCGCTGTATTTTTTGCATGGCACTCTGGAAGAGCTTCTTGAGTGAGTCAATTAAAACACGCAAGTTCCTACAAGACCTCATAAACCCATCAAATCACCGACAAGCGGAAGAACCCCTAAGGTCCATGAGGAGAATTACCCCAAATAATAAACAGAGAGCAGGTTTTCAAGTGAGTGATCCTAGAGATTAACAGCTCTGATGACTTCCATTAGGGTTGACTTGACTCCTCCAATCTCCAAGAGCAAACGGTTAATAAGAGTCATTTCTGCTTAAACTGAAGCTAATTGGCTGCAGCACATGCAAATGTATAGGGCACCACATCCTCCTTATGGGGGGAGTGCCCTGTGCAGCTGTAGTGTTGAGAAACGAAGCTGACGTTAGCTACAGCTCTGCATGGGGCAAAGCCAGCAGACGCCAATGGAAAGAAAAGACTCACTGCACTGCCAAGGCTCTGATCGCTTGGCTAAGAGTAGCTGACACAGGGCTGGAGAGATGTGTAACGGAGTTAAATAGAGACATGGGATAAGTGGAAGTGGAGCTATCTCCTGGAAGAGAAGAAAATTCTATGATTCCATAGTGACTTACAGTGGAGAAGGTACTTTTATCTTAAAGCCTGTGTTGCAGGTGCTTAGAACTTCTAGAAAACAATATGGATGTGTTCCTGTGTGACTTGGTCTAGGTGATCCTGCTGTGGCAGGGGGATTGGACTAGATGCTCTTTTGTGGTCCCTTCCAATCCCTAATGATTCTATGAGTCTATATTATAAACAGCATTGCCATTGCACCAGCCACAGTACTCAAGTGTGATTGCATAAGTGTAAGGACTTGAAGGGAAAAACAATGTTTTAATGCGATGAACCATAACATGAAGGTTTTAAAACCCTGTATGTCAACACCCAGCAATGTGATACCTTAGGAATGAATGTTTTTGCATTATATTAACCTTCAGTACATGAGTCATCCTTTTTATAGGTTAAGTGAGGCTGCAAGGTATGCTGAAACTGTACTTGGAAATATGTATTCAGTGCTTAGAAATAAGCTCATTCTAAGATTAGCACCTGAAATTACACTTGCGTACAATGTCTTCCATCTAGTGAGATGTCTTTGAGGAGTTTTGCTCCCATTCCACGTGACAATGCAGGAAAAAAAAGAAATAAATTGCTGCTTAATTTCAGGAAATGTTTAGAAAGGCAATCGGAAATAACAAATCTCTGTCTCTTCTGGCAATGCAGTATGATATAAACGTTAGAAATAGTGGCTAATTTCAGGGAGTATTTTGGAAGTTACAGCTCAGTAGATGGTCTTTGTTGGAAATAAGTATCAATCACTAATTTAGCAGGAATAGTCCTTTTGAAAGAGAGAAAATGAAGTAATTATTTAATGACATATGAAAATATTAGAATCCTCTTATTCACTGGTTACCTGGAAGAATTACCCCTTTCAGCTATTGCCACAAATAAATGTGAACAAGATACCATTTGTCCTGTTTGCCAAGCAAGAAATGTATTTAGCAAATAAAATATCTGCCTTTATTTGGACCAAACATGAGACAACAGAATTTGGAAAGGCTTGGGAATGAAATTAAAACAAATCGCTTAAATAGCTTAATTGACTCAAAGTGTGAATAACAGATTGTAAGTGTTTTCATCTCTTCAGCAAATGCACTGTAAATGGAATTTATTATTATTCAGTGGATGGAGGGAGGTTTCTGAAATATACAGACTTCCCACCAGCCTTCCTATCTGTACTGTTTACCATAGATTATTTGATGAAACACCTCCCTGCTATTGTTGTTTTTCTGATAATGAAGAATAGCAACTTTTTTGAAACAATATTATTCAGATGCCTTTATTAATGATTTTTTTACAGCATCTTCATAGATTTTGTTTAGATCTCATTGTGCAATCTTTTCCATGAAGTGAAGATGCATTTTTCTTTACCAGGCAAGCTTAATGTTGACTAAATAACTCGCTAAATGGCTTTTTTAAAAAAATAATCTTTCATACAGGAATAAAATATCTGCAAACCCTAAAATTGTTTGGGAATGCAAAGTCTAAGAAATTACAAATGGCAAAATTTGAGCTGCAGGAAGATGTGGAGACAACATTAACATGACAATGAAAATGCCAATTGTTTTGGGATAGGACTGTTTGTTTCTATGCACGAGGCAGAGAGAAAGAGCAGCCCTATACTTAAGCAAAAATAGTAAGCCAAAACAATACTGTTATTTTATTTTTAAGCGTGGAAATCACAGTTTCAGGTGTCATAAGTACTGACATGAGATGCCATTCTAGCACTTGTAGTCACAGAAAAATATGCTCTTTGTACTTACTAATCTGAATCTTGATATATTGGAACATCGTTATGTAATTCTTACCTGATCCACTGAAGTTAGATTTAACATCTCATTTACTGGATACTTGGCTTGTAAGATGTGGCATTTTCATGTTTTAAAGGAGGCACGGAAAGGTACATTTCCCGGCTTCTCTACTGTTTTAGTTCACGTTTTCATTTGAAAGTCAAATTGGAAAGATTTGAGATGTTATGCCTGGGTATCATCGATAAAGGTACTTTTTCATGACATGGTCATACAAACACTAAATCTATGAGCAAGAGATGGCAGTAAGAGGAAACATATTTAATGTATAAAATGAAGTAGTGTTTTTTCCTTCTAACCCAAGTAAAAGTCTTATTTTTACACTCACTCTACTTTGGGCTCACAGGGGTGTTGCCAGATTCCAGCTGTCCTTTCAGAAAGTTATTAAAATGTTCATTAATAAAATGTAAAGGGAAAACATTTTGGGAAAAATGCTGCCTTTGAAAGAAATAAGTTAATAGCAGACGTACGCATTTCAAGGGCATTGACGCTCATCATAATTTATACCTTATACCCTTTTCTTGATGTGGTATTTTTCCTACAAGATGGAGTTGAAATATGTGTTCTCTGAACCATTGCTGTCCTGGCCTGGGGTGGAAAGTCTTGCTCTTACACATGTGGAACTTCTATGTGTTGAAGATGAGATAAAACCCAAGGATGCCATCAGGATCCTTGTATACTGACAGATGGGATGTCCTCATCATATATTCATTCATTCTTCCCTACATCCATTTGTGTCTAAGAGCAGCTGGTTCTGACACTTTTGGCTGTTGGACTTCCAGGCAGGCAGGTTTCTGGTGTGGATGGTACAGTAGTGTTTGGTGGCTTTATTTTTTTCCCCCCCCAGTCATTGAAGTAGATATGTGCGAGGATAAAACCACTTCCCAGGAGGTTTTTTCCAACTTTGTGTCGCCTGCCAATGTGATAGGCTGGAGAGGCACCTCTTGTATGAGGATACTGTATTTGCAAATCTGAAGTGGTGCTTGACACCATGGTAAGAACAGTTTATCTTTGACTTCAGCTATGAGAAATGGTCTTTATTGTACGAGTGACTATACAAATAGGCTAACATGGCTTTATCAAGCTGCAGGAAGGTGCTGTTTTTTTCTGTTCTAGATTGCTGTCTCTTCTAAATTATCCAGTTAATGAAAGACTGTTAGCAACAAACCTTGGCAGTGTATTAAGCATTCACAGCAACCAAGATATACAGCTTAAACGATGTGACTATGTCACTCAAAAAGCCCCTTAGCCTAGAAAAGCAGGTTTTTCACTAGCTTTCATAAAACAAGGTGCTATTAATAAAATGCCTTCAGTCTGCAGTGTAGTTGTTTACGCAGAATAGTAACACTGAGACAGTTCTTTAAATCTCTCTTCTAGATGGATGGGTGATTTCTCTTTAGAAGACAGCACTGAAATAGTCATGCAAGGAAAAAAGCCTCAACCAAACAAAAAAGAAGACAAAAAAAGGAGTAGCAAAACACAGTCCCCTCTTTGTTTGAAGGATTATCTGCCCAGGTCAAAATATAAACAATGCAGAAGTGCAGAGGCTTTGTTATGCATGAGACCTACTAGCCGTTTCAGACCAGTCCTCTCTGTCACCCAAGCAGGCTGATGACAGATGGTGAGACTGTCCTTGCAAATTTTTCACCTTAACGTGACAGACTCTATGGAACTATCCTCTGATCGCTGGGGATTCTCCAACTGCCCCTTGGTAATCAGTGTGAACAGCAATAATTTTTAATTCGGAGCCTGAAGCAGTCTTAAAGATTTGTCTTTATGTGCAAAATCTTCATTCTGCAAGAACTAAATCCGAGGGATGAACGCAGTGGATTTCACATCGCATTTATAGTAATCAACCTTCGGTTGTTTAGTGAAGACAGTTTATCAGGTAGTTCCACACTGGAATGATCTATTTTGGCTGGTGGAACAGGTGTTGAGGCATTAAGATGGTAAAAATCAGGACATGATGGTTTGTGCCTTGCTTGGACCTCAAGCAAGTAACTTTGAGGGCCTGATGCTGTGTGCTTCCTTGCAGCTCTTCTGGGTACTCACTGGTTATATTTGGACAAAGGCCTTGGAGACTTTTTGCACAAAGCTTCTATTTTTAAGTGGGAAAGTTTTATAATGATTGTAGTGTGTGATTCAAGTTTAGATTTTAGGCTTTTTTCACTGCTTCAGGCTCAGGTTTTAATTTTGTCTTGCTTTGTACTTAAGCTATCCTAATTCTTGATTGAGGGGTTGTCTGAGACTCGACAAGACAAGCTGAGAGATTTTGGTGCTCTGTTGATAACTGGATTGAAACAAACTCATTCAAGTTATTGTTTTTGATTTTTGGAGGTGCAGTATATTCAGACTTTAAATGAAATGAGTTTTCAGTTCCTAGTTTTAGATGCCCACTGCCATTTATGTGCTAACTGGTTTTGACAGTTCTAGTCTCCAAAACGGGTTTAGGCATTTAACTTTCTAAAGCCATATACCTCTTTATAGGTAAATATAGTCTTTTGTAACCCACAGACGCGAATGGTTTAGATTCAGTAATTTCAGGGAATTCAAGGACACCTATTGTATCAGGCTTTACATACAGAATTAATATCTGTTGAAAAATATGGCATGTGGAGGAACCATGTTTGCTTATTTAATTATTTGGAGGAGGGAAGAAAAAGTTAGTTTTGACATTTTATTCCAGCCTAGATTTTAATGAGAAAAAGTTTGCTGTCATTTCTTTTTTTTGTCAGCATCAGGTACTGTAATTTGCTCATGTAATACATTGTGGCCCAAAGGTATATTTCCAACCTACAGAGCAGTTTCATAACAAAAGAATCAATAGCTCATTATTTTTTTGGACTCAAAATACTTTGCATGTTGCTTTAGAGATTTCATGACATTTAGGAGATTATTTGCAAATTAAAACAATCTTTAGATCAATCAATTAAATTGTCAGTTAATCTTCTTAAATTACACTTTGTTTTAAGCTCTGTGTAAAAAGAATATTAATTATTTTCCCCCCTTCTCCCTGAAAAGCAATGGGTAGAATCGGTTATCTAACTGGATGATGATGTTCCTTCACCTCTCTATAAAGTACCAACAGCAAAACAGTGGTAGATATTAGAGCTCATCTAAATGTGATCATCTGGCAGTTCAAACACAGTGCTGCCAGTAAAATTGTATTGCTGTAACTTCTTTTTCAAGCCCAGTTTTTGTGCATTAGTTTCCATCTCCCAATTCTTTCTGCATATGATGTCAAAAAGTGAGTTGATAGGCCATTGACGGAAGGAATGTGCCTTCTGAGTTAAATTATACTGAAGTAACTTTTTAGCACCACTTTCAAGATATTTCTGAGCTATTATATATGTGCCTGTGCAAAAGCCACCTGGTCCAGCCCATCCTTCATCCTTCCTCTTTCTTCTTTGCTCTGAGAGCTCCCTGGATTGAAGTCTTGGGATCCAAATGTATGATGGGTCTCCAGGTCTGCAAAGCTTCTTGGTGTGCAACCTCCCTTTTCGAAGGCAAGGCATCTTTTTTTTTTCCTAGAATAGTGTCCCCTGCTCTGTTCCCCACATGCTGCCCAGGCTCATCTCCATAGGGAGTGGAATAGCAGCCACAGAGCTGCCTCTGCTATTCTGGTTTCTATATCATCTCTTAATTTCTCAGCAAAGGATTTCTTCTTTGTCCTTGATACTTTGCCCTGCTGCCTCTCTCCCTTTACATCTTTCTCTGGGTCCCTGCTCCAACAATCCTTCCCCAGCCCTCTTGGCATCGCAGTTCCCCTCTTCAGCCCTCTGCCCTTGCAAAGACGAGAGCAGGGAGTTTTTGAAACAGTTGAAATAACTTGGTTTTTTCAGTCTACAGACTTTTTGGTGACAGAAACCAGGGAATACAGCTAATTCAGCTGGTATTTGTTGTTCCAGCCTTGTTGGGCAGTAGCAGAGGAAATGCACTAAAGAGATTTTCAGGCCAGATTTTCCCCTCTTGTTTGTAGACATCCATCACTGTGTTTCACTGACCTGAATTTCCATGGAGAGCAAACTAGTAAACGAACTTTTACTCTTGCAGAAACCACTTTGCAGAACCCATTTTCAGTGCATATGGCAAGGTTTCCTTTGTCATTGAGTAATGACAAGTAACAAATATACCAGAAAATATGCCAGCAATCCATGGATTCTGTGAACAGCATAAACTGCCAAACTCTTCTGCTTTAGCTCCACACACTTTGCCATTTTTTAGCCAATAGGTACATAAATATCTGTTTTCCTAGCAACAATCATAGAATGGAATCAATTAGGCTGGAGAAGACCAAGATCATCTAATTTTGTCTGTGTCAATGTCTGTGGCAAAACTTTGGCAATTTGATTTCATTTTCTTGACCAACAGACACAATCGGTTTGATCCCTCCAAGTTTTTCGTGCTCTTCAGTTTTGTGTTTTCTGTCAGTATGGTAAAGTTTGTCTCCTTTAAATAATGAAACTACTCTTGGTATGTCCTAGGTAACTTCTGACCATTATGTTAGAAATGCAGATCAGATGGAGTTCACAAGAATGTCTCGATCCACAAAGGCACAATCAATAGAGCCTCCTCCCTCTTGATATTGCCCTAATGCAAATAGCTATGACATGCAATAGCATAGAAAACACTTGTTAAAATTTTGTCCTCCAAAGTCTAAGTAACTGGAAAAGACGTCATTGTGCCATTCTTTGAATGTGGCTTGTAGAGTTGGTGTGTGGGGGTCTGTGTTTACACTGTGTTTATCCGGCTACATTTCCAGTATTTAAAACTGGAGCATTCTTTTCAAAAGACTTTTTATTTGAAATAATTTCTGTTGCATCCAGTGTTGAAAACATCTTTAAATGGGTTTGCAGTAAACACACAAGGGAATACAAATGTGAGTTCTGCTGTTATTGTTATTTATTATTTGTAGCGTGGCAGCACTAGTGATTTGCTAATGTGCTGGGAGGTGTATAAGCACAAATGAGGCATCCCAGAGAATCTGTATCTCTCTTATTTCTCCCTTGCTGATCCCAGTATGACTTGCTGGAATAACAATTGGGTAGCTGGAACATTTTGGGTGTTGATTCCTTTTCTGATATCAAAGGTCTGCAGCTTTCCTGGAGGTAATAAATATCTTAGTTTCTCTATTTTAACTATGAGGTTCATTTTTAACAGAGAGGCTCTTAAAATGATAGGCTTTAAAGCACAAGACTTGACTGTCTCTAACATATAAGTACTAATTATAGAATCAGAATGGTTTTAGTTGGATCATGATCTTTAAGTTCAACCTTGGCCATGGACAGGGCCATCTTTCATAACGTCATGTTGCTCAGAGCCCCATGTCATGGGTTGAACAAACCTAGACTGTATTTTGACCCAGAACTTATAGCTAAAGTACTAAACATAAAGGACAGAGGGTTTAAGAAAGACACTTATGAATTTGTAGGCTCTCTCTCCTCTCCTGTGCAGTGGATTGTAACCCTAAAAGTCCATACAAAGCTTCCTCCCACTGTAAATCTTTGAAGAAGCAAGCATTTTCTCTCAGCACCATTGCTGCGTAACCGTGAACGCAGATGAGACAAGAGCCAGGATGGAGGAACACAGAACAAGAAACAGAGGAAGGGTGGATGGGGGGGCAGAAACATTTGTCTAAACAGAAACTTTTGTGTGGAAAACATAAATCAAACCTACAGACTGTACTTTGTTTTTGCTTTTTAAAACTATGACACCCCATCCAACCTGACCTTGAACACTTCCAATGATGGAGCATCCAGAGCCAATCTAGGCAGACAGTTCCGGTTCCTCATTACCCAGCACTTCTCAGAGAAGAGGATGTTGGTGGTTTTTTTGTTGTACTTTAATCCTCTCTCCCTAATAAAATTACTTAAGCAGTAGGTGCAAGCTACTGCTGTCTCTTCTTGTGAACAGTTTTTCACAACCCCTGTGTTCCCCAATTCCTAAATGTTCCAGCAGAAACAGTAAAAACTTCAAAAAAGAATTTTTCCCATAAAAAAGAAAAATAAAGCACAGAGGTCAACCAATTCCCATGTAAATTCCCTCCTGCTCTCCTCACCTGCTGGATGTTTATGATAAATTGAGTGCATCTTGTCTATGACTTGCTTACATAATGAGGTTGTGCTGTATTATCACATCATTGCTCACTGTAGAAGAATGGAGTGAGCTTGGGGTTTTAGATTTTTTTGTAATTACAGGGAAATAATGCAACTAAGTCCTGTTCTCACAGGATTCTCACAGATTTTCTTTCATCTTTCACACTATTTTAAGAATAAAGTGTTGGGTGTTGTCTGTATTCTTTATTTTTTGTTGCTCTGAAGCTTTAATGATCTACTTTGTACAGCTGTGTTGGATGCATGATTGATGACTATCTCTACCTGCTTGGAAAGATAAGGTGAAAATATCTTGAGGAGTATTTTCTGAGTGATCCATACATGTAATTCCCATTAACGTTAGCTGTGCAGATCCATTCGGTGAGGGAAGACTAGACTGAACATGTGATTGTTGTGTCTTTGCTTATGCCTTTCATGGCAGGGAGACTTGTTTGTGGCAGGCAGGTTTCTCAGCTAAGAAGTGCTGAATAATGCCAGGCCTGTGATATACAGATATGCTGCCATCACATTTTATGACCAGATCTATTACATATCTTCCAGTAACTAGTTTTTGTAATTACAGCACGATGGCTGGAATTCAACAAAGGATTGTAATAAATAGGCAAAAGCTGAAAATGAGGTAAAATGAAGTTCAAAGCATACCCCAAAATAATTCTTTGAGGGAAGAAATGAGAATTAATTGACTGCCTAAGACTTTTGGATCTATGTTCCTTCCCTATTTTCTTTGGTCAGACTGATTGTTCATATTGATCAGATACAGGAAAAAACACAGATCTTGAGCAGTTCTGGAGAAGTCACCATTTAGAACATGAACACTTGGTGGTTGGTCTTGATTTTCATGAGGTGGTGTTGAACTTGGTCAGCACTCAGTCATGAATGGATGGAAGTCTTGACAGGTTCTAGGAGCTACGTTTTAAAAAGCTGTTGTGCCAAAATGCTTAATATCAAAGACATGGTTAGACTGTAAAGAGTTTTGATTTTTCTTGTCTGATGCTCAGCTTCCTTTTGAATTGGAGCCAAGACTGATGACAAAAATATTTTCTAAATTGTTTTAAAATCTCTTTTGGTAAAGAGGACAGAAATTCTGGGGCCTTGAACACATTCTTACAAAAGACTGTGTTATAGGAAACCTTTCCACACCTGCGGTAGGTTAGATCAGCACTAAGGAAAAATATCTGCTGGTCATAAGCATTCTTAGGCAGCGTATGTTGGATTCTGCTCTTCAAAGCTGTTGGAGAATTAAGATTTATTAATACAGAGCTCCAGGCCCTAAACTGGATGTTATTGTACTCTTGCAGTCCCTGTTGCAAGGACTGAAGGAGTTTGAAGCTAAGAGGATTCTATGGCTATTACCAGATGGAGCAGAGCCAGGGCAGGGACTTGAGTGCCAGATCATGAGTGTCTGGTTATCAGCGCTTGTCCTTGGCACAGCTCAGGTTTACGCCAAATAACCTTTTCTGAGACAAAGCTTTGGCATGTTTTGGACAATAACACAAGTTGGGGACTGCTCTCAGTGGGCAGGGTGTGTTAGACCACATTGTTTTGGGGATGAAGAAAGAATTTAGCCAGATGGCTGTGAGCCATTATGATATTTGCCTTTAGGGTTCCCCAGTCTGTTGTGTTTGGTTTGTTTTTTTTTTAATCAGTGTAGACATCACCTGTAAAATCTCATATGTTTGTAACAGTAGGATGCCTATTAGTAACTAAGACAAAAATATCCTGATCCCTTTGAAGCTTTTACATGCATTGACCCAAATCACTCATTTCTTTCAAGGACTTTGTTTAAAAAAAATAAAATTCCCATCCCAAACAAACAACATATGAATTAAATTAATTTGATATCTCATCTCTCAAGTGTTCAACTCATAGTCTGTCAGCTAATCCTGGTTGCTCTTTCCCAGGGCACCTTGGAGACGCACAGGAGCTTGCTCCAGGCTAAATTAATTATTCTAGTGATGGTGGCAGCTGCACGATCCCAGCTGCCTTCTTTTCTGGCCACATGATAGCAGTAGGGCTCCAAGAAAAGGACCACAGGCTCCGTGTACTACTAATCTAGTAGTAGGGACCCACTCCTGAGTGTACTCTTGCTTCAGTCATCCCTTGAACATTGGTACATACTCATGGACCTGCCTTGCAGCACAGTAAGTTCCAAAAAGCTCTAGATCTGTGATGTGTGTGCTTAGGTCTACCTGTGTTAGGTCTGCTGGTATTTGCAGGGAATGAAGTGGCCCACTCAGCCAGGAAAGTTGTGTGCCACTGCTGTACATATCCTTGACTCCTGTCCCTGACTCCTGTCCAAGTGTCTCTTTGCACCTTTGAGAGCAAATATTTGGTTCTAGAGTGCCAGTCTCTCCCGTATGGTAGCTCATTTGGACCAGAGTGTTGAAGAATTAACTTTGGAAGTCACACTTTTCATTCACACAATTTCCTACTTGGATACATGTGTAAGCACCTAATTGCAAATTGATGCTCAGCTATGGCCTAACCCTACTGGTGTCCCAGGAGCCTTGGGCATGAGACTTCAGCCAGAGACTTCCTAGTGGCCTTCTTTTCTGTTGCTTGGCATGATCCTTTTCAAGCAGGGCACCTGAGAGAACCAAACTGCTTCAAGGACTAAACCATATAAAGATTCACGAACAGTGGGGGTGTTTTTTCTAATCTTCTTGGCAAGTGCTGCTGTAATAAAACATTTCAGGGTACTAACTTGGGTCACAAACAAAACCCAATGACCCATCTCAAATGCTCAACAGCTCAGTGCATGGAGTGTTCATGTGTAATACACAGGGTCATTTTCTTCTCCTCGTTGCTTTAGAACACAGGTTTGGAGCCATGTCTTAACCCTCATCCCCCCTCAGTGAAGTTAATATACTTAATATAAATTCTTGAAATATTCATAGTAAATATTCAGATACTGTAGCTTAATAGCTACGGCTGTTGCCTGGAGGATGTGGTTTCTAATCACTGCCATAATGAATAAACATCTGAGATTTTCAGAGAGTGGACAACACCAAAAAAGAACACTCCTCTCAGAGTAGGATGAATTATCTGTGGCTATTTAGCCAGGAAATTACTACAGCTTTCCTCAGCACTGCAGGGTCAAATTTGGATTGGAGAGACCCCAGTCTCTGTGAGAAAATGATGCTTGCAGTGCAGGGATAGCATAGTGATAACATTCCATTCAAAGCCGAAAAAAGAGCCTTAGACAAATTCTTTAACCCAATCTCAGCAGTGTTGTAGCCTACAGGACAGATCTTCAACCAAAACTGCAAAGTTAGGCTGACAGTGGTGCTTTTGGATGATTGCTCCTATTCATCAGGCTTCCAGTCCTATAGAGAAATCAGGATGAAGAGAGTTACATTGTTTGGTCTTTTTTTCAGTAGTGTAGGCTTAGAAAAAAATAAGAAATGTTGTCCTACTCTTTTAAATCAAATTTGATAATAAATGGCTGAGAGTTACCCCAGCTGAACTTTCCTTTTTGGGAAGTAACTAGTTCAGATCACCTTCCACAGGACCCTAAAATCAATACAGAGAATGAGAAACAGACAGGGAAACAGGCGTTAATCCATTAATTTAATCTTCAGTTTCAAATTATTATGTTAAAAAATTTTATCAAGATTCTGACAAACTGGACGTTTTTCCTTTTTCTCCTATGACCCACTTAGCAATCTAGAACTTGTAAAGTTTTGCCTTGTCACAAGCTATAAGTTATGGTGGCACAGCAATATTTTTTACTGTCCAGATAAAAAAGGAAATTACTAACTCCATCCTTGCCTGGTGATGCAGTTAGCTGCCTGAGGTCTCGGTAGCTTCACTTCATTTAACATGAGCAAGTATAAAACTGACATATAAAAATTCCCTTGAGCGATCATTCATAATTGTAAGGAAGAGAGAAAATTTTGTAAGGCTTTCTGATCTATCTTCACATTGGGGGTTTTTAAAAATATTTTTTTATGCAGAGAGCATCTTTTTTATTCGACAGACATAAAGGTTCTTTCACATTTGTATGTAGCTTTACATACTGGTTCTCCTTTTTTTAATTCTGATGCTATATATAAATTATCCTGTATACCTACTCTTTGTTGTCCTGGGAAGGACCAGATGTTCTAGAATTTTTGTGTTTTCCATATTGCTGGAGTTTCTGATGTTGGTAATGAGGCTTTCTTAATTTCATTTTTTCAATAAAATACTCCATAAATACAGGCAGTTTTATTTAATTTTTTTACAAAAGCTTTTATTTGAATAGAACTTATTTTGAAAGAATGGCTGTTGGTTATTTATAATGAGCAATTCAGTTGGACTGACTAATTCATAGCATTCTCTAGAGAAACTCCATATGCGCTTTTGAACTTGATGATATTGCAGCAACGTAGGATCATCCAAATCTCAGCTTTTATGTAGGAAAAAAAAATAAATCTGTCTTCATGGTTGTATAGAAGAAGCTGGAAAATGGGATCCTAGAAGGCTTAAGATAGAAAAGTGAGTCATGAGACATAAAAAAAGTTAAATATAATTTTATTGATTTTTATAGCAACCTCTTAGCTCTTTGATGTCTGCCTGCAAAAAAAAGTATCTCTGAACAGTTGTCACAGAGACCTTGCTGATGGCATCCAGTTCCTCTGAGCTACTAAGTTTGGTGGGAAGGGCCTCTGAATTGAATGTCACGGTAGCAGGTTAGTTTATCTCTTCCCTGTCTCTCTGTATTGGTGGCTTCCATGGAAGATAAATTAATCTGCCCAGAACCTGCATGAATGAATGTAGCATATGCCACTGCTAGCATTTTTAGGGTCTGACAGATTGTTTGCCTTTTTAATTCTGTAGAAGTCAAATGTTGGTTACTGGGCAGTCGGTGAGAGATGAAGGACTCTGCCTAAGAGAATCTAACCCATCTATGCTAGACACCAGACTTAGGCTGGGGAGAATTACTCTTTAGAAATGGACATCCTTCCAGTTATACATTGGTTGTTACTGGAACCAGGACAACTAAGTCAGGCAAGCTGCTCATTGTTTAGATGTTTCGTGTCAGGTGAGAGCCCTAATGACAGACCACTAAGGTTTACTCACCAGTAATCATAGTAGTAGGAAATGCCTCATGTGGCTTCTGATTCAAAACGCCAGCCCATAGCAGGAAGGTGGACCATCTTATAGACAAATGGAAGCAGAGTCCTGCCAAAAGAGGTGCCAGGAAATCTTGGGGTGGGTGCGACGACTGCCAGCTCAACTTGCACATAACAAATACAAAAAAACCACATTAAACACCTATTAACATTGATTATCCATCTTAGGTGTTTGAGTGGGTGACTTGCAAATGGGTGGTATGGCCATCACTTATACAAAAATCTCTATGTACATTGCTGCACACTTTATATGATGGCCAGGGATCACATTTAATGAAGTCCTCTGTCTTTTCTCAGAGGCTCTTTTGTCTCAGGAGGTGATAAAATACTCATGGTCTCACAGATGGTTCCCATTCAGAAGAGCAATTGATAATTAATTGCATTTAGTTATCAGTGACTATCAAAGCTGTGTTCTGGATCTTTTTGCACTAAACAAAGAGAACAACCCTTTGCTCATAGCTCCAAGCCACATTTACACTGGGTTTGCTGCTTCCTTGAGCTTTCTTCCAAGTGTTGGGTCTAGCTGTCGTGCTGGCATTTCTAACCCAGTTGTGAGAGTATGTGTTGGGGAGTGTGTGCGTGCATGGGGTGGGGGACAGTTTGCGTCTTCTGCTGTTATTTCTGCAGCAGTAATGAGTTGTGGATGTAGGAAAGAGTTTTGTGTGCCTGTAAGTCCTTAGTGCTTGCACTGACCACAGAGGTGGGAGCTAGATGAGTTCCACACCAAATGGAACTTGCACTCCCATAAATGTTTTCAGGTTTTGCATTGTACTGTCTTTGTGTGTGTGTGTGTGTGAAGTGTGCCTGAATTTGAGAGAGTACTCCTCCAGACTGCCATGTCTAAATACCCCCCCTGTGGTAAAGACTATGACTTTAGTCCTGTTACATAAAATGACAAATTTTTCACTTTAAAAACTGGGTTAAGAATAAAATGGTCAGTGATGGAACAGTATGAAGTTGGGTGTCAGCTATTGGCATGCAGGATATTAGTAGCACAGTACCTGTCAAGGAAAGGAAAAGGGCCTTCATACAACTACATCAGTGCAATCCATCCATCAGTTTATGGAACTGAAGCTTGACCAGGGGTTTCTCAAACACCTGTGATGCCACATGCTGTTAAGAGTCTTGCATTTTGAGCTGCTTTGTGTCTGGCCATAGTGAAGTGAAATTTGGCTACAGAGAAGCTGAGGAACGAGGCCAAGATGTGGATTAGGGAGGTTCCACTTGATGGTAGTCTGTTATATATGCTTTGCAGAGGTGAGATGGCTTTATGATGATAAAGGTCCGCATCTGGGAATTAAATGAAATGTGCAAGTGCAAAGATATACTTCTGGAATCTTGTTGAAAGCTTGGGTGCCATTCAGCTACTGATTCCCCCCCCTCCATCTCTATTCTTTGTAGACTGTTGGCTGAAGATCCTAGAGCTCTTGAGAGGTCTTATCAGAGGTTAAAGCTGCTTGAATGCCCAGTCAATTTCTGTGTGGAAATCTGGTAGTTTGGCAAGGGACAGTTTTGTGAGTGGTTTGTTCATGCCATTTAATGACCCAACGGCAGTAGCGCCAGACGTGCATAGAGGTCGTATAAAGTTGTCTTTATGTAAGCCTCAGAGTTCAGATTTAATGTCTTCTACATCCATGGCTCACATCTGTAGTTCTCGCCTTCTGTGGGTGCTCTGTCCCCTTTGAGAGACAGTAAAGGTAATTATTAGCTTTCTGGAACCTGATTCCATAAGATTTCTTTACTAGCAAACCAGCAAAACTGTTATCGGGGGAGATCATTATGGATCATGCTGGTGGAATATAGACAAACATTTCCTTCAGGGTTATGTGTAATTGTTGGAGCTGTCAACTCTTGGGGAGGATTTTGATCTGACTAAAAGCTAAGCTGCCTTATATAGAGTAAGTTACAAGCTCGCACGATAGATATTTTAGCTTTTGTGCTATTAATCCACATTCCATAAACTTTATTTACTGTGCCAACACGGTTTTCAATGTTTGTATTCTTTTCACATGGTTTTATTATTGTCAATAGCGTGACATGTGTATATTTAAGGGCATCTATAAGCATATAGTTCTATAGCCAGGGAGCCAGATTCGCTAGTCATTCTTAAAACATGTAATATTTTTCCTGAGTAAAATCTGAAGTTTTTGTAACTTTCCTAAGCAGCAAACATAAAACTTGAACAAGCAACTACCCAAAAACCTGATATGCAAGTGGCTGAACTTCAGCCTGTTCAAAAAGTGGCCTCCAAGAAAGTGGCAAGAAGATGGCAATGGAAGTCACCAGCTTTGACGTATGTGACGTCTCTCCTTTGTAGCATATCAAGGACAGCCACTGAAAAGTAATTTTTCCAAAGAATGAACCACTGAAAGACTTTTTAGAATAAAATCTCCTTTCATCTTTGTTTTGAAACTCGTTATTTTCTGGAATATGATGTTTCCTGACAAGCAGCTGGTTCTGTAGTAACATGACAACAGCAGTCCAAAGTTCTGGCAAACCAGCAAAAGCAAAGATGCAAAGGCATCAAAAATTAAGCAAATTTCCACATTTTAATTCTACAATAGAGATACAAACATTTCTCAGAAAGAAGAGGCATACCTGTGTTTTTAAGATATACAATGAAGAGACCAGAGGTCTCCCACAAACCAATATGTGTTTAAAAATGAATCTACTAACCTTCTAAAAAGTGACATGTTAAGCTGTTTAGAAGATCAGTACTTCTGCTTGAGTGTAGACATCAGGTAGTCAAAAAGAGCTAAACTAAATATTGGAGTGAGGTAACCACATGGAGGACAACGAATCACTGGAGCCATTTGCCCATCAGTCTATCCCATATGAGATATTTGATGCTAAATTGCCCAGAACCACAATCCCTTGTGTGAATGTTGGCCTGAATGGAGTCAAAACCAGTCTGTGTTAAACTGAATTTACACATCTGGAGGAGGTGTTTTGTTGTGTGACTATGAAAAGGACTGCATGGTGGGTCTGACCTTTTATAATAGGAGGAACTAGCAGCCCTCACTCTGTTCTGCAGGTACACAGAGGGGAACATCGACTTCACTTCTGTAATCAGCAATAACTCCTGGATCCTGCTAGGTGGGAAAATTTGCAGATTTGCGTGTATTCAGTATAAATATTTTGTGTGTAGCTTTGTGCACCTTGACCTTCATCAGCATTTCTGTGTATGTGATCCACCCAAAGATTATTTTTTCCTGTTTCAAAGCAAGCTAGAACAGATCACTCCAAGGGTTTCTCTGCGGCAGTTGCACACAAAGTCGGCAAATTAAAAATCTCTTAAAGAAGAAAAGTAACCTGAACATGAGTTTCTCTGCAGAAGGATTTTTTATTACTCTTAATGTCCAAAGGCACTAGTTCACATTATGAACTAATGGCCTGTGAAATGTCATTTAAAAATAAAAGATGTGTTTGAGCCACGGGAATAACAACATCTTTGACTCTCCTATTTGGTTTTTTTCCCAATGTTTTGAAAGTAATTTAATTTTTTTCTTCTTTTTTAAACAAAGATACTTGATCTCAGGCTAAAAAAGACAGACTTAATTACAGACTGCAGGTTTTTTTTTGTCTCAATTTGCACAATTTTGACAACAGTGCTTTAAATGCAGTGACACTAGCACAGCTTAATTGAAATTCTGATGATGTTTTTTGCACTAATTGATACCCGTGTTGGCAGACTGAGCTCAGCAACCCTGGAATGAATGGACAGGAAGAATGAGACTATCAGCTTAGCCTTGCAGGTGGTCTTTCCTGATCAAGATTAAAGAACATTGGCAGGGCACTACAGGAGAGCCAGCGCTGCTGATACCCTGTGGTATTCTCATTTTGTAGTTAGGCACAGAATTTCAGTGTTCAGGCTGAGATTTCCAGCCTGACTCCATTTGCAGTCATAATAATAATAATAAGGCCTAGAAAAGACTGAGAAATGACTTGATTACACTGTGTAAGAAGGTTGGCAAGAAGAAAATACCAGGTACTAAAGAAGCCTTTAATCTGGCAGGAAAAAAGGATAGGTGAGAACTAATGATTTGGCTTGGGTTTAGCATGAATTCAGATTAGTGTGAGATACAGATTATTAACGGGGTAGAAATAGAGTGTTAATGAGCTCTGGAACAAAGTTACAAGGATCTGTCTGATTCTGCAGCCCTCAAAGTCCTCAGATAGCTGCCTGACAGAGGGTCTTGGGCTCAGCACAACTAAAACTGGCAGGATGTACCATGGCCTACAATATACAGGAGATCAGACTCGTCGGTTCTGTCCCTTAAAGGCTGTTAATCCTGTTAATACTTAGTTCTTACATAGCGTTCTCATCAGAGAATTTCAGAAAGCAGATCAGCAACAGCATTCCCATTGTACAGATATGGGGGCTGTATCTCCAGCAGGTTAAATCAGTTGTCATAAGACATTTAAGAATCCAATGGCAGAGAGAGAGAAACGTGCAGCCTGTTTGTCAAATTCTGCCTTATCAACTCGACACAGTGATCTGTGGAAAAAACCCTTCGACCTCACAGATGCAGGTAATTTCATTTTATATTTAAAAACAAAGGAAGGAAATAATAGTTGGCAATCTCAAACACAAGAATAACGGAATGGTGGGTGAGATTAGCACAAAGATCTCTTTTTCCCCAGTGTCTCTGGGATGAGCGTAGGACCCTCTTAAGAACAAGTCAGCAGGTGAAGGCATACAACTCCAACTGCATTTCGGTAACCTCAGAAGCCTTCCTACAGAAAAGCATTTTTGAAGGCAGTTTTATTCCCATTTGGCTAATGTTTGCATGAGGAACGTCTATTTATTTTTTAAATTAAAGAGCATAACAATAAGTGGCCCAGGGTTAGGGTGGCAACTACAGCAGTTTACCTTGATAGGAAGAGGCTTTGTTGGAACTGTGAGGCAGAAAAAGCTGACAGGGCACTTAATCTGGCTTTGTAATAATTGGAAATGAGATGGCCTATTGGCCTGGGATGTACACTTGGTTTTTATGGAGCCGCACCAAATCAGATCTTAAGGTGGAACACCTAAATGGCTTTTGTGCATCTGGTCCCAGATGATTTCTCACTGTCTTTTGTTTTGTAAGGTAGAGCAAGCGCTGGTATAAACCCCATCCTGAGCCCTGGATGTGAACAGAGGGGGGCAAAATAATGAAAAATGACACAAGCATTTTGAACTGCAGCGATATTGTTGTTTATATTAAGGTAAATATCTCCGTCGCACAGCGTAGATAACTGCCAAGATTTTGTGCGTGACAGGCTGTGCCAACATTTAAATTCAGATGCTCCAAAAATCCTGTGAGGAGGAAAAAACAACCCCAAACACTTAAAATGAATAGACAGTACAGCCAGGCTTCCATCACCCAGTGAAATGTCCTCTGGTAACTAAATGTGATCAGCGAGCGGTTCTGAATGCACTATCGCATTCATCACTGATGTTTATTAATATTATATTTCTGGGGCAATAAATCCAGGCTATTGTTAAAGCGATATTGTTCGCATGAACTAAGGTTCATTGACCTAGAATTAGGTTTAAGAATAAGCTCTCTGCCCAAGACTGCCTGTCTTGCACACATGTGGGCTGATGTGCCTTTTCTCAAAGGTGCCTTGGTATAAATTTGAATTTAAATCTCTCTGCTGTACCTGCTGATCGTAGATAGCTGTGCTCTTTTAAAACACAATTAAATCCCATTGTTATCAATTGTCTGCAGCTTGAAGAGCTCACAGTAAGGCACAGCACTTTCAGAGCTCAGCAGATGCTACTTAGGCTTCATTTGCTTTTTCTGGGATGTTGGGAACGGTCAAGGTGCAGGGTTTGGCTTTCTCCTGAGTTTGCCCATGTCAGCAGAAGGGTGCGTTTGAGACACCATTATAAGTGTCTCCTGCAGGAGAAGGTGAAACTGGGAGCAAGTTGAGTCCTCCCCATAGGATCTAAGAGGGACAGAATTAAATAAGAGCTTGTGACTCTCCTTACAGCTTCATTTGAAGTCAGGTCAGCCCGGCATTTGCCCGTGGTGTAGAGCAAGGCATCAGAAAAAGAAGGATGGATGAGGTGCATAGCCATGATTTAGGAAGTTTCTTGCGTGTTCATAGTCTGTGTGTTCACAGTCTGTAGTTTGTGTGCTGCAGATAAGCTTATCATGTAGGACAATAGCAATGTGATTAAGTCACATGAATATTTGATTACGGTTAGAACAGATTTATTCTACTTTTCACGCCTAAACTCTGCTGCCTGCCTTTCTTGTGGGTGGGTGCTGTTTTCATTTAAATTTAGAAGGTGCAAGAACATGCAAATGCATCAGCCCAATCATATCCATCATTTTGATTCAAAAGCAATGGCCCTCTGAGAACCATGCGGTAACTCCTATATCAACAGGGTACTAAACAGGAATAGAAAATGTGCTGGTGGGATACTACATGTGCTGAGCCTGGTTTCTCTCTAGTACCCTGATAAAACACAAACCAGCACGGCTATACTGGTGTATTAAAAGAAAGAGTTAGGTTTTTGGTATGTTGAATTCTTTAATGATCTCAGTCTAGAAAGGAGAGCCATCCAAGATGCTTTGGAAGCCGCATTCACTCAAAATGCTCAGCTGAACCAGCGCTTCAAGAAATGATCTTTTCCTGAGTCCCTTGAAGCATTTAGCCGGCTAAATAACTTGAAATAAATTATTACAGAGGCAGTCAGTGTCACCGCCAGAGCCGTTGTTCCTTCAGAACATCCATTACAAACTACGTTTTGGGTATTTTCCATTGTAACTCAACCAGTTTGGACACAGGCACAGCAAGTTTGCAATCTTTGTAAATTCCCACTGAAAATGCGTGAAAGTCTGTTTAGCTTTGTGTGCTCTTCTCTTGTATTTAGAAAACCATGATTTATTCTTTTTAACTTTGAACCAACCTGTTTGCGGTGCCTGTTTACACGCTAAATTCTCAGACTGGTGGGCAGAAGACTGTTTTGGTCTGAGGACATCTACATATCCCTGGCTGCTGCTTTATATCAGAGAAAATAGGCTGGTCAAGGAGTCTCTTCAGCAGCTGTAGCTTTGCCTTGTGGTCACAGTGATACCTCCTGCCCTGGTTCCCAAGTACTAGAGTGAAAGCCAAGTCCAAACTAGTGCCCTTGAGTGCTTGTAGGTGTTGGAGTACTTAGCTATCCAAATGCCTTGGTGTGCGTATTACGATTTGATATCTTGTGAGATTAATTTCATACTATGAAAAGAGTTTTAGTTTGCTGAGGTTTTGTTAGATTTTAAGTACGTGGGTTGAGATTTTCCCTAATGGATATTCACTTCAGCAGATTCCTTTTATTCTCTCAATACCTTTAAAAAGAGTTCTGGTTATTTTCAGTAAGCAGGTTTGAAAAGAAGCAGAAATGCCCTTTTAACCCTGTGAAAGAAAACAAAGGAAGCTGCTTCTACCTTTCTCTTTGAAGATTTTGAGCATCCCACTGCCTCCGAGAAAGGCAGTTAGCAGGAAGGAGTTTTCTGTGCTGACCATTGTGGCTGTGTGATTTGCCAGTCTTGGGTTTGGCTGATTTGTGTGTCTGGGGAAAACTGCTGCTGGCACATGGATGAGTCAGTAGAGAGGGTCTGTATTTCACCAGCATCATGGCTACCAAGTAGCCTGAGACTCTTGCTGGTACTGGCCATGAAAACGTGAGGATGAAGTGAAGACATCCTGCCTTTGGATGGATGGAAAGGCTTGCAATCTTAAAATGTTGCTTTAAATGTTTTTATATTGCTAGAAAACATTGGCAGTTTCTTGGACTTTGTGCACTCGACAGAGTGCAGATGAAACAGCACCAAGTGCCAACGCTGTGCTCTTGGTCAGAGCTGCAACATCACAAACATCTTGAGAGACTCAAAAGCATCGTGTTGGGCATATCTGTGGAAGCAAGCCAGTGAAATCTCATGCAAAATATATCTACCTTCAGAAAGGCTTGTTTGACTAATACTCCTGAAATTAAAGCATTTTGTCTTGGTTTTCAAATATTTATCTTGTGGCTCTGCCTATTGCTAACAGTACTTAGTTATTTGTCTCCTCCAACTCACTTCAGGATCACCTCATAAGATTCAAAAAATAAACATGTGCTACCTCTTGCCATAGGATCTGGACACCACTGCAATTGCTGAGACACTCCTGCACTCTCTGAGTGTTAGTAAAATTTTGCTTAATGTGTTCAGCAAGACCTCTGCAGAAATGTGTTGCTGCTTTTTTCAGTATAATCTATCAGAAAGAAAAATCCACATAAGATTTTTGTTTCCTCCAAAAGTTTTCAAATCTACCCAAAGTGAATTCACAGAATCACGGAACATTAGGGATTGGAAGGGATCTCGAAAGATCATCTAGTCCAATCCCCCTGCCAGAGCAGGACCACCTAGGTCAAGTCGCATAGGAACGCACATATTTAGAACAAATCATTCCTGTTCTGTGACTGATATTTCATGTATCTATGATATAGAGATTCACTCAGTACTTAAGAGTATTGGAATCACTCATAGTTTTCAGCTTCTTTCAACTTTAAGTTCTTTGAATGTGTCATCTGTTCAGCCACTAAATATATACGTAATTACTAAGTGTTAAATGCTGGGAGAATTTTGCTGCTTAGAGCACTGTGAATCCCTTGGACTCTGTCCCAGGGTGATCACTGTAGGTCCAGACCAACTTAAGTCAGGGTAAAAAAAAGAAGTTTGATATAGATGAGTATTTAGTTTGTGAGTGGTGGTCTGCGTTCAGTGTTTGGCATGTATACACACATAAGCACTTTTTGGTTAAATAGTGATTTACCTTCTAACCAATACCACATGTCTGAAGTACTTCTTTGATTGTGACCTTTGGTGTAATTTCTTTTCACTTTGCTGTTTAGCAGCTGACTTTACCATATTCGAAATAGAGCTGTTTAATACACCCCATTACAATTTTCCAACCTCATCATAATCTATTTTTCTAAAAGGGTCACCTTTAACACATGATGAGATGAGTGTATTTTATTAACATCTATTCTTTCTGTAAGGATGTCTGATTGAAGGCTGCAATGGTTTTTTTTTTTTAATCCACGAGATGTAAAAAAATTAGATTCATACAACTTTGAAAAATTCAAAACACCCAGGTTATTTTTGGATAAAAGTATGCTGTCCTCTGCCTTGAATAGTATTTTGTAATCTCCTACTGACAAGTGAGTTTAAAAGAAGTCTAATCTGTCCTTAGACATGGCACACTGCTGCTGTTTGGTATAAAATCTGTTTCTGCCGTAAAAACGTTTAAAAATACTTTCCACGCCATTTAAATGTACAGTGTAGTCTCTTCATTTTGAGGAAATGAGAAACCCAAACACCCCAGCAATTCAGGACTGTGCTGCTGGGGGCTGTCTGTTAATCTTCTTCCGTTGTTTTATTTACGTAGATTTATGAAATCCCAGAAGAATGATGTTTGTTTGGGGAAAGAGCCGCTCCTTTGATACGAGGAGGAAGCAGCAGCAGCTCTGCCCCTTCGTCAAAAGGTTTATTCCATTTCAGGCTCATTTGTTTAATCTTTTAGACAACAATAGGGATCCAGAAAGCTGATCAACAGGACTTTTTTGTTTTGACCAAACTTTACAAACAAATCTATATTATTAATTTATTTTTTTTATCTGGAAGAAGGTTTATTTCTGGTCTGCTCTGACAGAAGGGCGATAGGTTTCTATCTCTTAGTCTAATTAATACCTCTAATCTTTTTTAATGGTTAAACAGTCTCCCTTTGGTTGCAAGGCAGGGAAGAGATAAAGGCACATAAGGCAGGAGGTTAATCCCTGTATTTTATTTCTTAATTTCTGCTATAAGGATTCCCTTTCCATCATTTTGTTTACTTTTAAGCACTCTTCAGATGCTGGGAGAAAAGAGACAACAAAAAAGTTTGATTAGGGCTATTGCTCAAGATTAGGCAGACATTAAACTTTTTGGAAAGCAATAAGAAATAATTGTTAGCTGAACAAATGGGCTAATCTGCTCCGACATCCCTTTTTTTTAATTATAGCGTCTGAGAAGGAAACGAAAAATAATACTTTGATGTGGGTGGTTTTGCTCTCTGCCTCCAGAACAGATTGAACAGCAGCAGCACAGAGCATCACAGACAAAATATTAGGGTTAGGAAAATAATGTGTTTTCTGTGATTTCTGTTGGTGTCTTAGGTCACTTCATGGGCACAGATTTAACGCCGGTGTTACGCTAACTGAAATACAATTAAAAAGGCACCATATGCCAACGGTTTAACACCATCTCACCTCAGAAGTATGAGGTGAGATTTGAATTTAACTAAATTCTGAGGTGCTTTAAAGGACATTCATAGGAAAAAAAAAAAGTCATTTGTAGGTAAAGTCGAGAGAATTCTTACGTGCCATAGTGTGGTGGTTTTCCTTGCTGCTGGCAAAAAAACGCAGCCAAACTCTTTTGTCCTAAGAACCTACAGAAATATGTTGTAGCTGTACTTCAGAGGTTTTAAGTACTATCATAGAAAGAGTTTGGTGATAAAAACCACTTCCCTTTCTTGTCTTTCCCATTTATAATTGTAATATGTTTTAAGTGAACGGTAGATGAGGCAGCATTCGGCAAATAAGATTAGAAGCGCTGATGTAACCCTTCCAAAGAGATTAGAAGATTTAGACTTTTGGGCTCAGACATGTATGTGTCCTCAACAGAGACTTAAAAAAAAGGGACTTGTTTTCATTTTCCTTTGCATACAAAGAAATGCCGCCATTTTCATTGAGTGATGCTCACACACTAGAGAAGCTTGGGGAAATGCCTCTCCATTTGCCATTGAACTGATGTGGACAGTATTCTGAATGGGGAATTCTTTAAAAGCACAGATGTGAAGACTGCCAACTAGAGATACAGAAGTTAGACAAGACCAGGTAGTGCCAGCACTTTTTTATGAGCCTTTTCTTCACTTTGGAAAGTTCCAACACTTTATAATGAGTTGTGCTTTGAAAAGTTGAGTCTTCTGGTTCACGTTTTGAAAAAAACCCCATCAAGTTCTGAGGCAGGCAAGTTCTTCATGTCGTGTTTATAAGATATCCTTGAGTGGTTTACATTATGGAGATGAATAAACTAAATGTTGGATTTAAAGGTTAGAATTGTAGCTGCACGCCCTTTAATGTGTGAGGCACTTGTACAATGGGTTTACGAAGTTGCTGCTCTTGGGGCCCCTCAGCTTCTTCAAATATAAGAACGTGCATAATTGCTTTCCTGAAAGGGATGCAAAGTGTTCGAATCTGGCACGAAGAAACCCCCAATAGTCAATTATTCTTGTTCAGTTGATTCACCGTGACTTAAAAAACGGGAAGAATTCTAATTAGTGCTGCCAAAATTTTTGCACTTTTTTGGTTTGGAGCTAAGATTACTACAGGATGGAGGAAAACATTGACTGAAAATGTTTGCTTTTTCCTCTGTTTCTTACTGTTGATTTTCAGCTCTATTCCCTACTCTACAAGAGGAACAGCAGTTAGTCCAATGGATACTAGTTTAAAACAAAATGAGGGGAACGAGTTTTCACTCCCTTTCCCTATAATTTTTGCAAGTAGTGTTTTGGGAGGAAAGAGCAGCAAGTCCAAACAGCTCAAGGTTCTCCTGTGCTAAAGGGAATTCTGGGTTAGCCTGGATTTGTGGACTGATGAGTTCTTGAGCTCCTGCTTTACAACAAATCTCACTGTAACTGTGCTGATGGCCCAGGCGCTGGGAAGTCTGGGGCTGACTGGTAGTGAGAACAATCAGCATCCTGGCTGAAAGGGACTTAGAGGGATGTGAGGTTTTTTCCTCCATGACGGGTGGAAGTTGAGAAGATGGAATTTGGGATTCTGTTTGGGTCTCAGGTAGCTTTGTCAGCATTACCTGCTGAACCTTGCAAAGCCTGAAATGCCATAAAATGCTTTTTCAGATGTATTCTGATGCGCTTGTGGAATTCTATGACAGTTTATGATGAAGAAGAGGGGGAAAAACCTCAGTTGAGAATGTGATAAATTTGTAAGGCATTATTGTATTTTCCCCTTGTGCTTGATCCACTTCCATCTGTTTCCATGTCTATACTTCAGCACTATAGTCTCCATAGCAGGGAACGTTGTAATGAGGCACCCACCACAAGCAACACCTAATTTATTATTGGGGGAGCTAGGTACTGCAATCCTACAAACAATTAGTGTTAAGTGGCCTTTAATGAGGGATTTGAGAGAGAGGAGTGCATTGCCTTTATAGACAAGTTCATTAGACACGAACACATGTTTAGAAGTCTGTTTTAATTTACTGCTTCATAAATAAGAGTGTTTTATCATAGAGGAAAGAGGCAATGCCTTTTCTTATACTGGTCTCACTTCATTCTCAGGAAGATGCTGCCAAATACAGAAGTCCCGTGATGATTTCTTACCCAGTGATGTCCCCAGAATTGCCATCACAGACATTTAATATTTTTAGACTGGTTTGTGGGTGTTTCAAATATGTATCTGGACTCTGCCTCTTCAGGCACAATCATGTGTGGGGCTTCTTATTGATTTCTGCAACCAATCCCTTGAAGGAAAGATTTCTTTTTTTTTTACCTCCACAGTCTTAATAGAAAGAAATTAAAAATTGGAAAGGGGACTGGAAAAATAGTCTCAGTTATGGTGAGAGTCTGGAAGACCTAAAAAAGTATAATTTAATTGCAAGTTGATACAGGTCTACAGTACTTGAGGTCAGCCCTTCACAAGTAATTATTTAGTCCAGTAGAATTTAGTGTGGGAGCCTAAGATACAGTCTGAGTACATGTAAAATTTCTGACTGGTGAATCTATTAGTCTTTGGAATAGCTGCAATAGAACTGGTAGAATCACAGAATCCAAGGACTTAATAAATTTTCTAGTGTCACATTTAATAATTATAGGAAGCGATTTGCCTTGGTTTGGGAATAAACCAGGTTACCTCATAGACCTAATGAATATGTACAACGCTCATTCACAAACCAGGTTTCTTTTACAATAAAGGAAGTACCTTTTCTCCAGGCATCTTTGGAGCAATTGCTGGCTCTCTTTTGGTGATACTTTTGGGATCAAAGGCATTTCCTATATCACCATGTCAGTATTTTTTTTAGTTTTTAATTGTTAATTGTAGAAAAGGACCTAATACAACCCACTTTATTAGGGCAGTGCGTTCACAGCCAGTTGTCTAAATTTGTAAGCTAAATATCCAACGTGTTAATAAGCTAAGAGGAAAAGGAGCGCTACAGCAAGATTTTCTTGTTTGAAACAAAAAATGAAGTGTCTCAATGAAAGGAGGGCTGCCACAGCACAATTCCCACTCGTAACCAGGCATCCTCTGTTTTGCTCTTTATCTACAGAGTATCTTAAAAATGAATTAGATCATGCAGCAATTAAACTATAATGCAGAATTTTCAAGTAATCCCAATCCTAAACAGAAAATTGTGGATAACACAGTAAACATTTACAGCCTGTGTATGCCCTGATGAGAAACACTTTCCTGTTGCTCTTTTGGCTTTCCAGGGAAAGAACACTTTGCCCAAATTCTCTTGTATGAGTGGTCCTTTGTTTTGATGCATAAAGGGCTCCATAGTAAACACCCAGTTTTCTGGAAGGCTCTTATGAGTTCTGGAGAAGAACAAGTTTTATAGCTTGCTCGTATAAGCCAATTTCCGCTTTCCCCATGGCTCAAGTTCTGCTTGAAAAGTAAGGATGCTGTGATCCTGCTAAATTTTGGGGAGAATTATTTATTCTGAAAAATAACATACTGTTCAGAGACCTCTGAGTGATGCTGTTGTGCTCAAATTCTCAGATAAATCTGGTTGTAGGTTTTGTTCTTTTGAAGTACTCAACTTTTTCACTGCATCTACTTGCTTTTTATGGAACATGAGCAACAATGTACAGGCATGAAGGTTTATTAAAGGAAGAATTGAAAGTAGATGCGGTTTGTTAAATGTAGAAATCATGTGATTTTTTTTTTTTTTTTTTGTAGGAGTATCTAGTCAGGGATTTCCTGGCTTCTTTTTCCCTCAGTTTATAGGACTGATAATATTTTAGTTTTTAACACTTTTGATTTTTAATCCTTTCTCAAAATTGTAGGGTCACAACACCACATCTTGAGTACTGTGTCCAGTTTTGGGCACCTCAATACAAGAGAGACGTGGAGGTGCTGGAGCAGGTGCAGAGGAGGGCAACTAAGCTGGTGAAGGGCCTGGAGAATAAATCTTAAGAGGAAAGACTGAAAGAGTTGGGGGTCTTTAGTTTGAAGAAGAGGACGCCGAGGGGAGACCTCATCACTCTCTACAACTACCCAAAAGAATGTTGTGGAGAGGTTGGTGCTGGTCTCTTCTCACAAGAGATTAGTGATAGAACAAGAGGGAGTGGGTTCAAGTTACAACAGGGGAGGTTTAGGCTTGACATTAGGAAAACATTTTTCACAGCGTGTGGTCAGGCACTGGAATGGGCATCCTGGGGAGGTGGTTGATTCTCCATCCCTGGATGTGTTTAAAGATTGTTTGGATGAAGCGTTGAGCGATACGGTTTAGGGGTGAATTTGTAAGGTAGGGTAGATGGTTGGACTTGATGATCCCAGGGGTCTTTTCCAACCAGAGTGATTCTGTGATTCGGTGATTCACTTGGCTTGAAGGTAAGAGGAAATATACCTTGATTGTTGATTCTGAGGTCTGTAAATTATGATAGATGGAAAGATTTACAAACACACAGGCTGTGAATTACAGCATCGTTTCACCTTCAGGGAAAAGCAATGTGGAAGGCCAGGAGCAGCATCAAGTCAGAAAGTGATACAGAGTCAGCTGTGTGGCACACGTGTTAGCTGTACGTACGTGCCATCCTCTCTAACTGACTACATTAGTTCAGGCTCTGCTTTTTGCTGCTGTCTACAACTACCTGAAATGACATGTAGAGAGGTGGGTCTTGTTGGCTTTTCTCACAGCCAACAAATGATAGGACAGGAGGAAATGGCCTCAAGCCGCACCAGGGCAAGTTCAGGTTAGACATTAGGAAAAGCTTCTTTACTGAAAGAGTTGTCAGGCACTGGAACATGCTGCCCAGAGAGAGACCTGAGTCAACATCCCTAGATGTATTTACAAGTCATTTTAGAAAACTGAAGCTTGGGGACACGGTTTAGCAGTGGTCTTGGTACAGTTATGTTAATGCTTGTATTCAATGATCTTGAAGCTCTTTTTCAGCCTAAGTGATTGTATGATTCTGTGATCTATGTGGATTCTGCAATTTATTTTTTTTCTCCTGGAAAGGATTATTGTTTTGCCTGAAAAGTATTTTCATTGTCTTAGAAAAATAAGAAACCAAAATGTTTCATTAATGTTTTTTTTTTTTAAGTTTTCCTCAGAATTGTTCCAACCTAGGAGACAAAGACTGTGGAACAGGACACTTTCCCAACAGTAGCAGGAGCAAGGCAATTGAGCCTTGAAGATTTTTCCATGAATGCTTATAATTTTGATACCTTTCCTGTTTTATAGAAGTAATCAATAGGTTTCAAAATTATCTGCAAAAACTGTGAAAACAGAACCAGGCATTAAAATAATTGGACAACAGACAGGCATCTACGGTTAGATCTTGAGGCAGAAGTCTCAGTTAATAGAGTGCCTTGCTCTGCACATATATTTTTTCCAAACTCAGATCTCATAATTCTTAGTGAAAGGGCTAGCCTTGCTTCATGCTTTGTGAGGCTTGTGAAAAAGTAACTTGTGCTTGCTTTTGAAGCTGAGAGTTTCAATACAGAAGTATTAAAAAAAAATAACCCCCACAAAACCAGGCTAAATAAATCATATATTATCCTTTGCTTTTGTGAAATTATTTGGAACCTCACCTCTAAATGACTCTTAAAGGCCTCACACAGGAGCTGGACCCTGAAGAAGGTCATAAGGCTAGGAGGGAACGGCTCTTTACAGAAAAGAGGCAGGAAGTGGCACCTTCTGTCCAATTGCTCTGCTGCAGACACAGTCATCCTATTAAATATCCCTCAAATTAGAGAAGGAAATGTGAGGTTGAACTCCCAACCTGCTTGTAAGTGGAGAGTTGGAAAGATTCAGCCTTTTGCCTGCCTGCCTCTCCCTCCTTCTCAAACTGCCACTCAGTGGTGGTTGTTTTATTGGGGTTTTTTTTCCATTTTGTTTTGGGTATTGAAGTGAGGATATTAAAAACCCCCAAACTTTGGCAAGATTCTTTCAAGTTCCACATGCAGATCCGTGACACGACTTCCCCTTCTGCCTCCCTTTTTCTTTTTTTTTCTGGACCTCTTTGATATTTCTTTGCAAGAACATTTCTGGTTGGGTCTAAGAGTCTTTTATGTAGTGCAGTGTAGGGGATGTGTAGGGGGTGAAGGCAATGTTTTGAAATTGGAGACTTGCACTGAAACTGCATACAATACCAGACACATTGAGTCAGTGTTTAACAACACCACCCGAAAGCTTTTTTTACTTCCAGAATGGTGGGGATTTCCTTTGCTCAGCCATGCCCTGGAAGAGCGCACACCCTTTTCATCTGGAGTCAGCGATGGCTGGAGAAGAGCAGTACTTTATCTGAAATGTCCTGTCTGCAGGACATTCAAGGGTTTCTTGGTAACAGAGTTGTGACTCACAGTGACATGGGGTCCTTCTAAGTAGATGTATTTGTGATTGCACTGAAGGTCCTCACCATGAAAGGCAATCTGCTTGCTGTTATTTTTTAGGCTAGTTAAAGCTCCAGCCCTGCAAACCGTATCCATACAGAATCACAGAGTATCTTTGCTTGGGTGAAACATTCAACATCTTAAAGTCCAACCTTCAACCCAGCACTGCCGGTCACCCCTAAACAATGCAATTCAGTCAATATACCTCCAGGAATAGCGACTTCTCCTTTGCCTTGGGCAACATATTCCAATGTTTGATAACCTTTTTGATGAAGAAATTCTTCCTAACATCCAGCCTGAACCTCCCCTGGTGCAGCTTGCAGCCGTTTCCTCTGATCCTTTCTCTTTCTACCGGGAATAAGAGGTTGTTCCCCTCCTTGATCCGTCGTGCTTTCAGGAAGTTCTCCTAACTGTTCCTCATAGGACTTGTGCTCCAGACTGTTCACGAGGTACCACACTCAATGTCCTTCTTGTAGAGAAAGGCTCTACAAGAACTGAATGCAATATTAGCACACTAGTGAGGTGTGGCCTCAATAGTGCTCAGTACAGGGGGATGAGCACCTCCTTACTCCTGTTTGCCACACTGTTTCTAATAGGAGACACCTTCTTGGCCATTTAGGCATGGGTGCTGGCTCATATTCAGGCGACTGTCAGTCAATACCTCAGATCCTTTTCTGATCTGCAACTTTCCAACAACACATCCCCAAGCCTACCACGACTTAACACTTGGCCTTGTTGCACTTCATACAATTAACTTTGTCCCATTGGTTCAGCCTTTCTAGATCCTTCTGTAGTTACTCCCTATGCTCCATCAGATCAGCACACCCACTCCACTTGGCATAATCTAAAAACTTACTGAAGGTGCATTCGATCCCCTCATCCAGATCACTAATATTCATAGAATCACAGAATCATTGAAGTTGGAAAAGACCTCCAAGATCACCAAGTCCGTCAACCCAATGCCACCAATGCACACTAAACCGTGTTCTCAAATGCCACATCTACACACATTTTGAATACCTTCAGTGATGGCAACTCCACTACCGCCCTGGACAGTCTGTTCCAATACCTGACCACTCTTTCAGTGAAGAAAAGTTTCCTAATATCTACTCTAAACCTCCCCTGGCCCAACTTGAGTCCATTTCCTCTTGTCCTATTGCTAATGACTCCAGAGAAGATACAACCCCCACCTCTCTACAGCTTCCCTTCAGGTAATTGTAAAGAAAAAAAACAAGATCTCCCCTCAACTTCTTTTTCTCCAGACTAAACAACTCCAATTCCCTCAACTGCTTCTCATAAGACCTGTCCTCTTCACTGGCCCTTCACTCCGCCCTTCTTTGGACACACTCCTGAATCTCAGTGTCCTTTTTGTATTGAGATACCCGAAACTTAACACAGTACTTGAATGAAGCCTCACAAGTGTCAAGTACAGGGGCATGATCACTTCTCAAGTTCTGCTGGCCACATTGTTTTTGATGCAGGCCAGGAAGCCATTTGGTTTCTTGGCTACCTGGGCACACTGCTGGCTCACCTTCAGCCGGCTGTCAGTCAATACTCACCTGTCCTTTTCCACTGAGCAGTTCTCCAACCACCCTTCGCCAAGCCCTGTAGTGTTGCGTGGGGAGTTTGCAACCCATGTGTAGGACCTGGCACTCGGTCTTGTTAAACCTCAAACAATTAATTAATTGATGTGGCTCATTGATCCAGCCTGTCCAGGTTCCTCTGCAGAGCTTGTCTACCCTCAAGCAGATCAACTATCCCACCTGATTTCATGTAATCTGCAAACTTGCCGAGGGTACAGTCATTCCCCTCCCAGTGCTGTGCTTGAGAGCTCTGCAAGTCACTGCCACGGCTGTGCTCTTGCATCACGGCCAGTACAAAGACCAGTGGACTGAGATGTGCCAGGATACAGTATTTTTTGCCAGCGCTCCAGATGAGTGTGTGACCGGCTAATGTACGTATATTTCTCTACAAAATAATAGATTCCGTACTAGGAGCTTACAGTTTCTATCTTATATAGGTATACCTGCATGTGTGTTTGAGTCCATTTATTAATTTAAAAAGTTTAGTGCCATTCAGAGAACCTTGGCTTCCTTTTCCATCTAGATTGGCAGATTGGTTATCGGACAAAACGGCATCTTATCCACACCAGCTGTTTCATGTATCATCCGAAAGATCAAAGCAGCTGGTGGAATTATTCTGACAGCTAGCCACAGTCCTGGGGGACCTGGTGGAGAATTTGGAGTGAAGTTTGAGGTTGCCAATGGAGGTACGTTGGTTTTTTTTTTTTTTTTACTAACACATTACAGCATTGCATCTGAGTATGAATAAAATATGACGGTAAGGATCGCTGTCTGGCTTTATGTCCTTTCAGTTTGTTCTGTTAACACTATGAGGAACATGTACATATCTTTTTTTCTTCAGTAGTAGGAGTGCGTTTTTTTACGAGGGTCTGTATAATAAGCACCGAGTGTTCACTGAAGTTTTTGTGGTGGCTGCAAGATTTCTATAAACAAGCTGTTTGCATCCCGTTTTTATAGCATTTGCAATCTGAAGGATTACTGTAACAGTCCTGAACATTTATAAAGATGCCTGTGAGGCAGCACTGGTCTGGTCATATTTCTATGTTGCTTGTCTTGGCATTTACTTTAAAGCTTCTCATTTCACAGGCGTTGTAAGCAGTGTAACTCATTGTCTTGTAAGGAAGAAAGCCCTTCTAATGTTTACCCAGGAGATAACTGCTCTTATCCAGGGAAGGGGATGTAACGCTTTAACTGTTGCAATTCCACTGTTCAGCAATGCAATTTATGGTGCAGCTAATGTATTGTTTTCAAAAATCAGCAAGCTAGCACACTTAGGTTCATTATACATAATATGTGTTTTATGTTGTAGACATAAAACTCTGTGCACCCATAAAACATCATGGTGACGATTCCTGATGCCTTATATGCCTCACACATGTAGTGCTTTCCATCTGAAAAGTTGAAATTGCTTTTACATAGTTTTTCCTTCCTCTTTTTGAAGGTGGGAGGACTTGAGAAGGGGATGCTTCTTCCTTGTTCCTTGTTTAGTTGAAAATCATGCATGGTTGAACCAGTGATTTTATAAACAGAATAGACTTGAGCCTGAGAGATGTGAAGGGCTGTGTAATGTCAGACTGTGAGAAAGCCAGGTTCACAGCACAAACATACCAAAGCCAAATCATTAAATGCATTAGCACTCTGTGAAATCTGTGAAATAAATTGGTAACAGTTTTGGGACCTTCTTTCTAGTGCACTTTGCCTTTTGAAAGAATTCAGACAGGTTGTTCAGCTTTAAACACGAAACACTCCTAAAGCACAGGTCACAAGGTTCAATTAATTACAATAATCAGCAGGATCATAACAAGAAGTAACTGGTTTATGTTGCATCTGAGAAAATGTGGGTTAAGTATTAGGCAAGGCTTTTGAGTTAAGAGAATGGTTAGGCACCATGACAAGCTTCTAGGGAGAGCTGTATGTGCTCTGCATTCTTGCTCAGTCTTCTTTGCATCTCCAGGACAGGTAAAAGTGGTTTGTTTCTGTTGTTGTGGAAGAAAATACAGAGCAGCACTGCAGGATCTTCTTAGTTGGAAATACCAGTAGGCAATACATCCAGTTATCAAGGATGATCTGGAGCTAATGAAGTTTGCCTTTTAGTGGGTTTGTATGAGATGAGTAAGAAGTAATTTTCTCAGGCAGTTGAAGAATTAAGTGACTGTTAGTGTGTTGCCTTGGACTGCACTGCAACTGAGAGGGAACATGTTAATTTATGTGGCAAAGCTGTACTGACGTAGCACTGTGGCCAGAGTGGGAAATTAGCACTGAAATGAGAGGCTGTGGGTTAGGAGAGAGCATGTGATAGATAATAAAGGAAGTAATTTTTGAGAGTGGAAGTGTGATTTTAATATAAGCAACGAAGAGTCAGATAAGCCAGAAAGGACTTCTGATGTAACTCACTCACATATGGCATCAAGCCTGCAACTTTATTTGTATGACAGCAAATCTTTAACAAATTGCAGACTTTGAGCACTAAATTGAAATAAAGATGGGGTTTTTGATTCCTTTGTCCCCCCCTTCCCTGGATAACGATTGATTTACATGCTGTATGTGAAGTGAAACGTTGAGACTAATGTGCTGTATTTCTATGTTACATTTTTTCAGATGTATTAAACTTGTGTTTAAAACTGATAGAACAGACTGGATGTACCATAGCTCTTTGTTTGATCTATTCCTTAGTAATTCAAATATGTTCAGAAATACATCTGGTGTAGCACTTACTTTTGAAGTAGAAAACCTTCATGTGAAAACTAAAAATGACCCACTGCTTTCTCTTTTTTTTTTTTTCCTTATAGGACCTGCTCCAGATATAGTTTCAGATAAAATCTATCAAATCAGCAAAACCTTGGAGGAATACGCCATTTGTCCTGATCTCAGAGTGGATTTATCACGCTTAGGAAGACAAGAATTTGATTTGGAGAACAAATTCAAACCTTTCCGAGGTATCAGTGTGTGATTTTATACTTGCAACATCCATTGATTTTCATTTCTGGAATTGCTGCAGAGTGATGATGGGCAGTTATTTAAACCAAACTTTAATTCTTCAAAATTCCTCGCTACAAGTTTTCAAACAGACAGCATAGGTAAGTGTTGTGTTTGCTTTGCACATAAGGAAGCTGATTTACAGCCTTTAAGTGTATCAGACCTCAACTTTTAGCCAAATAATTTTGCCAGATACTGCCCAGTAGACAAATATCAAACACAGACAATTTTGGACTAGGAATGGTTTGGTCGTGGAACTCTAATTGACAAAACAGCCTTTGAAAGGCTCAGTTTATTTATTCTTTGCTCATACTTTCTGAAGTGCTATTGGATGTGTAAGGCAGTATGCATCCAGTGGCTCCAAATGCAAAGGCAGTGCTTAAGCACATGTTTAATTCTTAATGTGTGAATATACTTACACCTACACTTGACTTAAAATGAGCTAATACAGCTGCTTTTTCCAGAAGGAAATAAAAAACCAAAAACAACAAAGAAAAAGGTCCAGACAGTTTTCAGTGAAATGGGACATGTCAACTCACATTACCTCTGCAGGAAAAACTTGACCTTTGCAAGGCTTAGCTTGATGATAGCCTCATAGCCACACTGAAATCAGTGGAATCCTTTGACTTTGCCCCTGTGGGCTTCAGAACAACTCCATATCATACAGAGGCTGCACACTGATTTTTGTTGAGGCGTGTGGCTGTTGGATGTCTGCTGAAAGAGATGTTTTCCCATCTGTGATCTGTCATGGTTTATTTTATACCTGATTTTTCTAGTGGAAATTGTGGATTCTGTGGATATCTACCTCAATCTTCTTCGAAGCATCTTTGACTTCAGTGCGATCAGAAATTTGCTGACTGGACCCAACCAGATTAAAATAAGGATTGATGCCATGAATGGAGGTATGAACTAAAGTTGCTATCAGGACAAATTTGCAGGTACACAGCAACACCTTCCCAATAAGGATTGTACACTGCAACAGCTTCCCAGTAAAAGTACACCTTATAGAAGTCAGACTTTTTAGTAAGGTTAAGGGTAACAAAGAAAGATTTGAACATTATGCTAGCAACAAAGGCAATCTTAACAATTAGTCAGATCCATTATTAGGCAAAGAAGTTTATCTTGATAAAGAATTGAAGGCACATGGTTCCATTAAGTGTCCTCTTTCTGCATTTGGTAGCAAGCATGATGTGTTGATGTTGCCATGAGCGAGTGCCGAGGTATGCTGCACTGTGCCCTAATGAAGGAGGTTGTACAGCCTCTACTAAAGGTAAACTCTAAATGGTATAAAATTAGTGAAATCTGAATCAATTGCACCCGGTAGTCCTGACTCCTGTCAAGGCCAAGACTTCTGTCTCACTAATGGTAACTGTCAGAAAATTTCAGTGTACCGAGGGCAAGATGAGAGGAAGTGTCACTGAAGACGGGAAGGGGACCAATTTTGGGTCCTTGTGTAAAAAAATATAAGGTGTGTCACTTCTGGAAACATAACATGAGATCTATCTTAAGCTACATAATGAAAATGTTAATAAACATTCCTACAGATGACTTGATTTTTCAACGTCACCTTATGGAAAACAAATTATACCAAACCTTCCAGGTTTTATTCTGTAACAGAATTGGAAAACTAGACCCATAAAGGTAGCTAGGTGGTCTTAGAAAGCTTTTGCAAGGCTTTTTGTTTTGTACAATGTGATACTTTTCAAAGCATAATACTGGGTGTACAGTCAGTGAAAGCACCCAGTTTTGTCAGGGTGTGGAAAAATGGCAGACAGTGTACCAGAAAATGCAGAGGAGCCGTGAGGAAGGGCTGCCTCCTGTCATGTACAGTACTGGAGAGAATGTACTCAAGTAGTTTGCAGAGCTCTGGTATCCAAAGCCAGCTGAGTGTTGGAATGTTTTTACACAGATTCAAAAGGAGGCACAGTCAGCCTCATGGTTAGAAAAACTGACGCATCACAAAAATTCCAAGGGACAGAGCTTAATTACTTTATTTATAAGTCTATAGACAATTTGCTTTATGACTTGTATCATAATCAGAAGCTGCAAAATCGCAACACCTTGTTCTTGTGGGTGACCTCAGCTTACCAGACATCTGCTGGAAATACAACACAGCAGACAGGAAACAGTCCAGGAGGTTCCTGGAGTGTGTGGAAGATA
>JAOXOE010000343.1:31828629-31873956 GCA_028565055.1 Phoeniculus purpureus | reverse complement strand
AACTTTGTTGCAGCTCAGGAAAATACTCCCCATGAAATTTTGCTTCCTTCCCCCAGTGAAACCATGTGGGTTCCTCCTGTGCACTGGAGAGGCAGGAGATGGGCTGTGTGCCTCTGCTCTAAGGTGCTGGCTTCTGGTGGCCCCAGAGCTTCAGCATGAGTACAACCTACTGCCAGGATAGAGAGGAATGGGGAGGGCTTTTTGAAGTGTGGAAATGTATGGACAGTGAAAAAGTAGATAGAAAATTATTTTAAGGACATGGTTAAGCAGTGGGCTTGGTAAAGCTTGGTTAATAGTTGGACTCAATTATTTTGAAGGTCTTATCCAACCTAAACAATTCACAGAATTATAGAATGTATTGGGTTGGAAGGGACATTCAAAGGTCATCTAGTCCAGCCCCTCTACAACAAGCAGGGACAGCTCTAACAGGGACAGATTGCCCAAAGCCCCATCAAGCCTGATGTTGAATGTCTCCAAGGATGGGGCCTCAAACATCTCTCTAGGCAATCTGTTTCATTGATCCACTACCCTCAGATTAAAGAACTTTTTCCTATTGTCCAGCCTAAATCTCCCCTTTTCCAGCTTAAAACCATGACCTCTTGTGCTATCATTAGACGCCTCATTGAATAGTTTTACCCAGCCTTCTTATAGGTCTCTTTCAGCGATTGGAAGGTTGCTGTAGTTCTATGATTCTATTTTAGTATATATATCTAGAAGATTATGGATTTACTCTTCACTCTCCAAATATTCTCTGAGCTTGTTCACGTAGTTGTTTTACTAGATGGCAGAGCGAAAAAGGCAAAGCACTGAGGGAGGACTCCTAGGATTTGCCATCTACCTCCCTCTTGAAACGTGTTAAACATGCAACGGTGGGATTGATCCAAACATCAACTTCTCTCAACGGTTCTTTGAACCTCTTTGCCACCTATAGCAGTTCCTTGAGTCAAACAGAGCAGTCAGAGCCATAGCCTGTGGGATTGGGAAGGATTAAAAAGGGTGAACCTACAGTACTTTATTGACCTAGGTCCTCACATTAACCTGATCTGATCCTTTAATTACTATGAATAGAATAGGGCTTACAGTCCTACTTAATAACACCCCACGCTTTTTATTCTGTAAAGAGCTTTCCCATTCATGTGGCCTCTTCTTTTCAGATTTACAGATTTGTAGCAAGGAGGAATGCCTTTTTTTTCCCCTGGCACTCCAGGGGAGAAAGCTACCTAATGTGTGTGTGTGAGATCCTGGAGAGCAGGACCACAGCCTTTCTGTTTGGAAAAAAAGTTATTGGAAAACCTGGGCATCTGGCAAACTAGGGCATTTGCTTGGCAGAAAAAGGTGAAAATCAAAAAGGCAACCAAAACACACAATATTCTTTTTACAGAAGGAGCTTAACATAGTTTCTATGATAATCAGAACAGTAACCAAGTATGAGGCGTAATTTTCCCCTTTCCCCTGCCCCTTTCCCCTCCTCCCATGGCTCAGAGACCCAGCGTGTTGCTGTAATCTAGCCAGGCTGATATAGACATATATGATCACATATATATGGGTGATGTATGATACCATAATTAATAACTGGTATTTTCCCTGGATTCAGGAAAGCAGCTGCAGCCCACTGATAAGGTACTTTATGAGAGTAAAATCAAAGCTGAGCATTAATGATTATAATTTGTTGTGATCGAGAATGGTGAAACAACCATTTTATGTCTTGAATGGAACTGGAATGTGAGTGGGTTGCTGGGTGAAAAATGAAAAGGGGATATGGGTTGCGATTAAGAGCTGAGGACATTGTACTGAGAGCAGTGTAAAACTCAGGCACATTCTCCCTAATTTTTACGTGAGCATGTTGTGCCTAGTTTCTTGTGCGGCTCCACCCCAGGGCCAGGCTGAGAGAATAATCCGAATCTGGGTGTGGGTTCAAGACCGAAGAGAAGTAGTTGAGGATTTTTAGAGGTGAAGGAAAGGACAAAAGAAGAGGAACCAAGTAGAGGTGTTGGTATTTCTCTTCTAGTCATTCCTCCCAGTCTGATTTGCAGAGCACACCATCCTTTGACTATTGGAAGTCTAAAAAAACTGCCAGCTGTACACTAAATTTGGAAGAGGAAAGAGAGGACGCCTGATATTTGGCATTTTTCCTGCTTATTAAGGAACGACGTATTTTAGCTTTATCTTAAGGCTAAATCTTGGTTAGCACATACAGAAGAAACAGGCCTCTTTTTATTTGACAAAAATTGCCATAAATAACCCTTAGCAAAAGAAATGCTGCAAGAATACGGTGCTTGACTGCGAAGATACACTTAAAATATTGTTCTTGCATTTCCTCAGCTTTCACCAGGCACGTATTGTTAGTACCCAGTTTGATTAGTCTATCAAAGACACATCATTGTCTCCTTCTCCCCCACCTTCCACTCCCTTGATGGAATAATCTTTACTCTGCTTCTAGGAGTCAGGATTTAAATTGGAGAAAGCCATGCAACCGCCAAAGTGTGTTGATTATTGACAGGTTATACGAACGTGGTTGCTTCAAATTCCGCCCCACAGACAGACAGACAGACAGATGGACAGACATACGTAATCCCTGCTTTAGTGTTCTAGTCTTCCTCTCTGTTGCCTCTCATGCGGCCGTAATCTTAAAAGACCATTTATTAAATGTGAAATATTGCCTGTTCCTGTAGCCTTCCTTGATTGTGTTCCTAGAGCCTTGTTGGGCAATTGATTGCTCTGTGCACAATCCTGCTGCTTTAGGTATTAATGGCAAAACCCCCATTGTCTTCAGGATTTAGACCCTTTATGTTTTGTTGGGGTTTTTAAAGTTCATTATATTTTGCAGGCAACCGAGTTTAAAATCTGTGAATGGAAAGACTTAGCCCTTACATCTTTCTGTGAAATGTTTCACCTTTGGAATGAAAAATCATTTGGAAACTGTAGGATGGTTTTGATCTGAAGGATTAAAAGGAGTCGGTCCTGAAAATGGATTCACATAATTTTCTTTCTGGATACCCAATACTTGGAGGGGAGGAGGGGAGAAAAAAAAAATAACAGCTGATTTAATACAAGTGGGCTGAATTCCCTCTCCTGGTGGGTCTTTCAAAACCTCCAGTTTCTGTTCTTGCCATCACTCGGTGACTATCCCCTCCCCTTTTTGTGAAAAGGCATTTCCTATGAAGCCTACAAAAGCAGCTTTCCATCTGATTAAGCTTCTGCAAAAAAAAAAAAAAGAAAATTAAATTAAAAAATAGAACTAGGGATCCATTTGGGTGAACATCACTCCTCTGCTCAGACATTGTAGTTCACCTGGGCTGCTTCCTGAGGACGCTGCATGTGAACATGGGTGGTTCCCAAAATTTCCTTTACGAAATTCCACTGGGCAGCAATGACCACAGCCCCAAACCAAATTTCTCAGCCTTACCCACAGAGAACTGCAGTTCGACAGAAGTGGTGAGAACCTCACCTGAGATAACCTTCACTATTGAGGCCTCCCAGCAGTGGGTCCAATTCCAGACCTTTGCTCGTTAGTTAACCCTTGGTTAGGGCAAACTTTGCCCTACACTAGTCTGGTGACCTGTAAAGTAGGTACCAAATAATTGTTTCTGATCAGTTTTCTGAGGGAGGTTCAGCAGCAGGAAAACTTCTCCAGTGTTGACTTTTGCCCACGACTCACTGCCATATTTGTCTCCAGCCAATGAGTATCTGCAGGAGATGTTTGTACAGCAATTTGCAAAGGTGCTGTGATAACACGTGTAAGCAGTTCAGCAGGGTAGCACTGAAAAATAAGCTTGAACCAGGACTACGATTTGTTCCTGCCCTCACAAGAGGTTTGTAACCTTTATTAATAATTTTTATTATTTTTTTTCCATTGGCAGATGGCAATGTCGAAATGTAATCTCTGACTAAATGAATGAACGACTCATGTTGCTTAGGGCATGGACTAAAAACCATTCTCACATGAAGCCAGAGTGTCGATGCTGTTGCAGTTGTACTGGTGTTTTATTAGCTCTGAACAATGTTGGACTCCTCTCAAAATCTAATAATCTCTGCAAAGTGTCTCGCCTCGGTAGCGTCTTTGATAGTGGAGAGTAGACTCTGAAAAGACAATAAAAGCAGGAAGGACAACATTATCATAACTGCTTTCCAAAACTGGGGAAAAAAATGAATGAGTGGAAAAGATGTAGAGAGAAAAAAGACGAAACAATGCTAAATGTTAGTTCTGAATCACTTTGCGTGTGTATTTATGATTTAAGCTGCTAAAAGCTATATTAAATGCAGTGTAGGATTTGGTGGAAATTTCAGTGCTAGCTGCATACTAGGGAAAAAAGGGAGAGAATGAACCAAAAATGTGATGTTTTACTTGTGTTGTTAGCTGCATTATTAAAAAACCCTGTATTTCCTTTTTTTTCTAATGGCCATCAGTTGTCACCAAGCATATTTAGATGGAAAACGGTAAATATAATAACTGCTCTGTAGATTCCTCTTATTAACGAAGCACCTTGTGCTCTCTGAAGAGCAGAAATGGCCCTCGAGACAAAAGCATCACTCGTGTGTGTGTGTGTGTGTGCGCGCGCAGGCATGGCTGCCTGTATGGCTTTTTAGGTTTGGATGTGCACAAGGCAAAGCTTCAAGGGTTTAGAACAGGAGAAGAAACTCAATGATTTTTTTAAGCAGAATAGTGTATATTCTGCACTCTGACTGTTGCAGCTTTTTTGCTGGGTAAGCAGAGGATATATTTTTTTAACTATAATCTTTTACATCAGTGACTTTACATGAAGAAACATTGAGGCGTTTTATGCTTCACATTTATTTAAATAACCATAGTCGCTCTCAAAATATTTTCCTTGAAACCTTATGTACAGGTAATAAAAGCCTTGTGTTGGAGTAGTTTCATCTGATAACGGCGATGCGAGGTTGTCTGATTATGCCAAAATGAGAGAGCAGAAAGGAGGTTTTTATTAACTGCCTTAGAATGAAATCCATAGCATTTACAAGCTTGCTCCCTCCCAAATGGACCAAAAGCTTCACTGGAGAACAGAAACCTCTTTTTAAAGCATAGATACTATAATCATAGAACATCAGGGATTGGAAGAGACCTCGAAAGATCATCTAGTCCAATCCCCCAGCCAGAGCTAGGGAACAAACGACAGCCATTCCATTTCTTTGCCAGAAAGATGTTCTTTAATTCTATTCTCTTTTCCCCTTGTGTTAGGATTTTGGTGCAGCATCTACATGCTAAGACTTCAGGCCACTCATTGTCCTGTTCTAAGCGGGTTACGAGGTAACCTGAATTCACAGAGCACCCTGAGAGCCAGGTTTGGTGCCACTTACGTATTTCCCTCCTGTAGAAAGAAGATTTTCCCACTCTGGGTTTGCAAAAGCAGATGGCCACTCCCTCCAGCAGCAAATGTTCTCCCTTTGTGCCCATGTAGGATGAGGTGTCAGCAGGAGCTGTTGGTAGGGACCCTTGCCTGGGTTTTTTTGCTTGGATCAGACTCTCTCTGGTTTTGAAACGTGGACTTTGGCAGAATGAAGGGCCGCTGGGGAATGTCCTTCAGCTTTTCTTCCTCTGGCTCTGGCACATTTTCTCTTTCCACCTCCCAAAAAGGAATCTCCAGGCAGGATATTTACAGGACTTCCCTGGCTGATAATGAAGACTTTTCCATGGCCTCTTCACTCTCAGCTGTTTGCCATCATTCACAGCCTAGCAATGTTAGAAATTTTTCTTTTCCCAAATATTCTTAGCATAGGCACGTTGTAAATTTAATTTCAAAATATTTGATTTGGAAATGTGAGAATAAATGATTGTGTTTGACATACGTAAGGCTGTGTTGCTTAGAAAACAGCCCTCTAAAGCCTTATTGCCTTGAACACAAGAATTGTGGACAAAGCCTTTCAAACTCTGTTCTGCACTTAGTAAACAACAGATTTTGGTTGTAAAATGAGATATAAAAGCCCAGGGTTATTAAAAAAAAGGAAGTCAATAAATGAAGGGAATCAGTATTTCAAAGCGAACACCAAAATTCTGGTTGCAATGTGGGGTGATGACAAATAAGGCAACTGTGGGGAAAATGTATTGGTTGATGTAGTGAATGCTAGAACAGAAAACTCAGAAAATTTATGTTTTTATTTAAAACATTGCAGTCATTTCAATAGATGTCTTGGGGAAAACAAAAATGAGGACGGAAGGAGACATTTGCAAAACTGACATTTTATTTTTGGGACTTATCTTTTTGGGAGAGATGCTCCTCATTTCACATGATTTCTGACCTTGCTTAAACACGGAATTCTCAACAAATTCCACAGATTTTTGCAGTCAACATGCAATAAAATATGTATTTGGAATATGTGCTGCAGAGGCAATTTATTTTTGAGAATTGGATTATTTTGATAAAAATAAACTATTTTCAGCAGGAAAATAGCTGTTGTTTGTTGCTCAAAAATATATTTGCTTTAGCAAAACTTATTTTCTGCTGCATAATCTAATTCCTTCTATTCTGAGACTTTCTCTGTCACCTTGCAGATATTTTTCTGGCCTTTTAGGTTTAGTACCTCCAACTTAGCTTTAGTGTGGCCATACAGAGTTGCAGCCTTATGTATTCCCTTTGCACTCATTTCCAGGTCTTTATTCTTCTGAATATACTTTCAGCAATAAATTAAATCTCCCAACTGAGTAAGATCTTCTGAAAAAAGAAAACAAAGCTCAAATCCAATCTGACAATATATTAAGAGAATTTATAAACCGCACAGTCTGCCTAATTCTCCTTAGGTACCATCGAGTCCCTGCTATACATGAAAAGATAAAACCTGTTTTTTTTTTCTTTACACTTGAGAGATAAATTTGTCTTTGCTGCTGTAGATCTGTACCATTGAGGGGACAGGACTGTGGTCATCAAAGGGTTAAAGCCAATTCTGAATTTGAGTGAATCCATGTGCTAATCTATTTTAAATATCTCTGCATAACTACCGGTGTATTTTTAGCAGCGTGGTTGGTTGTTCTGGTCGCTAGCTATTTTTCGATGACACGACAAAATGGGGCAGAATAATGTTTTCGGGTTTATTTTGGCCTCTAAATTGAAAAAAAAAAAAGGGCTAAATCCCACCCCCCCCCATCCCCTTGCATTGCCCAAGGATATTTTTAATTTGAGTGGTCCGTACCTGCCCTCTGCAATCAAGCAATTATTGTCAGTGGTGTGATGAGCCCCAGGTATCAGCACTGGGACTGTCCTTGTCATCCCTTGGGTTGGGGATTGTTTTGCAATGATCACCCATCCTCGTTTGAAGATTGCATGACAAGACACTATTAAGTAAGGGCAAGGAATTCAATTTCTCCGTGTCATTTATGCCTGGCCTGGTTTTGAAAATAGGTCACTGTATGCTATCTGGATTTGTGTATTATAACAGCACCTCTGTAGCGAGGAGTCCACCGCATTTCCAATGTAAACCCCTATATTCAGGGGTTTATAGACTGTAACTTGACCATAGAAACAAGCTCCTATCTAAATGGTGGCATACAAGGTCTCTTCCAAGGAATGTGGGTTTTAGCTTTTTTTCTAACCCCACAAATCTCAACAGATATGTCTCCAGCTGTCAAGTGAAAAAATGGAAACGTGTTTTCAGCTACAATTTGGTACCAAGAGTAGATTCCCTAAGAAAAAGCCACCATGCTGTGTTTATCTTTTAATTAAAACATCACTAAAAGAGCTGGATTTCTCATGCAAGTCTTAATCAGAAGCTGAGTAAGTGCAGGTTATAAGCATCAGTGACTGGACTTGTATACTTTAATTATGCAAATCCACAGTCATAAATGCCTTTATAGAAGGGAAGGATTTAACAGGGTCAAAACCTGATTGTTTGGAAAGGCTGGTAAATAAAACGTGTGGATCCGAATGCTACCTTTATGTTTCTATATTCGTTTATGCCTGTAACGTGGAATTGTTTCTGAGGGAATCGGCATCACTCTGTGGCCTAATATTTAAAATGGTGGCTAGACTTAATACCGGTTAAATTTATCCAATCCTGCATTTAAAAACCCAAATCAAAACTCCTTATTACAGGATTTTTGCAGAAGGGCTGTGGAGGAGCATTTCATCACCTGCCACACACCTCGTGATGCATTTTACTTGTTGTGTTTAATATGCTTGGGAGCAGCCAGGCAGCAACCAAGCAAAATGAACCACAGATAATAAAATACATTGCGGGGAATGTGGAAGGATCATCTGAAGGCTGCCGATCTAAGGAAGTTCGGGGTTAATGCCACGTTACTTCGTTTTGAAGTCAACCCCATTGCAGCAGTCTTCAAACAGGGTTGCCGGCACGAAGATGTGTTGGATGCCCCTGGCTGACTAGAAAATTTTCACCTATTTTTTTGGAGGGGAGGGGCACCAGGGAGAGGAGGAGGAGAGTCCTGGCCAACATCCTTTGTACCGTGGGGTTCCATGCAGCACAGAAGTGAAAAGAGGAGGAAACTCCAGCGGTTGGGACTGTGCTGGACATTAAAATTCCTAGAGGTAGTATTTTTATCTAGTCCTTGAAATACCCACCGGTAAATGACAATTCCTCCCCTCCACACTCCCTGCAAAAGCCAGTAGTTTGCTGCTCAGATGGGTTTAGACTTCATTTTAACTGAGGCAAAACATGGTCGACAGAGGCAAATTAAACTCATATAATTTTGTAATCTTAGTTTAGCTCCTAATTGCAGCAATAAAGCGGCGGAAAGGAATAATTGTGGAACATATGTTTGTGAGTGACATTATCTAGGTGATTTCCCTCTCTGACGGCGGAGCGCCACTGTCCTATTTGTCTGTGCGTGTGTCCCCCCCCCTCCCAATGCATTGGAATGACAAACCTGTGAGCCCCCAGTTAATGCTGAGCACGGCAGCTGCTTATACACTGAGTCGCCTTGGCAACGGGGGATGTTGCCACGCAACCGTATTCTTTTAGGGACAGGGAAAATGCCCAAAGGCTTACTAAAAATACATGGGGGGGGTGTGTGTGTGTGGTGTGTGGAAATGATAATAATAATTTAAAAAATTCTCTTAAATTTTCTTACTACGTTTTTAGCAAGACCTAAAAGCGGAGGTTGCGCAAATGCAAAATCCAGCCGTGACCTTTGGAAAATTGCTCACCATGGCTTGGAATCTCAAGCTTTTATTGACAAAGATGACTTCTGATCGATTGTAAAATTGGTAGCTGACGTGCGGCCTCCCTCACGGCCCGCTGGCCCATTGCTATTCTGGCGGGGTTGAAGGTCAGCCGAGAGCCATCAATGCCAGTATCGATCAGCCGAGCAGAAAAATGTCCTCCCCCACCCTGTGTTTGCAGCTCCCAGGCAGCTCTGCCGTGCTGCAAGCCGTCCTCCTCACTGAAGTGACATCACTTCGCTCAGCTCAGCTGTTTTCGGCGGCTTTCTATAAATAGCGAGATAAAAAATCGAAGGCTGCTTTTGGAGAATTTAGCCAGCCAATCTCCTGATCGTCAGCAGGCGAGACAGGCTGAAGGGTTGTGTTTGGGTTTTTTTATTGTTGTTGCTGTTGTTGTTGTTGTACTTTGATTTTTTTAAACCATAATCATATTGCGCCGCAAACTCTTCCTCCTAGTATATGTGGAGCTTGATCCCAAACAGTCAAAAATTGTGAGTGGTATCCGCATTTAGGATTGTCCTGGGATGGGTATTTCATTCATTCACTGTTCATCGCTTCTCCTGCTGCTAAATTGGGAAATCAGATAGGAGCAAGGGGTGGAGGAAGGAGAAAGAGCTGTCATTGCTGCACGTGTTTGCTGAGCTCAGTATCCCCCCAACCCACAGAGATTCCCATGCGCCGGTTGCCCTCTGAATTCAACAAGCCCTGTGCCAGAGCCTGTGCTGCACTGAGGCTCTCGTTGGTTGTAGTAGCAGTGACAGGGTATTTGAAGGAAGCAATTAGAAAAGCAAACAAAGTGCTGTTAATAGGCACAATTCCGATTTTTCCTTGATTCCAATTTTGCTGCTCTGTTTCTTAATTAACATAGCTGATGAAAGGAAAACATCATCTGCTCAGTCTGGAAGTGACCATCCTTGTTGGTTTGAACAGGGACGTGAACCTGCTTAACAAGGGAAAAATTAAAGTGCTCCTTTTCCAAGAAGTTAATGGCACTAGAAATAGGAACAAGACAGGTCCTCCAAGGTGGGGAAGAAGGGACCCGACCCACAGATTTGCTCTCAAGGCTGCCAAGTGAAACACTTTAGCTTATGTCACGCAAGGGATCGGAGCAGTGGACTGTAGTAGCTCACCCTACCCTCAAAATACTCTGTCCCTAAGCGATGGAAGTGTGAATGAATTGCAAAATGCACACGAAATTATTGGCGCATGGGACTCGCCAATATGTTTGCTCTCCACAGAAACTGGTCTATATATGATCCTGAATACACAATCCAGAGTCTGTTCTAGGGATGGAGATCAGTAAGGCTTGCAGTCTTAAAATCTGCTTGAGTGTCTGGGTGTGCCTGATCCAAACCCAAACTGCATCTGTTTGTTGATGTTGATGGGTAATGCTTATCTCTTTGAACGGTCAGTACAGACGCTCCAACTTGGGAGGTGAAAGGGAATGGCAGAATGAGATAAGTCTGTTCTACCTGTCCCGCAGAGTGAGCAAAGTAGCATTCGACCCACAGCTTGTGTGGAATGAAAATAAAATAGGCTAAAAGAGACTAAACAAATGAAATTTTACAACTTTAATTTGTTGCAGAGAAAATTACTGGTTGAAGGATGGAGTTTAATTTTGCCCAGACTCTTGTTAAAAACTTATCCAGCTTCCAGAACAACTGCTGTCAGAGTATTGCCATAGGAAAAAACCCAACACCAAAGCAAAAAACTAACAGTAGTGTGAAAACCATTCAGTGGGATGATATTTAAAAAAGTAGAATGATTTTCAAAAATAAATGTATTTATTTTTGCCTATAAACAGATGCTTGACCCTTATAACGTGCTGAATTTTTCAGCAATACATTCATTTTTAAGTCTTGTTTACCTTTCCCCATTGTCATTAAGTTTCACAGCGTATTTTAATTAGTGCTGTTTTTTAAACACACATAGCCCATTTTGAACTACAGCACAGATAATTGGGTGCTGAATCAAGTCCATGGTCTTCCTACTCAAAAAAAAGGATCACCCATTTGGTAAAGCCAGAACAGAGAGGGCTGTAAATTAGTAAATCCTTCATGTAATCCTAAACCAAGCATCACCGTCTCTTCCTAGTCAATGCAAAAGTATGTGTTAAATATGGAAAAGCTGGACAACTGGTTGTTTTAGTCTGTTTGCCTGTTCTCAAGTCAAGAGTCTTGACTCCACATTCCATCACCTTTTCAAAATCTCATATTGGAAGTTTGAGCTGATCAGCCCAATTTGTGGATCACAGACCTGCTCACTGAGTGGTCATCAAAGTTAGACAGTGCTCCAGTGCAGTTCCATTCATCTTTGGGCCAGGATAAAATACATTCCCACCATCTCTATCCTTGGTGGACAAGGAACTTTACTTTTTCTGAATTATTGCGCAGGAAAGGAAAGGTGAGGCTGTCACTTGTATTATGAGGACGCAAGCATCGCTTGTGTAGGACCTTCTCTAAGTCTGCTGTTGGAAGGAGGAAAAAATAGTGCGAGTGGACACTGGTCAAGTGTTTGCTGGTGTAATCAAGGCTGATGTTTGTCTGGGAAAGACATGGGAAGTGCCCAGGGGAAAAGTTATCCAGGCTAGCACAAACTCATTTTCAAGACCCTTGAAAATAACCAGTGGTGTCTTGTGGTTTCCTTCCCCTCACTGGCAGGCAAAGCAGTAGGAAAAGGGCTGAGAAAGTGTGTCCTAAACTACTGTTTGACATTATTTGGAAGGGCAAAGGGTTGTCTCACCTGAGCCACCAAAAAACCTCAAACCCCAAGCAGAAAAACCTGGTGCTTAGAGATGTGGTTTAGCGGTGACCTGGCAATGCAGGCTCAAAGCTTGAACTTGATGATCTTTAGGGTCTCTTCTAACCAAGGGTACTATGTGATTATTCTGTTAGGTATTTATTTCTTTTCCTTCAGTGTGGGTTTTCTCTTGACAGTCTAGTAACCAGACTTTGACAGTTTCTTCTACATTAGAGGCTGGCTGGGTAGGAACAGGGTGTACCGCAGACACATGGGGCCAGCAGGGAACATGATGCTTTACAAGGCTGTTTATTAGCAGAACTAAACACAGAGCAGCCACACTACTATTAAATATCTGTTTAGTACCTTATGACTGAAAATAACAGCCTGTCTAAGGCTGAATTATTTTTATTTTTTCCTAATGAGACGAAGCCTTTCACAAAAATTCCTGCTTTCTAATTTTGGATGTTTGTGTGTCAAAATATCTCAGGGCACAAAGCCCAGTGGAAAGTCAACTAAAAAAAAAAAATCAAAATCTTTATAAGTGCTTTCTTGACGGTGAACCATTAAATCTCTTGACTAGGGTAGGGAACAGCTGGATCATGCTTAGATTGCTCTTTACCCAGGAAGCCCTATTGCCTGCAAGATTCTGAATAAGGAGACACACCTGCTAGCTGGCTGATAACACTCTGGGGTCATTTCATTGAAGAAACTGTCAGCCAGGAGGTATTTAAATAAAGCCACAGATGAATTCGTGACCTGCACTACTGAGACATAAAAAAAAAGGTGTTAAAGCAGAAAGAGAATGCACAGAAATGCACATTCCTTTGTAGCACAACAAAACTTCAACCAACTGGGAAAGAACTGGGGGAAGAATGCATTTCCCCGTGTGGTAGTGGCAGGGAAGCGAGATGGTTCAGCTGCACATCTGGCTGGCAGCCAACACAGTCGTGTGCCATCCTTGTTTGCCTGTGAGTGCTGCTTAGATTGGCAAATGCCCATGCAGTTTGAAGAGGGCAGGCGCAGGACTGGATGGCTGCCAGTAAGTGTGCGGGACTGATGCCACTGCTGGACGCCGTAGCCTGGTAGGAATGAGGAATACAAAGGCATTCAATAATCTGAATGTCCCTTTGCTTCAAGAGAGTGGTGCCAGGCAGCATTTAATGAGAGATTGCTTTGTTACAAAGTCCTCGACATCAAGTGGGCTGGTGAGCTCATTAACCTGACTGCAGCGAATAAAAAAAGGCGCACTCAGAAGACTCCCATGATAGCACACTCAATAGGGTAAGAGTCCTTTCGCTTCCTTTATGGCGATCCATTAGCAAGCAGCAGTGTAAACACCATAATGCAAGCCAGTTTTCTGATTGTTCAGCTCAAGTCTGTTTTCCCTCGGGGATTATGCCACCAGTTGATGCAGGGACACCCTCGTGCCCTCGTTATCTGTTACATAATGACCTCTGCGCAATGAAAGGCTTTCCCTCCATATTTCTTACGAGCAGCTAAGGAAACCGCTGCAACTTGCATCTCTGTAAAGATGAGCGGCAGCAACGCAGGGCACGTTGGAAAACAAATAAGCCACAAAGTGATGCCAAGGGAAATGGAAAATACCATTATGCTCATGTTTATACAACTTCAGTTGGAACTTATGAAAATGGTCTATAGTTCTGCTGCGTCGCCTTTGTTCCTGTTTGCATGGGGCTCCTGCATCTCTGGGAGAGGCAGCCCAGCTCTACTTAACTGGGTTCTCCATGTTTTGCACGGATGACACTTGCCCTCAGGAAAGTGCATTATGCAGTTGTACTTCCAGAACAAGCGCGTCTTCGTTCGAAACACAGCCCTCTGCTTATTTACTAATCAAAGGGAAAAAGAGGGAAGAAGTAAATCCCCAAAGAATTTCCCCTTTCAAAACAAAAAGGGAAACTCCTTGTTGCAGTTACTCCATGTAATCCACTGGAGCTACGCTAGTGAAAATGTTTGCTTGGGTTGCTTTGTTTTTCTCCCAGTGTTTAGAAAGGTCAAATTAAAATACCTGTGGTTAATTCCCAGGAACTGCAAAGGACCGTGGTTTCCCATAAGCAGCCAGCAAACAGAACTGGAAAAATTAGCTAAACAAGGTCCAGCACGAATCCAGTGCACACTGGTCATAATGATTTTTGGTTACTCGATTGCTCAGTCAAGGTCCTATCACTCAAGTATGTATCTGGCACAAAATGGAATTGAAAAAAGATCCCACTAGGTACTAATTAACACCCTTTTCAGAAGAGTCACTGCTAGTTACAGAGTTAAAATGCATTCTGTTCTCTGCAATAACTTTGGTTTTAATTCTTTAACAAATTGTAGAATTCTTCAATGATTTTCAAGGTGCTGCCACCAATCAGATTCCATTATAGGGTCAATTTAAAGTCCCTAAGCAGCAGTTAGAGCACTATTGCTGGTATGTAAAATTGTGGGCAAAAATACTAAAGGAAATTGTTAGGCTATCACTTTCTACCTTTATCTACAAAACAGTCTGAATTGTATTTTGTCTGCAATTTTACAGCTTCACATTTGTAACTAAAAGGTGTTTTGGTCTATGTTTTCATATGCTGGTTCCCACCCTTTCAGACAGCAAAATGCAGTTTAACAGGTGTAAAAAACTCTCTAGTGGGTTGTTGCAGGTGCAGCTTCTTCCAGTCCCTTCAAAAGTTGTGAAAGAGAAGCGAAGGAAATGATCTTGCCTGCTTTTCTGGAGGTGTTGTCTTAACATTCAGAAGTGGGTGGAGATGCTGGTCTGAGTCCAGTGAAGCCCACCAAGATGGTCAGTAGGCTGGAGCACAACATGTATTGAGGAAATGCTGGGACAAATAGGTTTTTGCAGTCTTAGGATGAGGATGCTTTGGAGAGATCTTACTGATGTCTGTGGGAAGGTTTACTCCTGCCTCATGGGAAGGTTTAGAGAACACGTAGCCAGCTTCTCTCTGGAAGTGCACAGTGATAGCACAGGAGGAGCCAGACACGGGCTGGAATGTGGGGCAGTACTGTTAGATATGAAGGTCGGCTTTGCATCTTTTTCATCATGAGGGTGGTTATAAATTTCAGCATGAAAGTGGAGTTGCTGTGGTTAGAGATTAAGACTTCAACTAGAAAAAAACATGAGCAACTTGATCTAGCTGAACCTGCTTCAGGCAGACAATTAAGTTGGGTGTCCTTCTGAGTTCCCTATCAGCCTAAACTATTCCTTGTGGCTTGTCCTGGGAAGACACTGGTCAGGAACAAACTGAGATCCCAGTGAAGCACTGTCTGTTGCGCAGGACTGAGCATGAACAAACAGACAGAGCAACGGCTTTGGGAGGACACTACTTGCAGCCTTGCACAGTGCGGGTCTATCTCTGGCAGCAAGTCCTTCACGCTCCTCAGAAAGGTCACAGGATGCAAGCAGCAGTAACACGTTGTCACTACAGCACCAAACACTTGCATGTGAATTTTTTATTTGAATCATGCGACGCTGGATCCAAAGGCAGCCCTTGAACTCCCAGCTCCTGGGGAGAGGACATCGCCAGTGATTTAACCTGACAGTGCGCTGAGATTAAACTCTCCAGATCTGCAGAAGTCGAAAGTTGGTGGTCAGGCTCTGAGCACAACACTGGGGTAAACAAAAGGAGTGGAAATGTGAAAGACTCCAGGTCACCACTGTGACTCTGACATGAACACTGCAGCTCCTACTCCTTTTTATGCAGCACCTTGGGCTGATGTTGAGAACAGAAAGAAAAAGAGCAGGATTAAGTTGACCGACTGCTGACCGACTACGAGAAGATAAGAGAGAAGAAGCCTTGGGAGCAGAGGGATGCTCTGGGAAGTGCTGCATGGTGGCTGATCTGTAGCAAAGCCTGAAAGTCAGGAAAGCAAACAAAAGAATTACATTAAATACTACCTAAGCAAGCTTTAGCCCAGCAGTAGAAAACAGACAACCTTTGGCAAGCAGGATAAGGATGGATACTCAGCACAGCTAGACTAGACCCCAGCACAGCTTGATTAGACGCAAGATTATATAATTTTTCTGAGAGGAGAAGGGAAAATCCTAATTGCTGTAGTGTCTGCTGCTTTTTGGCTCTTTTGGCTGCCATTCCTTCTGTCTTCAAGGCCCATTCAATTATTTTGACCCTGCTGAGATAGGAGAGGAGGCACCTGCCAGTTTGGTTTAAAGTTGGAAGTAAATTTGAGAGAAGTGGGGGAACAATAAACAGGAGGGTTCAAGGCTCATTCTAGGGGTCATTTCTCAAATGTTTGATGGATCAGCAGTGGCAAATGAGCAAAGAACTCTTCAGCCTTTCTCACAAAACCTTGATTCCTTTTTCTCCACTTTGTTTACCTCTCCAGCTAACATGATCTTGCAGAAAGCAGTAAGAACATTGCCCTCCAGGAGCACCGTGCAGCACCACTTATGCTGGGCCAATGTCACTACCTTACAAGCTTTTCATCCTCCAAAATTTACTTCTAAAGGTGACTGTGTGGCTTAGTAGAGTTTTGTGATGAAATGTTCCAAGGTGCTATCACCAAAACCCACAGCTCTGCTGTTGTCCCAAATATTGCTAGACTTTGTAAACAGTCTCAACAAAGCAATAAATAATTCTCTTTGTGAGAAGCGGAACTTTTCTTCATGCAGATCCTGGCGTGATGCCACGCTGGCTGCTGGACAGAGGCAGGACAAGTTCATGGTGGGATTTTCAGTGATCTTAGATTACTGGACCATCTAATGTCAGCCCTGAGCAGTGCAGATCACCTGTCTAAGCTACTGGGCAAAGTTCAGAAGGATCAGGGTATAATATCTTCCTGTGCTGTCTAGACCCTGTGACTCCTTCAGCTACATCCTCAAGACTTAATGCTTCTTTCTGAATTCTGTTCATGTGCAAGTTCCACTCTAGGAATTTAATAACATTTGCTGGCCACTGAGCTACAATACATGTAGAAACAGCAGCACCCCTCTACTCTACACTGCTGCCCATTTTGAGCTTCCACAGCAAATATCAGCAAGTTGTCCCTGTAGATGTAGTGATGAGCACGAGGCAGAAGGGTGCCTGTAGTCATCTGCAGTCAGTGATATTTTTACAACCGTTTAAAAGATCACATGAGCTGAGAAGTTATTTAATACACACATGACCCGACTTCATAGCTGATTTCCAGACACACATTTCCCAAGATTTAACTGAATATTTTTCTCATCCTATATAAGTTTGCTTTAGGTAATTAAGTTTTGGGTAGTGTAGGACAATATTCTAATAGAAGAGGTTCTTCTTTATTTGTCTTGCGTTTTGCATAAGGTGTGCATTAGCCAGTTTTCCTTGCATGGGATAAAACTCTTTTTGCAGTGCTGGCTGGTGGAGAAGATTGGACACAGATGAACAGCATTTGCTCAGTTTGAAGTGCGTACCACAAGACAAGCTTCTAGAGAACACAGAACAAATATGTGATGCTTATTTTTAATTTAACTATCATGTCATATATTTAAAAAGGGAGCAGAGGAGCTAGGTCTTGTAGTTTCCAATCACAAGAGAAGCCTAATTTTGCCCTTCCTAATGCTATTTATGGAAGGAAAAGATTAAAACTCCTTACTTTCCCCCTAGGTGTAATATCTGGAAGCACACCCAGCACATGTCAGTGTAACCTCCAAAATCTCTCGTCTGTGCCTGCGGAATAGAAAGAAATAAAGACAATGTTTACTGATCTGTCCTTAATTCTTGTCTTAAGGTTCAACTGACAAAGAGAAGAGAACCTGCTCTGGCTCAAGATTCTTGCACAGCCTCTGAAGGCAGCCTGGACACTGACTGCTCTGGCATGAGAAGGCTCAGTGGGACACTTAGACCCAGCTACCTTGGAAAAGCCAGGGTGGTTTTTTCGTAGCCACAAATATAAGGTGAGTTTGTTCACCTCATATTAATGACTTTTTTTTGGTGACTGTGTTAATAAGTGCACAATGCTCTGCAGTATCTTGAATTGTATCTGATTAGTGGCTGGAGATGCTGGTTCATCTGATGTGTTCATGAAAACACCTTAACAAGAACTGCTGGAAACAGCAGCTTTCCTCCTCCAATCAGTTGATCTTGTCATCAGCAAGGACAACACCAGCTGCCAATGAGCTCTTTGAAGTAGTAAAACTTTTTAGCCTTCTCAGTCTGTTCCAGAAGCCTAGGAAGTGACAATATTCCAGTAATTATTTTCCTAAATCTGGAGATAGCTGTCAAGGCAGGCAGATAAGTGAAATTCTGCCTGGAAAATGTTGTTTCCCTCCTTCCCTAATGCACTCAGACAACAGCAGACCAGGTATTGATAAAAAACCCTCTGGGTCTACACCAATAAGACCAGGGCACTGTGTCCGAACCTGACCCCTGCATCTGAACACCAGGAATGAGCTTCCTGCACCCTTCCTCCTAAATGAAAAATTTTTGTGTTCAATTTAATTCAAAACTGAGTTTTGCTGTTTTGTCACTTGGACAAACCTTCTCTTGTGGCAATGGCTGAATGCAGAGTGCAAAATTTGGTCTTCTGCTGTCAGTGCAGCAGTTAAAAATCCCCTAGATTTCCCAAAAGCTCACACAAAACGTGTATGAGGTAGGGTTAAAAATAGACAGAACTGTAGGAGTGGGAACCGGCTCTGAAATTAGCCAAAAGAAGAAAATAGCTGTAAATGAAACCATCCAATGTCACTCTTTGGAGCACTCTGCTAAGCACTGAGGGGAGGTCAAAGAAGCCCCTGTGTCCTGCACACACATCCCACCATGCCATCCCCTCTGCACACCTCCAACTCTGGCAACAGGGGAAAATAGATTTTCCTGTCCCCAAACCGCTCTCCTCACCAATTGCCACCCGATTTTTGAGGATCCTTGTTGCCTGGGAAACATAACTGTGTGTTGCTGTGGAAACTTGGCTCCTTGACCACAGGGTGAGGAGATGGGGACTCTCCACATCCCCTTGTGCTAGGTGATGCTTTCGCCACCAGCACTATCAATAAAGTTGTGAAACAGTGTTAATAGCTTTTACTTTCATTTATTGAAGCCTCCTCTGCTGTTGACTTTTGAAGGGGGGGAAAAAAAAGTGGATAATCCATTTAGGTAACAGATTTGAAGAATGAGTCGGAGGAGGAGGCGGCAGCATTTGTTTATTTATTTGCTTCAGAAAAGTTTCTGAGACTTTTTTTGTGCGCAAATTACTTGGAAAAAATGAACCTGAAAGCCTGGCAAAATGTACAATTTCACATTGCGTTAATGCAAGCTTTTTTGAAGTTAATATAGCCATTCCTTTGCTATTAATGTTCTTGTGCACTCAGTTGGCTTCAACTGCTCATCTCATAACGAACATACGCTGTCAGGAAAAGAAATCACTGCTGCAGCATGCGTTAACTCCTTGTGCCCAAGAGCCACGCCAAGGAGAAATGGTGTTGACTGTGCTTAACCCTGATTCCACGCTTTGGGGCAAAAGGGGTTAAGACATAACTAAACCAGAATGCTGTAAAATCCTCGAAGTCCTCTGCTGGCTTTGGGAACAGAGAGAGACCAGTGCAGCGGTTAATTTTTCTTTCTCTTTTAAGTAACAAATAGAAAAAACCCCACTATTACAGCTCACATTGACATAGGAAATAATAATACTACTAATACTTTGCACTTATATGGCAGCTTTTATCCCAGGTTTTCAAAGGATTTTTCCAGCATTAATGTTGTGTCGCTTTATTCTCTGCTGGCAAGGTGGTCACATGGTGGTGTGGCTACTGAGGAGACCTAAAGCGGTTTATAGGGTGGTGGGACATTAATGCAGATTTTGGGAAGTGATGCAACCTCTTGACAGGAGCTCCAAGGCTAAATGATGGTTAAGATAAAACAGTCTGTCTAAGCTGTCACCACCACGGTTTGCTGCAGCAAAAAGGGATGAAACCTCCTCTGTAGTCCATTGATTCGGCAGCAAAGGAAAATGAGTTTAGGCTGTTTTAGTGATATCTCTTGATCTATTTACTTCAGCAGATGCTGTTGGTTTTTTTGATCTTCCACAATACTTAAAAAGACGTGTACAAATCTGTAGGAGTTCTGGGATGTGTACCTACATTCAATTAAGGCAGTAATAAGACTAAAAATGCAGAATAACTTGAGTAATCATCCTGATTTTTTACACTTTTAAAGCTTCCAAGATACTCTGTGCTTGATACTCTGTGCTTGAGCTTACACAAAGAGAGAAAATTTAGCAAGTCAGGGAAAGTCTCTCTTCCCCTCCTTTTTTTTTAAATTGGAAAATATACTTTTTTCTCATTGTAATGAATTCTCACAAATTTGATGTGAAGAAAGTAAAAAAAAAAGCTTGATCTTTGCTACTGGAAAGGTGGCATCATATAAGTAGTTTTAAAACACACCACTGTCCAGTTTATAAACATTCAGTGCTCTGGAGGCATCTGGAGGGAAGGTGGGAGAGAGAGAGGGAATTCTGTGTTATCCCAGACTCCCAGGAAACCCTCCCTTATCATAGAATCACAGAACATTAGGGATTGGAAGGGACCTTGAACTACCACCCAGTCCAAACCCCCTGCCACAGCAGGATCCCCTAGATCAAGTTGCACAGGAAGGTATCCAGGAGGGTTTTAAACACCTCCAGAGCCAGAACTAATGCAGATCAGAGAAGCTCTGGTGAAATCTATGGAACTATGTCAACTTCCACAGGCTGAAAATCCTGCTCGCTGTTCCCAGCCAAACAAAGGCAGATGCTCTACCTCCTTACCTGCTCCATTTGCTTTAATGAGGTGTTCACAGCATAGTGTAAATGGTACCATTTAGACGTCAGCTTTAAGCCATGGTGATGGTTTAAGAGTAGCACTTAAGGAAATTAAATGCGTAATCTAAGCTAATATGAACGGGGTAAGACTGTGGTTAAATACAGTAAAAATGGACAAAATAAAAAAGTTCTTTCACGTGCCTGTATGAAAGGCAGGTTGTGAGCTGGATGGGTTGTGGCAGAACAGAAATTCATCTGTTCAGATTTTTAATGAGAAAACATATCATCAAGAAAACTTGGTCTGTGCCATGGTGTTTACTGTTACAGTGATAGCTTTGGATGTGCAGAAGTCTAAAGGTGTGCAAATAGGGTGCTATGGGTACGTGGCTGCACTACGTGTGCAGGGAGATGGGGAGCTGCTCTAGTTGGTGCCCATTTCCTTCCCTCTGTCCCCCACATTACAAATACAGTGATGTGATGAGGTAAATTTGCCCCAGTGATGTATGTGGCAGTGTCAACTGTGCTGGAATTAGTCTAGATTTGCTTCTGTGCAAAACCAAAGTGGGGACTGGCTAATGTAGCTTAGCATGCTGATATGAAATGCAAAGTGAAAATATGTCATCATTTGTGTTTCTTCTCCTACTGAAGAACTGCTGGAGCCCTTGGAGAGACAAAAAGGTTGGTAGTAGAAACTCAGCATTGCAGATGTATCTTCTTTCCAATATATTGATTTAAGAACTGATAAGACACACCTTTGCTTACTAGTTAGTTATGATGTCCAACATTTCTTATATCTGTATGTTTACCTGAGGACCAAGTTAGAGCCTTTGCTTGACTCAACAAATCCCTTTCTTCATGGGGAAAGCATTATTAGAGATTAAAAAAATATACCTGATTTAAAATAATTTTCAGACCTTTCTACTACCCTTAGGTGAAAAAAAAAAGAAGCAAAAGCAATGAATAAATTAGTAGCCACATCTTCATTCTAACAATCTAATTTCAATAGTGTCGTAATAAAAGGACAAAGGTCATAGATTAAAGCACTGTAATGGAAATGCAAAATCTATATCTGCTCTCAGGTATGGGACTGTATTTTTAAAGATATTGCTACTTATAACCTTTATAATTTGAGCCTGGTGTCACTAACAAGAAAATAGTTCTTTTTCATTCTGATTCAAGAACCAACATTTACAAGTCTAAGCACGTATGAGCAGAAATAAACAGTTAACATCCACACCGAGAATATCCACATGGGGTTCTGGGTCAGCCATAGAACTGTTCATCTAATGCTCTTACCAAGACACCTGTTACAATTACCATTTGTTTTCTCTTTATCTTAGTAGGGGGCAAGTCAGAGACTGAGGAGGTGGCTTGAAAAGCAGAACAGGAATATGGTTTTCTTGGTTCCTGCCAATGTATTGAAATGCATTAAATTTATTATTTCTAACATGTAAAAAGTTTCCATGATGCTTTGCCTAAAATCACAGAGAATAATGCAGCTCAGACCTACCTGACATCCAGAGTCTTCTATCCTAAACAAACAATCCTGTTATACGTAGTGAGAGACCCCAAAGTGGCTTCAGCATCAATACGTGCAGAAACGTTAACCTTCTTTCCTTCCTCAGAGAGCAGGTAGGATAATTTGAAAACTGGCGGTTTTCTTCCTTATACCTCCTGTGCCTCTAAGTCAGAGACAAAAACTCTGCATGGAGGAGGTTGTCACAAATACTAGATGTGCTAAACTTTTGTCTATGGTATTCCACATGAGATTGTTTTAAGGGAGATAAATAATTATGGCTTTCCCACAGCATCTCGCATCTCTCACTGGCCCACCTCGTTCAAATGGTTTCACAGGTGGTTTAAGGGTATGTGTAAAAGTAACTGACAAGCCCTCTGCCTAACCTGATGGGGAAAGAAATTTAACTTCTGTCATTTCCTAATGAAATACTTCGCAAATACTTGCGGTGCTAAGGTGATGCTATGGGACTCTTTCTCTGCACAGCATTACAGAAACTCCTGAAGGATGTCAGAGCTTTGTGTTCAGGAGATCCATCTTGTATTGCACATCAGGTGATGGATCTGGGAGACAGGAGGACATGCTTTGGTGGAATGATTCTTCTTGTCTTCACCTGCTCCTGGTTCTCTGCCCTGAATCTCCTTCACTCAGGTGAAGTGTTTGAAAGCAGATATCTATAACTTATGGGGCATAGCGAAAGTGCACATCATCTGCAGGTCTGTATTCACCTCTGATCCTGTGCTTTCAAGTCTCCTCTGTCACTAACAGGGCTGACTTCTTGGTCCAAAGTGCTGCCTTTGCAGAGAAGCTCCTGAAGTGTCCTAATTTGTTTGAAGAATGAAGGTGGGCAGAGAACCTCACGCTTCCCCCTCTTGGAGGCCAAGGGCAGAGGAAAGGCAGTGAGCATGGATGGAGCAGGGAGGTGAGAGGGAGAAAGGGACTGTTTCTGTGGCTACAAGACTGTTTTGCCTGTGTAGAACTGTTGCCAGTGACAAGAAAGGAACCCTGGTTTAGAGATTAAAGATAGAAACCATAAATCAGGCTTACAAGCCCTTTTTCAGTGAACAGATGGTATCAATGATGGGGTGTGATGCCCAGATGAAGCACACGCTGCGCTGGTATTTAGGTGATGCTTCGTTTAGCCTGTGTCTTTGCTGGCCTCTTGTGAGCCAATCAAGCTACTTTATGAGCCACAGCTATAATTTGGCCTCCTCTGTCCTTCTGAATGCATCTTGGGATAAGCATGTTCTGGGGATTACAGAAAGTCACAAACTTGTGTGATAGCAGCTGGATGTGCGTTTCTTGTCATCACACTTCTCATGATTTTCAAAGCTGAGCAGATATGGACCTCACTTATGCTTGAAAGCATAAAAAGCCAGAATATTACTCTCAGTACGAGCTGCAGCCATAAATTTTCTATGATGTGTCTGTAGGTTTATCTCTGCAACCTTTAGAGAACAACGTTTTGTACAGTGATATTTCATTTGAAAATACATATGACTCTTCAGACTCCCTCCTGCAGAGGGTCTGGTCCTCCAAACAAAACAACTAGAGATACTTATAAAGAGCTGGTGTTTCCTCTGATGATATGTAAGGTCATGGGAGACATCTTGGGGTTCTTGTTCACAGGGACAAACGCGTTATGCTTGCTATTTCTTCCTGCAAAGGCACCTCAGGTTAGACGAATTCTCACATCAGTGGGATAAACTTGTACGTGCACATGCATGTGCTCACATCTTACTTGAAAGCTGGATTTTTCCATAGGGGTCCTATAGGAAAGCAGTGCCCTGCTCTGTGCCCTGCTTGGCCTTGTCAGAGAGATGGAAAACTCTTTGCACGTGATTTCTCACGTTTGCCTCCCCATGTTGTTCTGCTCTTTGCATCCCCTCGCTGAGTTTTTCGAATGTATTTTGAAATAGCTTGTGGATATGGCTTCTCCCTTTTCCCTCGGGGTACTATTCCATGATCTAATGGTTCTCAACATTAGAATTTTTCCTCCATCCCAGGTGTAAGACGTTGTTTATAAAGCGCTGAATTCACGCAGTAATGTGCATGGTGCAGATGTTGCACACGGGGACATTTATGGGAAGTGCTTCCCTCGAGAAACGGGGATAAAACAAACCCCCTCCCCACCCTTATTAAGTGAATTTACAATGTACGATGTGTAAACACGCTTTTCTTTTGCAATTTCCCCGCAAAATTGGCGACACGTATGACTGTCATACTGCATTGCCACATGAAAACCTAATTACCAGGAATCGTGTGCTCTCCCAAAGCTTAGGATCACAGCAAATCAATTAAAATTCTTCACACACACACAAAAAAGAGAAATTTCCTAGTAAGTTCTTCACAAAATACACGTACAGTGTGTTTCAACCTTTTCAGGACTTGTGACCGTAACACGAGCTTTGGTGCTCGTCTGGCCGCGTTTCCGCTGAGGCAGCAACTGCGATCGGCGGAGTCCGCAGCTCTACCACCGCGGGTGCTCCGGAGTTCTGGTGAGCGCCAGGCACTCCCTTTGCTCACAAAAATCGTAATTGCAACATACATAAAACCTGTCAAAGCCCCAATTTCCAATATTCTAATGAATATCAAAAGAGTCCGGCGTTTCTGACTTTGACAAATTGCAAATGAGGTTTTATTCATTAAGAGGGCCGCTAATGTTTATTTAAATGCAATTTACTGTTGCATTATTGATTAGCGACTGCAAAATTATCTTACAAGGAGCACGTGTAGCAAGAAGATTTCAGGTTGAGAAAGGATTTATCTAGGGAAGGCCTGTAGGCTTGATTTAGGCCCCAGGACATGAGAGTTTTAATTTATCTGGAAAGAAAGGCCTGGTGGAAGGTTTGCTTTGTTTGCATTTAGACAGCAGATGAAAGGGGTTTTGATGTTGAGCCGGGAGAAAATGGCTGCCACTCTTGTTATTCGCTGAGAGAATTGAGCGGAAGAAAAGAAAATCTATTACAGGGGGCAAGATAAAAAAACCTCCCCCCACCCGCCATAGTCAGCATCAGGCTTGTTATTCTCCAGAAGATAAATCATATAGAAAATGCTGCTCGTTATCTAAAATCTCTTTTTTAAAAAAATAATTTAATCCATGCTACTTTTCTTCCTGAGCCCTCACTTCTTTCAGTGCCACAAAACTCAGACAAGGTTGTTGTATCTGAGCCATGAAGCAAAAATAAAGCTGGACCTGTAGGGTTCAATGAACCCCGAGTGCATAGGATAGAATCACAGAACCACAACACTCTAATAATGATGGTTTTGGTGTTCCCTGACAGAAACAGCCACTTTCTGGCGGTGTCTCATGGAACTAACAGCTCAAAATGCTGGAGACTGATACGGTTCATCCTTTGGCTTCCCCATTGAGGAGGGAGGTATCTGCAGCACTTGCTTGTTTTCACACTGGTTTTGTCTACAAGAATCAATTAGTCATGTAAACCAAGAGCGTGAATCCTCCCTTTCCTGCGGGCTACTGCTGCCTGATTAAATAGGACTCGAACAAATGTATGGAAGTAGAGAGGTTTTGGAAATTACAGGTAGTCGCCCCATCGCTCAGTGAACAGAAGCCTGTGAATGCAAATGATGCCATTGGATCTGGTGGAATCTGGAGAGTGGGTGGCTTCTGGCCCCGGAATAAATGATTTTAAATTTCTAGCTTGGAGAAAATGTGCTCAAGAGAGTGACGTGCTGCTTCAGAAAGGCATAGTTCAAGTACACAGTATCAGGACCTGATTGTCCTCTGCTGGACTCATTACAAGCTGACAGAGCTTCTCATTTCGAATGACAATCATGAAAACTTGGAAAGCTTTCAGCCAATTGCGAGGAGGTAGACTGATACTGCTGAAATTAAATATGAAACTCAAATATTACACCAAGACCTTTCAACTTACTCATTATTCCATTAAACCAACTGTAAAGGCATAATTCTTCATCTGAAATGAGTTTAGAAAAACTTCCATTGTGTGACTTGGTCCACAAACGAGAGTGACAGGAGCAGAATGATATTTTCCTTCGGGGTTTGTACCTTTAGTGACTCTGATGATGATGACTAAGTATGAGTTCTGACAAGCTGAAGGTTAATTACTTACTCCATGTTTCAGGTCTGTCAGGGCAAAATATCGGCATCGATTTATTTATCAAAAGTCAGGACTATTTGGTATTTACTGTGGGTTTGGAACTGCTGTTCTAAAGACCTGCTGGCCCATGATTTGATTCCCATTTCTGATTCCCGTTTCTGTCTCATATAAACTTCCCCACTTCTCTCAACTTTGAAGGATCTCTTCTCATTTTTTCTCTTTTACTTTGCTTCTTGGCAAACAGTAAAATGCTTCACATCACATCAGTGAAGATTGTGAATGATTAGAAGGTTTAGATGCAAAGCAAGGTGGATGGTGTGGTTTAGAGATGGATTAATGCATGCATGGGGGTCCATCAGAAGGTGCAGAAAAGCTTAAATCACACTGTTAATGAAAAATCCTGATTAAAAAATCAGGGAGGTGATAAAAGCCTTTCCCTGTGAATGTGACATGTTTGGATTATTAACTTCAAAAGGAGTGGAAAACGGGTTAGGTGGTGGTGCTGCAAGAAAGGAAGGCGATGTGTGGAATGCTGCAAGTGAACCCTTGCTTGGTAAATTGGGTCTGGCCTTCTCAATTTCTAATTGTTTTGTAGACTATAATTAAAAAGCAAAAAGTATCCACTTGCAGACCTCTGGAGGCTTCTTTAGCAGCAGTGCTCACACCTCCTTTCTGACCATTTCCTCAGTGTGTCCCCAGATCGTTCCATCTCTTCTCTTTTGAAAAGACTTAGGTTCCCTCTCACTGTTTCATGGTTCTTTGTTCTGCTATTTCCAGAGACTCTTTCCCTCTCTAATCCCTGGATTTATCTGAGTGTGGTTAACTAAGCCTGGATTTCACCCAGGTCCCACTGCAAAGAGACATCAGAGTTCCACTGACATCATGTCCACTTAAACATGGATGCACTGTGCCATGTCCTTCCAGGAGTCTCTCGTATCCTCTTCACATTTGTTTACACAGACTGTATGTAGAGACACTCTTTTGTTTCCAGCAAAAGCCTCTGCATACCTATCCATGAATCCTCATCCTTGCTGTGTAGAAGGAAGGCTACAGCTACAGCTGGAGTAAAGTGACACAGAGGTCCCTGATCAAACCCGGCACACATCAGTAAAAATATCAGTCTCTGTGAATTTGCTCCGATGTTGTCTTGCAACAAACATTTTGGGACGGTTTTGTTTTCTACATATCTGGCTTCATTTTAGGATCCAAATTTCCAGTTAGTTACTTGCATATTTAATCCATGAATACTACGAATACTGAAAAATGTCTTCTATACAACTACCACGTCATACAATTCTTGATTGTTTTCTCCGACATTGTCTGTAGCCCCAAGCTTTTACGGGAACGTTCTTCTGTTTCACAGAACCACAGAACATTCTGTGAAATGTTCTTCTATTTCTTTAAAAGGTCGATGATTATCCTGGTATCTATTCAAGTCCAGGGCTTGAAAACAAATCTTATTTCTTAACTTCTTTTTCTCAGCATCTTTGTTCCAAAGACAAAGGAGAACTTCTCTAATGTCATCTTCTGAGCCAACAGGAGTGTCAAAGAAAACAACATGCTGTATAAAATCAGGATGAAGTTTGACATCCGTATAAGACCTTGGGGAAAAGTGCTACTTGTATTATGTTGAGTCTCGGTGCTTTGTTCTACTTTGAGTAATTTACCTTGAGGATTTGACATAATAGGCATACAAAAACTTGGTAGAAGGAATATAAACAGAACGACTCTGAAAATACAGTGATATGGCAACGTAGGAAAAATTATTTTACTGGTAGAGCATTGATCCTGTGCATGAGGGACAGCTTAGAGTCAGATCAGAGAGCTCAGCCAACTGCTGTCACCATGTGACCTATGCTCAGTTTACAGAGGAAAAATAAAGAGTTTAGACTATATCTGTGGTGGGTTGAGCATGGCTGGGTGTCAGGTATCCTCCAGAGCTGCTCTGTTACCGCCCTTCCCAGCTGGGTATGATTGTGGGTCAACAGGGATATCACTCAGCAATCACCACCACTGGAAAAAGAGACTCAGTTTGGGGAAGATTAATTTATTACCCATCAACTCAGGGTGGGATAATGAGAAATAAAATCTAAATCTGAACCCTGCGATGGGTCCGTGTTGGAGCTGTCTGCTATTGGCTCTATCCAACATTCTACCAGCTTCTCACAGAAGCCACCCCTGTAGTCCTGCCACTACCAAATCCTTGTCATGTGAACTCATTGCATTCTCATGTGCCTGTTTTGGATTTACTCCTAGGTGTGAAAGGGACCACAGAATGCTGCACAGGCTTATTTTCAAAAGGAGGGATTATGTACAAATGATGAAACCTGTATTAAGACATTTAAGAAGGATTCACATAGTAAAACATAGTTAAAATGCTCTGGAAAGACCAGTTCCTTCCCTCCAGACCAATATGTTTCAAGCAATAGCAAATTAACAATGGGATGAAAGATGTTAGTAAATGTAAGAATTCTGACTTCCAAACCAAAGTTCTGTTCAAGTGAGGAAAATAGGAAAAAAAAAAAGAAAAAGAAAAAAAGAGAGAAGCTTTAGCAAGTGGGTGTTAAACACAATAAGGCGAGCCAAAAAGGGTTCTGAAGAGCAGGTTGTTAAAGGCTTAAGAACTAAAAATGGATTCTCTTCAAACACATCAGAGGCAGGACTTGTGAGATAGTCTGTAGGGCCAATAGATGATGGATATAGTAAAGGAAAGCTCAAAGGAAATAAAACCATGTAGAGAAGCAAAATGAATTCTGCGCTGCTTTGTTCATGGGAAAGGGGGGAGGGAGGAAATGTGTACCGAAAAGCTTTGTTTACAGGTGAAGTATTGGAGAAGAGGCGACATGAATTGTAAAGAGCAGAGTTCTCTTTCTTAAATCTGTTTCAGTTTCTCAGAGGAGTTGCTGGATTTGCAGGCAAAGCTGATTGGGTGGAAACAGTCTGCATAGAAGTCTCCAAGTGCTTCATCAAAGGCTCCTAAACCCCCCCGACCTATCATGCTTTAATGGCCAGATAATCACACATGAAAGTCCAAAGGCCTCTGTAATGAGGCATCTGAATAAATTATTTGGGGTTTGGATTTGGGGGGGTTTTATTATTTTTTTTATTGGTACATCTCCTGCAGCTCATCTCATTGGGAGGACCATGCGGTTTGGACTCTGTAGGAAGTCTGGATTGTTTTATTTAGGAGTCTGGCATTAGGCATCCAAGACTGGATGTGTCTGTCACTTGATGTACATACAGGGACATACTTTGACACATTTGACAACAGCTGGCTGAACCAATTGCAGAAAAGAAAATATTCCTTTAGCCAAATATGTATCTGGAGGTGGGGAATAAACACTTGCTCTGTCTTTATACCTCACCTGATCTGACAAGCATAAGAGTAGATCATCAAAACGCCAACATAAGCATCAACTCCTGGCTGGCTTGGCAAAATCCAACATGCCATGACCTACACCCCACGTACTCTTCCTACAGTCTGACTACTCCACTTCATTTTCTACTTTTTGCCTGATAGATGTCTCTATCACAATAACAAATTAGCCTCAAAAGACACAGACTTGTCCTGAAATCTTCCTCATTTGGTACTGCCGCTGCCCTAATCAAAGCAAAGAAAACAGCATTTGAAGTTATGCCTGTTGATTTATAGAATCTAGAAAATGCAGAGCCCAAGCATCTCCAGGTTTTATAAAATACCTTTCTATGAAGCCATTTGCACAACTAGTAATTTATGTCTCTCAGCAGGCCCATTGCTTTTCTGCTGGAGTGTTGTGGTGTTGCTGGCACAGACCCCCAACCTAGCAAAGCTCTGCAGTTTGGAGTGAGCCAGGGCAGCTGATTTGAGCTTCTCCAGGTGGATCCCATTGGTATAATGGGGAAGTCTGCTGAAGAGGAGGAGTGTTTGCTTAAGGTCCTGTCCTTGTCTGGGCTTTCTGTGAGTCTGCTCCTCTTTTTCCTCTCGGTTTTGAGGAGCTGTTTGCTTGGACCACTGCGCATTTGCTGGGGTGAGTGTGATTTTGTGTGCTTTATATTTTCATCAGTGTAAGTTTGGCCATTCTATTCAACCTGGTTTTATTTCAACTCTTGGATCTCCTCTCCGTTTTCTGGCCTCCTTTCTCAGCTGGGAAGTGGGTATGAGGTGAAAGGGCTGCTATTGTAGTTTAGCCCTAGATATGGGGATAATGCAGACATGGAAGTTTTTCTGTATGTGTGTAACTCCAGTGATATGTGAGGGATGTGCTATTGTGAGCGTTTAGGTGGTCTTGTACATCTTAACACGTGTGGTGAAGCTCTTCAGTAGTTTTTAAATACCTGTCTGAAAGATGCTGAGGGTAAAATAAAGAAGTTGTGCATTTATTGGTGATTATTTTGTACTCTTCCTATTCTTTCCTTTTTGATTTCAAGGTGTTAATCTGAAATGTCATGGGTGTCTTCCAAAGAAACATGGGGATTCCTGCCAAAGAGCTGAATGGCTGGTCTTCAGCCAGACAGACCTTTGCCTGCTTCCAGGGTTGACACTGTCCCTCCTGTCTTTGCAAAACTAATCACTTGGAGGAATTAAATTACAGTAACAACTGGGCACCTCATTGTGATGGGGATCTGGTTGAAGGAGGCCTTTTGGTAGTTCATTGTGTGTTTTGTAATTCCTTTTAAAATGGTCTATTGAGGAGATCTCAGTAAGGTTTGTGCTGGTGAGGCAAAGTTTGTGGCACACTGCCATTTTATTTTAAATTGCTCTGGAGAACGGCTCCTCTGTATTGAAAAACAGACTCTAAGAGCAGCCCAGGAGTGGCACAATGGCTCAGCTTTTATGAATTCAGCCTTGTCATCGTGCCCGAGTACAAATATGACTTTTCTACTTGCAAACCTTGCAAACTCCCCCAAGCATTTGAAAGTCAACTTGGCTTCTTTTTTTGTAGAGTCTCTGTTAAAGCCTGGCCTGAGTTTTGTCTCTGTAGCTCCCTTGACTACTGGGTGCAACTTGGAAGGGTAGGATAACAGGGTTAACTGCTCGCATGAGCCTGCCTCTTTGTCTATCTCTTTAGGGGCCAGAACAAAGTTCCTGGGTATTACTAAACCCAGGCAAATAGTGATTTCATTGGAAAATACTGTTGATTGAGCCTAGAATTACTCACAGAGCAAAGACTGTTCAGGCTCTGCTTTCCATTATAATCAGTTTCCCAGGTTAAAGATGGAATCTGGTCAGAACAAGGAACATAATTTGACTTCAGCATTTACTGTCAGTGATAAGTAAGGGAATTGCATGTTATCTCAGAATGCTGCACTACCTACAGCTCCCGTGTGAAAAAGGAAGAGCTGCAGATGTAACCACAATGCTTTTTAGCCCAACGCAGTGTTAACATCTCCAGTGTTAAATGATTCTGTCTGCATCAATGATCTATTATCTTGGTAGAGATTCATCTATGATGCATCAAATTGAGAGCTATCTCGTACTTGGCAAAGTAAGCATTTCACCTTCCACATGCAAGGACAAAAGAGAAAATATGAGGGTTTATTGTATGGGGTTATCCAAAGCTCATCTACCTCAGAGACAGTGGTCTTATACTCGCTATACAAGAGTCTGCACTAGATTTGGTTACTTTGGAAACCAGGCAATTCAAATGATTGGTCAGAGCTGTGGTCAGATTTGTGGTGGAAGTCTTCATTCGAACATTTACACTACTATATGGCCATTCATGAAGTGTTTGCTTCCCGTGTGATTTGGTTTAGGCCATCCAAACCCACAGCAGTTTGGACTCCTCCTTAATCTCTCATCAGATGCTATAACCTTAATAAATGTGTCTCAGTGTTTTCAGGTAGTAGGTTCTAACATGGGTATGCAACAGATGGCTTCTAATCAGGGCTGATAGTAATCTTTATTCTTGGTCCATTTTAATACTTCTGTGGGACACAGTGTGGGTAAAAGCGTATAACCACTCTCTGCAGCGGGACCTAAGCTTGGAATTGTGACGACAAAGAAGAGGCAAAGCAAAACAAATGTCTGAAGTTAGGAACACGAGCAGGATATAGCACAGTGATATAGAACTGGGAAGTCTATGAGCTCAACAGCTGAAGATCTAAATGTGCCCTATCTTGAATTTCATGATTAGGCAAAAATATATGTACATAGTCTTAGCCAAAGCTAAATGTGCTAAAACTCACTTCTGGGAATACATTGAAATAGATTGAGTAAAGCCATAGAGGCAACTTGATCAAAAAAATAGGGTGTTTTTTTTTCTGCCATCTGCCATTAGTAATAAAAAGCAGAGGTATAATGAACATTGCTTTTGGCAACAAGAGTGTTAATTACTCCTTCTCTCCCACAGAGTTAGCAAAATGTCATTGACTGGTTTGCAAATTCTATAAAATGTGCTTTCATACAATTTTACTATCAAAAAGAATCAAATCATTATATAGTTTAAATTATGTACATCTTTCAGATCACTCCTCTTTGCAGATGGTTTGGTTTGTTATTACCTTAGTATGGCTTAAAACAACAATGAATAAAATGGTAGTTTTATCATGGCACTGAGTGTGAAGATAAGAGGAACTGGCTTATTGCTAACAGATATTTCTTGTAGTTAGGGACAGAAAATTTGTCACCTAGAGCACCTAGTGGTAAACTTAAAGCTTCAATCTACAAAAAAATTTGTTAAATAATTAATGCATAAGTAGAGGTACCTTTTAGAATTATAGTCAGTCTGTTAGGAAGGAGATACTCCTTTTTAATTACTAATTTCATTGAGCTGTATCTATGAAAGGCATTAGAATAAATAAAGTAAAAAAAAATTCTTATCAGGAAGAGAAAAAACCCCCAAACATCAATTTGATGACTCTTTATTTTTCCACTTGGAAGAAATGACACGTTATGCTGCAAACTAGCCTTCATTCCTACTGCAATTTTTTTTGAAGATCCTTGTTTTACAAAACACAGCTGACTGAACACACCCGTGATGTAAGAGATGGGTAGGGTAGCTTGGAGAAGATTTTGAAGTGGTTGCAAAGCAAAGAGACCTGATAACGCTTTCATACTAGATTAACAAATCTATTGTTTATTACCTCAATGATAGGGCCTGCTGTGAGGTGCCTATGCTCGCACAGTAATGATTAGCTCGTTGGCTAACTTCCAGCCAGTAAGGGCTATTAACATGATATTGTAAGCCCTCAATGCAAGGCTGATTTTTCTTGTGCTGTGCATTGCGTGCAGAAAACTTGTATTAATCAATATAAATTATTCCTCAAACAATAAGCCACAGTGGGGGGGAGTGGGAAAGGCTGGAATTGAGGTGTTAGTGCAAAAAAAAAAAGTAACTCCTGCCTCAAAATTCTTTTCCCCCTACGGGACAGGTGCATCCCACCTCCTGCCTGCAGGCCAGGAGTCTCATATAGCAGCCTGTGGTTGAAGAATCCAAAACCATATCTGTAACATCAGTTTTGGAGTCAGGAGTTCACTTGATGGCTCTTTCTGTTCATCTCCTCATTCTTCATTGCCACTGAAGATGTTGAAGTCAAGTCTTTGAAAGGCAGAATTCTGTCTAGTGGCTACACCAGAAGACTTGACAAACCAGTGGCTTGTGCCTTATGGAGGATGATTAGAATGCAACGCGGAGCAAACAAAGTCTTTCTCATTATGCTTAAATTTTTACCTGTAAAATAAGAATGACAGCTCTCTTTTTTTAAAGAACCAGCAATATATTAGATGGTTGACTTGGGAAGGTGTATATTTGACAAAAGGTGAATTGCAGAACTTTAGATGTACGAACATGTATAGTTGTGGCTCAGAGTACGAATGAATATCTTACTGATACTGTGGTTATCTTTGTTGGTTTTATTTTTCCTTATTTTGCAATAATAGCCTCATGTGTCTCCTTTTTGAATTGCTAACCATGCTGTAAATCCCAGTACTAAGTGGTGTCAGTGCAGTATCTGACACCATTGACCAGACTAGGAATATAATGAGGCCACCAGCTTGTGCAGCAACCTAAAACTTGTGCATATTTGAACCCATGCTGCCGCATCTCCTGTAGTTGTATATTGGAAGAAGGAAGTTAAGCTAGGTTGGTTGAGTTTGAAAGACTGTATGTAGCTACTGACTTAGCCTTTATAGTGACCTCGAGTTTCTATCTCTGACCTTAGCCTGCATGTCTGTAAGCTGGATTTGCTATAGACCTCTTTGCTGTGTGATAGATTTGAAGAGTGTTAGTTGGGATAATAAAAAGTACTCTGCAAAACCTTGCCTTGAGTAGACACTGACCAAAGACCTCTTGGCATCAGCCAGATTTTCATGGGGTTGGAAGACTCAATACATTTCAGTTTTGGTTTGATTTCCATAGAGCCATTAACTGTAATTCTGTGAGCTTTGTAGCACTGAGCAGGTAAATTTACCCACAGTAGTTCGGGTTATGTGCCAGGGTCTGTTAAGGAAGAAATTTCCATATATGCCTAGAACAAAGCGTGTGAATTGAATGATTGACATTGATGTGAGCATGCAAAGGTTTTTAGATGCTTAACTAAAGCATGTGCTAATACACAGGCTTAAGCTTTCATCCCCACTAAGCAGTTTGCACACACAGAACAATAATTGTACCCTTGCTAGACGAAATATTTTAGTATCTGCTCAAACTTAAGCTGGACACACAGACCCACTGCGATCCAAGGGACCACTTGTGCCTGAAGTTAAGCATATGCTTAATGAACTGGTGAAGTTGGGGCTGACAATGAATGAGGCTGCTGGTGTCCTGAAGGTCCATCTGCTTCCCTGGTTATCTAAACCTTGATGGAAGTGGTTTAAACTGACATGTTTTACTTCTCAGTTGGAGTGGACTGAGGGCACACAACATGGCCAGTTAAAGCCAGTTTTGTTTTAAGTACCATTTTGATCTGTATAGGAGATACTTTCTTTTTCTAAACCCAGGCAGAAATACTGCAGCTCTAGAGGTCATTAGCTCAATTGAGATGCCTTGACTTGGAGGCAACAGGTGGTAGGTTTGTATCTACAGTTACTACAGAAGTAGTTTTAAAATGTATAGAAAAGGTAAAGATGTCTTCAGAACCACAACCTCTTTCCTTCTATATAGCCTTAATGGAATAAAATGAAAGTTTTTCTAGACTGTGGTCTACAAGTTGTTGTAATTCTTGTGTTTCGCTTCCAATGTTAGGGATACGAATGCTATGGAATACTTAGTCAAGCAAAAAAAGCCTTAGAGTTTTTCTGAAAATATTTAGGAACACCAGCATTCATAAGGCAATTCTTGAAAATATAATTAGCTCCTGTGAGCGAATAACAAAGGCTTTGTTACTCAGCCACCCAGCATGTGCAGTATTTACACATCTCTAAAGCTGAATTAGTAGTTGAGCGAACGCTTTTGAAAATACAGAGGTTGTTGCAGTTTGCTCCTCTGTGCTTTTCACATCATGTAGATAACGTGAGGCTGGATATAAATGAAATTGTTTTCATGAATATACATTTACTTTGTCATATGCCTATAATATATGGAATGAAATATCAAATACAAAATGGAGAAGAAAAATAATCAAAAGAAATATAATCGAGGGTATGAACAGAGGGGGGAAAAGTGGATTTACAGCTAGAAAAATGTTAAAGAGCATATTTGAGAAAAGAAAATGGGATTATTAAAAACTAACCACAAAATAGTTATTAGACACACAGAAGATGAAGCCAAAGCCTAGCACAAGGAAGAAGCAAGCACAGTTTCTAACATGATAGATAATAAGAGGAAAAAATTAAGAGAAAACCCAGAGGAAATTTAAAATACAGATATGGTAAGAATCTAAATGAAAAGTTTAAAAATTTATGTCTTAGCAAATCTTGGCTTTTAGCAACTATTTAAAATTTTTATCAATTTAAGGAATTATCAACAGAAATTCAAGATTCTGAGGGAACATTCTGCCTTGTTTGATACTATAATGATGGGTATATACTTAAGGTGATTACGTCTAATTAAATGGGATTATTCCTGAGTAAAACTTCACTTCCTCTTGGTTAGCTCTGTGATATCCTACTTGCTGTATTCTGCTCATAAGATGATGAGAGGTCAATAAAAATGTAGAAGTGGCAAAGGCTATAAGAAAGTGACAATTTTTACACGTTGAAAGCAGCCATGTACAGCAGCTTGAGGTTCTTCATCACTTGAAGTGTCGCATTTGAATGGATAGCTTTATGAGATGCATCAGTTATCCAAAAATCAGTGTCTGATGAAGAAATTAAGACTCCTTCCTCTGTGAGAAGTGACATTTCCTGCTGCCACCCTTCTAGAACATTTTTAAAAATCTTTTTTATCTACTTGGAAATTGTACCAGAACAAACATAAACTCCTGTAGAAGCAACCTGCTTTCTGTGGTGATACCTGTAGGTCTCATTAAGTCAAGTAAGGCAGATATATCCCTTCTATAAGAGATGCTAACCCTCCCCCCTTAAATAGCTGGCCATACTGCTGTGAGTTATGTCAATTTATAAAACTGGATTATCAGTCTGTAATTCCTCTCTCTGTGTTGTTCCTGCCCTCTAAACATTGCATTTGCAGATCGTGAACACCTTCCCTTCCCCTTCCCAACCACTTGGCCATGCCACAGTTATTTTTAATCTTTTTTCATACTTAAATGAAAAACCAATTTATCAGGAGCCGTAATAAAGTCTCTTCTCCCGAAATTAAATAGGAAACTGGTTGCTTCTTATGTATCATAAGTGATTAATAGGGACTAGAGCTGTTTCAGGAAGGACTTCAGCCCAGCTTGTGGTGTGGTTGCTGCTGGGGAGGAGATCTGTTCTGCCTGCTGACATGAGGTTTGCTCTTTTATGGCTTTTTTCATACCTGCAAACCAGTTTGTGGACTCACTTGAGCAGAGAAGTGGGGGGAGGAGAAAGAGGGGGTTGATAGGTCTACATTAGCTCATTAAAAACTAAAAAAAAAGTCTATTTTACATAATTTAACATGGCAAACTATAAAAAAAATAAGGTGAAAACTGCAACCCCTAGGCATGCGTTTAAAACATCCTCATTTAGATGCTAATTTTGATTCCTAGTGTATGGCTGGTTTAAAAAAAAAAAGCCATTAACAAAGAGGCAGATTACTTAAAAGGCATTATTAGGCAAATATCTATGAGTTTTCTGATACCAAGTGGCCCTTTTATGACTGAGTACAGCTGCTAAGTAGAGCAACATGGAGATATTTGTTTTAAAAGGAAAGGGAAAAAAAAAACCCACCAGATTTAAAAATAGAATAAACTAAACCCCAATAATTATATGCAGAGTGTATTAATCACACACAGGTTAAAAAAAACTTTAAGGAGGTGAGTACTACTTTCTCCTTTAGATATTTAGAAAATGTGGGGCTCTGTGTGAATTCTAGGAGGTACCCAACACTTATGCAATGGGGAAATGAATCTTAAAACGTATCGGTTTAATTCTAATCCTATGTCCTGCATTGTGTGTCAGTAAAATAGTTGTGAGAAAAGTGAAGCGAGGGAAATAAGCAGACCACAGGAGAAGACAGTGTACCCCTTCCAGCTGGGGCTGAGCGTGTAACTGGAAAAACTAAGGATATAATGATATTAAAATGAAAACTGTTCAGACAGGAAAGATATAAGTAAATGTGCCATGCTGTATAAATTAAATGAGTAATAAAGGAAGGGCAGATGGTTGCTTAACTGCATCTCGGTGAAGAGCAGTGAATAGGTCTTCACGGAGGGCTCCCTTTCTGAACCCAAATAAAATTCTTCCTAAACAGGGGAAAGGCTAAGGGAATGTCTCACCCTAAGGAGAAAGTACTTTGAAAAGCAGAGCTAATTTTGACTCTGTCTTGGTTGTCAAGGAATACGAATAATTTTCGTGTTCTCTGTAAATTAGCTAGTTAAGGGTAAGGTGCTAAAGCCAGAAACAGCTGATCGTTGAGACTGTTGCAGGCCCAGAAAAGTCATTTCTGCTCTGGAAAGTCCGTGATATTCATGTGAAGTTTTGCCCCTCTCCTGGTCACCACAGGGCAGTTAGAATTTGTTCAAGTTAACATGTAGAGTGACACATATATTAGATATGACAGCAGCTCTTTCTCCTCACTCAGGTATTCCCTTTATGTACACCATGAGAACATGTCAAAGCAGATTCTCTTTATGCCACAGAGCAAGAAGTTCCTCCAGTGTGAAACTGGTGAAGAGAATTGAGCTCCCCAGCATACCTTGTTAGGTGGAGATAGGGTAGAGAACTGTTTTTTTCCCATGAAAATGAGATATTGCAGGAATGTATATGAAGAGTGGGATGTCCTCTTTGAGTGCTAGTTGAGGTTTTATATTTACCTTCATTAATAAAAAGGTTAGAAGAAAAATACAAGGATTTAGCAGCTCTTCAAAATGCCCCAAGGCAACCAGCACCAGTAGAACTACATGCATCATCCTATTTAAATAGCTTTATTACTGCTTGGGAGCAGTAAACAGATAAATGAAGAGTGACCATGGAAGACTTATCCCAAGTTACTCCCTCCAAACCTATCTGACTCAAACCAGTCCAGTGGTTTGCGTTTGATTATTTTTTTTTCTTTTCCTTAGCACCATTGGGTATCTCTGAATTATTACATGTGTTTCTCCCTTAATTCCATTATTTTAAGGTAAAGTAAAATCAATTGAGACTTCAACCAAAGCCCAAACCAAGGCTAATTCATGACGATCCATCCTGATGGTGCTGCTTAATGTGCTTGCCAAACAAAATTGAAAATCGAGTGAACAGCAAGTGTAAAGGTTTTTCCTAACACATCTGTAGTGTGAAAGTGGAAAACTTTTGACAGGTACTCATGTAGCTGAATCCTGCCATGAGATGGAAGTAAGGTGAGGATGGAAGAGCTTAAGCTCCTGTTTGTAGTGTTAGGTGTATATTCATTTCCTGTTGCAAGTCAATTAATTGCCAGGTAGCTAAGGGTTGCTTGGTTGTATGCAAAGGTTATTGTGGCAGTAAGGGAAGGTGATTTATTGCTGGAGAAGTTTGTAAAAGAAATACCTATTCTGACTTTCAAATATGCTAATTTTGTCAAGCAAATCCACTATGAAACAGAGCACGTTCTGCTTTGTGTGTTTGTTAAACCTGAAAGAGCTATTTGCTGTGGAAGTGGAGAGTAAGGGGTTATAAGTCTCTCCTGTATTTCTGCGAAGTTATTTTTCACCTCCCTGAATCCAGTGAAGGAGTTAGGAGTAGCATGTGTTTGCCATCCACACTTCACCGTTACTCATAGTAAGAATAGTATCAGCCTCTTGTCTCCTGTGTTTTTCCAGCTCTCCCTTTACATGTGCAGGTAACCGCTCTGCAGTGGGGCAACGGGAGGGGTCACCAATAAGCCAAGATGGGAGTTTGGGTATTTACTGCGTTGTTTCCCTTTTCTTTGCTTTGGATGTTTTTGTTTTGGAGGGCTTTCTGGGTGGGTAGTGTTCAGTGACAGCCTGTTTTTATTTATTTCCTGGTTGATGTGACTTTACAAGAAAACCCCCAGACCTCTGAAGCGTGGACCAAAAAAATATTTACTGTCTTTGAGGTCTGAGTGCTGAGGGTAAAAGAAGCAGCAACTTGGGTGAGATGGTACCAAATAAAAATGAATTAAACAAGAGGAGTGCAAATGGAATTTTATCAAAACTGCCGTTTCTAGCGAGTGTTTACTGCACCACTTTATGATGAAATATTTAATAATTCTGCTTCCTTTCAGACTGTGGGTTTTTATTTCACCTCTCAAACAAGAGGCAAGTCCTGGACAGGAGGTCATTAATTTTCCCCTTCAGTCACCACCTCCTTAAAGCCACTCGAGTTAATAGGGCTGCATATTAATCAGGGCCTTGAGTCCTCTTTGTAGGAGAAAGGCAGGAAAGAGGGGGGAATGACTCTGAATTTACACCATTAACTTTAGGTGACAAATAAAGGCTGTTCTTCCTGCTGGGCTGTCACTTAGGATGCCTGGCTACAGCTGCTCAGCTGATATGTTGTATTTTTATGTAGTGGTAAAGATGAAGGGTGAAGGTAGGAGGCACAAAGAGCACAAGGAATAGGTTCCTGGTCCGGAACCAGTAGGAAAATGTTATTTACACACATTGTGCAATAAACTGCTCTCCTGTGGGCATCTCAGAAGCATAACCAGAAGCATCTCTGCTTGAAACAGAGGATGTTTTTCAAGCATGGGTAATTTAGATTTCCAAATTCCTGCAATGGGCAGAGATTCACCAGCTGTCCTCCAGAGGTTAAAGTATCTGTTAAAACTAAAGGGTAAAATCGAGTTGTGTCATAGAAGGCACAGCATGGCCAGGCTGATTTTAAAAAATAATTCCATACTAAAGACGTTTTCATTCTAAGCAGAAATAGTGCCACCCACTGCAGTTCCAGCAGTAGTCAGTAGTGCTATCTGTGCTAGGGTTATCTGAAACTTATTTGGGTTACTTTTACAATAGATATGAACCCTTAATTAGGAAGAAGAGTAAACAATCACAATGTCCTTAGGTGCAACACAATCCTTTTTGTAACCAATTTATTTACATTTAATTTTGTTTTCCTCAATAGATGCGTGAATAGTTGTTAGAAGCCTTTCACTTTTTAAAACTGGAAGTCATTGCCAATATGTTGATTAAAACTGTCATTGATGGTGCTGCTAACAATAGCCTAATCATAAGGGTGTTTTCCCTGTTTTCTATTTTGCAAATTCCCAGAAATTTCAAAGGTCTTCATGTTTTAATGAAGACAATTTTCATATCAGGTTTACGCAGAGTTAGGTACCTCTAATTTTTCTTTCTACTCCCTAAAATGGCTAGGGAAGGGATGTCAGCTTTCAGAGATGCAGTGGGATAAAAAGACCTAATCTTCATTTTCTTTAATAGCTTTTCATGATTGGCTGGCATGTTTTGACTGAACTGGGATGTGGCAACTTTTCTTCGTGCTGTGAAATCTCATTAAATGGGTTTCATTGTGATTGTTACATAGAATAAGTCTTATTTTCCTAATGATTTATTTTCCTGAGATACATTTCGTGTGTGTGTGCGGAAAATACCTTGTATCGATGAAGGTTGAGGTTGTATGGCTCAAAAAAATCCTGTGTTGTTGTTGGATCCTCATGAGGATTTTTCTGTGTGCATTTTCATCTCCAGGCATTTGATTTGTTCTAGTATAACTAGGTAAGCCTTTAGCTCTAAAACACTGGTGCTTCCTAATTCCAAACTCCCCGTGGTCACTTAAAATCCAGTTGACTTAAAGGATGAAGCAGGAGCTATTTATTTAAGTACAATGAAACTGCTTTCATTGGTGTGTTAGTTTACACTTTGTATTATAGACCATTTAAAACATTTAACAAGAGTGTTCTTTCAATGAAGTTCACTCTCGTAATTGCAGGGATCAATCTTTTATTCTACATGAGAATTGATCCCCATTTGATTTTTATCTCTGCTCTTGGTTTCTCTCCTGGGAATTTTCAACAAAATACTTTCATAAATACAATGGTATGATCTCTGTCTTATCCCCTGGGTGATAAATTCAGGAGAGCAGAAGATGCCAGCCTGTTGTTAACTACTACAAAGGTAGGAGGAAAAATATTGATAACTCTCCAGGCTTGCAATTGGTGAGAGTGGAGCCAAACCTGAGACTGCCACTTGTCATGCTGACTGTTTCCATGTGCTTTTCCATTTCTCTGCCTTTATCTAGATCTCTCCTGGTTAACTCTGAAGATTTTGGGGATTGTGACATTTAACTATTAGAACAGGCGTGATTCTGTGAGTGGGAACCCAGAGTCTGCTTAAATTCACATCTACATCAATAAAGAACAAAGTATAGAGCTTTGACTACATTGAACATTAGTCATTCTAATTCAATCCTGTTGATATTTAGGCAGGTTCAAAAGTCTGTTTTTATTGAATAGCTTAGTTTTGCTTAGAAATGTGCTCCCAATTAAAGAGAAGGTCTCCTGCTGTTAATAAAGCTTTGAAGTTTTTTTTTGTTTATAGTCAGTTAAATCTATTAATTATTTTTGAAGTGATTTTACGTGGCTAATGCTATGAGTGGCCATAACATATCGAGACAACATCTAATTCTCACATGCTTTTGATTGATCAATATTTGTGGGTTTGGTTAGCTTTTTAAAAAATTTTCTTTCCCCTCTTTTTTATTTTTTGGAGACAGGAGTCCTTTATAAGCAAAAAGTTGAACTGAACTACCAAAAAGGTTAATTTCTTTAGTTTATAGTGGTGAGAGAGAACCAAACAAGAGCACATTGTTCTGCTATAGCTTAATAATGGTACAGAGAAGCATTCAAGAGCAGCCTTTCAGCCATGGCTGTACAAATGACTTAAAAAAACCCTTAAAATAGATTAACTCTATAGATATAAATCCAGATCCAACAAAGCACTTGCCCATATGTTTAGTTCTAATGGCATAAGTATTCCCAGCTGCTGTGACTAATGATATTCTGGGTGTCAGATCTGTTCCAAAAATGTGGAAAATGGTTCAGGGTTCATCAATAATCATAGAATATTTCAGGTTGGAAAAGACCTTTGAGATCTCAAAGTCTGACCAATAACTCTACTGAGTTCACCAGATCTCTAAGCATCACATCTAAATGACCTTTAAACACACCTAGGGATGGTGACTCGGTAATAGTTGTCATAAACGCATCACTTTTTGTATTGGATGTGTTTTTGAGACTTACAAACATAATTGAAAGGGCTTTCCTAATGCAAGGTTTTTTAATTTGGTAAACTACAATATTTATTTTTTTGAAGACAGAGCACTTAATAGTGTAGAAAAAAGACAACAAAGGCAGATCAACAGGGATGTGGCTGCTTATCTCCAGTGGTTGCATATAAAACATATCTGCTGCCCTGTACTGTTAGACCAGAGTATGGAACAAATAATTCCAAGATTTTCATATTCTGGAGAGCTCTATAGTGCTTTTCAGTTCCTTTGTTGGCATTCCTACCCCTTTGTAAAGTCAGTATTTCTTAATTCAGTGTTAGAATTCCATCCTTAAAGGGCTAGGAGGGAACAAAAACTGCAGCAGAGACATTTATAAAGCCCTTTAGAAACATCTATTTTATAAACATCAAATATTTCAGTTTCCATGCCCAGGATCATGGATAATAACCTTGGGCTAGAAATGGAGTACCTGGTAACAGAAAATGTAAGTCTCTCATTTTTAGCCTTGAGGAATGTTGTGGTTCCTGAGATAACATACCCTTAAACCCTTTGTGGTCTTAAAGTTATTAGTGCTGAGCTTTGGGATGATGTGGTTACTGGGCTGAAACTTGTGTGTGTGGCAGAGGACCCACGTTCACATCTCCTTGAAGGTCTGGTTGGAAGCAAGCGGTGCTGGGTGGAGACAGATTAGTGGGCAGGGGGAAAGAGAGGGATGTTTAAGGCAACAATGTTGAGAGATGCATATGAAACGCAATTTATCTCATGGCTATCACATAAGTGCCTTATAATATTAAATAATAGGAGGTTTGCTACCGAGTGGTAGGAGACTGAGTAAGGGAGAGGGTGATTGAGGGTTGAGATTTAGGAGTGATGTATTCATTGATAAGAGTGTAAAGGACTGTAATTGTAAAGGGACTACTGGGTAGTGCAGGGTAATCAAATACTGCTTCTCATATTAATATGATTTATTATTCTTTCCTGAAATTAAAGCTTCTCAAGGCATTTTGATAGGTTTAGGAACAATTTTTTTCGAAAGGACTTGTCCAATTTTAAGAGGAAAATCATGTAGGGATGAATAAACATAATTGCTCATACTCCTGTTAGGTCTCACAATTTCACATGGGAAACTAATAAAAAGAGAATTATGTTATGGTGCCTGAGCCTTTCCTCTACTTAAGTAATAAAATACAGGGGCACAGATTAGTGGGATGTCTCTGAAATGTGGTACCTTTTAAAGTTACTTTTTGAGCAGCTCTTTTCCTGCCAGACGTGAGTGGTCTTATATTGTCTCATATGCAACTAGATGCAACTATTTTGCTTTGTTAGAGGAATTCTTCAGATTTTGCACCAGTGTTCCTTTGTTTACACTGTTGGGATTCGTAGTGCAAGTCAAGATATATATTCTTATTTCAATTAAAAGGTGGATGCTGTATTTAATTCAGAATGCAGCCTGGTACCGTTGCGTTGGGCTCTTGGGAACATAACAGCTAATAATCTCCAGCAGCTTTATAAAAGAGTGATGTCCTATTGCACCTTCCCTTTACTGGGGGTCTACTGCAGGAGGAAAAGATGTTGGTACAGTTTTGCTGCAAAGTGTTTCATCTCTCACTTGGTTTCTGTGTGGAAAACCTCAATGGACTCTCAGGATTGTAGAATGTCTTAGATTGGAAGGAACTTCAGAGATCATCTACTTACAAATCCCTTTGCCATAGGCAGGGATACGTCTCACTAGATCAGGTTTCCCAGAGCTCCATCCAACCTGAACGCTTCCAGGGATGGAGCATCCTCAGCCTCCCAGGTCAACAGTTACAGTCCTGGTCCCTGTTACAGTACTTCGTTATCCTCACAATGAGGAATTTCTTCCTAAGATACAATCTAGATCTATCATCTTTTAGCTTGAAACCATCCCTCCCTTGTCTTATCACTAGACACCTTTGTCTTTCCTGTAGCCCTCTTCAGGTACTGGAAGCTGTTGTAAGGTCTCCCTGGATCATTCTCTTCTCTGGGCTGAATAACCTCAATTCCCTCAGCCTGTCATCACAGGAGAGATGCTTCAGTCCTCTGATCATCCCTGTGGCCTCAGCTGGATTTGATTCAATGGCATCAAGGTTCTTATTCAGGATCTGGGTCCATGCCAATAGTTAGTTGTGGAAGGAGGAGAAATGTGGTCAGTCCCACAACCTTACCGTCAGGATCTTCTCCTAGGGAGCCATCCTTATGTTCCTCTTTCCCTGAGCTGCTTTCTTTGCCTTGAGGCAAGATCTAGGCCCATCTGTCCTTCCTGATGCACATATCGACTCCTTCAGCCATGCCTTGGACCTGCTCCTTTCCTTTTCTGTAAGAAAACCCGTGTTTATGACAGCCTGCCATTCAGCATTTTATTTTCTATATATTGTTTCTATATATTCTAGATATTGTTTCTATATATATTTATATATATATATATTTAGAATACAGAATATATTCTGTAGT
>JAOXOE010000343.1:31777111-31811455 GCA_028565055.1 Phoeniculus purpureus | reverse complement strand
AGCTCACACCCATTGCCCCTTGTCCTATCACTAGATGACACTGAGCAGAGCCTGGCTCCATCCTCCTGGCACCCACCTTTCCCATATTTATAAACATTAATGAGGTCACCCCTTAGTCTCTTCTCCAAGCTCGAGAGCCCCAGCTCCCTCAGCCTTTCCTCATAAGGGAGGTGTTCCACTTCCTTCATCATCCTAGTTGCTCTACACCAGAGGATACAATCCACACCCACAGGATAAGCAGGAATTAAAACCAACAAACAAGAACACAATCTAATTTGGACAAAATGAAACCTGCAGTGATGAATCTGCACCACTTTGTACCTGGTTGAGTCACGCATCTGGGCAGAGTAGGAATAAAATCCTACGGAGAGGGAATTGCCTTGGTGTGCCGGCAGCATTTTATGGCCATGGGAGCCTTTACTCTCCCAAGAAAGAAAAAAAGGCACAGAAAGGGAAGGAAATGCAGGTGGAGTTTCACCCTGCCCCATTTACCCTCACTTGAGCAGAGTTATTCCACCGCAGAGAACACGAGAGTTTTCACTTCTAAGTCTTAAGGACGGCGGAGAATAAAAATAACGGAAGAGTAATAGCTGAGGTTCTTCTCATCTCAGTCGCACAGCAAATATCTTCTTCACAAATAACTGAGATTTAGACCTCCTAGCAATTCTCAATGGCCATATTCTAAGTCGTGCAGGAGTTTTATGAGACCACAGCTGTAATATCATGCTCTGGCTGAGCGGAGGAAGAGCCGTACAATCGATAAGCTCCTGCACGCTCGCGTTTTTGAGTGGATTAGTGCTGCAGCACAGCCTAAAACAGCAGCATAAATTTAAGGGGCTGGCAGGCTTAGAAAGCGGCACAGTCTGACAAGAGGGGGTTTATTTGTGCTGCGATGTGTAACCAGTACCGCAGTGATCCCGCTGAGATCAGGCTGAGTGCAAAATGCCCAGACGCTGGAGCTAAGGTCATCTTAAGCCACTGAAAAGCAAAAGGAGAAGACAACAGGTAGCACCACATGGGGAGAGCAGAGGTGATAAAGACTCCACACTTTTCACAAAACCCGCTTCGTCTATTAGCCAGCCCTTTATTAGAGAGACACTCTATTCAGACAAACCAACCAAATCCTAAACTATAGAAACCCCTAACGCTACAAACACACCTTTTCCCAAAGCTCCCGAGAACTACAAACCCACACAGGGTTCTACTTCCCTCGCTTTCCGATTGATGACGGTTGTTAGATCTTTGAAATCCACAAATCGAACCTTGCAGTGCACCAGAACTGGAGATGAAACCTCTTCCAGCTCTAGGTGCTTTACCGTGAACATTGAAAACAATTACTTAGGAGCAGTCATTCCTAGGAGTCCTGAAGATGCTTCAGTTAGGGTCGTTATCGGGTCGCTACAGACAAGTCTGAGGCATTTCCTTTAGTCATTCTGTACACAGCTCCAAACACGTGGAAACTACTGTTTCGCTATAAGTTTTCTTCTTACAGTTGTGTCTACACACACACACTCACGCACAGAGATATGCACAGTTAGAAAATGAGAGTCACAACAAGCAGGGCCTCTACATTCCCACACTTCTCCCTCCAGTAGGAATGAGACTGTAGGTACCACCAGTGCCGTCGACAAACACCGGACCGGCTTCACTTCAAATCCACTTCACTGACACAACCCCATCAGTGTTTGTCACTCCTAGAAGACTCAATTCACTCTAAGAGCACAACGTCAGGCCATATGGTCAGTCCTCATGCAACAAACCTCTCTTCCATTGCCTTAAAATTACTAAATCCTGTGCCTGACCCCACACAACCCCGCACGCTCGCACTGCTCAATCCTCTTTCCCAGTTCTTACCTTGCTGCGCACAGGAAAACGACCCTGCAGGCAGCTGTGGTGATGGCTAGACCCGGTTGTATACGTTCACATTTTTATGTCTTATTGCTGTGCTTCTGCAGTGGTTCAAAAAGTAGCCTAAACCATGCGACATACGAGCAAGTCGCGCAGGGCCTGAGTCTGTTTGTGGAATGGCAAATCATCGGTAATTCCTGGACATGTTCCTTGTGCAGCTTGGTCTAGGTGATCCTGCTGTGGCAGGGGGATTGGACTGGATGATCTTTTGAGGTCCCTTCCAGTCCCTAATGTTCTGTGATTCTGTGATTCTGAGGGAGCAACATCTATAGCTAAGGAAAGATAAAGGAATGCAACAGTGGTCAAAATACTTAATACAATGATCTTGCTGGAGTTCAAGGAATTATGTAAAGCCTAACAAAACTCTCAATAATCATTTTCTTCTGTTAGTTAATCCAGTACTCTTTTTAGTACTGTCACATTTTCTGCCAGCACAGATTGCTTAGCTGATGGTTAACACAGAAGCCAAAATAAAAATGATCTAGTACAGAGACAGAAAAGTCACGGTCACGCTATAGCACCACCTGGCAAAACAATCTTGTGACCCCGTAACATTTTAAGACTATAATGAGAAAAAAGAAAACAACTCCAAAGTACACAGAAGTATTTTCTTACACCAGAGAATGCACACACCCCAAACAATTTTTCCAAAAGCTGACTACTAAAACAAGCAGGATTGTGCCAGGATGCCGAAAACTGTTCAGCCATTGGCAGAAGTCAAACCAGGTACCCAGTGCAGCCATCAGACAAACAATGAGAAAACTGTGGTAAGAACAAAAGTAGCAAAAAACTCGAGCTACAGGTGTGATGACAGGCTCTGCCTGAGGTATGGTTCTCATTAAAAGGACACAATAAACTACAAATAAAAGCAAAACCCACATGTTTTAGAGGCTAGTATGAGGAGACTGAACAAGAAATAATGAAATAAAAAGCAGCCAATCTCAGGAAAATGATCTTGACATTGAGGTATTAGCTTGTGCAACAGTCTGCACTGAAGTTGCATTATCTTGAAAATTGCTATCTGTGAAAGCTTTGCAATAAACCTAAACCAAAGGTTTGCCTTTTTTAGATTTTTTCTTTTTGAAAAGAGAAGATGAGCTAAGTGCATCTTCAGCATTGAGGCTCTTTTAAGGTTGTTATTCTGAATAATTATGTGAAGTAGATATTAAAGCCTACACATACACTTGACCTAGGGAAGAAACTCTGGGTTTTTTTCCTATGGAAATTCAAAATATAGCCTTGGAGGAATTATACAGCCCTAAGTACAAGAAATGTGAGTAAATAAAATACTCCAAGCATTACCTTAGGCAAAGGTTACCCATTACTCTATTTACCCATAGAAGTAATGGTTGGCATCGTATAACAAGAAAAGTGAGCAATAAAGCACTCAGTAACGCAGTGACTTTTTCAGATGTTTTATTACCTAATGAAATTTGTAGCCCAAGTAAAGTACCTACACTCTTTCCACATACAAAGAACCAAATGTGCTTGAAATTCAGCATAAGCCAGGAAAAAACTAGTCAAGTCAAAAGTAAGTGTGTCATGGTTAGGACTGGACCAGCCTCTGGATAAATGATAGACCCTCTCTGTTATAACCCTCCCTTCCCAAAGGGGAAGAGAAAGGGCATAAGGGAGAGAGACTTCTGGATTGGAACAGAAAACTGAAACTGCCTTAATGAAAAAAAAAAATGAAATATGTAGAAATATATACAAAACCAGCATCAAGCCCAACCCCTAGTGATGGCAATTATGTCACCATCACCACTGATGCTGTGGGCAGGTACAGGGGAAATCTGAGACTGTATGCAGTAGCAAACGCGAACCAGATGCAGGAGCTGGATCCTGGAACTGGACTCAGGAACACATGGATTTGGATCAAAGGCAGAATGGACAGAGTCCTTCTTGGAAGCCAGCCACTCAAGAAGAAAGGCTGACCCTTGTGGTCCCTCAGCTTTACACTCAATATGATGTATATGGGATGTAATACCTTGCTGGTCAATGAAGGGTCACCAGTCCTGTTGGCTCCTCCCTAAAGAGGCTGCCTGTCACTTCCTGCACCCCAATGTGGCACACAAGATCTCTGCTGAATGTCTGCTTTCTGCCTTATTTTACCTAGATGACATCTGGAAATCCTCTCCTTTCTCACAAAATGGAGCTAGAATTGTCTCTAACCAAGAAGAAAGCACAGATGGCAATGCTTTTGTTGCAATGGATATTTAAAAATTACAAGGAAAGTCATGCAGGTACAAAAGATATAACAGAAAAACCCCAGGGGGGAATAATTTTATCTTCTTCTAAGTAAGTCATTCCAGTGGAAGATGAGAATTCACATACCCCCGGGCAGAGGAATACATTATCATTTGAGCAGGTTCTGAGTTATTTAACTACTGGTTCTACTCTGTAAAAGAAGAGCAGCATCACTATTATATTTCATTTTTTAAAAACAAAGCAAGCTCTTAAAATCTAGTCAATTAGAGCCCACTGCTCAAACAGGGAGACTAACACCTGAGGTCTGTGATTTAAGACAGCAGTCTCATCCTTTGGGAGCAGAAGCATTTAGGTCCTGTAGTCAGGAAACAACTCATGTGCCCCAGGATTTGTTCTGACAGACATACAGGTACCAGGGACCTTGTGGGACCTCCATGAATGCACCAGCTGGGCACGTGCTCTGAAAATGCCATCTCTGGATTTCAGAGTTCTCACCTCATTAAGACTCCAGGGAGACCTTCTAAAGACCTTCCATTCCTGAATGGAGTCTATCAGAAGGCTGAGGAAGACTGTTCACAAGGGCAGGGAACAATAGGACAAGAGGTCATAGTTTGAAGCTGGAAAAGGGTAGATTTAGGTTGGACATGAAGAAAAAGTTCTTTAATCTGAGAGTGGTGGATCCCTGGCACAAGTTGCCAACCAGAGGCAGTAGAGGCCCCATCATCCCTGGAGACACTCAAGGATGGGGCTCTGAGCAATCTGTTCTAGTTAGAGATGTCCTTGCTTGTTGTAGGGGTGTTGGGACTAAATGACCTTTAGAAGTCCCTTCCTACTCAACACATTCTATGATTCGACTAAACACTATCAGATGACTGTTTTGCATTAGTCTGCAAACTAATTCTTACTGCTTCATAATTCAGAATCTGTAAGACAAACATCAGTATCATTTTTTCAGAGTCTCATCTAGTCCTAATGAGTTAGTACTGTAAGTCAGAGACACGATAAACAGTGTACATAGAAGGTCACTGCTGAGAGAGGGAATTAATTTGGATTCATTTTTTGTTCCCATTTTCCACAACCCCCACAAGCATTTTTCTCCAATCAAACAAAACTAGTTGGTTCTTCATACCTGTATGTTTTGTAAAAAGGACACCTCTTCAGGGGGACCTTAATCACATGTTCCTGAAGCCCCACAAAAAGGACGCTCTGACTGTGCAGGATCTGAAGGCTCCTGATGGGTTCTCGCTGATTTTTCGGCAGGAGTTCAATTTCCTCCAGCAGGCAGCTGGTTGAAGTCTGGTTTATTGGGGCAAGTATTTTCTTAATAGTGCCATAGTCTGCAAAGGCAAGAGGAAACTGAGTTAATAAAAATCACACTAGCAATTCCACCTACTATGTGTTATTCAGTGAAAAAACCTTTGTTCCGTGCTAGATGTTTTCAATGAAGCCTCAGAACGTGGGAGTACCTTGACTGAAGTTTCCTGAATCACTTGCAGTACAGTAAAATAACTTGCAAACAGCCTTTAAAGCTTTCTGTGTGGTTGGTGCAATACAGTAAAAAATAGTGTCATTAGTGTAGAACAGACTTCATGAGAGTAGTCACTAGAAGACAAGCTTTCACATAATAAAGACATAATTTTATTACACAGTTAAAATTATATGAACTACAAATGCTCAGCTCAGTATAAAGTGCATCCCCCTTTATCAACAGCAAGATTTTGAGTGTAACAGACCATGTCTGCATGTTAGAGTCTTCTGACTGACCTTTCAATTCCCAACAGAATCACTTCACAGAACTGCTTACATTTTCCTCCTTTCTTGGTATAAACAAGCTTGTCAGATTTACTGTATGTACAAGTATTTGTTAGGAAAAAAGCTTTTGTTGAATGATAATTTTAACTGTCATTAAAATTTAACCTTTTTGATATCGAAACAATTAATTTGGCTATAAAAGAAAATTAATTTGACTACCGCTTTTTTCCCAAATAACCTCAATACTCAAAAATTAATTAAATCTTTGCCCGGAGTCAGGTTTGTCTCACAAAGAAGCAATAAACAGCTCAACTAAAGAATGAAAGCAGCAGTGTTTCCCACTGGTGACTGCTAGATGCAACATCTCCACTATAATTACAACAAGGCTCAAGGTCAAAACGCAGTCTGAGAAGTGCCCAGAAAAAGAATAAATCTGTGGCTGTGTTAGACAGGGTGAAAAAACAAACTATTTTTTCAGCACTAAAGTTGGGAAAATGTACTAAGAAGAAGAAAAAAAAAGGAAGCACTGAGATCATTTTACAGATGCAAATGAATTGGTATCACTTTATAGATAAGTCAGTACAATTTTTATCACTTGTTTAACTGTCAGCCAACAGTTTCCATACAATTCATGACATATTGCACTTGGCTTGCCATTTTTTCCCCGCTCAAGAGAAAAATCAGGTATGCATTCATCATGTGCTTCTCACCCAGACTAACACATCCTGCAACTGTGCTGGGTCTGGCACCTACAAACTGACCCACCTGCTGTCACTTCCCCCAAGATACAAGAGAAGTAAAAAAAAAACCATGCCTGAAGGGCCCCAGTGCCTGGATACACAATTCATTTTTAAGTACAGCTTTGGACAAGATAATATGATCAAACCCCAATACTTTGTGCTTCTTTTATCCTCGGTAAATTAACAAATAGAAATATCTTTATTGCAGAGGGCAGAATTACAAATGTTTACGTTGTTCATGACCTAGAGAACATGGTTAGAGTGGCATCCTACCATAGAATGAAATAAAATAGTCTTATGTTGAGAGCTGCAGCACTAAGAGCTTCCTCAGGACAGCTGCTATTGCTCTTTTTCTTCTTTCGTATCTTGGCATACAGTCTCCATTCCTCTCATTTCCTTTTGCTCTCATTCTGCATCTCCCACAGCATTTATTTCCTATTCACTGTCTAAGAGGATCAGCACTCATACAGAAGTGTCAGAAGTCATCAAGGACTGAGTTTTAAGTGAAGAATCAGTGCTAAAGATCTCACAGACTATCAGGAAGAACCACTGCTCTTTGCAGCAGCAGTGTGGGTCATGTGCAAATTCCATAAAAAGGAATAAAATATTATCCAAGATCTGCCTCTGACTCAGTAAACTCTCCGACTTCTGACCTTCTATAATGTATCTTTTCTGCTTAAAATTCTTCCCACCTATGATTCAGATTTTGCATGGAGCACTTCACCCAAACTAGGATGAGGATCTGTTTTTATTCTACAACTTTGGGACAGAAAGAGACTGAAGCTATGCAGGTATGAACCTCCTTAAATGACCCTCGTGTGTCGCACTGGTTATATCAGGCTTCCCTACAGCGACAAATCACAGCTGTTGCATCAATACTTTCCACAGACAGGTGCTTTGCTTTAGTGGTTTTAATTCTCATACAACATCTGCAACACCACGCACGATTCTCCTTCTCTGAAGAGAATCTCCATCTCAGGAGACACTTAAAACCCGCCTGGATATGTTCCTGTGCGACTTGGTCTAGGTGGTCCTGCTGTGGCAGGGGGATTGGACTAAGTGATCTTTGCAGGTCCCTTCCAATCCCTGATGTTCTATGATTCTGTGATCCAGCCTCTAGCAAAAGCTGCAGATTCCCTAAAGAACTTGTAGAAGTCCCATCCTCAGAAACAGTGTTAGTTCAGCCATTTTCACACTAGGTTTGTAAAGCAAGGAAAGAATAGTGAAAGAAATGAGTCTTGAGCGTAGCTCTGGGGCATGGAGGTTTTCAGATCTGTCCAAATCTTTCAAGTGAACGTTTATAATCAAATTAAACTGTCTATTTCTGACAAGAAATGGTTATGAAGAACAGTAAATACAGACCTTCCTAATGGATGTAACTTTATTGCCATCAACACAGGGAAAGATCCAGTTTCATCACAAATGTCAAGGCTGAGTCCAACACCTATTTAAGAATTTAAATGTGTGGCTTCTTCACATCCTGAGCTTGAGCAAGACATGCTGGAATAGATCCAGATACTTGAGAGCCTTCATTTAAAAGGTAATGATGTTGGCCAGAATGAGTGAAAAACGTGCACTGTTAACTTGTACTGCAATACTTACAATAGACCTACAAAGCCAGTAACTGAGGATTAGAAACCTAATCACTGTGAATCATGATGAAGAGGAAGAGGAAAGAAAAATTCTAGTTAAAATATTCCTATGTAACACACAGGAAACTATGAAGAACTGAATGGAAAACCTGAGAGGGAATGTTAAAGAACAAGCTTGGAGGCAACAGAGAGGGTAATGAACAAAACTGTAAATCAAAGGATGATCTCTAAAATGGAAAAGCATTTAAGGTGTAAACGGTAAAAAGCACAGCCAGCAGTGGAGAACACTGCAAGAGTGTGGCTAAAACACTGTAAAGTTTATGTACCTGTAAAGGAAAATGAACACATAACAAACAGCAGATACAACAAACTAAAAAGCCTCTAATTTGGTTCCCTAACAGAAGAACACTCAAAGAAGCTGTACAAACTTCTTGCTACGTAGAAGAGTAAATATTTCTAAGAGCTATTATGTGTACACAATATTGCTGCATTCTGCAAGGAAAAGCATCTTTACTAAATCATCCAAATGAGGCAATATCACAGCAAGGTCATTTCATATCATTAAACAAAGGTAAAAACCTCTACCCACTATTTCTAGGAGGGAAATACTTCATATTAACTCTTGCCATATTTGACATCAGAACTAAACATAATTCAATAATTTTATTGTAGTTTAGCATTGTACCTTGGAGAGTGGGTTCAACAGGAGGGTCCTGCATCTGGGGAGGAACAACCTCATGCATCACTATAGGTTAGGGATAGACTTATTGGAGGGTAGCCGTGAAGAGAAAGATCTTGGAAGAGATCTACTCCTTTAGGATTCACAGAATCACAGAACATTAGGGGTTGGAAGAGACCTCAAAAGATCATCTAGTCCAATGCCCTTGCCAGAGCAGGATCACCTAGACCAAGTCACGCAGGAACATATCCAGGAGGGTTTTAAATGTCTCCAGAGAACAAGACTCCACAACACCCCTGGGCAGCCTATTCCATTCCTACTGGCAGTTTGTAGATCAAAATCAGGCCTCTCCAAGGTGCACAGGGGCTAACAACTACATACAGGAAAAAACTCACCAGATCTTTGAAGGGTGCATTTCAATACTGAATGAAAGGGGTATAGTAAGTGAGCATGACATGAATACGTCAACTAATACCATTTGAATACCATTTTCAACACCACTGAAAAGAGTCCTGGCAGACAGCAAGCTGACCATAAGTTCACAGTGTGCCCTTATTGCCAAGAAGGCCAATGGTATTCTAGGGTACATTAAGAGGTGTGTCTCCAGAAGGTCTGGAGAGGTCATCCTCCCCTTTTACTCTGTCCTAGTGAGGTCATATCTAGAGTAGCAGATCTGTGCAGTTCTGGGCTCCCCAGGTCAAGAGAGACAGGACTGGAGCGAGTCCAGTGGATGGCAATTAAGATGATTGGAGGCGTGGAGTCTCTCAATGTGAGCATTTCAAATGTTAGATTTCTTGTGACTATTATCTATTATGAAGTGTACATACACCGTTTACATTCACTATATAATATTCTATTAAATACCACAGAAACAGAAAAACTGGGTACTAGGGATGTCTTCAAGGCAGAGGTCTTGAAGAAGAATTTAAAGATCAGACATAAAATGGATGTGCAGAATGTATAATAGGAACAAAACAAAGACAGCGCAAGGTGATGGGTAAACACCCTGACACTGAGAAAGAAGTGTACCACCAGAATTCGTTTTCCTCCACCGCAGGAACTGAAAGCAAGCCCTACTGTAGAATACAACACGCATGTGGTTAACAGGAGAGAATTATTTCAATGACAGAAAGTATTAGGTTGCATAAGGGCTTAAATGTGCTCAACACAGGCAAAAAAAGACAGAGGACTAGCTAATGCAGCAGCTGGTGGAGCCTACAAAAGGAAATCCCAGGACTTACGATTTAGCAATCAGAAAAGACACATATGGTACACAGAATGTGAGAGCATTTAAAACCTGTTTTTTTGTGAAAGTAACTTTAAAATTAGTTGAATCATCAGTAGAATACAGATAATTAAAGCTTTTGCTCTAATCTGGGGATGGGGTACAATTTCATTTCAAGCAAGGGCGTATTTAGAAGATAAGATAGCACAACTGTTCTATGTAACTTAAATTTATCTTTTACCTCTGGGTTTATGAGATAACTATTTATACTTGAGTTACAGAATAGGTTTTTAATCACAATGAGACCTAAAGGAAAAGTGAAAGACTGAGCTTTAACTCTCATGCTGGATAAATGTAGTACTTCTGCAATGATACGGAAAACAAAGTGAAGATTGTTTGATTTAAAAGTCAGATCTTAATTTACAGATTGTTACTTGAAATATTTTCATATTTAAAAATATATATTCATTGCTTCTTTGCAAAAAAATCAGTGAACCTCAAAGTGGACACAGAGTTCTGTTGCTTAATCAAGGCATAAATTTTAAATGTAAAAAACCGTTCCTTTTAGAGCTATTTTACATGTTCATAGTCCATCTCTCCATTTGAAATTAAAACTCCTTCTGAGCAATCTGATCAGTGTGCAAGTTAATTTGTTCCTCTTCTCCAATTTGAATATATTTCATGGTCTAACAAAATACATATATGATTTTTCTACAAGTTTCAGCCAAAAATGAAGGTTAAAAATCTGAACACGTTCTGGTTTGCAGCCTTGATAGAGAATAAAGACTGCGATAAGCTTATAAAGAATTTCAACAATTACATTACTGCGATGGTATTGCTATTACTGCTCATTAGCCTCATCGTGATAAACAGACAATGGTAGATATTAACAGAAACACAGATAACACATTTGTTAGATTGAAAAAGGATTATGTAACTGTATATCAAATATTCAAGTTGGAAAAAAAGTAATCAGTGCAAATCAGCACAACCACCATCTCAATTCTCTTTTAATTGTTTTTGCAGACAAACCTTTTCACACATACTGCATTCTTTAGAGCACTTCTGTCTCTTGTAGACTTCATTCTTGTATTTTTTCTCAAAAGCATCAAGGGCATACAAAATTTGAATGATCAAAGCTTCTTTCAGTAACAACCCCAAAAAGAATTCATTCCCTGAGGTTGTGGAGTCTCCTTCTCTGGAGATGTTTAAAACCTGCCTGGCTATGTTCCTGTGCGACTTAGTCTAGGTGGTCCTGCTGTGGCAGAGGGATTTGACTAGATGATCTTTCGAGGTCCCTTCTGATCCCTAATGTTCTGTGATTATGTGATTCTCTGAATTGGAATTTAAATCCAACTCAGAAATCTGTTGAACAAAGATTTCAAGTTCTATAGGGAAGTTCAGATTTATTGGAGACTAACATGCAAAGCGATTAACTGCCAAAGAAATGCAGCACCAATTTTTAAAGTCTATTATACAGACTTCAAGTTCTTACAATAAATATCTTTATTTCTGCTTTCCCCCTTTCAAGTCTAAGCAAAACTTCACACTAAACAACAAAACGTATGCTCAATTACATGTCTCTGCCTTCACATCAAATAGCTGTGTATCCCTCAAAAACAAAATCAAACTAAATCACCCCTTTTTCTCAGCTTGTTATAGACTAAAGCTCATATACACTAGTAGCCAATTTTTACCCTCCCTAGACCTAAAAAGATGTTTCTTCCCAACTGAAAAAAAAAAGCAATTTCAGCAATCTCAAAACATGTATTTTTTTATGAACCATGCTCATTGTTGAAACTTTATTTACTATTTCTATTTTCAGTCTTATAAGAGATTTTCAGACTGATTAAGATGACTGAGACAGGTAAAATGAACACTGAATGTTGAATGAAGTTCAAATGAGTTGGTGGCCAGTCTCAAGCACAGAATCACAGAATCATAGAATGTTAGGGATCAGAAGGCACCTCGAAAGATCATCGAGTCAAATCCCCCTGCCACAGCAGGATCACCTAGACCAAGTCGCACAGGAACATATCCAGGCAGGTTTTAAATGTCTCCAGAGAAGGAGACTCCACAACTCCCCTGGGCAGCCCGTTCCAGTGCCTGACCACTCTTTCTGTGAAGAATTTTTTCCTGATATCTAGTCTAAACCTACCCTGTTGGAGCTTGAAGCTGTTCCCCTGGTTCCAACTTCTTACAATAGTCCTGAATTAGAAGTTCAGTGCAGAATGATGTGCAGTTTTGCTGAGAATGTACTGAGTTCACTGAGGTCAACTTTATAGTAGTCTGGTAAACCCAAGTCACCCTGGAGACACAAGTTCTGCATTTTGTGGCACACACCAGATTTGACCTTTGGGTGTCTGGACATCAAACCTCTAGATTTAAGTTTTGTTATTCCAAATTTGGTCCCCTTCTTTGCATCAACCCATGGGATTTTCTTCAAGATTGCCCTGCTTCTTAGGGCAGGTTCTCACTATGTCTCAGCTGAAGTGAAAAACAAAACCCAGGCAACTCTACCCAAAGATGAAAAACTAGAAGCAAAGCTTTCAGCAGTGATATTTATTCCTAGGTATCAGCTGCAGCCCATGCTGCATCAGATGCAACACCCACACAGAGGTTGAATCTGGACCTGAGTGCACTCGGGGGTGCCCCAAGTGCCCTTGCAAGGTCCAGGCACACTTTTAGCAGTAATTTCAGGATTTTACCAGAAGTGTGAGAGCAGTTGCAATGAGAAGTGTGGAGCCCCTGCAACACATTGTTATCATATCCATGCTGCTGATTCTGATTCTCTGATCAAGTTAATTGACTGAGTCAGGGCAAATTTGCTCCACACCTGCTCTGGACAGAGCAAGCTCAACCAGCTCTAATCAATCACTCCCACCGGGAGACTGGCACACACAGTGCTTGTTCAGCTGGTGCCAGCAGTTGCTCTTGGTGGCACTGGTGCAATCCCACACAGATTCACCCCATGGTTAGAGTTGGATCTTAAAGACACTCAGAACCTGCCTCATTCTTTGTTTCTGAACATGTGCAGATATGGGTTTTAGGGATACGGTTTAGCAGGGGGCTTGGCACAGTTGGGGTAATGGACTTGATGATCTTAATGGTCTCCTTCAGTCTAAATTATTTGGTTGTTCTATGATTTTTGAGCCTTTTTATGTGTTCTGCTCTACTCTGCTACTTGCACACAAAGCCTACCATCTGAAACCTCTGCCTCTTCCCGGAGGGAAACTGTGTCTAAAGGCTCTGACACGCGCCTGTGAGACACCCTGGCTCTCTTGCACGGTGGTTCCTGATGTGGTACACGGAGCAGCAGCTCGACCTAAGCCCAGCAAATTGAATTCCTTGAACATCTGGTGTCCGTCTGCTACAGAAACGATGGCAGGCCAGATGGAAATGTCTGAGGGACTGCAGCCAGCCTGGGGGGCACCACCTGCATGGTGCTCAAAGGTATTTTGAAAATGATAGATCACAGGATCTGAAGAGCTTTCACACAGAAGGCCTAAGGTAAGGTTACCATGAAGCTAAATAAGGTGCAATTGTACTTACTTTTTCCTTTTGTAAGGGAGAGGTGTTCATGTAGTAAGAGGCAAAAGAGCAAAATGGATGAAAAATTGGACATGAATCTGCCATGTGCAGTTGCAAAAGCCAGCTGTATCCTGGCTTGCATATCCAGTAGCACGGATCAAGGGAGAGGATTGTACCCCTCTGCTCAGCTCTGGTGAGACCTCCTCCTGCAGTGCTGGGTCCAAGTTTGGAGTTCTCAGCACAAGAATGACATTGGCCTATTGGAATGGGATCAGAGAGGCCACAGAGATGATGTGAGGGCTGGAAGCCCTCTGCTGTGAGAACAGGTTGGGAGACTTAGGGCTGCTCATCCTGGAGAAGACTCATTTTAGACATGAATAATTTTAGAATTGTCTTCAAAGAAGGACAGGGGGCTTTGACAACTGAGGTGCAGGTAAGCACCTCATCATTCCAGCTTAGTTTAGTCCTTCACCTTTGTTGCTTTATTAGATCTGCTGTCAGCAGCCGTGGAAAGGATGTTCACTTCCCTGACTCCTTCCTTCAGAGATCTTTCTCACTTAGAGGTCACTTCATGGAATGTGCTTTCTTGCAAAGAATGTCTAATATCGCTTGACAAGTGGCAAGGGGTCTCAGCAGTCGTATGGATGGCCCACCTCAGTTTGGATGGAGAGGACTTTGGGCACATAGATGCCAGCTGTGACATTCCATTTGCTCTCAGGGTCACCAAACGGCCATGATTTGTTTTGTTTACTGGCACAGATGTAGCACATCTGACACTAGTAAAATCTGTTACTGCACAGCTCTGTGTTGTTGTTATTGTCAAGCTCTGTTTAGGTCTCTAAAGGAGTTCATCTGATCTCTTTTAGATGAGAGGATTTTCTGCAGATTTTTCTTACTACATGTATTTATCCATATTGATACTTCCACAGAAGCACAGAATCACTTCGGTTGGAAGAGACTTTTAAGATCACTGGGTCTGAAAATTGCCCCAGCGCTGCCAAATACCCACTAACCCATGTCCATGGCTTTTCAACCCCTCCAGAGATGGTGAGTCTACCACTTAGCCTACTCCAATGTTTGATTTATCATCCACATAAATATGAGAAAGAATTTCTTCATGGTGAGGGTGGCAGAGCACTGGAACAGGCTGTTGTGGAGTCTCCTTCTCTGGAAATGTTTATAACCTGCCTGGATGCGTTCCTGTATGACTTGGTCTAGGTGATGCTGCTGTGGCAGGGGGATCGGACTGGATGATCTTTTGAGGTCCCTAACGCTCTGTGATTACTTTAGTAGTGGTAACCCCCATAGTGGCTCTTCATGGGGCTAACTTTCAGTCCTACAAGTAGGAAAGGTAAAAAGGGGAAGAGACGGGAGAAAGGAAAGATTCAGGTTTTGATTCTGTCTTTATTTTCTAAAGTCAAAGTGAACTGCACGAGTCCCTCCCAGGCTTGTAAAACAGCAGGGTGCAGTTTTCAGTGGTGTTCATTCAACACCAAATGAATTTTGGAGGTGTCCAGCCAGGGCTTCTGTGCTTTACTGCTTTATGAAGGCAGTGTCAGGATACCTGCACTGCTCTGTGTGTGTTGTGTGAGTAAACAACACTTCTTGCTTCAAACTCTGGTAATCTCATGCTTTTTAAAAGCGCTAACATTCATTCTGTTATGAAATTTTTGTATTAAAATATTGGAAAAAAATCCAAAGAAATATACTCACTAAACAGGGGTCATTCCTTTGCCTCAGATGTGGGAATTTTACAGCCACACCTAAACTATCGCAGACTGCACCCTGTCTTAGCTACACCATCGTGAGTGAAAGGGTCAGGGAAAAACCTGTGAAATCAAAACCAGGTATAAACCTGATTCTGACCATTGTTCCTGTTTTGAAAATTTGAGGTTCCCAGGGCTTGCAGGCTGAATTTTTGTATCTTCTATTGCCTTTTTTGGAAGTGAACAGTTGACAGTCTGCTTTATATGCAGCATGCATAGCACATAAATAGCATTCAAATTAAATTCTACACCAGCTGTACATACCCCATACATGTGGTTCATGAATGTTGCTGACTGCAAATGGTGCATATTTTGATTTTCAGTTGATATCTAAAACTGTGAATTATCTCCTGAATATGTAGTGTTTTGCTTTCAATCCCTAGATTACATTTATACCAAGCAAAATAAATACAACTGTCTGATAATCACAACCTGCCTTTCTTCATCTTAGGTAAAGACCAGTTGCTGGCGAAGGGACCCCAAATCTCCTCTTCTCCAAGGCAACGGTCCCATTTTGGGTCTGAAAGGGAAGCTGAAAATGAAAAGTAGCCCCAGAGGAGAAAATCCAGTGCGTTCCTACACGCTGTGCTCCATTAATCTCAAGTGTCTTGAGCATGGGGCTGCTCCCACCTCTGTAAATTCCCCGCGTGCCTTTAGCACTGGGAGATGTGGTGCTCAGCTCCAGCTGTTCCAGGCACGTCCACGCTGTGTGACATTTATACAATACTGACTCCCAGAAACCTGTTCCAGCATCCACCGGGCCCACTATAAAACCTGTGAGACTTGTTCTGGATGTGGCCTGCATGTGGTTCTTCCAGTATCGTGGTCAGGAATATGGCTGGGAGCCACTGGAGGGAGGGGAAGTGGCCAGATGGCACCAGCACACTGTTGCTTTGGCATTTCTTTCTGGCCAGCTCACTGGTGTGATCTCTAAGGAGGATTTTTGTTTGTTTGTTCATTTATTTTGTGTCTTTTCTGAGCACCTTTTGGATTTCCCACCTTTTTGTTTGTTGTAGGTGGTACTGGAGGACGTTCACTTTGGAGCACTAAACCCTCACCCTGATTTCATATTCACTTTTCATGCAAGAGCCTTGCTGGCTCTAGGGAGAGCCATATGCTTGAAAGACACGCAACGCTGATACGTTCTACTTTTCCTATCAGCAGATCTGTGAACATTATAAAGACTCAAAAAAACACCTCAGAGGGAGATATTTATTTATCTGTGTAGGTATTTATTGCCACAGCAAAGACTTTATTTTAAATTCTTGCTGAGTGTGGAAACGCCCCCCTCACTGGCTGTGTCTCGGATGTTGGAATCTCCCTCAACAATTTGGGGAGGTCAAGGGAATCTCTGGGTGTCGCAGCTGTGAGATTTTCCTCCTCATCGTCTGAGGTGGCCAGACACTGTTCCCGGTCTGCGTAAGCGCGTTAACATCACACTGTGCTCTAGTGAGGAAGGGCTGGTGACAGGCTGTGTAGCTTCGTGGTTGGTGTCTGCAGAAGTTCAAGACTAGATCTGGCTTGGGTCCAGTCATCCGAGAGCAACGACCAAGAAGCCTGTCTGTATCTGCTCCTGGCTGTGTGTGTGTGTTATGAAGGCGTATGATGCAACATAATTCACCGTTTTTAAATGACATCTTCTGACTTCCCCTCTTTCAATCACTTTTTTTTTCTTGGTGTTCTACCAAAGCCCTTTCAGCAATAAATCCAACAGGGAAACAAGGGGCTAGGAGAGTAAGAGCATCACTGCGAGTTACTGTTTCTCCTTTGAGGCTGAACCTTATGATCTGCCTAACTGAGAGATCAGGATTGCCTGGTTGGGAGCACCTCTGGTTCCTTCTGATGGGAGTATCTTCTTGCTGATTAGCTCCAGTAGTGCCTTAGAAAGGTAGTGGGTTTTTTTTGTCCTCCCAAAAGCACAGTGCTTCTGTGTCATCCATCTTCTTGGGCCTTTACAAGCTGCTCATGCTCCTTCTGGTTTAACACATCAGAGGTGAATAAGTGCCTTGGATATAAAATTAACACATACAAAAATTAAATCTAAGAGAGGTTTTTAGCACAAATATTTCCATTTTTAAAAACTCTGTCTGGACAAATGTGGTGGACACTACCCCTGCTTTTTGTATGACCAACTTTTGTATGAGGCAGCAGTGCAGCTCAAAGGAAAAGCGAGGATGAGCAGCTGCATTTGCGATTTGCAGATCTCCAAGACAACACCAGTCAGGAAGCTTCTGATTACCTTTAACTGATCAGCTCACCTAAGTGGGGGACTGGGCTTTCACATCTGTGATCTAAACATGCTTTCTTCTCACTAACTCTTGCTCCTGTCTGGAGGCTTTCCAGGCTGCTGCCAGTGTTCAGAAGACAGTTCTTCCTTGAAGGCAGCAGCATTTCTCCCTCTCAAAGGGCTTGGAATAACTAAGCAGAGGTGTATTCTGTTAGAATAACCAGTTAAACTAAATAGACTGTACTTGGTGAGGGGGTTATCTTGGTTTTGAGGTTTGTCACTACTGTTGGATCTCTCTCCCTCGGTGCTTTGCTGGTTGCACTCTTGCCTTGTCAGTCCTCAGTTTCCCCCTGGACATATCCAGATTGCCTGGAACATCCTCATTCTGTGGGATCTCCTGGGTTTAGAGCTCCAAGTTGAAGGGCTGATCTATAAATCTGAGCAAGGAGTGTCTAGAAGCTCAGTGTGGAATAAATAGTAACAATTTCATCCTTGTCATTACTGGAAGTCTTCCTGTTTCTGCACTTTCAGCATTGACATCATTTAGGAGTGGCTCAGATTTTATGGACCGATGATAATGACAGTGATGCCACTGTCAGGCTGACATTATGGGTTTAAAGATGGACATAAGAGGCATAAACCAAGAATTCTACACTTGCTTGTGATTTCACCCATAAGGTCTATCTATACGTGACCCTACTCTATCCGTGCTCTGAGTCACCCACAATTACAGAATTATAGAACATTAGGGATTGGAAGTGATCTCAAAAGATCATCTAGTCCAGTTGAAGGTGACTGAATTATTTGAGCCTATATATCATGTCATGTCTCTGGCTTCTTGTTGCTGGGGCTTTGTGTCATCTACACAGGCAAGGGCTGGCATCCCCTTGGAGAGCAGAGGGCATAAGATGCAATTCTCTTTGTGCCTGCAAAGTACCACCCCCATGGCACTGGGTTGCTTTGGAAGGAAACTGCTGGCTGGAAACTGCAGCTGCTAAAAATAGTCAGAAGGTTAAAAAAAAAAAGGAAGAGTGGGGAAAAAGCACTTAATGTGTGATAAAGTAAGTGATTCTATAACTGATTTTATTGCTTAAAGTTCAAGCATTATTTTCACTAGTCTTTGTCTGGTGTAAATGAAGATGAAAGAAGTTGGATGAGGAGAGACGTGAGTGCTGCAGGATGCTTCAGGGATCACGTCTTTAAGGGTTATTAAGCACAATTTGTTTTTGTCACATTCCAATTTGTCTGTGTTTTAGCAAATCCTAGAAACTTGAGGTCTGACATTTTGTATATCCCTATTAATTATTCACTCTTGAGAATCCGTACTTGTTTGACCTTAAGAGTTATTGCCTGTTTATGCTGGAGAAGACCCGGCAGGACTTGTCATACCTTGTCCTTCGCAAAAGAAAAGAAGTTTAAAAAAACCCAGAGCCTTTCTCCCTGACTAGATGAGGAAATAAAACAACCTGGGCTGGGTCAATGGTTTTAATACTGGTGGGAAACTCTTATCATGCTGCAAAGGCAGCACCTCAGGAATCTGCTGAGGTAGCTGGATCTGCAGTTCTAGGTGAAACTTAGGGATACGGGGCCACACTTTGTCAGCGTTATGTGGGCTGAGCTGACCCTGGTGCCAAGTGCTACCGTAGGACTGGTGCGTCACTTATGGCTGACAAAGCATCCCCAGGTGGGACTTTTGGGTAAGGTTAATACAATCTTTTTCTCTGTATATGCTTTGTTTTTACTGAAACAAACTTCTACCTAACTCAACACAGTATTGTGTTGTGCAACTAACTTCAGCTGTTCCGGGGCAGAGCTGGCTGTAGGTTTCCACCTGAAACAAGATTTTGCTGGAAAAATTCCACCTTTGTGAAGTATTTCATAGAAACAATTTGCTTTTGCTGATACCAGTGGGTTTCTTTTGCGTGGAAGTCTGGGCTTTCCAGGAACTAATGTTTTGTGGCAGCTTTACTGCTCACTTTACTATGGAGCTGGGCTCCGTAGTAATGCAGGGCTTCCAGGGTTTGCAGCATCAGACTAGTCCGACCATCTAACCACCCTACAGCTCATGAGGGAGCAAGCTGGGATCTTGGGACCTTAGTACCTCTTAGGGCTTCACTAAAAGATAGTCATTGTGAGAGGCTGAGCAAATGCCTGGGACACTGTGCTGACACTCAGGCTCTTTGGCCATCTTTGATCAATCAGTGTAGAGCTGTGACATGAAGCTACAGCCTGTACACTGACAATCATCACCTACAGGTGGTGATTTGCCTCTATGCCAGCAAATCAACCAGAGCCTCATTTAGAGAGTGTTGATGCAGCTAAAAGGCCATGATAGAGAAAACCTGGATTCCTGTGTGGTAATTTGGGGTGGTCTCCTCAGCTGCCTTTAAAGCAGTGAAAAAGGGTGTGACTGCCCTTTGAGGAAGGGTTCTTGTCACTGAAAACAGCCCCAAGCCTAAGCTGGGTTTTCTGTGATCATAGGAACTGAGCAGAGAAGGAGGTGGTAGGAGATGTGCTGCAGACAGGACTCTGAGCTGTGGCAAGGAGCAGAAGCAACCCAAAAGCTTCCTGATGAGAAAGGTAGGTCTGTGTGTTTGTTCCTGAGTGTGAGGCTGTGGCTGTTAGAGGGGTCAAAATAAAGCAAGCTAGACTGAGTAGATCACAAATTGGGGAGAGAACAAGTCAATTTTTACTTCTACCTTGCTGTATTATTAGTGTCAACTCATCTAACTTCTCAGGACATCAGTTTTTCCATTTGTGAAACTTGAATGATGTGGCCACCGTTGATAAATTGCACTATGTGGATGCAGTGTGATACCAGTCCCTAGTACCTTTAGTCAGATGCTCCCCTACCTTTGAGATAACATTGGGCAGGTGGTTTGGAAGCTTTGTCATAGGTCTGACTAGCATTGATACGTTCAGAGGAATAAGACGATCAGAGAATGAGCTGCATTATCAGAAGTGCATTTCAAGCTGGCAGAAGTGATTTTGATCTGTGGGGGTAGGGAGGTATTTTTATTTGGGCTCTCTGTCAAAGTGTGAGGTGTTCGGTTTTATCCTTTTCACTGCTTTTATGGGAACGTAAACAGCATGCATGTTATTGCCACAACTTTGTAGAAGTGACCCGATACAATTTGACCCTTGTTGATGAATGGTGTAGGTAAGATTTGCTGTTGAAGTAATCCTGTGAATGTAAAATAGAAAAATAAGAGGTGTGTGTGAAGCATCTATCACAGGCTGTGTTTTATCTTATTTTTTGCTTTCTCACAATCAACAGATGGAAAGGGAGTATTTATTTTGCAGATGACTGTGCAGTGCTTTGAGGATTGTCTTTGTACTAACAATGGGTGTTACCCTTCAGAATTCCTCAAACTCCTCTGCCAACTCTATCGCTTCAGGAGTTTAATACAGCTTTGTAACAAAGGATAAGAGAAGACTCAGAGAAGTGCAGCTCAGTCTTTTCCAAAGAAGCTATTCCCAAGTTTTGTAGTAAAAAGGCTTTGAGATCAGCACTAAAAGAGAGCTGAGCTGTAACGTTTTGGTGCCGTGATATAACTCGCGTATTTTAATGCGCACGTCCTGCTTGCAGCAGTCCTGTAATAGAGAAGCATAACAATTACATCAGTAGAATGAACACATTTCTAATGGTATTTGTGTTATATGGATATATGGCTGTTGGCTTGTATGCTGATACTTTCATTGCTGCCATATACATGCAATCTACTTATGGCTAGGGTTGCCAGGCAAGTAATTACCAGAATGGAGTGCTAAGCAAGCAGTCCTGGTGTCAAAGAATCTGACCTTGTGAAGATAATGAGACAAGGAGAATTCAGAACAGATGAAAGCCAAGAGCACCTACTTTATCTACTGACAGCCAGGGAACACCTTCATGCTCAATCAGTTCCTGCTAATGAGACAAGATGGGGCAAGATGGTAAAACAGCAGTAACGGGCAAACTTTTTTTTTCAGCTTAATGATCTATGTCTTAGTTAGATAAAATTGTCTTTTAAACTAGGCAGTACCGTGAGTATGGATGGAGAAATGCAAAGAATGTATTTAATACCTTTTTGGGGTTGTTTACCTCATAATAGGGAGTGATTAATGGGTGGGAAACTAGACCCTGTGGTGTGGCTGGGGGAGGCTAAATTTGTGTAACTTCTCAAAGGGAAGGCAAAAGGGCAATACAATGACTCTTGGAGAGCCCACATCAGGAGAGGGGCATGGCCGGCTTGCCAACCCGGCTGTCAGGTGGACACAGCATACACTGACTGGAAGCTGGAATTGGAGAAATTCAGGTGAGAATGGTGGAATTTATCCATGGGGGTGATTTATTACTTGACATCAGTGGGGGAAGGGTGAGGGGGCTCATTCCTCAGCTTAAAAATTGAGTTTAATTCATATAGAATTAAGACTGAAGTTTTTGTTAAAGGAGTATGTAGCCTGTAATGGGTGTGTGTCAACACCTGATGTGTTTTAGCTCTGAAGTAAGCTAAGAAAGGAAACAGAGGTTGCCAGTGCTCCTGAAATCTGCCCTCCAGCATCTTCAAACCTACTGGAAATCTTAAGGTTATGCAAATTGTAAAAGGTTGAGAACTAATGGGCTAGCTAAATTGACTCTTGGACTTGAATCAAGAATTAATGTAGGGGAATGGTAAAGTCTCTCTTACATGGAATATCAGACTAAACAGTCGTTCTGGTCTATTCTCATTTTGCAGTCCATAAAAAAACTAATACTGTGGAGCCAGATCAAGGTTAGGAAATTCCAACATATGCTGTAGATTACCCTCTCCCAGTGTGTGTTAGCTGTGAGGGGTTTGCAGGATAGCCAGTTGACTTTCTGAGTTGCCTTCTTGCGCTTTCTTGCCATTTTACAGCTATGCAGGAATGACAAAGCATTCCTGATGCTTGCACAAGTTGTAGCCTCAATCTTTGTTATCTCTGGAAAGCCTCTGCAATGGTTTTCTACAGGCTTGATGAGAAGGTGGTGGCATGGGGAGGGGATGGCTTTCGTGAGATCTCATGCCTTTTGAGGCAGTGTGATGCTGTAGATGATGAGCTGTATTTGGAGTCTGTATCTTCTCATCCATTCCCATCTTGCCATGGTGTGGAAGGTCTATTGCTGACCCATGCCTTGGTTTCTCAGTCTCCAAGGAGATAGCTCTCTGCCTGGGAGGAAACTGTAAAAGTAGGGTATTAAGATTAGTCAGAGCCTGGGCAAGCACCAGGTCATACAAAGAGTCTTATTAGCCAAAGAGTTTACATGGTTTGGTTTTTTACACAAAAATACAGTAGGACCCAGAGCATTTTTCACTGTGGCTACTTTCATTAAGGTAAAGATAACCCAACAGCCCTTCACTTGTGGGTCAAGTGTTTCTTTGCAGCATTCTGCAGGTTCTGTTTCTACTATCTAATGATGGCACTCCTGTGAGTCCTCTGCTCGTCATTCTCTTGTACCAGAGCCAGAGTCCTACAGCTCCAAGTCTGAGCCTTTTTTCTACCTTGTTTTCCTGACCCCATGAGGTGAGCCAAAGCCATTCTATTTTCCATTATCTGGTCACTCCTACCCAGTCCTGGCTTGTTCTGTTCTTGTCTCATGTTTGAGCCATTTCCACTTCTACTTTAATAGGGATCATTGTGAGGTCAAATGTGAACTTGTTTAAATTTTGGGGGGGGTGGGGAAAAAAGAGTAATGTCTCTTGTTTTTGCTGTTTTTCCCATTGCATTTAGAGGAGATGGGGGAAATGTGATTTAAGGAAGAGTGAAAAGTAATTTGCTCCCACTCACACAACCAGAAAAAGAATTGGAGAGAAAACATCTTGCTTTCTTCAATGTTTTTCCCAACTTTAGCCTTACTTTTCTCAGTTGAAAGGCATTAGAAAATCCAAACAATGAAAGCATTTAACATGTGTGACTCTTATTGCTGCTGCCTGTCTCTCCTTGTGGAAACCATGAGTAAAAGTAACTTAAACGCTCTCTTGTCATTTCAAATGACTGTGGAAATAATTGCAGCAAAATCACATCAGGGCTACTTTTGGGATGCAATTCCAAGGTTCATATTGGAATAAGGTGAAGAGGTTTAGGGAGTTAGAAAAGGACTTGCCCATCTCTTAATTTGGTTGTGCTGAGCAAGAAGTCTACTTTTTCTCTTTAATGACTGACTTGCAGATATAATCTGGCATTTTACACTCCAGCTCCTTTCAAGATTGTGTGTGTCTGTGTTTGAGTGTAAATGCACTTTCCAATAAAAAAGTAAAAAACCTTTTTTTGCATCTTGGCTTCAGGTTATAGTAGATCTAGATAAAGAAGGGGAAGCTGGCAGCATTGTTGTTTTGCATATTTTTTTTTAATCTATCACTTTGTGGCTGGTTATCCATCAAACGAAACCTCCTTGTAAAGAATAGAGCAACAAGTCTTCTGTGGGACAGAGATGGGGCATTTCAGTTGCACCAGTAATGTGGATCAGCAGCATCATGTTTGGCTTCTTGTGCGGATGACAGACCTAAATGTGTAGGGTGGGTCTTTCTGTAGCTTGATTTGATGCCAAAGATTTTCACATGCAAAGAAGTACTTAGTCAGCAGACACTGTCTCAAGGGGCTGTGAAAGGAGATCGTTCACCTCAAAGATCAGAGGAGCTGGTGCTCTTCAAAGAACTGGGTGATCACAATAACTAACAAAATGGGGTGAAGGAACGGTCACTAACAGAAATGGCCACAGGGTTGTGAACAGGTGTGGTTTAAACGCTGCTTTCCTAGGAGAACTTGCATTAGTGTGTTCAGTTCCATTTTATCTCTTTCTCCCTTTATCACTTCATGGCATTTTTCACCTATGGAAGATTATTTCTAATTTTTTTTTAAATAAATGGAATCAAATATTCAATTTACATCAACAACAGGAGTCCAGGGCAACAAGGGTCCAGGGCTCCTCCGTGATATCAAGCAGATAGCTCATTGGTCAGGGGTCAGCATTTCAGGCTGAAGAGCCTTCACAGATTCAAATCATTGCACTCTTCTCAGTCTGCATTTGATGGGTGCAAATGTCTGATGTGACAAAATGAAGAGTGAAACTGGTGTCAGATGGAAATTCTTCACTGACAGGTTAGATCTGGAATTATTGTTTGGCTGCCTTGGAATAGGAAGAGAGAAGATGATTGTATCTGGGTGGTGAAGATAGCATGGAGAGCTAGTTCTAGATAATGCTCAGGTCTGCAGTTCTGGTTTGGGAAACCTGACGTGGAAACTTCTGGATGCACTCAGATTGGAATTTGGGGTGAAAATACAGAACACCTAACTTGTAGTTAGAAATCTATTAAACCTCATGGCTACTGATTCATTGCCATTTCCTTTAAAACAGAAGTGTACAGTAAAGGCAACAGTTGTGTGCAAGCCAGGAAAATTGGGGGTTTAAAATATCCATGAATGAACGAGCTGACATGATTTCCAGGAGACTCCCATGTTCTCTCAATATATGTCTTGTGTGTGTATTAATTTCAAAATGTGATGGGACCAAGAAGTTTGGAAGCATACCTTCTCAGAATGGCTTTTACATTCAACACACTTCTGTGCTTCATACAAAGCTGAGTCCTCGGATCAGAAAGAGGGAGCTAAAACAGGAGCGAAGGATAACTCGTGCTTTGGGTGAAGAGCTGCAACTGAGCAGCACTGTTCACTTGAATTCTTTAGTTTATCACTTCTTTCTGTGTGCTGTCTGCCTTGATAGACAGCAGGATGACAGATGTCTGCCTGCATCTGAACACAACGTGAAAGTACGCAGATGTACTGAGGAAGGATCCATTGTCCCAGTGACATGCCAGTCCTAGAGAACCTAAAAACCAGCCCCAAACACTAGGGCCGAAACCGAAGTCTTATTTTTCTTAAACTGAAATATATTCAGTTGCTTTCTTCTGTTTTTCACTCCAGGCTTTTCTTGCTCTTTTTTTCCTCTTTATCACGATGCTTATTTTCTGTCCTCTGTCTTGACTGCATTCTCAAAACCCAACAAAACAAACCACCCCAAAACTGTAACAAACCAAACCCATCCAAAACAGACACCTTTGCAATTGCTGGCAAGCTCTATCCACTCACTGGAATTAGCTGTAGCATTAGTGCTCTTGAACGGTGGTAGGACACTTCTCTGGGAATAATTTCTAGTTAACAAAAGAATCTTCTATCATCCCAAGCTTCTCATCAAGATGTATACTGCCACATGTATGACGTTAAGCTGATATTTTTATATGTGGGATGAACTCTTCTCTTTAATCATCCACTTGAGGTCATATGGCACACTCAGGACTTGCATTGTGGGATTATTATAGGTGCCAACCTCATAACAGAATCATTGGTGTGGAGCAAGTGGAAGGAGACAGACTACATGCAACTTCTTTTGGTCCTATTTTGGATGATGGTAGAACCTGTGCAAATCAGCTAGAACACTATTAAGCAGAAGGATATAGAATGTTTCTGTGCAAATATTGATCCAAATATTGATTGTTACTAGTTGGTTACCTCATTATTTAATGTCTTATAATTAAAGTTTGTCCCATAACTATAGCACTTCTCCCTTAGACATGGGCACACCTCATGCAGATAGAGGAAACTTCTTTAGATTTTATAGGTGTTCAAATGAATATCGAGGTTAAAGATTTTTATACCTCTCTTCACCCATGAACGGCTTCTGATCTGATTTTCACAAACACAACTGTGTGTGTTATCGCTGAATAGTGTGGGTTGGAAGGGACTTCTGGATATCATCTAGTCCTACCCTGTTATACCTGAGACAAATCCTAGGGTTGCTACTCTCTTGGATGCATGTGATGGAGTATTTAAAGAAGTTTTAGTTTTTGTTTTAGAGGTGGAAGGAAAAACTTATTCCTAATGTTACAATAAATATCACAAAAGCTTTGGCTCAGCACTGAGTGAAGACTCAAGTGATAGTCACTTCTCTTTCTGTAAAATAATCCAGTGATGTAAAGTCCATATAGAGACTTAAACTTCCCCTATAATCTCATGAAAGTGGAAGGGCAACTTTAATGGGTCTAAACAGACCTGAAGTGACTCTAAAAGTTTCCAGTTAACTAACTTTTGGTTTTTATAATGGAAAAAAAATAAAGTCTGTGTACTGCAGTTGTTTAAAAACGGGCTCCTGATTGAGCTATTAGAAGTCAGTCACAATTCACAGAGAACTTGGAGTGGGGGGAAAAGAAGAGGTTTTGTTTTACAAATTCTTCAGAACATTAATTTCACATCCTGTTCTTTAAAGTGTGTTCCCTTTTGTGCCAATAATTGTTGAGGATGTGAGTGAATCAGAGACTGAATCATTTAAGACCTCTACATCCCATGAATAATGTTCACCAGACTATTTCTGAGCTCCCTATCTACATGGTAATTCCAACAATGAAGTCTTGTTGTGCTCTAAGACAATAAACATTAAAGCAAACAGCTCGTTCTGTATTGAGATGATTAGGGGAGGCATTCAACAAAGACTAGACTTCTGTCAGTCCAGTTAGGAGTTTATTATCCAAAGCTGTTGTGATGATGCTGTTATTTCAGTGGATACAGGCTCTTCAGGTTTCCTGGGATTTAGAGGTGAACTTGGGTCACTCATTACTCTGTTGGCACTTAAATCTGCAGCACTGGGAAGGAGTGGAAAGAGAAGTGTGTTACAAATAGGACAAATGAAGATGGAAGATCACTTTAACTCCAGAGTTTTTCCTGCATGAAAATCTTGCTCCCCTCATACTAGAATCACAGAACTAAGGTGGAAGAACCCCACCCCGTATACCCTTTCTTAGACACAGGTGTCCTCTGAAGGCCTCTATCTTGTTTGTTCTGTGGCTTTCTGTTGGGTTCTTTGACTGGTGGAGTTTGCCACCAGTATGAACACCACATAAACTGGGGAACTTGCACAATAAGCCAGTTCTTGGAGAGCCTTCAGTGATTGACAATCGCAATATATTCTGTGGGCATCCCCTCAGCTTGGATATGGCTTGTGGAAGAAGCTGTACTGGAATTTGGGTTCTGGCTACTGTTTGAGTGGAACATCTCCCTCATGAGGAAAGGTGGAGGGAGCTGGGTCTCTTTAGCTTGGAGAAGAGGAGACTGAGTGGTGACCTCACTAATGTCTATAAATATGTGAAGGGTGGGTGTCAGGAGGATGGAGCCAGGCTCTTCTCCATGTCATCTAGTGATAGGACAAGGGGCAGTGGGTGTAAGCTGGAATATAGGAGGTTCCATATAAATATGAGAAGGAACTTCTTCACAGTGAGGATGGCAGAGCACTGGAAGTGGCTGCCCAGGGGGGTTGTGGAGTCTCCTTCTCTGGAGACGTTTAAAACACGTCTGGATATGTTCCTGTGCAACATGTTCTAGGTGATCCTGCTGTGTCAGGGGGATTGGACTAGATGATCTTTTGAGGTTCCTCCCAATCCCTAATGTTCTGTGATCTGCTCCTCTGTAGCCTTGGCTTGGGTGTAGTTGAATGTGTTCCTTCAACTAGAGTACATTCATACCTCCTCCAGGAATAAAAAGAAGAAACAAAAAAGGTGCCTTTTACCCCTAGTTTTCTCAGCTGATAGTAGGATATTACAATCTTTCCTATTTGCTTCCTTAGGATAAGTTTTTACCATGAAAAAGTATTGAAAGTTCATTTTCTGCTACATGGTGAAAAGCTTCTAAATAGACTAATTTTGCTTCTTTATTGCATTAATTGCTCCTTTTTGTTGATTTCCTCAGAGTGAGTTTTAGTTGTAAGATGAAGCTGTTTATATCTCTAATTAGCCATGATGGAAGCCTCATATGCTTTGTTCTTCTCTATGCTGATGAAAGGTTTGGTGGTTACCTAATTGTCTTAGGTGTTTGCGGTGAGCAGAGCAGGACTCAGCTTGCTGCGAGTGTCATGTGTACATGACAGCCAAATCGTGATCACTGGAGGTCAGTGACTACTGATTTGGGATCTCATTTGATTATCCTTGAATACACAACGGGTCAATTGTCAGTCTTATGAGTGATAGAAGAGTTTTGTAATGAGGAATTCAGATTGGAGTTGTTGCTTTTCATGCATTCAAATGTTGTGGGTAGTTTTTCAGGGTTTTGAGGTTTGGTGTCATCGGTGTGAAAGTTTTACTCTGAAGTCTTGGAAGGGTCCTTATCCTGATTATTCCCACTTCAAAGTGCAGCCTCAAAACACCTTGTCCTTATGGGGCCTATAGAGAGTTTTCACTGGATTGAGGTATGCAATGATACACTCAGAAAAGATACCAATAAAAAGGTGAAACATCTGTCGCTCTCTAAGTAAAGATGAAACGGGCAGATACTTACAAAAGCAATTGGAACATACAAATGTCTTAATCTATTCTGTGATGAGCTGCTTTAAAGGAGTATCCCTTTTAGAGTATAAAGAAAGGATACCCTTTTATTTGTAGGATCCAGTTAGAAAACTGCTTGAGATCTTAGTTTTACCATTAGATCTCCTCTGCAGAATCTGTCTTCCAAAGGACTGAATTCAAAGCAAGGTGTTAAGGTGAGATAAATGAGATGAGATCAGGCGAGGTGATGCAGCCAGTCAACATTCCCATGGTCTTCAGGGGACATACTTTGAAAACAGCTTGGATGGTTGACTTCCCTCTCCCCTGTTCTGTGTAGTACAGAGTCTGGCAGATGACACATTCACTCAACCCTGTGCTCACTCTTAACCACCTTTCAACAAACACAAGCAAAACCGCTCTACCATAATAACACTAACTCCTGCTTCCAGTGACAAAGCTGCAGCAGCTCCAGGCAAGGGGGAAAGCATTGTCGGTGTGGGAAGAAATGTGCCTTCCTTGTGTTATTGCTGCTGTCAGGGTGGTGAGGGGTCTGCCTAGGAATTTTGCTGCCCACCCAGCCCATCTAACTGCGGCAAGCATAGGCTGACTGACACCCTTTCAGGCAAACGTAGAAACTTCCCTGTAAAATCTGATACAGCTTTTGACAGTGATGGGTATGAATAGTGAGAAATGTCAGTTCAAGTTGAAAAGTTACTGGTGAAACAGCATCCTCCAAACATATCCCCATGATACCATGCCAGACTTTAACAGCCTTGATTTTCTTGACACAGAAGCTGGTAACTAGAAGTCTGGATGTAGCTTCAGTCATATTCCTTCCAAAGAGTAGTAGGAAAGGCTGTAGCCTGGTTTGCAGAGGAAGGTTGTTATTGCACTGGTGGATACACAGATGATAATGCAGACACATGCATGGGTCAAGGCAGGTATCTCTGATTTTTAGCATAGAAATGTCTGGGATCAAGACGTACTGCACTATTCTTCATCACCTCATTTTTCCCTAGCCAGTAGTCCAGCTGCCTTGGCAAGAACACAAAGTCACCTATTCAGAAAGTTATATGTTTGGGTTTTTTCCTCAAATATTAAGTTTTCCATTCAAAGTTATACTCTCCATGACTAAGAATGAGACACCTCTGTTGGTCCTAGGCCTGAAATGAAGCAGACTACATGAGGATGTGTCATGAGCAAAAAGACTTCATTGTTTCTACAGGACACTCAGTGTTGGGGGGGTAAACATTCCAGTAGTGTGACTCTTCTGTTTCAAGACACAAAAATGTGGCAAACCTTTTGTTCTTAGTACTTTATGATTAAACAGATATTATTGCATTAATTCTAAAATCATTAAATCAGTGTTTGTTGTTTAAGCCCTTGGTTTGGGTTCCATTACATGTAACTGAAACCCTGGGTTTAATTCTCACCACATTGATCCCGTAGCTTAAAAACACATGCTAATAAAGTGCTAAAGTGGTAGCCATGAAAATGGTGAAGGAAGTGGAACACCTCCCCTTGAGGAAAGGCTGAGGGAGCTGGGTCTCTGTAGTTTGGCGAAAAGGAGATTGAGGGGTGACCTCATTAATGTTTATAAACATGTGGAGGGTGGGTGACAGGAGGATGGAGCCAGGCTCTTCTCAGTGTCATCTAGTGATAGGACAAGGGGCAATGGGTGTAAGCTGGAGCATAGGAGGTTCCATATAAATATCAGAAGGAATTTCTTCACAGTGAAGGTGACAAGGCACTGGAACAGGCTGCCCAGGGGGGTTGTAGAATCTCCTTCTCTGGAGACATTTAAAACCCCCCTGGATATGTTCCTGTGCGACTTGGTCTAGGTGGTCCTGCTCCGGCAGGGGGTTGGACTAGATGATGGTTCGAGGTCCTTTCCAATCCCTAATGTTCTGTGGTTCTGTGAGATCTCTGCATCATTCACCAGACAGCTGGACTGGACCTTGGTTTGGTGACCAGATATGCCAATACATCACAGAGCACGGTGTTGCAATTATTTTAACAGACAGACAACAAAGAAATCAATGAGTTTGTGTGCAATGCTGTGTGCAACACCAGGAGATCCACGGCTGAAATCCCTGGTGGCCAACTGCTATCCATCCAGCAGAGTAAACACTGAACTGAGACACAGGGAACCGTATTCCCTCAGTAGGGATCCCATCAGTGCGAGACAGGATTTCTTACCGTGGTATGCCACCACATGCTGCAGGAAGGCTTTGAGCAGAAGAAGAAGTCATGCTGTGGGACTACTTCCCACGGCAGCACCACTACGTCTTCGCAGCTCATTCGTCATGTTAAGGTTGCAGGCTAGCCAGTGCTGCACCTCTTGGGCACGCGGGGATAGCAAAGCCATGTTTTCCTGTCTGCTTCTGGAACAAGAGAAAGTGGGTTTTTTCCTCTTTCCTCCTCTTAATCTCCACTACAAGGAGCAAAATCAAGATACACACAACAATGATGTGAGCTCTTTGGTACAATCTTCTCTGCTGCTCTTCTTGCACCGTTGTTTCTCACAGGGAATAAAGCTTTGAGTGAACTATGAACTGACACAGCACATGCCAAGAAAATAAAGTGGTTTCTTTTTTTTTTAACCCTTAAAAGCCCAGTTTAAAACATTGGGAGAAAAAATGTACTCTGCTTCTTTCAGGTAGACAAAAGCATCATGGAACACATCTACCACAGTATGCGTTGTTTTGAAACCGTCCTTGTTTTCACATTCAGTTACACTTCCTAAAAACATAAGTCCTTATTTAAAACCCCTATTTGAAACAGATATTTTCCCAGCTGTTTGTAGGACAAACCCCTCACCTACTTTCAGCTTAACTCACATTAATTAAAGAAAGAAGTGACAGCAACTCCTCAGCAGCAAGTTGAATGAATTATTTACACAAGGGTCATTATCCTGCTGCATGCACACAAACTTTAACGTGCACGCTGCAGATTTAGCTGTTGTCACTATCTTCAAGTCTTCAAACAAAATTTAAAAAACCATGTTCATGCCTCTTTTGAAGACATAAAAATGTAAGCTCAGATTTAACTTCAAAGGAGTCAAGTACAGCGAAGGTGAGGAAATAAATGTCACATAATTCTGAATGTGGGGAAGCCCCTTGCTGTTCTTATCTCCCACAGGAATTATTTCTGTGGCACAACGACGGCACTGGTGAAGGTCATTTCATGAGGACACTTGTTTCAACTAATGGACAGTTTCCTTACTCTAGAGGAACGTAACTGGTACGTGGAAGGTTCTGTCGGAATAGAGAAGGTGCTTGGGCAAACCTGAAAGGTTTCAGTTCCAGTATGACCTTGACATTCTTCCATTCAGCAGTGCTGACAGACAAGTTGGTAAGTGGCAAGTGCTGCTCTGGTTTGTTAATGAGAACTGATGCTTTTCACCTGAAGGGAGGCTTCTCCTCCTGGCATGATGAGCTGCCATGATCAGCCTTGCAACAGTGAATTCAGTGGTCACTAGCGATGAGTTAATTTCACTTATTTCAGCTTCAAACAAACAGCAGGAATTGGCATCTGCTGCTGCTGAGGACAACAGACTAAAGTGCCTACATAACATTGAAACTTACCTAATTGCACACTTTTTATGGAGGTAATGAATTACCGTTTAAGAATTTGTAGCTCTAATCATTAGCATCAGAAAACTGAATCCCCTGGAGAGGGTGGGTCAACCATTCTAGACCCCCAGCTGTCAAAGGATGTGACTGCTCCTTGTAATCAAGTCCTTCCTTCCCTTTCAGGCACCTCAGTATTTCCAGTTCTTCCAAGTCCAGTTAATGAGCTGCGTTCAATACCCTATTGCTTCTTAACACTGATCGCCTCTCTAATCGAAATCCTAGTGCAATGTTGGGGTTTTTTCTGGCTTCGTACGTCACCAAAGCAGTAGCCCCTTCAGCTCAATGAACTGCCACTGTATTCAATAGCAGTAGAGTCTGCAATGACCTTATAACTCGCCAACTTACTGAAGGTGGTGTACCTGACACCGGTGTACTCCTTGACAAACAGCTCACCCTGTTAAGTCAAACACGTGCTTGTCACGAAGTGAGGCCAGTGCTCAGACACTACAGGTCTAAGAATCCTCATACTGGCCCAGCTTCTCCTTACTCAAGCAGTGGTCAATCTCTCCAGCTAGACAGCTCCTCTTGAAAACATCTTTATGGAACAAATACAGCATAACCTTCTCTTCTTACCGAGTGTTACCACTCTCATTAGATGCAGTAGCTCTAGAAGACTTAAACCCTGATTTTTTTGGGGTGGTCTCATCCCTTTTCTTGTGGTACCCTGAGACAGTTTTGCTCAGTTTTTCAGGGTAGAGGAACAAAACAAGTTCTAATAACTAGCTGTAGCAGTAGTTTAAATTTGATGAAACTATTTCTGACAACTGTTAAAGGTAGTCTTCAGAGCCTTGGCTAACCAAACATCAACAAGTCTGTGTGGCTGGATGGGTTGCCCCTAAGGCTGCTGAAAGAGTTGGCAGATGTGCTTGCCAGGCCACTTGCCATTACTTACTCAAAATCCTGGCAAGCTGAGGAGGTCCCAAGGGACTGAAAGGTGGCAAATGTAACACCCATCTACAAGAAGGGCAGAAAGGAGGATCTGGGAAACTATAGACCTGTCAGTCTGACCTCAGTACCAGGGAAGGTCATGGAACACATCATCTCAAGTGCCATCTCAGTTCACATACAGGAAAACCAGGGGATCAGGCACAGTCAACATGGGTTTATTAAAGGCAGATCCTTTCTATGACAGGATGACTCAACAAGGAACAATTGGTGTAAGCTGGAACACAGGAGGTTCCATAAAAATATCAGAAGAAACTTCTTCACAGTAATGGAGCACTGGAACAGGCTGCCCAGGGGGGTTGTGGAGTCTTAAGAAGACTCAGCCACAACAACCCCCTGCAACGCTACAGGCCTGGGAAGATGTGGCTGGGGAGCCATCTGGCAGAGAGAGACCTGGGGGTTCTAACTGACAGGAAGAGGAATATGAGCCAGCAGTGTGCCCAGGTGACCAAGAAGGCCAATGGCATCCTGGCTTGTATCAGAAATAGTGTGGCCAGCAGGAGCAGGGAGATGATTGTCCTCCTGTACTCAGCACTGGTGAGGCCACATCTTGAGTACTGTGTCCAGTTTTGGGCACCTCAGCACAAGAGAGATGTGGAGGTGCTGGAGCAGGTGCAGAGGAGGGCAACTAAGCTGGTGAAGGGCCCAGAGAATAAATCTGATGAGGGAAGACTGAGATAGCTGGGGCTCTTTAGTTTGAAAACGAGGAGGCTAAGAGGAGACCTCATCACACTCTACAACTAGCTGAAAGGACGTTGTGGAGAGGTTGGTGCTGGTCTCTTCTCACAAGCAGTTAGTGATAGAACAAGAGGGAAGGGGTTCAAGTTACAACAGGG
>JAOXOE010000343.1:31743114-31761432 GCA_028565055.1 Phoeniculus purpureus | reverse complement strand
CCACCCCCCCGACATTACATTTCAAACTATTCTCATTAAGCAGAAAATTAGACTTCAGAAGCCTATTGGTCCTCATTAGCATTCACTGATCCTTGGCTGGGTCTGTGTCCTAACATCTTTTAATTAGCACACTGCAAATCTAATCAGTGTAATAAACGCTATTAATCTTCCTTTTCACTTATTTTCTCCCAGCACATCATTTTGCCTTCCTGTGGGCCTCTGTGGGAAACACGATTCCAGCTACATTCTGGGCCATGTATTATCTTCTGCGGCACCCAGAAGCTCTTGCAGCGGTGCGTGACGAGATTGACCATTTGCTGCAGTCAACAGGTCAAAAGAGAGGGCCTGCGTATGACATCCACCTCACCAGAGAACAATTGGACAACCTGGTCTACCTAGGTAATTTATTTTTATCTGTTAGGAAGAGGAGAAGGGGCTCGCGCCACAAACTCGCTTTATCACTCATTCCTGTTTACTGAGAAGGTGGAGGACACAGCTGCCTAATTGACATAATAACACCCATTTACATCAATTATAAATTATGTAGTTTAGAGCTGTAGATACTCTCGTTGCATGTAAACATTAAAGCCTAGGTAATTAGCTATGCAAGGTGTGCAAAAGGCTAAATCGAAGCTTTGCAATTATTTGGAAAAAAAAGAGAAAAAGTTGTTGCCTATTAAGTTGTTTGATTCTGAGCATCTGCCCAAGTGTTAATGCATTTCAAATGCTTCTGGATGGCACTGCCAAGAAAAGACCCTTTTCTGAAATTAAAGTGGAATCATGTATTTAAACTGCAAATATAATTTCTGTTTCTTCATGAGTGCTTTCTTACTTCCTCTCTCTTTAACAAAATGGAAAGATTTTTAAAGCTGGCTTCAGTTTGGAAATTCAGCTGACACTGAGTTACATTTCCAACCCAAAACCAAGAAGATAAAGCTCTGCAGAGTAGAAACAATGTTGGCAGTATTGAAAAACGCACCTTGATTCAAACTAGGGAGGCCTTAACCTGAAGAAAAGTTTAAAGTTTCAATATTTATGTCTCTTTAAATGTCAAAACCAATCCTTGTGGAGAATGAGCTTATGTCTTTATGTCATGGTAGTCCTTGTCTATGTGCTTTGGTACCTCATGCCTTTATGTCTTGGTAGCTCATGGTCTGAGCCAATGTGTGTTCCATGCTTAACCAAAGCAACGTGAAGAGAGGATGGTGAGGCTGTGCAGTCTCTGTGCTGCAGAAATAGCCACTGTTCTCCGGGACCATCCACTGTGGCATGTCTCAAAAATCCATGTCCAAACTCAATTTGCTTCTCACAGTACCAATATTAAATTGACACAGCAACTTTTATTAGACAATTAATGTTAATTTTACATAGTGTGAGTCTAAGTAAGCAGGTTTTGTCTGACTGTTGGGATGTGGATTTGTCTCTGATCGATGGAGGTTGCTTCTGATGTCCTGGATGACAGGAACACTTCTGAAGAATAGCAGGACATGTTAAGCATTTAATGTGCTTTCAAAGTATAAAGTAAAACTGCTTCATATCAGGAGTTAGCACCCACCAAAACCACAACAGTTGCTGATCATCAAAAAGATCAGAAGAGGATTTGTTTTGTATTTGGAAACCGAGATGGGAATGACAAGGTAAAAAAAGAAGGGAAGAAAAAAAGGCAACCCAGAAGTGTAGGAATAAGGAAAATAAAAGCACTAAAACCATCTGGAGCAAAATGGTATGAACAGTTTAAAACATTAACTGTGTCATTCGTCTGCTCTCCTTGAAATCTTGAAGTACCTCGGTAATGTTTGCTTTGCAGGGTAAGAGGAAAGTGCCACATCCTACTTTGTAGTATATTCTTTGTAACACTTTGGTTACATTTTACTTAAACATAATGTGATACAAACAAAAGCTACCTTCCAGTTTTTCTGGCACGTAAGTTATGAATGGCTGGATACTGTCCCACAAAATAATAAAATAGAAAAAGGAAAGGAAATCAAGGAAAATTAAAAGTTGTGCTTCAGTGGAAGAGGATGTTTTGTTGGTAAGTGTGTAGGAGGGACTGAGATCCCAGTCCACGTTGCAGCTCACTGACCACTGCCTCCAAGACTTGAGCTTTTCCTCTTGCTGCTGCCCCTGTGCCCACCCAGAGCACAGTGAATGGAAATTTGTGTCCCTGCTCCTGAGGAAGTCAGACCAGGTGGGATTCTTGTGTGTTCATCACCTTGTCATCTCCTTCTCCTGTTTTAAGTGCTCTGCTTCTCCGTCCTCTTTCTGGCCTACTCTAGCAAGAGCTTTTTTTTCATTCCTCCTGCTATGGAGAACAGGCAAGAATTGCTAAAAAGCCTTTTTCCAGAATCAACGATGTTCTCGTGGTCGCATCCTTTGGATCTAGACAACACCATAATCTGATTTATGTCTCAATTCAAAGTACAGGTATGTGATATTTTAATTAGAAAAACCAAACCAACAAGCCCTCAACTCACAGCAAAATGAGCAAATTTTAGCCCTGATTATTTTATTTTGACAATGTTTTCTGGGGCAGCGCGCTTCATTTTGTCTGTGTAAGACTTTTCCTGAGACCCAAAGGCGCGTAGTAAGATCCATTATTAGTTGTTACGGCTCACAGCGGAGCTCTAATACGGTAAACGACACATGAGAACGGTCTGTTGGGTTTTATGGTTCTAATGGAAATGCAGAGGGTAAAGCAGAGACACGCTTAACGCATGTTTAATGCTTGGCGTGGTTAGTCAGTTCGTTTGTTTAATATTAGCCTGTTCATTTATATGGTGAAGTGTTCTTGCCCCGGGTCATTGCTGAATCCCAGATATTTCCTATAAAAAGAGAAACGGCTTTAGAAATTGTTTTGTACATGGACGAGGGAAGGAACCTGAGAAGGGCTCATGGTCGTAACCCAAATGCTGAGCGTTAGAGTTGTTGGTTGGATTGAGAGAAATTAATAAATTTTCCTAGAATGAGCTGGGCAGGACTATTTAGTTCTTAGTAAGATGCAAATGTCCTTGTTTCAGATCATCATTTGTGTTGGCACCCTGTGATGCCCATCATTAAATTACACCTCCCCCAAATATTTGCATACTCAATAGCTATATTCCTACAGTACTCGCTAATAATTACAGCACCCTGTTGCCTGCTCCATGATAATGTAAAATTAACAGTCCATTATACACAATAAGTTTTATTTTAAAAAAACCCTTTACAGATAGGGATCGATGTTTCATTAAAATGAACTTGCCTTTGAAAGCCAAATGCACTTATGATTTGCAGTGACCTTTTATTACCTGCAGTCCCTTGTTTTGGCTGGATGATTGACAGCTTGCTGTTTGGCTACCATGTTGTATTTCAGCTGACAAGACTTTTCATTTTAACTCAATTTGCCTGCCTATCACAAGCTGGTGGCAGGCCAGGCTCAAGTCACCCAGCTTTGCCTCAGCAGCTTGCTCTATTTCTCATTAGTACGCATTTATTCAGTGGAAATTGGAAGACAAATGCTTGAAGGCATGTGAACTAAGTATAGCAAATTAGAGTTTAAAGACTGAATATTTATAAGTATATCGAAGCAGGGTTTTTTAAAAAAAATAATAAATCTAGAATGAATTGTAAGCCGAGTGCTATAAGAGAGAAGTGGGAGGATTCTAAGAATAACAATACTATGAGAGATATCTCTATCTCTCTTCCCCCCCCTCCAGAAAATATGTAAAATCTCTCTGACAGCACCTTATCAAACAACAGCCTGGCTTCTTCTTCGGGTAGCACTTGCACGACGAAGTTTAGTATCTCGTGTATGTAAGAAGGAGTCGAGGGGAAGAATAAAAAAAAAAAATGAGGGTCATGTTCATTTGCTGCTTGGTTATCCCTTGGTATGCTTTAAATTGCCTTGTTTGTTCGGCACAAGCACAGAAACAGATGTTGCTGCACCGTGCTGGATAATTTACGGCAGCTCGTGGTGCCGAGTCGGAGGCCTCCCAAGCTCCCCAGCTGGTCTGTCAGCGGCAATGGCTGGTGGCTGCTGAACTATGACAACTGCGAGGAGCGGCTGCGGTTTCATTGTGCCGTTGTCATTCCTCCCCGCACACAACTCCAGCGTTTCATAGAGAGCTGACTGTCTTTTTTCCCTTTTAATGTGAGCCTGCAAAGCCATGTAAGCTCCATTCTCCTTTGTTGGTCATAATGCAACTCATTACTTTTGTCATCTAATGATCATCGGCATGATTGCTCAGAGCGAGTGCCGAGCGCGCCTTCCCGCACACAACTGGTACTGGAAGGTAAAACAGATTTGTCATTTACGATCTGACCGCTAAGCCACACTTTGGGCTCCATTATTGTGATTAACTTCTGCATAAGATACGCTGCCCGATTGTCATTTGGGATCGGGCGGCGGGCAGGGACCCAGAGGGATGTCACCGATAGGATGTGACTGTGGTGCTTGGCTGCTTAAACATCAACCTGCTAGTTAATACATTTTTTTCCTCTGTTTTTTTTCTCCCTCCCTCCCCCTTCCCCATTTGATTTCTACGTGTGTGACCACCACTTTGGAACAGTGGCCAGGCACAGAAAGTCACAGGGTTGGAGAGATGGTCTGGGAGTGTGGACACTGGACCCTTCCTTTGTACCATGTAAAGTTTTGTTGCCAGAGTGCTGCCAGTTGAAATCTATCGTGTCAGGTGCCTTGTGGCTATCCTCAGTAGAGGCCATCTTCTGGAACCGGGGTTCTTTTCTGGCTTCGTCACCAACAAGCCGATTTGACTCTGCCTGATTATAGTAACGAAGGCAGTCCAAAAGAATATGCACAGACTCACTGTACGTCACATTGAATCACGGCGCCGGCCACACAGAGCTGACCGCAGCCTCATTTCTTTAGACAAATGCATGCTTAAGGAAAAACCTCCTGCAAGAAAGCATCCAGGGCCACTTTATTTGCTATGCATGCTGCACCAGATTTAATTTTTAGTGAAAGAACGTTTGGGTTTTTTGTTTGGGTTTTTTTCCTTTAGAGGGGAAACATCTACACTGGGTATCTACCAACTCCCATTAACCGACCTTTCAGATGCAGCAGCTACAGCGCCTTGGTGAATGCTTAGGAAAGGCTTATCAATAGCATAAACGCAGACTCGAGTGGGTTATTGTGTCCAAACAAAACCCCGTTTTGGGCTATTTCTCACCCCGATGATTAGAAGGCATCGAGTCACATCTAACAGCGCCCATACACGCTGGTGGAGAAAGAGTCAGTTTTGATTACAAAGTGAGAGATGCAGCCCTAGACAGGAGCTACATGCTGATATACATGCTATCAGAATGATTTATGCAAATTATGCATATTATTCCCAAAGGAATTCCTCCTCAAACTGCCAGGATAAATTGCCGGAAATTAGCCATAAAATCTGTCGTGCTAGGAGCAAAAGGTGAAGGCCACTAGGGGAAAGCAAGGACATCCAGCTTCTGGATTATTCCAGGGTGTGATGGTGGAGACACAAATTTTTGCTTTCCTTAAGCCTAGAAGGAATCTGTTTTGTTTCCTCTTAGCCAATTGAAAGTGTCATTCCAGACAAACACTGAGTTGCCCTGACCATACCAGACACTATCTGTTCCCAGCATAGCACATTGAAAAGAAACTGAATCAAATCTTAAATCTTCTGGATGGCTCCAGAATGAGTAAGTGAAATGGTTTTTCTAGCTTGTACTCCTGCCATTACACCCAACAGCTTTCACTGAGCAAAGAACCAGCTTCCTGGATGCCTGAGCTAGTATCTGCTCCCAGCCTCCAAAGCAGATGTAAACACCTAAAGCATTCGTGTCTCTTGATTGCCTCCTTTTCAGTGTGGTGCCTGAATAATGACTTTCCACCCAAAACTTGCTGCTGCCTGCAGCTGACAGGGTTCCTCAGCACCATCAGTGAGAATCACGTCGGGAGGTTCAGCGTTGCGGCTCTCCTCCTGCTCCCAACACCCTGCGGGGTTGTTTATTGCCTCCTCCTGGTCTCTGCTTTATGTTTGGTTTGGTTTGTGGGTTGTTGAGGGTTTTTTTCCTTTTCATTTTTCTTGCCCTACTAAACCTGTCGAGTTCAGCAGCTGTAGATGCGTTTAACTTCCAGTCATCTCCCATATTTCTGACGCTTCCCCCCTCCCCTCTCCGCTTTTGTTTAACTGCAGAGAGTGCCTTAAACGAGAGTTTACGGATGTGCTCATCCTCCATGAACATTCGCATCAGCCAGGAGGATTTTGTTCTCAAGCTGGAAGGGAATCAAGAAGTCGGTTTGAGGAAAGGAGACTGGATAGCCCTCTACCCACAGGTCTTGCACATGGACCCCGAGGTCTATGAGGATCCCAAGGTAAATGTTCAGCTGGAGTTTCTTTTCCTACTCCAGGCACATAGTGCAGCAGCTGAGCCTGTAGTGATACGTGCATTTGTTTGGGTTTTTGTGGGGATTTTTTAACTGCTGTTCCTTCTCGTGGAACAAATCTTCCTGTTTTTCAGATTTTTTTTTTTTCAAGGGCTCAATAGGTCAAAGGATTCACAGCCTGAAGAGAGAAATATGATGATGAGTCTGGCTGCGGCTGCTCTCAAAGGGATCGACAACTGCACGTTGACTGCCATAAACTTGAGACTAAGTGTGGGTTTTCTTTGGCAGTGGATCATTTGATACCCAAGGAGGGCTGGATAATAGGAGGTGGTTTAAATAGCAAATAACGTGGGCCATTTAGCTAAGTGCCCCCAAAGCATCATTGACTATCCAAAGACCTGTAATAGCAGTATCTTACTTGTGCCTTATCCTTTTTCACCTCCCTTCATAGGGATTCACCCCTTCTGGATCAATTAGTAGAGTGTTGTGAACTTGAGACTGTAAAGCTGCTCCTCCGCAGTGAAGCTCGGAGGGTAATTGTGTCATCTCCTTGCATTTTTCTCTGACACTCAAGTTAATGAGTATCAGAGACTTGAAATTAATCCACCCTGCCTCAGCCCTAATATGGCTTCAGAAGTTCACCTCTTGCATGCAAATTGAACAGTCCTCATCTTGGGTCGCTGTCCCCAGCCCACGGTGCCATGGAGGAGGATCTGGGGTCTATGCCGAGTCTCTTAAATGCAAGAGTTCCTACCTGACCCTCATCCCCCTTTTCCTAAGCAAACAGCTGCCTCCCAGCCATGATGATCTTCATCCTTGGTATTCCAGAGAAGGGAGATTTTTTTTTCTTAACGTGGTTGTAGAAAAACTGTGGCAGAGATGTTGCACCCCCTGAGGCTCTCTCTTTTGGGATTTAAGGGTATCAGGTTGCAGAGGAAAGATGAGAAAGCAGGACCTCCAACAGCCTTGGTGAGGGCAGGTGTTGACCACAATAAGGCATAGTCACCAGGATGAACACTACACCCATGAAGATGACATCCAGGAGGGCTCTGCACTCCCAAAAATGAAGACGGAGCATGCTGAGAAAATTAGGGGTTTAAAAAAGAATCCATATATTGGCAAATGGTTGATTAATATTTCTATCCTTAAAAAGCAACAACTAACAAATAAGCTTTTCCTCATTTTATTCTTAACACTTTATTTTGGAGAACATTATTGGTTTGTCAGAAGTCCATCTGTTTGTTTAGGTCCCCGACCAAAAGCATCAGTGTGGAAACTGATGCCCTCCCTTATCCAATAATTGCCAGAATATATTACCATATTTCCATTGCTTGAATATCTCTGCTTAGTATCAACTCGGCTCAGCGTTCACAGTACAGCTTTAGTTCATATATTTCATCTTTTCGATGGTGAATGAGCAATCCACACATTGCAGTACATGGATTTCAGCACATGGGCCCTCTCGAAAATGCGGGGAAATCACTGTTCTGTTTGGTTCTTAAAATATGCAGTGTGCTTTCAACAATAACGACTGAGGATCAGATAGAGATGGAGAATGAATTTTTTTGAAAGGTGCAGTCTTGAGCTTGTCATGTATTTAGGGAAAACTTTCCTGGGAAAACAGGCAGCTTGACGAGATAATTTTGTAGCACTGCTTTTCTCCTGGATACATAAATTTTTAAGTTCAAGCTATCTTCTGCTTCGGCACCGTGTTGTCTAAGTGCAAGCAGTATATTGTTGACCTCTTTCTCCACTCATCAAAACCTAAATAACTGAGTCGCTTTTCTGTGAAGTGGAGAAGTCAACGCCTAGATCCCAGCTCAGCTACTTCGAGTAGGCTCAGGGAATGCACTGTGCAAGTTCCATAGAACGAAACATCAGGGAACCCTGGATGGTGGCTTCCCAGACAAAGCTGAGTACAAGAGGTGGCAGAGGCTGATACTGCTCCATTTTCGTAATACTCTTAGTAGACCTTAGAATGAATCTCATTGCCTGTTCATGCTCAGTGTGTTCAACTTTGCCTTGCCATCAAACACTCTGTGTCTTCCAAGAAGACCTTGTGCATAACTTAAAGTTCCTTTATTGTCAAAAATTAGTCTTTGCTTAGCCAGTGAACTGGCTTTTAAGGAAACACTATCAAACTCAATGGGCTTCAGCAGCACAAGCCTGAGTTTGGTATCACTGTCATTGGCTCCAGTCCTGTCTCACACTTGTTTTCTGCTTTCCCAATGCCTTAGACACCAAGTTGTGTTTTGTTACAAGCAATTACAGCTCTCAGATGGCTCTTAGGACAACAAAGCAAACATAAGGTTGGACCCAGTATGTTCAATATTGCACCAGACACCAGGAATACACCTTGTGGAAGTGTTCCAGCAAAGCACAGAGCTCTGGGTTGAGTTGGGTTGGGTTTCATTGGGTTGGGTTGCATCGTGCTGTGGTGTTTTTTTAAGCTACTGCAGTTTGTACTTAGCAATTCTTTTTTAGACCAGCGGGATTTACATTTCAGTAAGCAAGTCTTTTTTAAAGGAGAAGTATCCTGTGCTTTTATTTGTTACTGTGCTTCTTCAAACAAAGCAGTAACTTACCAGAGCGGCAGGGGGGGAAACCAAACAAATGACCTGCTTCCTTTTGGCTGGAGTGTTCAAAGAGACTGAAAAAATTCTTTGTCCCTGAAAACCGACGTATTGTCACCTCTGCCTTTATGGAAAATCCAAATCTTTGCCATTTAGAGAAACAAGCTCCAGTTCTTCAAGGCACTTTCAAAGTCACATCCCCTCTGAAGCTCCCTGTACCTATCCCCTTGCTCATACAATACTTCCCAACCACTGCTTTTTCCTCAACAGCAAGACCTGAAGTGCCTGGTTTTCAAAGCCTTTAATCTAATGGGTAGATGAGTATCAGTGTGTTTTTCATTGTGCTGTGGTTTTTTTTAATCACACGAGGTTGGTTTCTGTCTGACTGACTTGTTCCCAGCCAGCTCCAAATGGCTGCTGCTATAGCAGATGTATGCAAAGCAGGACAAATGCTAATGAGTGACCATAAGCAAGAAGTGTCTGTCATTTTTATTCAAAGCATGCAGGAGGATTTTGTAAGTGGTTAATTTGCCGTTGACTGAGCGAGGATGCCAGATCTCCTTCATTCAAAACCGTGAATTATCTCGAAACAGGGATTCTGCTACTGGAAAATAGTCCTAAAAATGTTCGCTTTGGGGAGCGTGGGTTACAAGTGCAACCCCAAGCCTCACTTGGTCGATCGCTGGTGGTCGTCCTGCTTTTTTTTAAGGTCATATGGGGCAAATTAAGCATCAATCACCTCCCACAGAAGGAAGAAATGACTGGAAAGCTTCAACCCTGGTTTTCTAATAACCTGCACCACTGGGTGCAAAGGAAGAATGGATTTTACTCTAGCTTGCAAGAGCAAGATCAGTGCCATGCATTAATTTATTCACAGGCATTTGTGGAATTTGGCAGATTATCCTTGTTCATGATGTACATACACCATGAACACACCCTAAGCGTGTGTGATGTTTTACAAGAAAATTGTCCTTTCAGTGAAATTCATCATGCCCACTGCAAAGCAGTCAGAACCTAATTAGAATCAGTACAGGCCAGACACTCAGTGGATGAGACATGGAAGCTGAAGGAGCTTGATGTTAAAGGGCTGAGCTAAGGAAGTGGATTTATGGAGAATTCTTGGTGGGGAAGATACCATGAGTTCATGACGCTTAAGGGAACCAGCTGAAAATGAGGAGCCGTCAGCTCCTTGTCTTCCTCTTTAATTTCTGGGTTTCACAAGTGTTAACTGTTGTGCAAACAAAACAACTCGTGTAACTGCCTTGTTAGATATCATGCTCACTCTCTTCTATTTTCAGGAATACAAGTTTGATCGCTATATAGAGAATGGCAAGAAGAAAACCGCGTTCTACAAAGGAGGAAGAAAACTAAAGTATTTCCTAATGCCCTTTGGCTCTGGGATCAGCATGTGTCCAGGGAGGTTCCTCGCAATGAATGAGATGAAGATGTTCCTTTTCTTACTGTTGGCTCATTTTGATGTAGAACTAGCGGAAAACAAAGCTGTCAGACTTGATAACAGTCGTATGGGCCTTGGTATCCTCCTGCCAGACGTTGATATTGCCTTTCGTTACAAGCTAAGGTCCTTAAGAAAGTGAGCATCTGCCTAATGCCTTCTACTAATCTCCATGTTTGCTCTGTTTCGGCACTCAGCTTCGTATTTATGGAAACATTTTGCTTTTCCTTCTCTGCTTCTGTCTTCTTCCTATCTATTTCTAAGGGGAGAAGCCTTTGGAGTGAAGGTAGTTGCCAGATGCAGGGACATACAACCTCAATTTGTCCTGCCTGAGGTGTGAGTAGCAAGGTGGGATAACCAGAGGTTGGCCAGCAGCCCAGTGAGCCTGCAAAATGGACTCCCCTGTGCTAGGCTATGAGCTGAGTAGGGTTTGCAGGAAGGAGAACATAGAGCTGAACCCAGGCCATTTATACAGGAAAAGGGCTCAGTAACTCCCTGTCACAGGAGGTCCCCCATGTGAGGTTGGGAACCCACAATCTGGAGGCACCTCTTCTTGGAGAAGCATAATAGCACAAAATTGGGGAACTGAATTCTAGGGTGTGAATGACATTTTAGTGATTATTTTTCCGACTATTATTATTTACTCTGTTTATTTCACGGTCTTGAGTGTCTTAGCCCCTAGCTGGATTATGAAAACTGTGGGTGGGGTGGGATGATTTGCAAGAAGCTGGCAACATATTTCTCTGACTTTAGTTTTATATATCAAGGGTGAATGCTTTGCTGGTTTGGGGAGGTCTGTGATTTTTTTTTTTTTTCCCCCTACAGTCATTTGAAGTCAGAAGGGAGGTTCTGTTGATTTTACTAGGCAATGTCAACTTTAACAGGTTCTGGATCAAGCCTATACCATCTATTTTGGCTTTTGAGCCAAAAAAAGGAAAAAAATATTCAGGGAGAAAATACATGAGCCTGTTCTAAATGATTCTGTCATCTTCAAAATTACCTTCTGTTTGTCTCACAAGTCCATGTGGGTTGGGTTTTTTTGACTGTTTCTTCTGTTTGTTCACTTCTTGTGAAAAGAGGAGGGCTCTGAGGGTGAGTGTGGTATCTAAAACCACTTCTTATCAGTGTTTTACTGTGCCCAGGTTACACACAGGCAGAGCAGCATTTGAAGACAGATTTGTCCATCTACTAATTTGGAAAATGTTCTTTTCCTTTGGGCCAAAATTTGGGCAAGGAGAAGCCATGTGCAGCCACAGAAGGTACCACTGTACTGGCTGCTTCACTGGGAGAATCTCCTGAGCTTCCTGAAGATGTGAGATTTCTTGAAACTCTGAGTTTTCTAAACCCCATCTCTCTTCCCAGCTGTTGCTGCTGAGACCAGTGAGGATTCTCATGGATGACCAGTCTCAATTTGCCAAGGTGATAATTGTCTCTACCCTAAATAAGCACCAGTAAAAAGGCTTTCAGAGATTGGCAACACCACACTTCAGATCCTCCAAGGAGGAGAACTGTGAGTGTGTGAGATATATTGGATGAACGTTTTCATCTATAATATCAGTGATGCCTGTGGCGCTGGAGGACACTTCCATTAAATGGGCTTTGCAGTTGATTAAGTACTTTAACTTTGCTTGAACATTTAATCAACAGCAAAAGCTGATTATTGCTTTGTGCTACAGAATAAAATTTTGTTTTATAGATTGTTTCTTGTCCTTCAGTTACCCACTGCTGTAGTTACATCTGTAGGAGCTATTCAGTTCTCAGCCTGTAACTCACAATCCAGTGTGGACGTCAGAGCTGAATAATGTCTCGTGCCACTTTTACGATAGCATCCAACTTTGAAACAAACCTGAAGTGACTGTGGGAAGTAACAGTGGGTATTTGTTTTAAATAGACCATATATATATATATATATGTAAAATTGTGTTCTATTTTGAGGCTTTTCAATTAGAACCTAGATAAGATGTAATAGGGCTGTGCCGAAAGTATGTGTAAATCATTAGGAATGTCAGATTAATTGCTGAGTGGTTTGTACTGTGTCTATTTTGAAATGCAAAGGAGAGCTAGATTGTCTCCAAACTAGCAAAGTAAATTGGGAGTGCATGTTTTCATTAAAAAAAAAAAAAAATTAGAAAATAATCACTCTTGAAGGTACTTGAAGGTCTTGTGTTGAGGTTGGACACCACTCTGTACCAGTGTCTTGCTGAGACAAGAGTTAGTCACTTCTTCCTCAGGATCCAAAACAGTCTGGTGTAAAGCAGAGGCTGCCCAGCTTGTCCTGGAGCTGTGTGTATGGTGGCTCTCGCTCTGGGAAGATAAGGTTTGCTGGTGGGTGATGCATCACTACTGGAACATAGCCCAGCTGCAGAAGAGTCACCTCCTGAGAGCAGGACAAGTGACATTTTAACCTCTTCTAGTCCCCTGAGGAGCTCAACGAGGTGAGTTATTGAGAGTCAGCAGTAGGTCTAAGCGGTGGTTGATTTAGTCACCACGAAGCAAAGATGGAAGGCCCATGGTGTCGGTATTCCTGGTCTTATAAAGCCACAACAACACAACAGATTAAGCATGCTCCATCCCAGAGGTTCCAGATGGAGCCAAGGTGGCCACAATGTGCTGTGCCAAGGAGAGCTTCATGCCATACAATGCGGTGGGGGCTTTGATGAGCAACTCTGCCACAGAACCCAGGAACCACCAGCTCTATCACTAATGGCACCAAGACAGCAAAACAGTGCCCCTGGAATTTTTCTGCCGTCAAATGGTTCACACACTGATTAGTTTGAGATGTGATTCAGCTGGTCAGTGCCAACTTCCCACCGTAAGTTGTCTCTGTGACTATATTGGTAGTTTCTTCTGCTTTTTAAATGAAGAAGTAAAAATCACCTTTTTTCCTCATATAAAATAGGTTTATGAGGTCAGTGCAGCCCGTTAAAGCGTCCAAGCAGAAAAGTGACTTCACCATCAACTTAAATGTGATTATTTTAAAATTATTATTGTTATTTTTAGATGACAGGTGGTATGTTCTCCATTGCCGTGCTGGCACTGGGTACTGCTGAAAGCTATTGTAAAACCTTTAAACTGTTACATTAAAGACAGGTCTGGATGTACCTGTTTGCACCTCCACATCTCTGCTGATACATCCTCACTCACCGATATCAACCTGTCCGAGAGCTGTTCTTTACCTTCTGCTTTTAAGATACTTTTGCATGTCGCTGTTTTTGGTGTCCTTGTTTTTTTTGAGAGTAATTACTGGTCTGTGAATTTCTCTAGCAGAATAAGAAATTATCTTTTATTCTGTTGCGATCAAACTTTCCAACATTCAAAAGATTGTGAATTGCTCTTAATTGTGCCAACTGACATTTTGTACCTAGGTGGGCAGTGGGTAGGCTCTCCTTTAGTAGTTACTACCCTTGTTATGGCTCCTAGATTGAATAAAATCAAACAATTCTGTGAATTTCTGAGCAAAAGGATGGAAAGTTAATTATTTTAGCAATTTAACACTTTAAGTGATTTTTGTATTTGAAGGATACAATAAATATGAATACATCTATTTTAATATTGAATGACTGTCCTTGGTTATTTTTTCCCCATCTTATATTTACATTTCTCTCACAGAATCACAGCTTCTGCTTTCAGGTTTTAAATGATTTATTCTGCATTTTTCCGTTACTCTTGAAAGGTATTTTTGTAAGGAAAACAAAGAAGGCTTTAACTCAGCACTGACATGGAGCAACTCCTTTGAATTTAGGAAATTATCAAGTTTACCTCACCTCAAGCTCTTGGGTTCTACAAGTCGATACAAGGTCGAGCCCTGGAGACATCCATGTTCCTTCATTGCTTCACGCAGAAATGCCTGTCAGGTGTGTCCATGAGGGTCATTGGAGATACATCTCAGAGGAGACAGACCTGCAGCATTTCTGTGTGCAGAACTGTGCAATGGCTTGAACTCCAAATTATAGTCAAAGTTACTGAAGTTAATAAATAGCAAGTGGCATTATTTGAGATTTTTTGAAGGACATGTTGCTGAGGGAGCTTTCTGTCATGGTCTGGAAGGTAGATGGTTAGTGGGCAGTTAATAAAACCTCAAAATGCTGGATCGTATCTAATATTTGGGTTGGCACTGGTGATGTTACGTATATTGCACTGTGTTTTATGTTTATTTGAGACATACTTACACAGAATGTATGCTTAATTGATATTAATTGGGCTGTTTTAACTGTCAGACCATAGAAAGTGAAGTATATTCCTGACTATTGCCTAAACCAGCCTGTTACCCTGGTTAGTTGTGTTCCAATAGCCACAACACAGCAGAAAAATTACAAAACCACTCCTTAAAAGCTACACTCATGAAAGCATTGTGGTCCTTAAGTAATTGCCCATGTTTATGAATATTAATGAGTGTGAAGAAATGGTTGGTGCCTCTATAGAAGCAAATTTTAAAAATAGAAAAATACTCCATTTTCAGTTGAAAGCAAAGGATTAAACTGCAGTGGGATGCTTATCCTAGTATCAGCCAAGCTGTGTAGCCTGTCCTGTGCGTCAGGCGCTAGGGGAGACTGAGCTTCTGCAAACACGTCACTTAAAATAGCAGAAATGTGCTCGTCTCCAAAACTATTTACACCAGAATAAATCATCACACGAAGCCGGAGCATCAACTGTTCCTGCAGAGTTCTGTTGAACAAGATTTTGTCAAACCAATTTTGACACTGATGGGTTGGTTCGTTGGTTTATTTTAATGGGTTTTTTCCCCCACCAAACTGTTGAATAAAACTCTTAAGTTCTGGCTAGAGGGAGAGTAAAAAGCTGCAAGTGAACCCCATGATGGCTTTTGACAGTGACTTGTTCCCTATCCACTCATTTTTACAACTACCTCTTTTCCTCCAGATAGTTTCATCACAAACTCTCCAACAGGCAGTGAGTCTTTCCCTGTTGGATTTCCATCCTGGGGAGCCAGGAAAGCAGCTATTTTCTCCTCAGCGCATTTCTCAGATGCCCTCTAAAAAAAATCCAAAAACAAATAATGAAATCTTTGCCACAACCCTTTAAAAAATGTAAATATATAGGTACCAGCATCGCAGGTGGCTGCGGCTGAGAGAAGGTGCTGCGTTTCTGCAGCTTTGACCCTGGAAAGCGGGCGGGCATGAGTTGGGATCGACGTGAAGCACCGAGAGGGGGGAGATGCCTCTGACTCAGGATGGCCCCGCTCCGGGATGCTGCTCTGGTGAGTCCCGCAAATCCCTACAAAAGTCCAGTGGGAAGGGATGAGTGGGGCGAAGCGGTGAGGAGAAACTGTTCTAACTGAAACCAGGACACCTTCCCGAAAGGACCCTTCCTTGCAGGGCTGCGGGAATGGGGGAAAGAGGAAAAGGAGACCCGAGGAGCAGCCTGGGGTAAGGCGTATGCTGAGTTTGAAGGGTTTCACTCTGGAAAGGCGATTGTTTGCCCCTAATCCTCAATTAGGAGGATTTAGTATACGGAGTATCTATTAAAGATAAAATCTGTTCAGCAACTTGTGGGAAGAAATGATTGTTGATTTAGGTAAGAGCTGCTCCCTTCAGTGATGAGTAAAACGTTCGTTTAGAGCTGTCTTTCAGTTGCTGGATTTTTTAGCTTTGTCTTTCATTTTAATCCGAGACAATTATGTAAGAAAACGGTTATGTCTGAGCTAAAACGCATCGTTTTCCTAGAGCATCTCAGATTATCCCCCGATCATGCTTCTTCTGCGTGCATATATATGAATTTAAAAAACACAGCAGTAAAGTGCTTGAAACAGCCCATAAATTTGCTTCTCCTTTTATTACACCGCTCTGAATAAGGTTGAGAGGACAAGGGCAGCTCGGGGCTTAGGGAAACATTTAACTCTTCCCAAGGACCAGCCGAACCAGAGCAAATCCAAAGCCTTTTTTTCGGGGAGGATGGACGGGAAAACCTTCCTCCCAAAGGTGGATGACACCAAGCTTATGGGTGACCGAAGGGAATTGGGGCCGTAGGCAGCTTTCTGTTCATTTAGCAGTTGTCTCCTCTGTGGGACAACCCCCCAAGGTGGGGGCTCTGGGGCATCCTGGCCTCGCAAAGCCCAACGCGACGCCCCCACAAGATTTTTCTGTCCGGCCCGTCGGTGCTATCGAAGTCCCAAACGATCCTCGATCGAGCGGGGTCCCGGCTCGTTTGTTTTAAACCCCCTCCGCCGCCACCACCAAAAAAAAAAGTGTTAATTGCTGCAAAGTTTCCGAGCACGCGGATAATTTACATTGACTGCTGCGTTTTAATTAAAAGCAAACTTATTTATGTTGCTGATGTTTATATTCCACCGTTTAATTACGGTTAGAGGCAGCGTCGCCCCTTTTTTATTTTTTTTCTTCTTCCCCCCTTAAATCACATTTTCATTAAAGGTTTTAATAAGAAAACTCACTTGACCACCATTCATTATCCAGTCCCCTCCATGCACACACAAGTTCACTTACCCATTCATTTATTCACTTACTCATTCCAGCAGATCCGCTGCAACTGCTGCTAAGCAAGGATGGGAACACTCATAATTATTTGTCAAAGTCTGGGAAGTGTATTATCCCTTCTTCTAGTGGTAATTAGTTACCATAGCATCTAATACGTAAATGTGCCCAGAGCACACCATTAACAGTTAAGCGGAGGATTCAATTTAACACATGATTATATCTTTCATAAGTCATTACATTAGGAAAAGCCAATGTCACTCATGCTGGGACAATTTGACGCTCCGAGACAGGGGTCGGGGGTCTGGAGAGGGGGGAACGGGAGATGCGGAGGAGGCCAGGGAGAGCTCGTTTGGACGGGGCGTCCGCGAACCGGTAAAAGCTCTTTTATTTTTTGCAGGGGAACATGTTAGTCCCAGGTTAAATTATCTGTGAAGCGTCAAGAGGGGCGGGGGAGCCTCTCTTTTTCCCCCCAACATTGGCAAGACCTGCCCAAGTCCAGCGGTTCGCGGCTCTTCCCCAGCGCAGAGCAGAGGGGATAGGCGGGAGGTTCCCGGCAATGACCCGTCACGGAGTCGTTCTCCTCGCTTCTAAGAGAGCCAGGAGGTTGCGAGAGAGCCCAGACGTCGGCAGCCAGCAATTTTTTCCCGTCGCTCCAGAAGCAGACGAGAGCGCGATGTGCATCGACGGCAGCGGCCATCGGGGACTAGCTGCGGTGGGCACGCATTTCGGCCCGATTCCACGGGAGCCTAGAGGGCAAAGAGTGGATTCAACCCAGTCCGTTTTGTTCCCTACGGCCCTTTGCGTTCCCCCACACCCCCCTAGCAGTTTGCTGGGACATCGCTTGCCTTGGCCCGGGTAGAGCCGAGCAAGCGGTCGCCCCGTCCAGGGGCAGCTCCCCGGGAATCCCGCTCGGTAATGGGGGATATTAAGTGGTAAATCTTCCAGCAAATATGTCCCGTGATGTTACATGCACCAACACACCCTCACACCCCCCCTCACACACACACACCCCCCACGCTAAGCTGGTGGCGGTGGTTAATTCCTAATCAGAATGATGGACAGCAGAGACAGAACAATACAAACTAATGGCTGTGTTGCTGATCACTTTACCCCTTGATTAAAGACACCCAATTATGGCGCAGAACAGTGTCGTAATTATGTTCCTTAATCACATCCAGGAGGTTTAATTGCCTTAACGATGTGTTTCATTAAATGAATTTAGGTATTATAGTCGACAGTTTTCATACACAGTTGTTTTCAAATTAACATAATATTAGACATCGTCATGGAAATTGTTTTAATAATCATAATTAGGCGCACCCAGCCTTTGTCTAGTAAATGCTGAGAGACGCTTCTCCCCTCGCCCGGGGGGAAGAACTACCCGCCCCCCCCTTCCTGGGCTCCTTTCCCGCAGCTCCCTGGCACTTCACAGTTGTGTTTCCTGAAAAGTTACAGGTTGTGATTAATCTTTTTCTTCTTTTTCTTTCTTTCTTTCTA
>JAOXOE010000343.1:31694025-31735131 GCA_028565055.1 Phoeniculus purpureus | reverse complement strand
CTGATCTAGGGTGGGGTGTCCCTGCCCATGGCAGGGGGATTGGACTAGATGATCTTTCAAGGTCCCTTCCAATCTCTGATGATTCTATGATTCTATAACTAGGTAATCTCTAAAGTCCCTTCCAACATAAACCATTCAGTGATTCTAGAATTCTATGACTCTGCTTCAGTTCCCCCACTGTAAACTAAGACATCAGCATGGTCTCTTGGTTTCTGTATAACACAGCTGAACACTTCACAGGGCACTCATGAGACATGCCAGAGGAGATGGAAAAAAAAATTCTTCCATGGTGTAACCACTCAACATGTGCTGAGGAACTGTTGCCTGCCCATTCTTGTTCTCCTGTATGCTGAAGTACAAGATCTAGTTACTGTTTTAAGCCAGAAATGCCACTTTTTATCACAACATTCAGCTAAGCTGTTGGCTCATGTCAACTGTGTGAGTGTTTTGCTCAGTTAGGAGAATTCAGTCCCATATAAAATTGTTTGTGATTATTATATTTTTTTCAGTCAAGTGTTTTAAGAAGTCGGGCTGAGCTTGTTCTGGTATAGTAGTAAAACTGCTCTCAGCACTCTCATCCAGTCACTTATTTAACTTAGTGCATAGTAATGCCAGAGAACTCAGGGAAACAGAGAAGCTAAAAGAAATAGCAGAAGTGCAATGTTAATACACTGTATGAAGTTAAGGAAAATCTCACGGTGAAGTTGGCAGCCTCTTTTTTCTGAGTTTTGTAGAGCTGCTTGGTAGTGGAGCCAGGCTTGGAACTCTTTTTCTTGCTTACAGTTTTGTGCTCTAACTCGCTGCCTTGCCTTTCCAACGTGCTTACCATGTATGACATTAGAACTGTCTGGTAAACTCACTTTTTTTCAGCCATGAGGCAGATTTGGAATTCTGATTTAAAACTTCAGTAGCGTTCCTTCTTTGCACCATTTACTGATCCTTCTACAAGATGCGTGTAGGTTTTTAGGCTAATATCCCTTTGCATGCTGTCTGGGAGAATTCTGGCTGACTGAGAGTCCCACAAAACAAAAGTTTTCTCTTTACAAACCACATGGAACTTGGCTGTAGCTATTCAGTTCTTTTTTCCACAAACTGTTTTTAATGGTGCCATATTCTTCTGTTTCTTCTCCTTGTTTGGCACATGTCAGGATTTAAAAAAAAAAAAAATCTTGGCTCTCGTGTAAAACATATCTTGTTTCCTTTTAACTGCTCGTACTTTCTATTCATAATTCAAATCAGCAGAAAAATGCTATGGTTGTGCTTCTCATGATTTAATCTTGTGGTTGCCTAAGCAATATTATAATGTTCTTAAAGAAAATAATGTGCTCTCATACTCTAGGAGGTCCTAGTTGAACACAAGGGACGAGATACATGTCCCTGTTGATTTCATAGAATTGTTCAGGTTGGAAAACACCTTCAGGATCATCACATACAACCATTAACCCAAATGTACCAAGCCCACCGCTAAACCCTGTCCCTAACCTCCAGGTCTACATGACTTTTAAACACGTCCAAGGATGGTGATTCAGCCCCCTACCTGGTCAGCATGTTCCAAAGCCTGATGACCCTTTCAATGGAGACGTTTTTCCTAATGTCCAATCTAAACTTCCTCTGGTGGCACTTGAGGAATTCCTCTCATCCTATAACTTGTTAGTTGTGAAAAGAGACCAACCCCCACCTCTGTACAACCTCCTTTCAGATAGTTGTAGACAGAAATAAGGTATCCCATCAGCCTACTCCTCTTCAGACTAAACAGTATTTGATGGTGTTTTGACAAGATTACCTGTCCAAGCCCCATGGAGGAATTTGAGGGAAGAACAAGTGAGAAAATGAAGCTACAGTGGGATGTTGGAGGAGTGTTGTCTTCACACACTGCAGTGAAACCCCTGACTACAAGATTCTGCATTCAGGCTCATGTTTGTATTGAGAAGTCGAAGAAGCATCTCATTCATGGTCCATGATGTCCCAAGGACCTGTCAGAGATCCCATGCGTGTTTGTAATGAGTTTACCAATAGACTCACACTACACCCATGGAGTTTTTACATGTGTGAGTCAATCCATTGCTGATAGCTAAGAACAGAGAGCAGCACTGCTAAGGGTGGATGCCCATCTGATTTCTTGTGGGTCTGCAGCTAAACCAGCGAACCGCTTAGCAGCCTGCTCTTTCCTCACCCAAGTTCCTTGCTTCTCAGAAGTCTCTTCTATGGCTCTTTCCTGAGTGGTCATGATGAATTCTTCTGTTGCTGAAAAGATGGAACAGAACATGACATTTTTGAATGCTATGTTGAAAAATTATCACAGAAAATTGCCATATTTTCATTACTTTTCTAAGTGAGTACAATATTTAGAAAACAATTATGGTCTCTCACCAACAGTGTATGACAATACAGAAGTTTTATAATTCAGCTCTCTTCTAATCTGGTTACCAAAAGCAAGATGCTTATCAAAGGAAGGACAGTTGTTGATATAGTCTCAGAGAGCATCTGGGCTGTTTCCAAGGCTGGTCAACTCAAGGGATGCTACAGTAGTGTTTGGTCATCACTTCCCTAGCTAGAAAGTACCTCTCCATCATGTTTTTCTTGTTTTTAGGTTATAATAGCTCCTCTGTAGAACTTCTAGTGTGCAATCAGTTGTAGACATACTTTCTTTCTCCAGCTGGTTTTTCAGCATGAGAGGCTCTGGCACTTGCATCTGAGAAGCATCTCTGGTGGTAAAAAAAAAGCTGAAGCAGTGGATTGATGAGAAGGAATGATTTTTTTCCTTCAATTATTTAGGAATTATCTTTGATATTTACTCATCTCAGACTTCATTTAGACTGCAAAAGCCTGGAAGGGATGCCTTTTTTGGTCTTGGTAGATACCAATATTTGTAAGAACTTGCCAGTGGACTGTTTCTTCCTTATTCCTGTAAAAGACTACTATTATTCCACTGGATGAGATTATTTTGTTTTCCCAATTTTTGGAAGATTCTCAGATGTGTAGATGAGTTTTCAGCGCAATAACTGGTTTTGCTTACACAGCGGATTCCCAAGCCCTACAGCTGAGGGTGAGGCACATTGCCAACACCCACACTGCAACACTTGCGTGTGATTCCCGTTTGAAAAGGAGCAGCTGTGTAACTGTATGAGAAGTGAAAGTGTCTCTCAGTTCAGGAGTCATCCAAGAACCAATTGTAAAACACAACGAACCTGGTATTTGGGCAAAACGAGGAAAAATAAAAGCACTGGGAGGGCCAGCTTGTAGTGATGTTCTTTTTACCACCAAATACATGTCTGAAAGATCCCAGTTCAGCAGCAACAGGACTTAGGATTGTGTATTTGATTATGAAATGTAGTTCACAGTACAGGACAGTAAACAAAAGAAGTTTGAGTTTTTTAGTAGCAGTTGCTGTCAGAGTGTACATGACTGATGGAGATTCATATCCAGGTACTGAAGTGTGGCAAACCATGTTCAGAGCCTGGGTCAGAGGTCTGAAGACCAAAAGAGGAAATTTTGAAGTCTGTGTCACAGAATCACAGAGCTGCTTAGGTTGGAAAAGGCAAGGCTTTCAATATAACACAGTTCAACCATAAACCCAACTGTACCAAGCCCACTGTTAAACAATGTCCCTAAGCTCCGGATCTATGCAACTTTTAAACGTGTGTCCCAGCAACCTGCATCCTTGAAAGCCAGGTTAAATTATCAATCACCGCTAAGGAGCGATGCAAAGTTGTTCACCGTAGGACAGGAGAATTTCACCCTGTATGTTAATGTTCAGTGGCTTGGGAAACAGCTGCTTGCTCAACATCTGCTTTGTAGTTGAACAGACAGCTGAATTTCTGACACTGCTGCTTTAAGATGGAAAAATGATAATTAAGCTTCAAAGAAATCTTGCATATGTGAATGAGTCAGAGTTAAGGGGTTTTTTCTGTAGGCTGTTTAGTTTCTTGTATGCTACACAGTGAAAATGCTGCTAGGTCATGCCTGATATTGCCACATTACAAGTATTTTTTTCATAACCTGTGGACTTGCATGGGAAGAACCATATCAGCCATAGAATCATTTTTAGAGCCTTAAAAACCTGTTGTTTTTAAAATAAAATACTTTCCTTTTTTTTTTTTTTAAGAAAGAAAAATTAAAATAAAACTGCTTGCTGCAGTGGTAAGAAGAGAATGCTGAGATCTGTGTGGCTCCAAAAAAAGTTCAGGCCTCCAGACTTTTTGATCTCATTTGCAGAAGTAGGATGCACCTTCATAGTATGGAACAAGGTATCCAGGAGCTCACAGCTGTTGTGACCCATCCAGTTTTGTTTCTTGCATAGTCTAAGCCATGCCATCACCTGTGTCAAACTGTGCTTGAACACAGTTGTGTTTGAATGAATGTCTGGAAAGATGTTAGCAAAAGCTATTTCACTGAAAGGGTTATCAGGCATTAGAACAGGCTGCCTAGAGAGGGGATTGAATTTCCGTTGCTGGACGTGTTTGAAAGTTGTGTAGGTCTGGAACTTAGGGACAGGCTTTAGCCATGGGCTTGAGACAGTTGGGTTAATGGTTGGACTCAGTGATCTTAAAGGTCTTTTCCAACCTAAATGATTCCATGACCAAAGCTCCTTGCTGTCTATCCTTTCTCCCCACCTCAAGAACAGTCCGTGGGGGGTGAGGTGTGCTATATGTGCACTGCTGCTCTGTTGTCAGTTCTTCGCCTGCTTCGTTGCCTGTCCTGGAAAAGAGGAGTAGAGGTGCCAGATTTTTTTTTTTTAACCAAGGCTGTAAAAACCAGAGCTAATTCAGATGGGACCAGATGAAGCAATGCTTGATTTTTATGGGTTTGTGGGTTTTCTTGGCTTAGACATTTTAAAAAAGCTTGCTTGTTTTGCACGCTATTCACTGTATCTTATTGTCAGTAATAACTCCAAGAATACCATTTAGGAGCCAGATGTATGTGGGATCTCAGGTCACCAAATTTTGTTTCGGCAGTTCCAGAGACTCAAATAACACTATGTACCATAAAAATGGGAGGGATAAAGTTCTTATCATCAAAATGAAAGTCCAGGAAGATTTTTCTTGTAATTGTTTTCAGTGCAAATGCACTGATTTGGAGCATCAGATTATTTCTGGCATTAGACCATGTGGGGAAAAACACATAGTTGTAACTTTGCAGGTAGTTGGCGTTGTTAGGAATGGTCAGTAGATGTATCAGTCTGATCTCAAAGATGTTGAGTTGCAGACTCTTCACACTGGGCTCTGTTTCCTTAAGCATTGGGGATAGCAGGAAGATGGCAATCCCCGATCACCACGTATGCTCTTTATCCATGATCTTGATGAGGGGACTGAGTGCACCCTCAGTAAGTTTGCAGACGGACACCAGTTTGGCAGGGAGTGTCAATGTGTTGGAGGGTAGTGAGGCTATACAGAGGGACCTTGATAGACTGCATCGATGGCCTGAGGATAATTGTATAGGTTTCAGTAGTGCCAAGTGTCAGTTCCTGTATTTTGGTCACAACAATCTCCTGCAACACAGCAGGCTTGGGAAAGTGTGGCTGGAAAGCAGTCTGACAGAGAAGGACCTGGGGATTCTAATTGACAGGAGGCTGAATATGAGCCAGCAGGGTGCCCAGTGGCCAAGAAGGCCAATGGCATCCTGGCCATTAAAACTGTGTGTCCAGCAGGAGTAGGGAGGTGATTGTCCTCCTGTACTCAGCACTGATGAGGCCGCACCTTGAATACTATGTCCAGTTTTGGGCACCTCAGTACAAAGGGGATATTAAGGTGCTGGAGCTACTGCAGAGGAGAACAACAAAGCTGGTTAAGGGCCTGGAAAATAAATCTTATGAGGAGAGATTGAGAGAGTTGGGGCTGTTTAGTTTGAGGAAGAGGAGGCTTAGGGGAGACCTCATCTCTCTCTACAGTTATCTGAAAGGACATCGTAGAGATGTTGTTGCTGATCTCTTCTCACAGGTCATTAGCAACAGAACCAGAGGGAATGGTTTCAAGCTTCAACAGGTTAGGTTTAGATAGAACTAGACATTAGGGAAAAATTCTTCATGGAGAGAGTGGTCAGGCATGCCCAGGGTGCTGGTTGAGTCCCCATCTCTGGATGCATTTAAAAGATGCTTGGATTTAGTATTGGTGGATGTGGTTTAGGGATGAACTTGAAGAGTAGGATTGAATGTAGGACTTGATGATCCCAAGGGTCTTTTCCAAAATGAATGATTCTGTGATGGGGTAACAAAGGAAAGGAAGCAAAAGGAATGGACAAGTCAGTTTACTTTCTATCCAAATACGAATTTTAGTGGAAGCCAGTGTAGAATATGGACATATCTTCAATTTTCCAAGGTTTGGCTGGTCAGAGCAGCCTCAATAAACACATCTTTACAGGGTAAGTTTCTCAAAACTGCTCTCTCAGTGTCACAGTTGGATTCAATAATGCAAATAAGGTCCTTGGGCCCTACTGCAATTCTGTGGATAGTCATTTTTTCATGATTTCTCAATTTGTTTTATTATTGCTCACAGAATTCAGAGCGCTGTAGAGGAGCTGTCCTCATGAATTCCCATTGCTCTGCTCAGGGGTAAGCCAGGCTAATGAGACCCTTCTTGGTTTCATTTGAGTGGGTTTTGCTAATTGCTTCTATCACACTGGAACCTGTAAGGGGATTTTCCGTAGACAAAATGACAATACAAAAATGAAGCGCTTTTGTTGGTAAGTCACCTGGCAATTCCTCCTGGATCCTTAATGTAGCTGTCAGCAGGGCTGAGTGACTCCTTCACGTCTATAATTGCCCTTTGTTTCCCCTCTGTTACTGTGTTTCAAGTGATGGGATGAAACTCAAAAGCAGGTTGTGATGGAGTGTATATCCAGTCAGTGGTGAGAAGGAAAGAACAAATTAGGACAATCAGCATGGAGCTGGAAGAGAAATTTCATCCTGCCTACTGTCCTGCCCTGTCCTCTGGTTGGGGCTGGTCTCATCCCCATCCCTCTGCTGCTTCAGCACACCTAAGGAGCAGGAAAGTCAGTGCTTTACCTTCACACTCTCCCAATTATCCATGATGCTCATGATGCTAATCATCACCCAAAGCACTCACCCTAGATAGCATTAAGCCTTATGAACTTCCTAAGAAAATACGACTGAACGAATTTCCAGCCTCAGGAATGAGTTAAGAAGTGTTAGTTGAATGTACTGAGGAGTGGGCAGCCTCTCAGGCAGACCTAAGCTGTGGTCCCTTCCTATCTTCCACTTGATCGAGTAGCTTAAAAGCTTCTTTCCTGCCACACCTGCCTTATGCAGGACTCCTGCCTTCATCTAGGGAAGAGATTGGAGCCATCACTATTCTCTTCATTTATCTAATTCTGTCATTGCCCTGACACTGGTGTAATCTTCTTGACTGGCTGATCAAACTGATTTTCAACAGTTTTAGACAGAGGAAAAAATTACTGCATTTAAGTCATGCTTGATTTTTCTGGCAGAGTCTCTATCATTCAGTCCAGCATTTTCTTCCTTTATCTCAAGTCCCTTTTGGTCTTTTTTTTTTTTTTTTACTATGCTTATCTTCCACCCTATAAAATATCTGCTACAGCTTTTTCTAACCTTCAGGCTTCTAATTCTCCTAATCCTCTGCTAAAGAAGTTAATGAGTGATAACAGGCTCTTATCAGAATTTGTATTTTTGCAGTGTTTGACATGACTTTTGGGCCTCACTTTAGAAATTTGAGATGTTCCAGTAAATTCAGCAAGCCCAGGATTTTATTTTAGATACTTGCTCACAGCATAGAGCTGCTGTGGTGTCTGCAGCTTTATCATACAGCAAAATGAAATAATGTCTTCTCCAAGTGGTGCGCATAGAGTTAGTATTTTTATGGCTCATAACACATGAGGCAACTGAAATACTTCAAATTCAAAGCAAATCCTGCTGCTGTGGGCTTTTGAGAAGGGAACAAAGGTGTGGTCTGTGGTCCTACTTCTACCAAGGAACCGCTTTGGATCTTCTTGCAGAGAGAGTTTTGCATTTGTGCCTTGCAGGATGGAATTCCATGATAGTTAATGATGCTTTGGGGAGCGCCACAGTCACTGAATATGACAGGTCAGCACTTTTTAGCTGAGGGAAATGTGAGTTTCTGGAATTCTGAAGGTAACAAAAGATGTAAGATGCAGAATGCAGCTGAGGACTTCTGTCTTTCAGCTGTGGACCACATTGGTTGTGAATTTTCTAACAAAACTAATCATGTGTGATTAGTGGCAAAGTGGCTTTTGAGGCAAAAAGATTTTGTGACATAGTAATTTTTGGGTTGGTTTGGGGTATCTGGAAACTGAGCTGGAATTTCTGAATCATAATTCATCCCCAGTTAGTGAGGAATGTCTCCCTTGAGAAGCTCCTCTGTTAACCTTTTTTCATAAAAGAGAAGATGTTTGCCTCATCAGCAATCATACTGATGCCATTGCTTTTTCCTTACCACCTGGATTTTCACTTCTCCTAATCCTGATGTTCAATTCTAGCAGCTTCTTGTCAGCTTACAGCTTTATGACATCATCTTTTAAAAGATAAAGCTATTTTCTTCCATAAAACTGATTTATTTTGGTGGTGGTTTCTTTTTTTTGTGTATATATGGAGCTTAAGGACATGTTTTAGCAGTGGAGTAATGGTTGGACAGTTATCTTGAAAGTCTTTTCCAACCAAAACGTTTCTTCAGCATGGACACTTGGAGCTCTGAGTGAAACTGAAAGAAAAGCCTAACTCCTTTTAAAATGAGTTTGTTTTTATTAAACTATTGACATTGGTGTATTTCTTGAGTTCACATTTTATCTTCTAAGCTTGTCTTTTTCCCTTTCTTTTTTTACATAAAACTAATGTTAGGGAACCAAGCTGTTTCCATTTTTGGAGCATCCTTTGATACAACTTCACTCAAGTCACTCGCTTAGAGCAAGGATTCAGATGATGCCCGGTATATCTGGTTCCTGCAGAGATTCCCATGGTACAGGGAGGCTCTGTCCATTTTCTCTGAGTAATTATAAAGTTATCTGGGTGAAACTTGTACGGTGATGTAGGATCACTTGGAGTTTCTCATGGATGAACAGTAAAGGAGTAACAGAAGTCAGTAAGTCTTAAGAGTCATTTGGCTTATTGCAAGTGGTGACCACGATAATTAATAAATCTTTAAAGTAGGAGAGAATGTGGAACAAAGGCAGTCAGTCAACTTGTTTAATTCCGTTGAATGTACTCTGCTTCACAAAAAACAACTGCAAGAAGCTGATAAAGTCTCTTCCTACTCCACAAAATCAAAACGAAGAAACGAAGTTGCTTTCAATTTTTTTTTTTTTCAACCTGCTACTTCTGCCAGATTTGTTATGTTGGGAACACGATGTGGTGCAAAAAGCATCTGTAACCTCAGGCTTTCAAGAAAAAGGCCCATGTTTTATACATTATTCTCTTCTCTTCCATGAATACCTTCTAGGAAATGTCTTTTGTTAGTTGTGCTTTTTTTTTTTTTCCCCCCAGTAACAGAAATACTGCTCCGACATGTTCTACACTGAAATGTCAGCGTTGTGCTGTTGTGTAGGTGGTGGTATGTATTATACACAGTTTTCAAACCCCGAATAATCAGCGATGTGCATGGCTTTGCCAGGGAAAACAAATGGCTGTGTCACTCTGATTTCGGTATATCAAGAAAACGTAACCTATAAAAGTTAATTAGCATTCTTCCAGAAGGGGGGTTGTTTTAACTAACATCTTTGTTCCCATGTTTTCGCTTTTGTCAGAAGTTGGGAGGGGGGTGTTTGATTCCGTCGCTGATACAGATACCCAGAGATTTGCAGAGGATTTCACAAAGTTTTATCTGCTGTGCATCAGGCCTTCCATGAACAACTGCTTAGATCCACTGAATATGTTTATTCTGTTTTTCACATAATTTTTTAGAGTTTTGTACATAGATTTATAACTAGAGTTCTGATGGTACTCCCGTGATCTGTCAAAATGAGGTTTTTGACAGCGATTTACAGGATAAATCTTACCAGTGCCATTGAAATCCTTACCGTCTGTGTTGCTCATAGCTATGGGGAGGCGATGGATCTTCGAGTCTCATGGGTCTGTTCCTTGTGAGACCCAGATCTCCCTGTTCAACCTGGATTTAAGATTGGTGGCTGTATCTGATGTACAGCAGTTGCTGCTTTGAAACAAAACTGAAGTTTGAGCACTCATTATACTGAATAAAATAATCTCACTTTATTTTTCTGTGTAACTCTGCAGTTCATTAGCCAACCTCCAGCATTTTAAAAGCTCATAAATGGAAAATGTCACTGTTTGCACACCAGCACTACTTACTGGTGCTAAGGAAACTTAAAAATTAGGAGCCAGTTCCTTTTGTTCCTCATCCTTGTGTTTAAAGTACCACGCTTATCATCAGGATTTGTCATTTCCTCCTCACTGGTGTGTTTCTCCTCTGAGCCTCAGTAGCTTTTTCACTTTTTGCAATTTCTTCATTACCTTGTTTGGTGATTGATCCACGTAAGAGGGTTTGGGGGCTAAAAAATCCCCCAAAGTTGACATTTCTATTGCCAAATGGAAAGCATTGCAATCTCTACCTGAATAAATATTCAGCATGGTATTTTATTCCATTCATAATGCCATTTTACCTAAAATAATGGTGAAACGCAAAGAGATGGTATGTTAATGACCCAAACATCGTTTTTAAAAACAGAAATACCATCAAACTTCATCCCTTCTGGTACCAACAGAACTGAAGCCATTGCTCTATACAGAAGATACTACAAGTGACTATTAAATATGTCAATCTGAATTGACTGCAGAAAATTAATTCAAGGAGAAAGGGTTAATATGTCATTATTATAATAATTATGAGTCTTGGAAAAAGAAGTATTAGGAAGTGAGAAAATAAGTGTTGCATTTAGTTCAGACTCTCTTTGAGGGGTTGTGTGGTTGTGGTTTTTTTTTTTTTGTAAGCTATTCTGTGCTGTACTTGTGTGATAGCTCTGTTATAGGGTGAGGACAAAAGCCATACCTTCCCTAGTGAGTCCCTACCATAATAACAGTTACACAAATGTATACTATTACCTTTATACTTCTATAGAAGTGTAGCATTTATTTTTATCTACTGATATATAAATATATATAATATTTAAAACCAGTCCTTTCTCTCCTGTCACTGTGCTGTGCCATATGGTGCCGAGCAACATGCCAGATGATAAAAATATTCCTAGAACATATGATATCATCAGTCAATTCAAGAGGGGTGAAACTTCTTGACCAAAGCGCTTGTGGCTCTGATGCGTTTTCCTAGGTGTAAAGTGCGTATTTGGAAATGAGAAAGTGTGTCCAGGAGGTCTCTCTTTATGCAAATCCAAAAATACCAGCCTAGAACATGTTGCTTGGGAAATAAAAGGTTGAACGTGAAGAAATTTGTTTTAACAAAAAGATTCATGTTCTTTTCATAGCAAGAACTGATTCAGCTTCCTCCTTTCACTATAGATTGCTGATAGCTGCTCGGGTGCTGGAACGATGCCATGGGGAATGGCATCACTCCATCTCCCTTCTCCACTGGCAGAGAGGATGGAATGTAGTGATCGGTCAAAGGATGTTCATCATTAGTGTGCAGACAGCTATCTGCACATGCTTGGGAAAAGACTGCATGTGCCCAGAAAAAGACCTCCCCCAAAAAAAGAAAAAATAGACAATATTAAGTATTATGATTTCCAGCAGAATAACTCCGGTTATGCTGGGTTCTTCTTACTTTATTTTGAGCTTGTGTTTTACCTGAGAGTGTCCTTGGTGTCAGGTCTGGCATTCCTGGGTCAGTTTTCTCTTCTTACAGATTTCAGGTGCTTAAGGGGAACTCTTCCTCAGTTCCCCTCCCATCAAAACAGGGCTTTGACCTGTTTATCTGTAGTGAAAAATTGCCTTGCAGGGATTACTAAATATTCTAGAGCAGAGAGCTCAGTTATACAAAACACAGCTCAAAAGTTACTGTTTGCTCTGATTGTTATCATCTGATTTATAGAGTGAATGAATTAACTGAATGAAAAGTAATGCTCAGAAATGTGGGTAAAAATCTTTTTTTTCATGTTCCTCAGGCTAAGATCTGTTATGTTGCAGCCCCAGTCATCCGTGAAGTTCCCAACCAAGACTATAACTAAAATTTTTAAAACCTTGAAAAAAATGTATATGCGAGTTAAAGGGGGGGGGGGGCAAAAGGTGTGCCACGTAAAATTTGTAAAACAAAGGGAACAACATGTAAATACTGTCATAAGTTAGTACGTGAATACTAGGTCTTAAAGTCCAGTTTATACTTTACATTGTTGTTTCTCTTCCCTTCTTTCTTATTTAATGCTACTGCATAGAAATATATTTTCAACCCATACACACATTAGCAATTCACTTTTACTGGTTAATATACTTAAAAATGGTTTTGTGGTAGAATATCCTTATCAGAAGGCAGACTTATGAACAGTCCTCCACTCCTGCCCCCTGATTTTTTTTCATTTGAAACTCAACTACATACTCGATTTAGTGCTTTTATGATAACCCACTAGTTTGGTGAGGGATACTTTGAACTCAACTTCTTGAGGGTCTCCAGAGGTCTGTCACAGCTGTGTTAATGGTTGGGCTTGATGATCTTAAAGGTCTTTTCCATCCTAAATGATTCTGTGATCACACCACAGGCAGTTTAGTGATACTATGTTCATTTGCGGTTTATGTGTTTAATGCAGAAACAAAATGGGACCAAGACAAAGTATCCCTTAGACTATATCACCTCTTAGAATTTGGTATTCCTTCTGCAGAGCTGTATTTGCCTTGCCAGAATCCAGCTTGCTTATGCTGTTTGTTGGTGAAACAGGACACATTTTTCCATGTATGCATTTGAGAATATGAGAACCTGCTAATTGTGAAAATGAAGGACCAAAGCAAGGATTGTCCCTTGTACTGGGTACTGATGAGGCCATGCTTTGAATCATGGGTTCTGTTTTGTGTCTCTGACTCTCAGAAGGTCATTGAGGAGATGGAGTGTACTGGGGAAGATCAGTGGAGCTGGGGAAGGGTCTGGAGCACAAGTGCTTTGAGGAGTGGCTGAGGGAAAGGAGGCTTAAAGGGGGGCTTTCTTGCTCTCAGCAATGCCCTGAAATTCAGGAGGTTGGAACAAGGTGTGTGCTGGTCACTTTTCCCAAGGAACAAAAAACTGGATGAGCAGAAGTGGCCTCAAGTTGCACCAGAGGAGGTTTAGGTTGTCTCTGAGGAACTCTTTCTTCCCCAAAAGGGTTGTCCAGGGCAGTGATGTAGTCCCCACGTCTGGAGGGGCTGAAAAATCTGTGGAGATGTGGTGTGAGAGACATGAGTTAGTGGTGACCTGGCAGTGCTGGGTTAACAGTTGGACCTAATGATCCTAAATGTCTTTTCCAACTCAAATGATTCTGTGAGTCCAGCCCATGCCACTCTCATGTAGGCTCAGCAGTGCTGCTTCTGGGCTGCAGCTCATTGCTCTGCAGTGTACCTAAAGAAAGCAAATCAGCCACAGTTTGCTGTGTTGTTATTATTTTTTAATATTTATGAAGCACTCATAAACCTTACCCACCTTAGCTAACCACACTGTAAATATTTTTACTGGGGCCCTACACTCTCCCAAGCGTTGAAGGATAACTAAAGACTGAGAAGTCACAGGCAGTGTGAAAGGGATTTGCAGGCTCTTACACCCTTAAACATTCTTTCTCATGAGAGATCCGTTTTCAGAAAGAAAAGAAATGCAGTTATGAGCACAAAAATATTCATGTCTGTATGGGTTGGTGTGGTTAGCTCACTCCATGAGCAAGTGCATATTTGAGCACCTGATTCCCTCTTCTGAAGTTGTGCAGGGTTTGCACCCACTTGCTCTAATCCTGAATGAAGTTCTAAGCTTGCATATAGGCTGTTTACATTGCAAATCTCTGCCTCTTTTAGAAAAATCCAACTTTTACTCACTTTGTGTGAACAGCTCTCAGGATTTTTGAGAATTCATTTTAACAGAAAACAGATGGTTTTGGAAAGCTGAAAGGATGAAGGAAGAGGAAGAAACTGAAGATCAGAACTGAGAGGTATAATATGATTTGAAAGCTACCATGATACGTTTTTATTTTTTAAAGATTGGAGATTACAACAATGAGTCTTGTCTCCTGCCAGTCAGGAAAAAAAGAGAGTGCTGTAGATGTTTTTGAAGAGGTAGTTTTATTATTTTTAATCTAGCAAGTGCTCACCATTGAGCTCAGGTTAGCATTCCTTCTTTAATCCTATGGCTGATTAGGAGATGTAGTTTCTGCACAACATCTAACTCTTCTAGGACATCTATGTGCCAACCTCCTTGTTCCCTCACAGTGCAAGGCCCTAAAGGCTCTAGTCTCAGTGTTGAGGTGGAAGGGGACGTCATCTCCCAGACAAGGGAATGCAACTTCATCAACATCATTCTGCTCTGTTCAGCCTCTATCTCTAAAGATACTTTCTGCCTCTCCAAGGCTCCCTGGAACAGAGGAACCTCAAAAAGGCACTTGGCAGTCCTACTGTGAAAACCAACAGCCTGATCTAAATTAGTAGGAAGAGGAACTTCCTCTTGCAGTACCAATATTTCTTATTAAAACGAGAGGACAGGATTTAAATATAGCATAAACCTTCCGGTACTGCGTGGTATTTCTTGGAGGACTGTGTTCACTGTGTTTATTTGCCTCAGGGGTAACGCTTTTTTCTGTACATCGTGAGGCTCAATAGTCTGGCAGCGGCAGTGCTCAGAGCTGCTTTTCTTGATACTGTGCATCTGTCTCTGTTGTGATGGTATCTACAGCAAAGTTGATAGGAGAAGAGAGTGAAGATGTCTCTGGACGCTGTGTCTCAGCATTGCTGTAGTTGGGGTTTTTCAAAAGGTTGTGATAAACTGTTGGTGGAATGGATGCCCCTGGCTCTTCTAAAGGGAAGAGTGATGTTAAAATATGCAGAGGAAATTTTACTATGAGTACCGTGCGGATTAATTATTGCCCTGTGTCTCCACATGGATACCTAATTCTGTTTGGTTTATGAGAGGACGATCACAGGCAGTTTATTAATGATCAGCATTTGGTCAACACAACCTTTAATTGCTATTTGAAACTTAGGTTCAGTCATGAAATATTTGTCCTACCACAGTTGTTGTATCTTCTTTTACACCTTTATATTCTTCAGGGACTGATTTGCAGTGACTCTGTGGCGCTGTTTTCTCCTGAATGTTTTGAACTTCCAGTAGAGGAATTTGTCAAAACAGGCCTCTAAAAATTGCACTGATGGGGAGATATTCAAATGACCAGACAGATGGAGAGTTGGTTATAAGAGCTTTTGCTTTTCAAACTTCACTCACAAGCAGGGGATTCAATTTTAAAAATACACATTTCCAGGTGTTGGGTTTTTTTTCCTTTTCATTCCAAGAAAGCTGCTGTTTGAAACCTGTGTTTGGTTCTCAGTAGCAGACAGTTATATATCCCCTCAATAAGAATCATATATCTAGATATTCTCTCTAACTTTATCTACTATATGTCTATATTTATTCAGAACAGGGCAAACTATGTATGTAGCTTATTAAAACATACAAATTCTATTGCTCTTCTTCTGTTGAGGTTATATCATCATATATTCTTCTTGGGGCACCTCTCAATAATCATTCCACCTCAGCGTAAGTAAGTCTTAAGTGCAGTAAGTAAGTCTAGAGCAAGTGAGATAAATTACAACTCAAAAAGAGACAGTTAATCCAGATGTGTCTGTGTGTATCTGCCAGAACTGGCCACATTGATCTTTGTTTTTCTTGTAACTCGTTAAAACTGATTGTTCTGGTAACACATGTGCACAGCATTTCAAACTGGATTTAAAATATCCTGGAAATTTGGTATCCAGTGAATTTTGCAGACGCTTGTATTTTTCTAAGCTCTCCTGAGGATAAAGCTCATTGTGTGTGAATGTGTCCGAATTACTGCCACTTCTTCAGTTGAAGCAGCTGCTGTATAAAAGAGCCTTTTACACTAACAGTTACATTTAAAAATCTGGGCTGCTCTCAGGAGACCAGTGAATCAGTTAAAAAAATTTTATTAACAAAAAAAACCCTGGATACATATAACATGTTGTGCAAACTGACAGGCCTGAAGATTTCTGAAGGGCTGCAACAAGTACGTGAAAGCTGGAAATCTAATTTGGAGATGCAGTGTTATGAGACAGCTCGAATGAGGAAAGAAATTAAATTTAGAACTTGTTTAAAAATTTTACTGGTGCAAATATTGGGTTTTTTGTTTTAAAAAGAGTTTCTTAGATGGTCAGTAGAGGGCAGGCATATTTTATTTCTGAAGAACCTTTGCGCACTACTGTGCACGGGGAGTATATTGTTCTATCTTCAGGTTTGAGGAGCGTTAAGTCTACTTTGTTGTACTCCAGTGACATAAATCAGCAGCAATAATTTAAAAAGACATTGTCAGCCTCTTTGAGGAGCTAAATGTCCATTTTAAAGCAATTGGAGGATATGAGTTATGACTACAGGCATTTAATTTCTGTGTTTAGATTGTAAAACCCATGGCATAAAAAAACTGAAATATTGCTGCTACCGAGCACTAGTGAGGAATCATTTCTCTGCTGAATTCAGTAAAATGCAGTAGTTCTTTCTGATGTGAGCTACTATATCACTAATGGGGTGGAAACACACTCTTGAAAGTCACGATTGTTTAAATCTTCAGCTTGGTAGCAGAGATTCTTCTTGAAGATCTGACTAGCCAAGCGACTTTAAAGCTAAAGGAGCAATGCCTCTTTTAATTTCTACCTGCCTGCTGCAGTAATTGAAGCGGTGTTTGCATTTCAGCCGGACAGAATACCTAACAGGTTCTGAGTACAGGAGAAAATCAGTGTCATATCTGATTAACTCCACCAGAAAAAAAATGAAAGCAGATTTTAAAAAGCATTTATTCAGAATGATTTTTTTTTTCACAAATACCTTTTACCCCCAAAACAAAATACAGGCAGGAAGCACATTAAAAAGCAGTGCATCTCTAATCTTGTCATGGTAGACAACTTCTGAAGCCTCACAATGACTTTTATTCTTGCATAGAATGAACAGTAAAAGCATGAGTGTTGATGCTGTGGAAGACTGTAAATTTCTCTTAATCTGTGTCTAAGTGGACACATGCACACATGAGTTTAGTGGTGGGGTTGGTACAGTTGGGCTAGTGGTTGGACTTGATCTTTAAAGGTTTTCTCCAGCCTAAATGATTCTATGAACTCTTATTTACGTGTATGATCAAACCTGCCACAGGGAAGCTACGTGAGTAGCAGTAACGTGAGACAAGGGTTACATCATCTCCCATTTCGTTCTGCGGCTTGACAGTTCCATTTTATTCTGGCAAGGTTGATAGTCACATAGACACCTTTAATTAGGATCAAATACGGTTTGAGGATTTGTCCCAAAATATGCAGTTTGCGTTCACTTTCTCTTCTGTGTATCCATCATGAGAAAGTCTTCACTATGTTTCAGAACTGTTCCAGGAAGAACGATGCTGGCCATCAGCCCAAACTTCATAGGCTTTGGATTTCCTAGTTTGGGTGTCAGACTGCCTTTGTTACAACCATGGCTGAGGTGTAGAGGTCCTTGTATCACACTTGTAATAAAAAATGAAACCAGGTTTGTGTGATTACTGTCAGAGAACCACAGAATTCTTTAGGTTTGAAAGACCTTCGAGATCCTAGAGTCCAAACATGAACCGAGCACTGCCAGGTCCTCACTAACCCATGTCCCTCACACCACATCTCTACAGGTTTTCCACCTCTCCAGGGATGGGAACTGTCACTCTTTTTGAAGGAGATGTGCGACCTTACAGGCAAGGAGCTGAATTTTTTATGCTGCTTGTGCCTTCCAGATGGTCTCTGGGATTAGTCTCAACTTTTCCTTCTAGAAATTAATGGACGTCCATATTTTCATGCCATCCAGTTAGACGATGAATCTCTAAGAAATGAAAGCTGATTGAAGAGATGCAAATGTTAGAACCTTCAAATGATTTCAATCAAAATTGGACTTGCTATCCTGTGGGTACATGTTACTAAATTAACTGCAATTTTATCTACTTGTATTTTTGTTGTAGTCATCGAGGCAGATGGAAAAACTGTCCATATGCAGCCTTTATCATAGGCACAATTTAGAGGATATACTTCATTCTAGTCTTGTGCTTAACCCCTGAATGAGCTACTGTTACTTTTCGTACGAAATGCTAAATGTAAAAAGTGAGCTTGCTGCTTAATACTTTTAGGTGAGTGGATTTCACAGCACTTAGAGTCTTAAAAATTTACCAGTGTTCTATTCTGATGATGACACTGGGTCTTAATATAAATCATGTTATTGCGTTATTGACAGAAATAACCTTCAGAAAGCAAACAAGTAACTGTCAAACTTTTAACAGCTGAGCTTTTCAAAAGTGACTTTTCTCCTTTAAAATCTCTGCCTTTGACTCAAACTAGTGAAACTGCTGCAGTGTAAATTGCAAGATCGTGTGCACTGATGACATCAACCTGAAACCAAGTTATTATGTAAAGAAAAGAGCTGGTGGTTTCAGTAAATGCTTTGATTTTGCTGTTGTGTTGCCAATTTCTGTAGTTCTACTGTTGTATTCTCCTCCATAATGATTTCTGTCTCCTGCAAGTCTGTCACAAAAGCAGGGGAAAACCCACTTATTCAGAGTAACAATGAGATGGATTTTTAACACAAATTCTTACATGAATTTTTTCCACAAATGCTATTTTTACAAAGTAAACAGATGAGAAGTTTGTTGTTATTCTGTGATTAACATTGCTTAAAAATTCAGACTTAGTTACTGTTATGTTAGTGCTGAGTGTGGTAAAAGCTGGAAATAATTTCTTCTTCAAGAAGCTGCATTTTGAAAGCAGGACAAGCAGATGGCTCTGGAGAAAACAGAGGGGGAACTGGCATGGCCTGCTTGATATTAGGTCAACAAGTTTTGTTGAGGAGTACTGCAACAAGGTCCTTGCTACCGTCTTGAACAAGTCAGAGTTGCTGATTTAGCTTAACCAGTGTCTGCTAAGGCAGCTGTGAAGCCTCCTTAGGAACAGCATGAGGACCACCTAGGGGCTCCAGCAGTTATAAACCCCTCACCTAAGTAAAGCTGAGGATCACCTGTGACCACAGTCAAGTGTGATTTGTCTTTCAGTGCTGTTTGTTTCTGGTGAAGCTGTTTTGTGCTGCATATTCTTGTGCTTGGTCTTCTCCAGCTTGGCTCCAGAGCTGCTGGAAAGTGGGTGTTTCCATGGGCCTTCTTGTGCCGTTTCATTTCAGTGCTCTTCATTGCACCTTTCCTGATGCAAAGAGTAGTACTGCAAAGTGTGTTGAAGGAAGCCAATAGTATGGGCATCTGAATTGAAGTAATCCAGATGTCACTGCAAGGTGATGATCAACACATAGTTCAGTAAAAGCCTCGGTAGTTAAGACTTGGAAGGGAACTAAGAAGTAGTTTCTGTGTGGTAGGACAGAAAAAAATTGCATGGCAGAATGGGAGATGAGTGGGGTGGAAGGGGAAAATTAATGTGTTGGAGGCCAAGGGAGGTAGAAAGGAAAAGAAGCGTGAGAAGTGGTAGAAAGGAGGAAGGAAAAGACTCTTGTGTGTGTCTTTTACATAAAAACTTGTGCCTGAGCAGCAGCTCGCTCAAAAATTAGCAAAATCAAAAGAACCAGGAAGCTTGAACAGGGAAACATTAAACTGGAAGCAAAACAGAGGGAAAGGGCTTGCTTTATTTATTTATTTTTGCCTTTCTTGGCAACAGAATACTCCCAGATTGCTGCTTTTCTTTTGCTTTTTTTTGGTCTTCTTTTGCCTTTTTTTTTTTTTTTTTTTTTTTGCTAAATATCTCCTGATTTTCCAACTTCTCCTCATTCTGTAAACTGATGTGGGACTTACAACTTTCCCATAATAATTATTATTGTTGTTGCAGTACCACCAAAAGTCTCAAACATGATCAGGACCTTTCAGGGAATGAAAGGTTATGAAAGCAAGCAAAGGTGATAAATTTTGTATCCTGAATCCTGGTTTAAAGGCTGTTCCAAGCAATGTGAAGGCTCCTATTAGTGTGAATGAGTGGTTAGTGTCTTAAATGTGCTAGAAAATGAAGCACTTGTCTGCACACTGTAGGAATGCGTCATTGAGAGATGTAATGCCTGCTCTGAAAAGAGCAGCAGAAGTCTGAGAGAATTCATCCCAAGATGCAAGACCTGAATCCTAGCCTTGTTGGAGAAAGTGGGAATAGGAGTTTAGCCCTGCAGCTTCTTGGGCAAGAATTAACTCAAGTGTTTCTAAGTGGTTCTTGCGCTGTAGACCTGTAGCGCAGCTATAGTGGTCAGCTGCAACATGGTCCTACAGAAGAAGGTTTGATTTCAAAGCATAAGCTGCGTTCAGTGTGAACAGAAGTATCCTGGCAGGGCTGAAGAAAGTCAGATGTAGCATTTGTCATTAATTCCCTGGGTATTCCTTTTTCCAGTTGCCAGGTCCACTTTTGCCCAGGTTTGAGCCCCTAGAGAGATGTTAGAACAATTCATAAGCACCTAGACAATAATCAGGTGATAAAAATCAGCCTGCCAGTGTGGGTTTGTCAAGAACAAATTGTGTCAAACCAATATCATTTCCTTCCTTGACAGGGTAACCAGCCTTGTGGATAACGGAGAAGTAGGAAATGTGATGTATCTTGACTTGAGTGAGGCTTTTGACACTGTCCCGTGTGACGGCCTAGATGAAATCACCATAAGTAGCTGCAAAGCAGCTGAAAAAGTGTTCTCAGAGAGAAGTTCTGGGTGGTGAGGAGCATCTCACCTGGCGTCAGTTTGATGCCAAGTGAGATGTTCACCGCCGTACAAAGGTCTTGTTCTCTAATCCATCATACAAAATGCTGATGAAGAAATGCACTTTCTTATTTTACAGGCATAACATGTTTGGTTGGGGGGAGTTTTGCAGCACCTTGGAGGAGTGGATCAGTTTGGAAGGGTTGATAGAAAAATTAAGCAGGTGAAATTCGGTAAAGAACTGCCCTGGGTAAAGATATGGTAAATGCACTAAGACAAAAGGCGGAAGTAATTGGAAGGCAGAAAAGTAGTGTCTGGGGTTTTTTGGAGACCACAAGTGAAATATAGCTCACAAACGACACACTATTGCAAATAAAGCACCTCTTTTTTTTTTTTTCTTCAGGATTCTTTAACAGGAGTGTCATGTGTAAGACATGGGAAGTAATTATTTTGCACCATATGGTGCTGGTGAGGCCTCAGCTGGAGTATTGCATCCAGTTTTGGGGACTGCATATAAAGAAAGATGTAGATAAATTGGAGAGTTTCCAAAAGAAATCATGAGGAAATGAGGAATGTTAAAAGCATGATTTAAAAGGGGAGGTTGAAGTTTAGTTTGCCTGAAATATCTTGTTCCTCTTGCTCCTTTTATGCAGAGGAACAATCTAGACAGTCTCTTGGGGTCTCTGAGAGTCCTATAGTTTTGTAGTCCTAGCGTAAGACTATCAGAATAACATACTCAGCTCGGTGATGATTAGTTGATGTCACAGCGGAAGCACCAGAAAAGATCTGAATGAGGAAGCAGGTACCTGGAGTGGCTTCAGAGGGGCTTTCAGTATAAATATAGCAGTAAAGAAGATGGAAGTATTTTAGGAAATGGAGAAGAAAGTCATTGTTCAAAACTGATATAATTAGTAGTGCTGAGAAAATCCTCTTTGGACACAGTGATTATTTTTGCGAGGGGCCATGTGGATTTACATATCCTCACTTTGACAAGATACCATCCTTCAGCCCTCAGAGGTTTCTTTCTGAGAAGTTTTCTTCACTGGAGATTTCTGATTGAATCCACATAATATTTTTTCCTGATTTTTAAATGCAGTAGAGTGAGGACGGTGTTTCAGAAAGTAAACATTTTTAAGAAAATAAGTACGTAGTTAAATTAAGTGGTTAGGTTTTGCTTTCTTTTTCAGATTTACTTTTCAATTCTGTTGTACGTCTGCTGAATTGTATCAGCTAAAGTTCTGGTAAAAAGTGATTTCTATCTTTGCTCTTTCTTTCTCTGCTTTTCTTTAGAGCTGTATGATATATACTTTAGATATACCTACAAGAAAGTTCACAGTGTTTGCAGGGCACTTCAGTTTCAAGGAAAATTCAGTCCAACTGCTCCATAGACATACAAAGTTAGAGTAATCAGGTCCAGGTGAACTTTGGAGCAGTTTATCTTTGCATTTGTCTTTGCTGTGTAATGTTCTTATGGTCACCAGCAATATCAACTGATTATTTATAAGTCTTCGTAAGCTGTTAAGTGAGGAATAACTATATGACTCCTTTTTTTTTTTTCCTAGAAGAGTTAGATTTGCCAGAAAAGTCATTTTTTTACAGGAACAATCACAGAATGTTAGGGATTGGAAGGGACCTCGAAAGATCATCTAGTTCAGTCCCCCTGCCACAGAAGGACTACCTAGACCAAGTCGCACAGGAGCATATCCAGGCGGGTTTTAAATATATCCAGAGAAGGAGACTCCACAAACCCCATGGGCAGCCCCTTCCAGTGCTCTGTCACCCTCACTGTGAAGTTCCTTCTCATATTGATGGTGAACCTCCTGTGTTCCAGCTTACACCCACTGCCCCTTGTCCTATCATTAGGTGTGGACACTGAGAACATGGGTAGATAGACCTCTGTGTTTTGAGAGACTGGAAGCTTCCCCAAAGTTGTGGGTATTTGTAGAATAGATAGGAGTCTCACACTCTGAAGGATAACACTGCCAGTTTGTCCTAGGGCTTTATGGCTGATAGAGCAAGTTGTGGTCATGGGTGCATTTTAACCTGGTCCTTCACATCCTTCCTGACCAAGGTGTGGCATGGCTCAGGGGGGCCGAGACCCTTGGTTTTGTTGTATCACAGCTTCTCTGCCTTGGAAGGGTGCTCATACATGTGACTTGGGTGGAAACGATCACAGTCATAGAACAGTTTAGGTTGCTAAAGTCCTTTAAGATCATCGAGTACAACTGTTAAACCAGCTGTTCCAAGCCCACCTCTAAAGCATGTCCCAAAGCTCCAGGTCTCCACAACTTTTACGTACATTCGGGGATGGCAATTCAACCCCCTCTGTGGGCACCCTGTTCCAATGCTTGATGCAATCCTTGGTGGGTGGGAGCAGAACCTGTATCTCAACTCATCCTATTCATTCTCCAGTACAATGCCTCGAAAGCATTTGTGTTCACATGACAGAAAAACCCAAGTGAAAAATATCTCGTCTCTTAGATACACAAACCACAAAAAAGCAAACCCCAGGGAGGCAGCTCAAAGTTAACAATTCCTAATTCATGGCTTTTGTTTTGTGGAGATTACAGTGTGTATGGGCTCTGGGATTACCCCTAATCATAATTTTTTTCGTAGCTGTGCCATGAACAGGATCAAGAGGGCATGGGGAAGTTGTTCTGTGTGTGTGTGGAGCCACACATGGGTGCGAGTTAATCGAGTTTTTAAATGTATTTTTAATTTTTATCTCTGAGCGACGCTCTATTATCAGCTAGATGATAAAATGTCTTGAATAGTTGACTCTAGGGCTTTGACTAAACTGCCCATGAATGCTGAAACCATCTGTTTTTCTGGACGTTTGTCAGGGTGAGTGTGGCAGAGGCAGCTGTTTGAAAAGGGACGCTTTGGATGATGAACCAGCTCATTGTTTCCGAGCGATTCACTTGCATTCAGAGGCTCTACCCAAGCGTACTATAGAGCAATCAAAATCAAACTATTGTTTGTAGCAAACATATTGATCTGAAAAGGAGGTGGTGGGATGACCACATTGGAGATGCAAATAGTTGTTTTGAGCAGCTGTACACTGGCCAGTATGGACCACGGGAGGAAACCCACATCGAAGCTGGAGGGTCCCCACACCCTACTGGGGAAAGAGAAAAGCTGATGCCAGCTTTAACTCCAGTCCACAGCAAAAGGGAAGGCACTGGACTGTTGGTATTGCTGGTAGTTTGTTTTTTTGCAGCCGTGGTTGACATTAACCCCGTAGTACCTTAGTAATTAAAGTCAATTATTTGATTTTATTGGGGTTTTTTTTGTGCTAAGAGAATTTATCAAGAGGAACATTGCCTGCAGCTACTGCCACAAAATGTAGGAGCAAGCGGATTGCCTAGATGCCACGAATCAGTTTTCCCCTCTATAAAAATTAATTGCGGGATTTTTGTTGTTGTTTTCTGTGTGGAGCCGTTCACGCACCATTTAAAGTTTTTATAATTTATTTATGACAATGAAAATACAGCAACCCAATTGAAACATATTGCGGTGTTGGTTTCCCTGTTAAATATAGCTGTCTTATCTTGGTGGCAAGCAGGGGGGAAAGCTGATCTTTAGTGCATGTAATGAAGATTAGAGCTTTTTACTTTAGAGGAAGTGAGGAAGCTGCACTTCACCCATTAACATTTGAAGCTTTTTGGTTGTCCTTGTCACTTCATTGCATGCATGCTAATATCTCCTCATATAAAATTTAATCTGTCGAACTAAATGAAGGAATTAGTATCTGAAAGACATCTTTCATTAAGCAATTAACGAATCTTTCTAACAAATCTATGAAAGCATATGTGTTTATATTTAATAAAGTATTTGTGTGATCAGCCAATTACGATACACAGCAACATCTCTCTTGTTTATTTGCAATATTACACAGAATCACAGAATTGTCTTTGGTTAGAAGAGACCTTTAAGATCATCAAGTCCAACCTTCAACCTAAAAGCCGAACTTACGATTAAGTTGTGATTATACCTTAGGAACTGTTTCACAGCTGTCAACAACTGTGATTCGGGGACTGCTCTCGAAATCATTGCACTCCCATAGAGCTCAATATTTCTTTTTCTGGGTGGTAATCTTTTCCCTGTTTCTTTGTGCTTCACAGATGGAAATGATGAGGCATTAAGAATCTACAGAGGGAGTATGTTGAAGGATATGTCTTTTTTAAATTGGCAGTGATGTCTCTGTGCAGGTGGAAGAGGAGCAAACAAAAAGTGATGAGGTGATCACATGCCCCAGACACAAATGGTTCCTTTCACAGCTTTACTGAAGATTTTCACGTGATCCCTTGCCTGAACCATCACTAAACTGGTGTCAGCCTCTGTGTAAATAGTGAAAAACACAAGTGAAAATAGCGGTGCTGCCCCTTTTTGCCACTATTCACTTGATTGGGATCTGTTTTCTTAGTATATAGGAGTGTTTCCTTCCTGGGGTTCCTTCTCAACTTCAGTCTTCAGAGTGCAGCATCTCATGTATAAATGTCTAGTTGCTGCAGCACAACAAACTGTCAACTGACTAGTAGCTCTGTAATATTACTTTTTTTTAAAGCTACTTATGTTCCTTGAATGAGGCACTAATTACACTGTGGTTTGCCCTGCTTTTGTAGATTTATTTTTTTAAATGAAGTCTTGGATTGTGTGGTTGTTTGGAGAAAAGGTTTGCAGTGAAGTAGATGAGCTGTAAATCATAGAATCATAGCATCATGAAATCATTTAGGTTGGAAAAGACCTTTAAGATCAATAGAGTCCCACTATTAGCCTAACTGTTCCAAGGTCACCACTAAACCATGTCCCTACATGACTTTTAAACCTATCCAGGGATGGCAGTTCGACCACCTCTCTAAGGTGTGTAGGTGTTATCAAAAAGAATTGTGGCCAGTAGAAAGTCTTGAGTTTTCATTGCAGACATTCCAAGTGACATCAAAGCAGATAGCGTAACATGCTTGGTTTGACTCATTTGCTTATCTTTTGCATTAGCAGTTTGCTAGTTGCCCATTTCAGAGCCAGTTCTCCATGTGTTAAGATTACCCTGTGGCTTGACAGTTATCAGGCGTGTCTGACAGCACTAACATAGTGCAATCCTTGCCTTAAAGTTTGGGGGGAAAAAATGTCAGACACCTGTTCACTGGTTGCCAGAGGATGAAACCTCTGAGCAGGAGAGGGAAATGCTGCACCAGCAATGAAGTTTAGCATTAGTGAGGAACCAAAACACCTTCTGGAAGGGCTGGGAGCAGTTCCTCACAACTATTTTTGTTCTGCAAGAATTATTTCCATTAGTGAGAGGAAACTCAGTTCTTCAGATTATTATCTCCTCTCTGGAAAAGAGAAGGAAGATCTCGTCTGGGAAATCAAACCAGATGACCAAAAAAGCAAGAAGCCTCACAGTCCCATTCCACCTCAGGAGCATTTTGGTGTATGGATGTTCCTGGTGCAGAGATTCCTACCCCAAGGTTTTGTCCGGTTGATAGGGGCTATGGATTTGCACTTGCTTAAAGCTGCATAAGAAGTAACTCTTGCAGGGATGTAGCTCATAGAAGGTCAACGTCAAGCTGTAGGCAAATTCTTCTGCTGTGTTTCCAACCCTAGTTTAGGTTTGTAAGCAGGATACTCTGGGGTAAATTTGCCAGTTAGACTTGATGATATTATACATCTTTTCCAACGTTAATGGTTCTGTGATTTTTCTGATCAGTGATTCTATGAATACTGGCAGGCATGTAGGGGTTATTTTGTGTTCGTTGGGTAATCAGGTATTTAAGTATTCAGGTGTTTAGATTTTTTTTGTTGTTGTGGATATAGTTGGACTTGGTGATCTAGGAGGTCCTTTCGAACCACGATTATTCTGTGATTCTCTAAATACATGCCAGCTATTGAGCTTCAGTACTTTGGGGGTTTCTTCCAACCCATTGTTGTCTGATTTGCCATAACCTTAATTAGAGTTGCCTTCTCAAAGTAATTTTTTTTTCAAACATGTTCTTGGAAGTGTTGGACAGTTAGTAAGTTTAAAGCAAATTAACAATGCTTCTTTTTTTTTTTTTCCCTCTCTCTAAAAGCTGTTTTACAATATGTCTCTTGTAAACTTGCAGCTTTCTAAGTTTCTGTATCACAATCTGAATTGATTATGGGATTCAATGGCTCGTATCCTATTAGTTCTTCGGCATGTAGCCCTTGACCCATTTTTATTTTTTTAAGCTTTATTTCATAAATGTTTTCAAAACTCTCTGAAGATCAAGAAAGCAGGGTCATTCATTTAGATTTACTCTAAAGACCAGTGGTTCATGGCTAATGAATGTATGGTTTATTAATCAAATGTATGTAGCTGAAAGAAGCCAACCCCAATTCACTTACAATTGTGATTTTACCCTATTTTAACGTTATTTTAATGAGCTACAGATTTGAATGTGGGCTTTGTTCATCTGTTGCTTCCACTCAATTGCAGTTTCACCCTAAGAAGACACAAGACAGATTGATCAGGCTTCCAGTCATTGTGAGACTTAAATGAAGTGAACAGGGCCTTATGTTTCAAAACCAAATGAGAGGATTAAAGCAACAGGGGGAAAAAAAAAAAGAAAAAATTCTCCTATGTTATCTGTCTGCTGTTCTTAAATTTGATTAAACTACTTGCCACTACGCACTTTTGGTTTTACTGTAAATACAGCCTAGAAATAAATTTTCATGGCCGCAGGCACCAATCAGCAAGTGATACCATGAATAATTAGCACTTGGAAACACTTGTTCACGTTAGAATATTTCTTTTGATTGCCATTTCCAAAAACACACTCAGATAATAGGACAGTACATTTCTTTAAGGTCTAATTGGGATGAAGCTCTGTGCCAGCAGTTACAGGAGTAGTATACGCAAAGTTTTCTTAATTTTAGTCCTTTTTTGCGTGTGGGTAAGTTTTATGTTTTGTGAGAAGAGAAAAAAAGAGTCTTAAGTTAAACCATAGTGATGCTTTTATATTTTATTTTTTGTGCTATAAAAGGCACTTTTGAACTTCAATACAACCGTATCTAATACTGTCTTTGCAAAAATATAGGGAGGTTGCAGCCACCTGTGAAACAACTAAATGGCCTGTGAAGACACTAGAAGCAAGAATTCTGTGTTTCTGTTAGGGGCTCTCCAATTAGCTTGAGGATGTTCGATTCAGAGTAGCAATCCCTGTAAGCTCCATTGGACAAGAACTCCATGAGCAGCAGCAACGCAGCAGTATCGTGCTATTTTATCAGCTTTTTCTTTGGTTTGTATGTTTAACTTGGCAGAAGTGTGTTTGAACTGTGAAGTCCATCAGAAACGCTGTGAAAATATTCATCACACTGGTTATGATGATGCTGTATTCTGAACGTCTTTGATTTACCTTTTTTGGTGTCAGTTACGCATCTCGTGTGTATCCAAACTCATATCCTCTTGTAGAGCGACTTTCCGTTCAGAAGAACCCTGCCTGCTGGTTCTGGTGCCCTGAGCAATATGGGTCATTATCTCACGTGACTTGTAGGTTTTTTTACAAGAAGAAATGCAGGGTTTAAAAATGCTTTTAGAGAGGAAAACTGGTATAGAATCCCTGAAAATAAATGTTTTTGCAACCCAGTCTTTGTTGGATGCTTTAACTAGGAGAAGATGTTGGCTGTAGCACCAAGGTGAAAGGCAGGTAGGACTTGCCTTACTACACATTGAGCTGTTCCATCAGTCAGGACATGAAGGACAAGCTCAATATGGAAATGGTGGGAATTATGATCAGATTTGGGAGTCCCAAACTCCCAGATTTGCATGTTTTTTTCTCTTGAGCATTCAAACTCTTCTTGTCTTGTCTAAGTGTTAGACTAATGTCTATCAGCCTCAGGAATTAAATGTGTGAGAATGCACACATTGATAAGAACAACTAATTTATAATCAACGCTGAGTCTTTATGCAAAAATTTAGAATAATGCAGGTCTTCAAATCTGTCTGATTCCCACACATTGTTTGTTTTGAAATAATGTGCTACATTAAGTATTTTCTGGGTTTTCTAGGGACGTGCTTGTTCATAGACCTCTTAAGTTTTCTCTGCCTTTGTGTGGCTTTGAGGAACTGTGTTGTGTGCAACTGTGCCTAGCTGAAATCAAAAGTTATTTTCTTCTTTTTTTTTTTTCACCCTGGACCAGAATTCAGAAGAAAAAGCTAGTCGTGATGAATTTGAAGCACCAATTTACAGTCTTCAGTATGTTAATTTTTATGCACACCATGTGGTATTATTTAAGAAGAAAGCTTTAAGTATAAGTGTTTTTTAATAGAATTGGATTATTTTCTGTTTGGTGAAAGTGTGTGCAAAGACCACAACACACTGTGTGATGAAATTTTGTGAAGCATTTGTGGGCTTACTTTCTGCTGGGTGGTGCAGCTGGTGAATATTTCTGTGTCGCTCCTCAGTGTTAAACAAATTTCTCTTGACATTCAGTGTATGTAAGTAACTGAGAATATAGTTCATTTCATTTAGCATTCAGTCACCTAAAATCAAAGCATTTGGGATATTATTACTTAGCTTTGATATAAATGGGTAATCTATTATGTATTAAGCTTGCTCTGGTTAAAGTTCCTAGCCAGCACAGAGTTGCCATCTGTATTTTTTCATGTTATTATTGCCCTCATAATAAGTTCAAGGTGAGCTTTGCAGGCAGTAAGCTGCAAGTCATCTTTCATATGAACACTTTAGAAAAGCAGTCTTGACATCAGCAGCTTCTGCACCCTTCCACCTCTAATATAAAGGACTACACCTGTGTTGTTTTCATTTCTTCTTTATTTTGTGGCAGCCCATTTAAAAATATTTAAAGCAGTTAAAAAGATTTCTCTGCAAATGTGTGTGAAAGGAGACAATCATTCTGGTAGGAAAGGCCAGGAAAAGTCACAAAAGAGGCCACGGCTAGACGATAAACATAAAGGTCCAGGAGGTATTACGATGAGGTTCACAGATACTGTGTTCCAATCAAGCCCAATGAGCTTTGAATTCCTATTATGTTTCTCAAGTCTCCAAAAAGACATGGGAAGAAACCAAAAGTTTAAGTCAAATGAAAAAGCACTTAAGCCAAGAGCACATGAATGTATAGCTGGGTAATGGAGCTTTCATCTCCCAAATAAAAAACCAGATCAATTCAATTGGAACTGAAGTTTTCTTCCCCCTTTGAAAAAGTTTGTTTTAATGAGTTTCCATTTTATGCACGGGCTATGCTTTAATCGATGCTGCTCCATTGAAGTTTTACCCGATGAAGACACAAGACAGATTGTCCAAGCTTGCGGCTATTGTTGGGAGTTGATGAAGTGTATGGGCCCTTATGGTTGATAACAGAAGTAGATGGTCAGAGCCAATAAATAAAACTTTAACTCTGATTGTTGGGTGCTTTATGCTGAAAAGCTTTCTATTACCATGAATCTTCGGTTTTGAAGGACTTGTGAACCCAAAGGCAGCTCATAGCTCTGTCACACACACTAAGTCGGTCAGACAAGCAGCAATCTGTCCTAGCCGATAAACCCAGTTTTGTCTTTTGAATTCTAGACTTCTCTCTTCAGGAATCAACATTGTTAATATCTTGACAGACCATTAACTCCATAATACAAGTATCTGCTGCCCTGTTGTTTTACGATAAAAATGTGATGCTTGTGGAAGTTAAATTGTGCCGTCCTTCACAGTGTTTTTTTACAAAGCAAATATCAGAAAAAACAGTCTGAACGACTGGTAGCCCATGATAATGTTTGAGGAAATTGGTAAAATATTTTTGTGATGGTGCTGAGGAGTCACAAGTGCCAAAAAGCGACATTCAGTGCAGTAAGAAACTAGAAAATTAACCCTCGGGGGTTGGGTTTTGTCAATGAGGAATGAGATTTAGCTAACAGATAGAACAGTCCTGGAGCTAGATATGTTTGTTGCTTGGTCCAGAGAGATCTCAGTGGCCAGAAAAGCAAATACAAATTTAATTAAAATACCTTGTGTATTTACTGAATAACTGTCATTCACAGAATGACAGAATTATGCAGGCTGGAAAAGACCTCTGAGATCATCTCATAACTTTTAAGAAGAAAATCTGTAGCATATTTCTGTTCTGCGGTTTTTGTCTGTTCTCTGTTATTCCTTACATTTGAACACAAGAAAACACTTTTTTACTGTGAGAGTGTTCAAAGTTGGGAACAGGATACACAGACAGGTCCTGGGGTCTCTCATCTAACAAGATTTAGACAAACAACTGTAATTGAATAAAATGTTGTGTGCATATCCTTTGGAATATGAGTATTTGGAAAGGCTGAAGCTGGAGTAAGAAGATTTGAAATAGTAGGAGGAAAGCCAGCTACTAAAATCTGTGTGCTGAGTGGATCCAGCTAAGCCAGTTCCATGGCAAATTAAAGATCAGGATGATTTAGAGCTGAGCAGCCTTGTTGAGCACCCAAGCTGAGGTGCTCAGGTTTGCAACCTCAGCTTAATTCACCAAGAGTTTCAACATCTCTCATACTGTGCAGGATCTCTTTTTGCTCACTCGGCAGATAAGCCACTAACTGGATTCCATTGCAGTCAGCTGATGACACTTCCATCCTTATTATGTTTGTCTGTCCACTGCTGTCGAAAAATGCTATGGCCTAGGAAGTGCTGGTACCATGACTTGTTATTAAAGCAGGGATCAGATCACGTATTTCCATAACATGCTTAGAAATTTAAACAGGAATAGCGATACACACCTCTGGGTATTATTGCGTTGAGTTGTGCCAAGTGGCTTTATGCAAGCAAATCTCCTTGCTGGGGAATGCATAATGTGAGCCCTTGCAGTTGAGATCATTCCCTTGCAATGCCCATCCTTGCTCAGAAGCTTCAATGCTACTTCTTCTCCCAGAGAAGGCTTGGGACTATACAGACACCCCAAAGAACCAGTGAGAGAGAGAAAAGCACAGCCAGCGGATGAAGTAGTTCAGAGTCTCACCTTGCCATTCCCTGGTAGCATGAAGGGAATTCTCTGGGAAGTTTCAGATTTCAGAGCTCTCTCCAGGCAGGGAGAGTGGTGCTTCTTCCTAAGGCATTATAAGTCTGTTCCTGGGTATTACCTGGCACAGGGAGGCATGCCTGCCTTTTCCTCATGAGATAAAATTATTCCTCTTTCTCTGATTACATGGTGTAGGAATGAATTCTTTTTATATTTTAATCGGGTTTCAATTGAGTTTCTTTTACTTGCAAATATGCCTCAGGTTATAGAGTTTCCTCAGTCCCTCTGCTAGGGAAGACACTGTTTGTGTGTGTCCTGTTTAATGAAAGGCAAGGTTGTTGGAAAAGTGCTGTTCATCATTTAAGTTGGAGAAATGAAATACGCAGTTAAAATACCGGCTGCATTTCGGATAAGTTTGTAGGTCCTTTTCTGTCCCTCACCCACAGTTGTAGAATCTGAGGACCATAGAATCATAGAATGGTTTGAATTGGCCAGGGAGGTTGTGGAGTCTCCTTCTCTGGAGATGTTTAAAACTTAAAACCCACATGGATATGTTCCTGTGCAACTAGATATAAGGGATCCTGCTGTGACAGGGGTGTTGGACTCCATGATTTTTTTGAGGTCCCTTCCAATCCCTCATGTTCTGTGATTGAAGAGTATTTAGTTCGAACCCCCTGCCATGGGCACGGGCACAGGTCACCTCCTACTAGACTGGAATGTTCCAAGCCATATCCAACCTGGCCTTGTACACTTCCAGGGATGGAAATGCACAACCTGTTCCAGTGTCTCACCATCGTCATATTGGAGAACTTTAAGGAAGCATGTGGGATGTAGAGAAAGGGCTAGGATATATATAACCCTGAGGTGAGGCTGTGTCACAGGTCCCTCATCCAGGCTTCAGTTTTGTTCAGGAGCTGTACAACTGCTCAGGAATGGGCTTTGGCTTTCCTGGTAAAGCCCTGACTCCAGCTCTGTTGCATTAAAGAAGATGGTGGTTTGTCTCAGGTCAGCTAGCAGTCTGCCTTTGTAGTCTTTGGAACACAGCAGCATCCAGTAGGAACACTGTGCTTGATAAACTTCTTTTGCCAGAAGATAAGGAGCGTTAGAATTCTATTTATCTGATCAAAGTACTGGCTGGAGGCTGTACTGCTCGCTGTCCTTTATTATAATCCCCCAATTGCCAGATCTGGGTCAAAAAGGTAAGATGTAGCCTTTTGTACCAAAGCAGTGGAGTAATGAGGACATCTGTTTTCATATGGTACTTGACACACACTACCAGAAATTTGATGTCATGCTGTCCAAACTTGTACATCATTGCAGAATTGCATTAGCTTTTCTGATTGATTCTGACAAGTCACTGACAGTTTTTGAGGTGAAACACAGACATGACAAAGGGCAAGCAAAGGCTGCATATGTCAGCTGGAACACTCCCTCGTTCACTCAAAGGGGTGAAAATCTTTCAGTCTTGCCTCTGTCTGCCCCTCAGTGCTGTTGAAGCTCCCCACTGGAGCTGGTCCTTGCCCCAGCAAGGTCACAGAAACGGGTCCTTTTGAGTTTTCTCGTCAAAGTATAGTGCCAAAGAATCATTTTCTTCTCATGGGTTAATGCGTTGTGCCCATAAGGTATAAAAATATCCCCCAACATATTTCAGTAAATGTATTTGTCATGAATCATGCAAGGTTGATTCCATTTATCATATTGCTCCATAAACAGTGTTTTGTGCTTTGTATTTACACATGCATAAACTCAATTTACCCTCACGGTGTCAAGCAAGTCTTTATTCCCTTTCCAGAAATATGTAGTAACACTTAGTGTTTTAAAATATAAATGCAATGAAAAAAAAAATAGGGTGGTTTTGGTTTTTTTTAAAATGTTTGTGGAGATTGGTTTTTTATGAAAAATAAGGACAACTTGCGCTGCAGTGATGGTATAAACCTGTGTATACAGGTTTACCAGCTCTGAAACAACAGAGGATTCCCTCCGGTGCTACTGTCAGGAAGGTCAGATGCACCATTTGTTCTCAGTAGATGTTCCAGGGTCTGCTAGCAAAAGAGCAAGTGGTGTGTTGTAGCTCAGCACGTCTGAGTCCTGGCTTATTTTCCCATTTTACACACTACGTTCTGCTCCAGCCCTTCCCCATGAAATGGGAGGGTTGTTTTTGGCCATGAACTTGGTTCTTGAGAACCAACTGATCAGCAGTGTGGACCCGTTCTGTTGCAGATAGCAGTGGCTGAAACATGCAGTGGTCAATAAAAATAATAAAAGGAAGTAATGTACATGTAAGTCAGTTTTCTTAGAAAGCAGTGTTTTAATCATACTGAAGAAGCATGAAAGGAAAAGAAAATGAGTAAATAAAGATAGTGTAAGTGAAGATGCCCTTGGTGAACATCTGAGAATCCATTTGTTGATCCTCCAAGATTTATGGGTTATACTTGGAAGACTCCTGGCATTTAGAGGACAATGTCATCTCATTTTATGTGGCAGTGGTGGCTGCTACAGGTGTAGTGGCTATTTCTGTTGCTGTTGAGAGCAACGGTGGTGTAGGCAGACCCACCAGAAGTTGCTGTCCTTGGACTGTCAGACCTCATATGGGTGAAACATGTGAACACAATTTTCATTGTATTTTTTTGGTAGTGAAACTTGGAGATGTATAAAAAAAGTATTCGCTGTTGGTTGTGCATACATAATTTGAGCTCACCAGCTGGAATCACATGTATCTTATGTAAATGATGGCAGATTTGGGCTCATAATTGTTCAAATTGACTATGGCATTTGTTATGTCAACCCTGTGTTCTCAGTGCTGCCACTTTGATTTCAATCACAATTTTGTTCGGCAGGAGCCATGGAAAACTCCGTTTTTGCAGTGTGTAACGTTCTACTCATACAGTCTGGAGATACTGTGCATTTAAAGAATCATTTTGGCAAATGGCAGCCTGTTAATGGTTTAACCTGCAGTGTACTTTTAACAAGTTGTATTCTAAGGCTACATCCTGAGTACTGCATTCAGTTTTGGGCACCTCAATACAGAAAAACATTAAGGTGCTAAAGTGAGTTCAAAGAAGGGCAGCAAGGCTAGTGAAGGATCTAGAGAATGAGCCTTGTGAGCAATGTCCGAGGCAGCTTGGGTTATTCAGTCTGAAAAAAAAGGAGGCTGGGGAAAGACCTTATTGCTGTGTACAGCTACCTGAAAGGAGATTGTACAGAGGTGGGTGTTGGTCTCTTCTCACAAGTGATAGGACAAGAGGAAATGACCTCAGATTGGAGCAGGGGAAGTTTAGGTTGGACATTAGGAAAAACTTCTTCATTGAAAGGGTCATCAAGCCTTGGAGCAGACTGCCTGGGAAAGGAGTTGAATTGTGATCTCTGCACATGTTTAAAAGTCATAGGTCTGAAGCTTAAAGGTTTAGTGGTGAGCTTGGTACAGTTGGGTTAATGGTTGGACTCAGTGATCTTAAAAGTCTTTTCCAATCTCAGTAATTGTATGATTCTAACTACGATTATGTTTACCTCCTGAGGAGTTGAGTACATGTACCTATCAGTATCTTTTTAACCTTTCCTTTACATATTTGGTTTTATATTCCTTTGATTTTGTGCACAGTCACACAGGTAAGGAGGCATCAGAGCAACCAGCTGCTCTTGTAAGGCTTATAAAAGGCAAAGGCAACAGTATCTCTGTTCATCACATTGCTCTTCACTCAAAGGAATTGAAAATGCAGTGCCATCAGCCTTAAAAAAAATATTAACTAATCTAGACTGTCACAAAGTACATTTTGGTGTCTTAGTCAGGTAGGGCTCAAGCAGAGCAGAAATGCCTTAAGGCATAGACCAATTCTGAGCTTTATGCTCAGAAAGCATATTACAGCCATGATAGTGTGCCTCTGAAATTAAACGTCCTAAGCGTGTCTGATCATACTTTAATTTATTGCTCTGAGGTACCTATACAGTCGCTTTAAATTACAGGCTGTATTAGAACAGGAAACCTTTAAAAACCATTACTGCGCATTGTGATGTCCTACCTCAACTCCTGGGGTCAGGTTTGGGTCCCTCGCACCCAGAAGGACATTTCCGTTATGAAGAAAGGCTGAAGGAGTTGGGTCTCTTAAGCTTAGAGAAATGGAGACGGAGAGGTGACCTCTTTAATGTTTGTAAATATGTGAAGGGTGGGTGTTAGGAGGATGGAGCCAGGCTTTTCTCAGTGTCATCTAATGAAAGGACAAGGGACAATGGGTGTAAGCTGGAACATAGGAGGTTCCACATAAATATGAGAAGGAACTTCTTCACAGGGGGGTTGTGGAGTCTCCTTCTCTGTAAATGTTTAAAGCCTGCCTGGGTATGTTCCTGTGCAACTTGGTCTAGGTGATCCTACTGTGGTAGGGACATTGGACTAGATGATCTTTTGAGATCATCTTCCAGTCCCTAATGTTGTGTAATTCTGTGAGTGTTTGGAGTGTCTCCAGAGAAGGGCATGAATTAATGAAGTCAAGAACTGCCTGTGCTCAGCCTGCCGGGATACAGGTTATTGACCCTGTTAACAAGTGTGTTACTTGTCTCACCTTCTTTAAGTTTTACACCTTGGATGTTTCCTTTGGCCAGAGAATGAGCAATTTAGCCATTAGCTGATGCTTAGTTATAGCTTGAGCAGCACTTTGAGAAGGATGAAAGAAACATTTTGGTTTTGTTCCTGTTGCCCTTTTCTCCATTGCCATGGCCTTCTGTATTTTTACTGTCAAGCAGTAACTTTTAAATACCTTTAAATTTTAAAGTCAAACTGATTCATTCTGAAATTATTAATGGATGTTCAGGATTACTGAACACATAAAATAACGGAGACCAGCAATTTAAGTTCGTGTTTCTATTATTATTCCAGGGCAGTTTATTGTTCTGGAAAAAAAGGAAAATGTTTTGTCTCCATTTGCTTGTGTTTTCTAGTATTTTGTTTATAAACTGTTAAGTATTTTCCTGTAGGAAATGGTGAGAATGAATCCAAAGCGTGGTGGAGCCAGTGAGCATTCGTCACATTTGACATTTGGTTTTGTGTTTGATACAGAAGGAAGGTTGGATTGGGTGTGGGGGTTTTTGTAACAAAAATACACAATTCTGATTGCAAAGCCATAGAATTGGTAAATTGGCTTGGGGGCGATGGGGTCTGGCCCCTGGAGCTGCTTTTCAATCATGTGATTAATTGACTTAATATAAAGTTGACTTCTCTTTAAACAACCTTGTATGGATAGCAGGGAGAGATCTCAAATTTGTTAATTGATGGTTGGGGTTTTTTTGTAATTTTACTTGTAGTTGATACTCCAGACTTGAAGAAGACAGGCCAGAAAAGTTCCAAAATAGATGAATCCTTACTGTATTACGCTAGTTTCTGTTTTGACTCAAAAAGTAGTGGACCGTTTGCCAGAGGCACATTGTAATCTGGCAGGTGCATGAGGCCCTCAAGACTTCAGAGATGCTGGACAGAATTGCCTGTATATCATTGAATAATAGAATATCTTATTTTAAAGCTTCCTGCAATTGCTTTGATACCAATGAGGATGTGTGGGTTGGGAAGATGTGCCTCTTGACACAGCAGCAGAGGACGAAAGATTGGACAGGTACTGGATTCCCCATGTGGAGACCTAATTATTATCAGGAGGACCTCAGCAACATGCTGTTGGATTCAATAAATGTGGGTTTTTACCTGAATCAAGAGGATGACTATGGTGGTTTTCACTATGTCGTCATAATTTTGAGCTGCAAGTGATGAAATCTGAGGTGGGGAGGGGTTCAAGATATGACAAAAGAAAGGAAGGTGCATGTTACCTTTTGACTTTGGTATGGCCAGGGTATCCCCAACTGAATTTAGTTTGTCTTCCCATACAGCAACAAAATGAAATCCAATATTAAAAAGGAATCTGATACCAAAACAGACTGTCAGCAGAGGTTTAGGAAAAACGGTGCTGAAAGCAGACTAGATTAAATGCTTCTTGCAAATCCATGGCAGGCTGCAGGGTCTTTCTTCTGCTGCTTCTTATTAGGAAGTTAAGGACTTTATCCCCTCCCTGGAAGTGTTCAAGACTGAGTTGGAAGGGGCTCTGGGCAACCTGGTGTAGTGAGAGATGAAATTTTTTGTGATCCCAGGAACATGGGAGATGCTGACACCTGCTCCCATTACTTTTGCTTTCAGAGAAGGAAGAGAAATCCTCAGTGTTAGTAAGAGTTGTTGTCGAGTATGTTAAGATACAAGGGGAAAAAATGGCAAGGAGAGATTTAAATTAATTTGGAGTCACAGAAGGGATTGGGAGGCATTTCAGTGGTGCAGTAAATTAGAACAGAGGATCCTTCACCTCCAGCCACTGGGTTCAAACTCATGCCAAGCTGCTGGCTGATAAAACAAAAAAAGTGATTTAAACTCTACCCTTATTAGGGCATGGCCACAGTTTCTTGTGTATGGCTCACTTCAGTTGGAAAATGTTTCCATTATATTTGATTTGAGAGAGCATTATTGCTTCACCAGATGTACAAAACTGATAATGTTTTCAACATCAATTAGAATGTCTGTAAGAATTAAAGTATTTCAAAACACAGCTATTGAAGTCAATGCTACTGGATTAGTATGGGTGTCCTTGCAGGGATGTGGAAGCCCTATGTTCTGTTATTTATATAACAAGAGCTCATGTAGGTGTGCACACAGTGTTTTTTTTATTTTGTAGTAAAAACACGAAGGATGGGAATTGCCCTGTTTTAAAGATCTTAAACCCTTAGTATTTCCTTTTTAGTTAGACTTGGGTGTAGCTCATGTCACTTGGACATTTGGTGCACCATATGGTCTGCAAGCACAGCAGCTCTACTGATAACATAATTTGATGATAAGATTATTCAACTGATGATTTGATGATCATTGATATGATTGATAATTTGATAAGATATTTGGTATTGATAAGATCTCCTCTACATATTCTGGGTGCAGAGCTGATTTTAACACTGTTAAATTCAGCTGTGGATGTGAACTGAGATATCATGGGAAGCCTTTTTCAAATCTCCAACCGTAAAACATACATTCAGATGATCCCAAAGGTGTAAATTCATGGATGTGAAACAGCTCCATGTTTGTTTCTCTCGTGCTCCATAACTCATGCCGTTTTGGGAGGGTGTTTGGTTGTTGCATACGATTGTCTTCTATCTGAAAGCTGCAAAGATCTGAGTAAGGTTACGTGAATATTGGGAAGCAAAGTTTTAGTGTTTTTCTTTGCTGTGATTACAATCTGGTACGTATATAGGTGACAGAACACCTACATCCTAGATGAGATCAGCTGCAACTTTCAGTCAGTATCTCTAACGGCATGAAATATTATTTTATATATTTATTTTATTTTAGAAAAATATTATCATCTGTCATTGTTCAGGAAGTATTTTATTAATGGTTCTCTCCTGGAAAAAAAAATAACACGTTACTAGTCAGCCAGGAGGAGCCTTTATGGACAAGAAAGGACCCTTTAGAAAATACAGAAGTGCAAATATTTGTTAGCAAGAGCCCAAATATGCTTCGCTTGCTCATTGGAGTAATTCATTTTACTTCAGGAGAAGGAGCGATTCATGCATCTGTATAAAATACTTAATAAAAAAGGTCCCAATTTGTAATTTCCTAAATAATTCCTCTCTAGGGATGGATAATGCACATTAGAGTGTTTTAATGGTACAGTGTTATGTTTTCTTTCCAGACAAGTGTGTAACTGGTAATGTCTTTGATTAAGGATTATTTACACATTGGGGTTTTTTTATCATTATTATTTTTATTTACTTCATAGGCACACTTCACAAAATATCATAGGCTGGCATCTCTACAGTAGCTCGGAGCTGCTCTTTAAAATGTCCTTGACTTTAAATAAGTATATAGCCAGAATAGGCATATTCTTGGCTTCAGTGTAATTTGCCTTAGTCCACGCTCTGACAAGGCTGTTTAGGAGGGAGGATGCCAGTGTTTTCCAACAGGGAAATGTATACTGGAAAGGAATTCAGCTTTTGATGATAACATAAAAAGACTCAAGAAGCAGGTAGGAAGGCACCTACTACCAGAGATTCAAAATTTTAATTAGACTTTTGGTTTGCTTCAGCAGTTATAGAATTTGTTAAGAATCAGATAAAAACAGGAGAATCCTTCTGGCATCATGAGGCTTGAGCCAGAATTTGAGAAAAGGACCATCAAAGGACTGCAGACCTTCTGCACTGTTGTGTTTTCTTGTGGGGGGAAGTTAAGGGGCAGCTACAAAAATTTGTTTTTACCAGGGTTAAAAAAAAACCCCACCATTTGAATAGTCTGTCTTAAAGAACAAGAGTAGCCTAACGTCTGGCATCCCTTTCCATGAAGGATGCAGGGCAGAGTACCTTCACAGCTTTACCTCTCTGGGCTTATATGTTGTTGTCTCTAAAATACACCCTCAATATGGTCCATTCATGTTCATGTCTCATTGAGGACTTGCAGCTCTGAGCTGTAGGTGCACCTACACTTCCAGGTGCACTATGAGCCTCCTGAGGCCCTTCTAGTTCTCTTCAGTTTTGGGCAGGTAATCCTGAAGGTCAGATCCAGTAAAACAAAGAAGAATAAACTTTTTATTGTCATGTGATAGTCATCTGCTTCTTATTCTTTACAGAGTGGTTTGGTTTGTGATAGGAGTGAGGCTATTAAGAACTTCTACCTCACTTCTATCACTACCTACCCAGGGCAAGCTGAAGTTTTATATTTTTCAACAGAGTATTTCAGAGATCATTTAATGTGAATTTAATTAATCCTTTTGGTTCCTTTGTGAGACAGAAGTGGTTGTTAGTGCTGATGGGGAAACCAGGATTGTTTCAGGCAACTCATTTCTGTGTGGTGACCCACTGATGGAGCAAAGGTGATGGTGCAACACCTCCTGACTAAGTCTCAGTCCCCTCTCAAGATGTTGCCAGATATACCATATCTATGTAGGTGATGGTCACCCATCCAACCCCAGGCCTCCAAGGCTATGTCACGTGCTGTTTCTGCTTATTGAGACATTAACTGTAGCTGGTGCAAGTGGGACAGAATAGCTCCAGGTTTCTTTGCTTTTTCCAGTGCACTGAGCTGGGCTGGAAAACATTTTCAATTTCACCTCATTTCTCAGAGGAAAAAAGCCTCCTACTACTATTCTCTCCCACTCTCCCAGGGACTTTTTGATTTTGTTGAAAACAAAAACCCCCCTTTGTTTCTACATTCATAGAATCATAGAATCATTAGGGATTGGAAGGGACCTCCAAAGATCATCCAGTCCAATCCCCCTGCCATAGCAGGCTCACCTAGACCAAGTCACACAGGAACACATCCATATTGTTTTCTAGAAGTTCTAAGCACCTGCAACACAGGCTTTAA
>JAOXOE010000343.1:31681903-31692200 GCA_028565055.1 Phoeniculus purpureus | reverse complement strand
TCTATAAATATGTGAAGGGTGGGTGTCAGGAGGATGGAGCCAGGCTCTTCTCAGTGTCATCTAGTGACAGGACGAGGTCCAATGCGTTTAAGCTGCAACATAGGAGGTTCCACATCAATATCAGAATGAATGTCTTCCCAATGAGGGTGACAGAGCACTGGAACGGGCTGCCCAAGGGGGTTGTGGAGTCTCCTTCTCTAGAAGCATTTAAAACCCTCCTGAAAATGTTCCTGTGTGACTTACTCTAGGTGATCCTGCTGTGGCTAGAGGGTTTGGACTAGATGGTCTTTCGAGGTCCCTTCCAATCCCTAGTGATGCTATGATTCTATGACTAGTTATCAGGGGAAAATGCCCAATCAAATCTAATGTTCTTAATATGGAACAAATCCAGTTATGGTATGACTTTCAAATCTTAGTGCTCTTTCTACTTGTTTCTCACCTGCAGCAGTGCCTGTGAGAATAAGGGGATGGTATATGTTCAGAGAGAAGAGTCCTCGAGGTTCTTCATTAGTGAGGAATGCATCCCATTTCCAGAACGCACGTTTGCTGAGCACGCTAGGCCATCTGCTCATGAGGCTTTTGGTTTCATTTCAGACACAACTGGCTCCAGCCCATCTCCAGCAGTTCAATAAAGAGAAAGTTTCTAAAAAAAGCCACAAATGAATTGCTGTCTCAAAACACAAATCACTTTTTGTAAATGTTGTGATAAAGTTTCCAAGCAATGCAAAGCGCGTGACAATATGTGCAAACCTCTGTGGGCTGGTGGGGAGGGAGACATTCCCTTTGTAGCTCTCTCAGGCCGTGAGTATTTTCATTTTAATATACCAGTCTTCAAACCTACAATCGTTCTCCTTTTTTTTGTTAGTCACTACTGAAAAGAACTTTTGTTCCGTTTAACTATCCAGGTTTAACAATTGCTTTTCTTTTTCAAAGCTGACTGTTAATGAAGGTGGCAAAAAAGGCAAATATTTCGTGTTGGTTTGGAAGGCTTTTATGGACATTTTCTAGTGTGGTTTCTCACTTGGAATAGGACTTGGAATAGGGATCACTAACTCAGGATCAAGTCAAATGTGACTTCTTCAAGTCAGCTGCTGGAAAAATCTCTAAGAGTGGGCTAAGCCCTAATTTCTCTGGGTAACCTCTACCCCTGCTGCATTACTTCTGTGGGGATGAATCCTCTCCTAATGATCAACTTGAGCATTCCAAGCCACAGCTTTAGTTTACTGTTTGCTTTTAATAAAACAGAGAGCCATAAAATGCTGTAAGAAGAATTCCAGTATCACAAACTTGATCAGCAAAAGTCAGGTAGAACTTATGTGGTCTCAGGTTCTGCCTGAACGTTGGCACTTAAGCCTATGTCTTCTGCATCCAAAAGCATTTTCATTCTACAAGTAGTATCAGAGGAAATAAATCACCTGCTTTTGATCTTATGTTAGTTACTACTTCACAAGGCACCATGCATCAAGAAAAGAGGCTGAGTGAGACAGTGGAGATATTTGGAGTCAATACCCTGCTTATCATGGGAAGGACAGCAAGGAACCAACTGCTGGCTCTGCTGCTGCTGTGTATTACTGTGTATTACTATTTGTTTTAAGAAGTTTCCTGGATGCTTTGGCACAGTAAGCACTCATGGTTGTATGTGATTCCACCAAAATTTTGACACAGGAGATTTAAACATCCTACATAGCAATCCGTGCATAATGAAAAATGGCATTTGTGGTTCATCAGTGTTCTCCTGACATGGGATGAGCAGGTGTTTGGTTGACATTTTAAGATTGGGATGATCTTTGAAATTCTCTTTCAATGCAATAACCTGCTGACTGCCAAGGGGCAGCATAGGTTAGAACCTCATGGCAAAGGAGGGAGGGCAGGGTGAGCTGGGCTTGGAAAGACACTCAATTTGTTTTCGGTGGGCTTGAACCTAGTGTTTTCTTTTGTGCTTCTATTACCTCTTAAATAAGCGGTAGCTGGGCTAATCAGTTCTTTATAGAGGTTAATGCTAATTGTTAAACTGTGAATGAGTAAGAGGTACCAGTTATTCACTCCTTTTGGGTGTACTTTCAGAGGCTCTTTTCTCTTGACCATTTCAGAGGACAAACAGCTCACTTCAAACTCAACACTGTGCATTGCCAATAAATCACAACATGAACCACTTTGGTCTACTGCCAATTAAAAATACTTTTAAAACAGAAGTGAATAGAGACGTTTTAATATTATTTAGTACTTTATCACTAATATCATTCCACCAGTGTTTTCTCTGTCAGAAAACTAATACTACTGTAGGAGAGAAAATATTTCCCTGACATTTGACTTTCTGTGAACTTTTAAGGACAGAATTTTAAGATTCAGGAAAGAAAAAAAGAAACCCAAATCAATTTAACAATACCTGCACATGTTTTACTGCTTTCGAAGTTGTTGAGACAGAAACTTTAAAAGCTATCAATTTTATTTTAATAGGTGATAGAATAATATGCCATCTTCCAGCAGATGAGTAAGCACACTATTACGCATTTCTGCTTCGTGTAGATTTGCCCTGACTTTGGTAGGGGTTCCCAATTTGAAAGACTTACAGGCTCAACTCCTCAGTGCAGTTTATACAGCTGAAATGGTATCTGATACCAGATCAAAATTTCCAGCAGATGCTCCTTGCTATGTCATTGAACTTAAACAGTCTCTCATTTTGAGTTCAGTCAGACCCTTCAGGCTTTTAACGCTAAGCATGAACTTAAATGATACACTGGATGAGGACTACCTTCTCTAAAGCATCTATATAATGAAAAATATAACTTGAAGTTTTATAGAATAAAATGACTGATACAGATACTTAAGAAACTAACCCGATACAAACATATTCTTTAGGCAAACCAATTTTTATTCTCCTCTAAAGTCCAAACACTGGTTTAAATGTAAATAAAAGGAAACTTTACAAGAAGCCCAAGAAGCACTAAATTTCAGAAATTGGGCATCACTCACTAGGCATTTATTTCTTAAAAGTTAATTGTGATTTACCCAGGAATTGGAATTCAAGGGGTAACTGCAGTATAGCCTCACAGAAATGTAATTGGTGTAATGGAACTGAATGCAGCACTCAACAGAAAATGATGGTGCTGTCATTACGTTTTCAGCCAGCCCACGTCGTGTAACATGAAATCATGTCTGAAACAGTAAAGAATTCTGTGAGTTATTACAAAAAGCAATAAGAAAGTCCTGTTTTTCAGTTAAATAGGACTTTTTCCAAAATAAGGAAGGAAATATGATAATTTATATTCTGAGTATATCCAAGTTAGAAATGTATGGAGCCCTGTTAAATACATATATCACCATTTAGTGCTTGTGAGTGTAATAAAAGAACATAATAATGGATGTTGTGATGACATGTCTTTGAAGCTGATGTGACTGTTTACTGACCTTCACAGGTTCTCCTACTACCAGCAGAGGAGCATTGATGCTTTCTTCTATCTTGAGTAAGGAGGAGGAAACGAGTCCACAGCCCAAAACACAGCTCACCCAGAAAGGAAAATGGGAAGAGTGGACAGGAGGGTTCAGTTACATGGAGATACCTGCATACATCTGGAGGAAGAAGCTGCTACCTGTGATTTGTGACAAGAGTGAGAAGCAGCTGGAAACACCAGGCAGAGAGCAAAAGGAGGAAGCAGTGGTCCTGACAGAAAGAAAAACTAATGGCTAGAAGGCTGGGAAATGTGAACAAAGAAAACTATTTCAGTGTGAGTTTGAAATCAGATCTTTGCTCTCTGCAGAGGAACAGGGTTGCATTAAGGAAACTTCTGATTCTACCTGCCACCATTTTTTGCTCCTGGAAGGGAAAATGCCACAAGATGCTGAATGCTTTTTGAAAGCAAATTTAGTTCTTTTCCTTTTTTAAAATACTTTTTTTCTGGTTTAGAAGGTTTTGGATGTGTTCTCACTCACATTTGTTTGGTTAGTGGTTATGATCTTGACCTACTTTTGCTCATTCATGTGTGATAGGATCACGAGACTGCAGTTTGGGGTGCAGAGTTGTTGGCTGGGGTTAACGCTCAACGTCAGCCAACTTCAGGCTTTGACAGATCTGCAGCACAAGATTAAGAACAGCTGACTGATATAACGATGGGCCATTAGTGTCTGGCCCATCTTGTCTCTAGGGTAAGAATGTGGGAGTCCTTCGGAACAAGCTGAGTGTTGCCCATTTGCAGCAGTGGTGCCTTGCTCATTAAATGACAAGGATGAATTTAGATTTGGTTTACTTTAATAGGGGCAATTGTAAAACTGATGGAACAGGAGCTGATTCACAGGCAAATCGAGTATCTTCAACTCAAGAGTGGATGCTTTGATCAGACAGGTCACAGGTAGAAGAGAAAAGCTCCAGATTTTAAACCATTGGTGCACTGCTATCAAAACCCTCTGCTTAGAGATTCAAAACACTTGTGTATTGTCTTCAAATCAAGAGATCCCTGATGATAAGAAATAGTAAAGGTTACTGCAGCATTTTTCCCAAGTACCATTACACTAAATGTAGTAGAACACAGTGTTGTTAGTACATGTTTAGATTATTTCAGGCCATCTATTTAGAGTTGCTGGAAGAGGAAATAACAATACCAGGAAATTTTTAGAGACTCCACCTTTGCAATAATGATCATGAACATATTATATAGGCCACTCAGTTGCTGTTGTCTTCTTTCCAGTTAACTTAGCAGAGTAGGGGATTGGAGTAGGCGATCTTTCAAGGTCCCTTCCAATCCCTAATGTTGTGTGATTCTGTGAAAAGAAAGGACCTGTGTGAAAATAATCTTGAAGTTGACTGTAACCAGATGCTTAATTTAAATTAAATACAATAAAATAAAGCCCCAAGCCACGGAATCACAGACTGGTAGGTGTTGTTGGAGGGACCTCTGGAGATCATCTAGTCCAACCCTGGCTGCCCGAGCAGGTTGATCCAGAGCAGGTTGCACAGGATCATGTCCAGACAGGTTTGGAATCTCCCCAGAGCAGGAGGCTCCACACAGCTCTGTAAGTCTTGAAGTGAAGAAGTTTTTCCTTATGTTCAGATGGAACTTTTCTGTTTTTGCGCCTAGTGCTTCTTGTCCTGTTGCTGGGCACTACTGAAAAGAGTCTAGTCCCCTCCTCCTAACACCCTGTCTTTACATATTGATCAGCATTGGTTAGATCCCCTTAATCATTATATAACTGATCAGTAAGACCACTAATACAAAGTGATATCAGATAGACAAGCAATGCAGTAGTAAAATAAACCCCAAACCCAGTTTTCACCTTCCAAGGCATGGTTTAACTGATCTGCAGTACTAATATATTGATAAACGGTGGTCCAGAAATGGCTACTGAGAAAGAAATACTGATGGTGCAGGAGTATATTTGGCACCTTGGGAATCACTGTCAGCTCTTGCCTGAGATGCAAGAATTTAGTCCTGTTATTGACTCCTGTTATCTGTATGAGCTTGTTCTCCTTGAAACCTTAGTCGTTAATTGCATTTCTTTTCCATGTGAATCTGAACACACGGGCATGTAGTCAGAGCTTGTGTGTATCTCTGCTTTTTGCCATAAAATGTGAAGATTTTTTGTTGTTGATCATTACCCTGTGTTTACTGCTAATTAACTTCCCTGCACAGTAACTCTTTGCATTGCCCTTTACAAATTTTCTTCTGCACTTTGATCTACTCAGCGCTGCTCTACTTTGTCTGCTCCTGCCAAGAGAGCTCCCAAGCTGTTGGAGTCTATTACTGATTTTATATCAGTTTCAGAGGTCTAGTCTCCTTTTCAAACATATCATATTCCTTTTTTTTTAATATCTACCACATATATTTGCCCTGTCTCACAACAGTTAGCATTCCTGATAGAAATGTTTAATTATTTTAGGACAATGACCTATCCAGGGGGATTTTCTTTTGCTTGTGATCATGTATTTCCTGCATTTCCCTGTGGGATTTGAGAAACATCTGTGGGTGGATTCCCAGTTGCATGGAAGCTACTAGTAGTATCATCCTTGGTGACAAACCTGTCTTTGTTTTACTGTTTCACTTTCTTCTACTCCTACAGTCTAATTATTTGGTTCGTATAATATTCATACATCAATAATACTCTTGATAATTGTTGTAGGATTTTTCATCTGCAATCTTCAATCATTCATTCTTTTCACTCAGGTAACTATGGATTTCTAAGACTTTCTCTTGAACTGCTTCTGTTTGCAAATTCAGATTATTTTACCCTATTGCTGATCCATCATTGTAACAGACAGAGCTGTGAGAGCTGATTTTTCATCTGTTCCCTTCCCATCCAATCCTTTTTCTCCTGCCTCCCCTCCCCTCTCTTCCCACTTGTGCTGTGTTCAGTTCTCCAGAGAAATGAAAACTCTCCAGATGTTGTTTATATATGTACACCTGCCAGTTAATGACTTAATGCATGGTATTTGTTTTCCTGGTAGTACAAACACTCTTTAGGTGCTCCAAATATTTGTTGCTAGCAAAGACTACACCATTCCTGAGGCAAATGAAACTGAGTTACATCAAGAGAGGTGAAAAGTACATTGTGAAGACTACAAAGTCAGAAAGGTAGGAAACCCCACAGTTGTATGGTTTAATGAAGGTAAGTATGATGTGGTTCTGTCTATATAACTGCATGCAGGAATACAGTATTTTGTGATGTTATTCAGTGCATAGAGCCGAGTACTATACTATATTGAGACGGCAGATGGCAAGGAGAATTTTGACCATTTCTCTTTAGGGTCTTTTCAATTGAACCATCTTAGACAAAGTAAAACTGCAGCCAGAAAACCTCTTCTGTTGGTTCGTTCTTCTTTTGCCCATCCCTTCCACACTTTCCCAGGGTCAATTTTTGACCCAGAGCCCTTCCTTCATCACTACTGAACCTTGCAGCCTTCAAACTGTAGGAACCATTTCAGTTCTCTTGGTATCTCCTCTCCCATACTATCATTCCCATTCACTGCCAGTTCCACATCTCTTCTCAGAATTCCCCTTTGAGTAATATCACAATTCCAGTGAGGACCTCTTTGCCTATTCAGTTCCCCACCTCTGCTCACCCATTCCACTGCCCGTGCCCCTGCAGACCTCTCAGCACTATTTTCCCCCCTGATTTGATGTTAGCCCATATGTTGGGGCATGCAACAGGTATGTGTTTAGTATGTCTGTCCACTTCCCACAAGTGGCATTTGGAATGCAGAGGGGGAACCTCTCACCCCTCTCAGCATGAGCTCATGTTCAGAGCTTAGGCTAGTCACCCTGATTGACGTGGAAGGTCATGGGAGAGAGGCTGCAGCACTGTTTTACAAAAGCATTAAATGCAGATTGAACTGTTCTCAAAGGCAAGAACACACAGAAAGAATCAAATGTACTGAAGTCTCATGAGTGAGGTTTGAGAGGCCTGTAGCCTTTTTGTCCTATGCTGAAATCACTGCACTTCCCTTTGCCTGTATTCCAGCAGGAAGGGACATGGCGAGCAGAGAACAAAAAGGCTTTTAGATTCATTGCCCTGAATTCAGCTCAATCTCTATTAGCTCAGAGCTTCACTTTTAGAGAAAACAGCTGCTGAGCTGAGAGCTGGAAGCAGACCCAGTTCCAGTGACATCTTCACAGAATTAAGCTCCAAAGGTCCAGTGGGTCACTGGAGTATACACAAAACCTCTCTTCTTGTGGGGCTTATAACCTAAATAAATGTGGATAGATTATCTTTAATGTGGAGGTTAATTTGTTGACCCTTTTTCAAAGTCTACCACTGCCATTGCTCAAAATCACTAAAAATGTTAGCATGAGCACTCTTCCTTAGCACTGTTCACAAAGACACATGGACTGTTTTGGTTGAAATACTCCAGGTGCGTTTAAACTGGAGACAAGAAGAGACTTGCAGGGCTTAGAGCAGAGCAAAGAAACAAGCAGTTGAAAATAACTTCAGAATGAGTAACACTGGACACTCAGAAAAATAAGACTGTTGCTTCTAACATGTATCTCACTGGTGTTGCGGTGAGGGAGAATCTGCTCCTGTCTAAGCCTGTGAGTTAAAATCCTTGTGCACGTGAAAGACACCCAGCAGAACAGGCATTTCTCCATGTGCTGCATATAGCAAAATCCCACGGCGATGTGTAACATACAGTACAGATTGCAGCATATACTGCTCGACGTTTATTTTGAGTCTTCTGCATTTTCATAAGACAAAAAAATGTGATCTATATCATCTTACAACATTGGCAGTATGAAGCATACACACAGTATGCAGTTTGAACTGTAGCATATGTACAGAATGTTCACAATTTAAACAGGAGGAATGCAACTGAGCATCCATCTATCTATCTATCTGTCTATCTATCTATCCACCCACCTATCCATCCGTTCATCCATCCATCCATCTATTCATCCATCAATCCATCCATCTATCTAGGCCTACTATTATGGTATTAAGAAACTCTCAAAGATCTTTTGTGTCTTCTAACTGAAAAATCTTCCAAGTTTCTCTTAGGAATTCTCCATCCCACCCTGTAATCCAGTATATATATTTATATATCTGCAAATGCCTTCACCTCTCACCAGCCTGCACTTGTTTCTAGCAGCTTCCTAAGCAAAGGAACTACACTGGGAGGAATTTGCCAAGCTGCTATGCTACTGTCATGGTCTGAGAGCAGTTACACCCCACCAGCACAGATAACAACTGGCCACAGTTGTGTATTTTCCAAATATAATGGTGTTGGCATTCCTCATTTGTGACCATGCTGCAGCATGAACTCTGTAAAGATCTCACAGGAGCTTGAAACAAAAACTGAAAACTCAAGTTCTTAAGAGTAATTTTCACAGAATTACAGAATTTTCTTTGGTTGGAAGAGAAATTCAAAATAATCAACTTTTTCCCAGCCATGCCCCCACTAACCCATGACCCTCAGCACCACATCTCCACACCTTTTCAACCCCTCCAGAGATGGAGACTCCACCACTGTCCTGAGTAGCCTGGGCAAGTGCTGGACAACCTTTGTGGGGAGAAAATTGTTCCTCAAATCCAACCTAAACCTCCTTGGCACACCTTGAGACCATTTCTTGTCTAGTCTTACGTTAATCACTGTAAGACTAGGTGAGCTGAAGAATTAATCCATCCTCCTGGGCTTCTGAAAGGGTTGATGCAGAAGAGCACCCAGTTCTCTTAGGGTACCTTCAGTCTATATTTTAAAATCTCAACCAGTCTTACTTATAGTTTATGTGTGTGGTGTGATCTTTTTCCACCTGCAACTGATCAGAGACAGAGATGTAACTACAAACAGTGCCAATTAAAGAATATTGTGACAACCCCCTTCATGCCTTCCTCCAGAACTCCAGTGATCCTCTCAAGGTTTCACTATTTTGAATACAGGTAAGAGATTGCTCTAGCTGCCATCACTATTTAACTGTATGCAAGCGCTTATTTCTTATTACGATGAAGTAAAACACTAAATTTTCACAGCTGAGTTCTCTAGTAAAATAAGTAATATTTTACACACTGTTTCACATCCTGCAGTGCAATGCTTTTCAGTTCTAAATTACTGCTTTTCTGTGAATTAACAGTATTAGTAGCCAAGAAACCCCTTGGGATTCCCAAATGGGGGATTTCAAATACAGTTCCCTGAAAAAAAGCCCTACAGAGCTATGAGTAAAACCTTTGTTACTCTTGGGGTTTTCCCTTTGTGTACTGCATTGCTCAATGAGTGTCAGATTTTTTGATCTCAGGAGGAACAGCTCATGCTTTTAGGCAGTAGTGACCAGATTTTGTCTGAGATGCTTCAATGCAAGACATATTAATCAGATTTTCTCTGGTAATTGTGAACATTTTACTGAAACCAGCAGGAATACTCAAGGCAGCACTGCCAATTTCAAACCCTCAGATATGAGTCAGGCCTTAGAAAATTATGAGACCTGCTAAGTTGGGAAGGTTTTTTAGTGAACTTGTCTTTTTTTGTCTGATTGATAAGATCCATTTGGGTGTCTACGATTCAGAGAAAACTTACAACAGGGCAATTGAGAAAACAGAGTGCTGTACAACGCTGTTGGAATACTGAACGCAGCTGAGAATGAGTAACATATGTGAACTTCTTTCCACCAGCGTTCAACCAAATGCAGCTGCTGAAGTATCTTCCTCCATCTTTCAGCGTGAATTTGTGTTAACAGCGTCTTACTGCAGTGTTACTGAGTGAACCTCGTACCAGGCTTTTTAGAGTTGGGTTGATGACCTTGACCGATTTTCTTTACTGTATTTTGTACTGCTGCTTTGGGAGCTAAAGTCCACTAGTTTGTCTGCCTTTAAAACAGAAAAG
>JAOXOE010000343.1:31658098-31681803 GCA_028565055.1 Phoeniculus purpureus | reverse complement strand
GCTCTCCAGCCTGTCCAGGTCTTGCTGAATGGCAGCACAGTCTGCTGGGGTGTCAGCCACTCCTCCCAGCTTTGTGTTTCTGTGTCACTAGTCTCTTTCCAGTTCAGGTTCAACGTAATCCACCAGTTGTCATTCATACAGTAGGAGAGCCATCAAATAGCAGGACTTCAAATATCTTCATGACGTGGATTTGATAGAGACACATTTCATGTCAGAAATGGCATGTCAATGACACATTTCTCCTAGCATTTATTCACTGGAAGAGCAAACAAAACTCTTAATGTGCATTAAGAGATCCCAAAGAATCTCTGCAGTGACATTCACAAGCATTTCCCTGTGAAGAAAAGTTTATGAAAGGTGTTTAAATATTTATGGATTGTTAAAAACGAGGCATTAATTGGCAAACAACTTAATTAAAATGCTTTCTCGAGTAATTAGGAGCAAATACTTTCCCCTCTATTTTGCATGCCATTTGCTTCGTTCTCTGTTTGATAGAGCCTGCCTGTCAGTCAGACTTTGCTGCAGGTAATTTTTTTAGCTCTGTGGGGAAAATCTTCAAAAATTACATCTGAATTTAAAATATTTTTATTATCATTTTTGTGTAGCAAATTCTCCTTTTTGTTTTTTTTAACTTCATCTCCTATAAGTCCCAGTAAAGGAGCGTCGTGGGAATTTAGGGCCTGAAGATGAAATTGTGCATCAAGGCATTACTGAGTTTCCAAAAGCGCTCTCCTGAGAACAAACCGAATCAATCTAGAATCAACAAACAGTGCAGTTAATTAATGAGTACACCATAAGGGAGCCTTTTTAAACAATGTTGACTGCTGCTGCCTCAGGACCAATAGCACCAGAAGTTATTGCTGGTTTCAAAGAAGTGATTCTTAGGGTTCCCCCAAGGCACCTTTTGCTTACATTAGCTATTTACTACAACTTTTTCCTCTTATTTGCACCCTAGGGAAAGCAGACTTATTTGCTAAATTACTTTTTAAGTGATGCTTCTTCATGCCAGTAGCCTGAGGTGTATGAGGGAAGATGCTACAGCGTAAATAACAGCAGAAAGCGAGCTGCTCCACAGCAAAGAAAAGCTTTGAACTGGACATGAGCTGAATATTCCAATGGAAAAAAAAATCCAAGCAAGAGGATGTTGACTATGTGAGGTTGTGGTCTGTTTGGGTTTTTGCTACACAATGGCGTGGCAGTGATTATTGTTCTTGCGTAACTTGACATTTCCCTTCCAGGCCACTCTGTAGGAAGAAAAGTTTTCAAAAGCAGGAGGAGGAGGAGGCTGCATTTACCCTTTGGAAGACAGGCCCAGTGGTCCATCCTGTTCTTGCAAAACAATGTTTTCTTACCATAGGAATGCAATAAGAGTTTAAAATTATTATGATTGTTATTAGGTAAGGTCAGACCACTGTTGGTCTGAGGTGAAGTTGTAGTTGTGCGTAACAAAATCCAGATGTTGGATAAATTGCTGAAATTCCTTTTGAAAGACCCTGCTGGCAATGGTCCTTACCCCGGTCATTTGTTGAGCTCTTTTAACTGTGATGGCAGCTGTCATTCATGCAGCTTAAGGTATCCCATGAAATATCCATGCTTAGTGTAGAAATAGCCAGGCTTAGTGTAGAAATATCCATCTAAGCCTGAACAGCAGCACTGTACATCAGTAAGTCCAAGAAACTCTAGCAGCGCTGGTGATAGAATCATAGAGTGCTAGGGGTTAGAGGGGACCTCTGGGGATCATCTAGTTTAACCCTCAAATAGCAACAATCAGTTGGTGTTACTGATTGGATCTTGCTGGAAGGTATTTCCAGTCTTCACATGGTTTCAGTAGCATTTATTTACAAATTACCACTACCATAGATATTTCAGCGGGGATTCACTGACCTATCGTCATCCCCAAGTGTCAGTAAAGATTAATTGTCAGGTTTGTTCCTGCAATGGCATTTTAGCCACATTTTTGCAGGACCAAGGAAGTTTAAACCAGTCATTTAATTCTCTTATGTTTATGTCGGGTTCTGTTAATTTATTGTAAATTCAAAGGGACTTTGCAGCACAGGCACCATGACAGGGTTTGACCTGAGCAAAAATCATCTGCTGGGAGGGAAAGACCTCTGGCCACTGAGGCTGGAACACGCAGTGCCTGAGCCTTGTGCCACAGCTGAAAATGAGAATGCTGCTTCTTTGAAGGTACTCCCAGCGCTGCCACTATTTATCTGTTTTGTTTGGTGTCCACTGTCCCCAAGCAAACACCGTTGTGGGCTGCACGCCATAGTGCCTTTGCCGGGGGACTCTGAGGTGTGAGGTGGCTCCAGGCTCAAATCGCAGTTTGGCAGGTCCTGACATCAAGATGCAGCTTCTGATTGTGGGTTGGATGCTAATGAATTATACCTGGCTAATAATGAAAAGCGTAAGCCATAGATTGCCTAGATACGAAAGTAAAATGGAATAAAAGTGCACAGTAAGGCGGGTTGCTGAAGTACTTCCATTAAAAGTGAACAGAGGTTCTGATTCCAGCCAGCTATCAGAGCATCCTTATGAAGCCAATTGAACCAGCAAATGCTGGCTTGTATTTCTAAGTTTTAAATGTGGCTCTTCCCTGCAAACATCCAATATGAAGTTATTCCACTTAAAGGACATGGCTTCAGGTGAGGAGTGCTCGTTGAGTTAGGTTTGAGATTATTGATACAGTTGCCACCAACTTCAAAGAACAAAACCATCTGCTTTTATAGAGGGGTTGGAGAAATGCAGACCTCTGCCCTACATCATTTACCTTCTTGGTGAGTCTTCTTTCCTGTGCTGCAAGTCTCAAGGAGAGCTTCAGAAAATACAGTGTACTTTGGAAGGATTCATTTCAGCTGTCTGGTGACTAGGACAAATTTGCACCTGAGTGGCTACTTCTCTGTTAAGAGAATAAGTGGCTCTTCATTATAATGACTAGGGCAGGCTGTTGTTCTCCATTTCCTTATTATAGAAGTCAAATCTGGCACCCTTCACTTGGTTCCCTTTCCACTTCTTTCCTTCCTAAACGATATCTTTGGTATATTTTCAAAAACCCTAGAAACTTCAGCACTTAACTCTTGAGGTGATTTCAGTTTGCTAATGCTTTTGCTTTCATCATTCACAGAAATGAAAATCAACTGCCATAAAGCTTTAGAAAACTACTTAAATATTTTTTAGCGGTACATACTTGTGGAAAAATGTATGTTTGGTGTATGCTTCTAGACTGATCTAGGTAGTAGTCATTAATTTGCCTTTCTTGGTGTTCATGCCACAAGGCCTCCAGTTGGCTTCTGGCACGGTTCTGGAATGAAACAGTCAGAGGAATTAGCATGGGACCAAGGGGTTCTCACTCTTAGAGAGGCACTGCCTTGCACGTTTCTACTGCACAGCACCTGTCTACCTTGATAGAGAAATACACGTTGCTCTTGATGAACATGATGGTGATGGTGTATCCCTCCTAAGTTGAGGAATTCTAGCACATAAGCCAGGTTACCGAGGCTCTTATGAAATCCAGGTCACACCTGACACAAGAAAGACAAAGGAGATGACTTCTGGGAAGCAGCACATCCCAGCAGTAAAAGAGAGAGCAAGAACAAGCTCCTTAAGTTGAGTTCTCAATGCTCCATGGCATACAAGTGTCAGCTGGCATCCTGAACTCTGTCATCTTTCGTGGCTGTGAGGATGAAGACCATTTGGAGTGAAAAGAACACCACATGAGCACTGAGCACAGGGCTGGTGGCATGAAAACAAACTGTTTGGGGAGCAGGTGGGAAGCAATGGGGGCCAAGCACCTTAACCCCACTCTGAGCATGTCTCCTGCTCCAGCAGCAGAAGGTGGATCCTGAGGCAGCGCAGAGCTGCTGTGGTGACACGCAGATGTCTTATAGCTGGAGCACAGACTGGAAGTGCCAAAGCAGTTAGAAAAAAATTATTCCTCATTCAATAAGTGGTTTAAATTATTTCCTCTGTCGTGCTTATGATATTGAAATAGGTGAGGAGTGGGCTGCTAGAGCAGCTGAAATTCTGCTGAGCTGCTTGTTATGGGGTAGATTGAGACAGAATTTATCAAAAACTAGTGTCAGTACCTAAACTTCCAGAGTACTTCAGTATACCTGTCTTTCCTCATCTCAACCTGCTTTTTTAGATAAAAGAAAACCAAACCTCTGAATCTATATTCCTCTTTCAAAAATGAAACCAGTGAATCAGCACTATTTCACGTAAAACTAAATGCATAAGGGTTGCAAATCAGTACTTCAGATTCTGATCTGTGATATTGCAAATACTTTTAACTTAAGGATGATGCTTTATTCCTACACTTAAGGATACCTTTAACTTAAGGATAATGCTTTTTTCCTACCAGAAGAAAAGGCAAGTAAAGGGTTTGCTCATTGTTAGATCTTACAAGAGCAACATGCAGTAAGCCATGTAGAGTCTGGTTTTATTCCTGAAATATCACAGATGCTATCTGCCTGGTAAGAAAGCCACATCAGCTTTTAAAAAAAATCAACAGCAAAGCTCAAATAATCCAGTATTACTTGGAAATGTGACCTAATTTAAGATGTTAACACCGAGGTAAAGGCACCAGTTGCATTCAGTCCTTGCCAGAAGTCAGTGTTGTTGCATGCAGAAATTTGACTGGTACACCCAGTATAAATTATTGATGCGCTCATATTGACTTATTCTGACTTTGATGGATAGAAAACCTGGCATGATTGTAATATGCATATTGTATTAATAACAGAACTAATCAAAGGTAATTTTTAACAAACTATGACATGAGGCCTTAAATTATGGATGGGGAACAGTTTAGAGATGGTTAGTGCATCACTTGAATGTGCTCATTTCACTGACCATTTGGTCTGGTCCCATCTGCCACCAGTTAGCTCCCTCATCTCTCTAGTACCCATTCAGGTGCATTTGGAGCAGCTGGGATATTAGTTCTCTACGGAGAAATAAGATCTCACCACGACTCGCCAATGCTCCCCGCAGTTCCACACTCCCCAGCAGCCTCTTCAACAATAGGACAAGGCTCTTCTCAGTTCCAGGTCTAATAATTTAATCTCATAAAACAATGTAACTTAGTCCCTTGGAGAGCTTTGCCTTATTAATAAAAAATGCAGGCACACAATTTACGTTGTTACAGTGACATTCCTCATAGTGCTTTTTATTCACTCTGTCATAAGCTTCTGGAAAAACCTGAATAAAGAGAGACCCACTCGGGGAAATATTGTGGCCACTGGAGCTAACCGATCCAGGATTAGAGCACGAAAATGAGGAAAAGGAGGAGTGGGAGGGATGATGGGGGAGGGGGTTGTGGGCAGAATTACTACATTAGAGATCTGTTTCTTTAATTCCTCAGTTTGGCAACGCTAACTGAAAAGAAATGGATGGCAACGCAAGAAATGCTTCTGACTCACCTCTGCAAATGGAACATATTTGCTACAGGATACCAGTAACATCATTCAGCAACCTGCAAGACAGCAAATGAGGATGATGCATAATGTGGATCAAAGAACTAAGATAAGTGGCTTTTCATGGCTTTTGTTGAAGTTCAGTGGTGCAAAGTGGCCGTCAGTAGCGTGCAGGGTTTGCAGGCTGGGACCATGTCCAACGATGTTTTAAGTTAGAAGCACTTCTTTGATGTTAGCCTTGAAATAGTGTCTTGAGAGGAATTTCAAGTAGAAACCAATGGTTGGAACCTTGAAGAAAACATTACCCAGTGGCATCTTTTGAGATAAAATTCTTTTATACCAAACATCACTGGGGGTGGTGGAAGGAGATGTTCAGTAGCAGATAGCTTCATAGACAGTCCAGAACAGCCCCAACACCCTGCTGATTTTCTGCTCTGTGCTACATTTTCTAAGACCAGTTTTTAGACTAAGTCCTTTTTCTGATAGAAGACTTGCTGTACTCCCATATGTTCTTCCAAATAAGACCAGCTTGCCCACCAAAGCATCCCTGTATGCTTACACCAGGTCTCTGCCTTCATTAATGCACAACGTAGTAAACAGGCATCAATAACCTCATATAGCTTAACCAATGTCTGACCTGCATAGAGTCATAGGATTGTTCAGGTTGGAAGTGACCTTTAAGATCATGAAGTCCAACCACTAACCGAACTCTGCCTCTCTGTCCTTGTAGAGTGAAAGGTATCCCTGAGCTGGATTTGTTTTACCCATACAAACTGTCCAGTCTAAAGCACCAGAGCCTAATTAGAGACATTGGCTGAAGTGCTCTGCCTTGCCAGGATGGGCACATTTCACTGGAGGTCTCTGCCTTCCTCACTCACACAGCAGTGACCACTCTGCCCATGAGCATCCCATCACTCAAGGATGGCACATTGACAAGGTACGACTAAAATGTTAATGTGATTCTATATTTGGATTTCTGAGCCTCTCTAACATGTTTTCTGGAGGGGCTTTGTGTTTTGTTTGCTTTAGCTGCATTATAATGACACTGTGCTTAAGCCCAGAGCACATGGGCACAAGCCCAGGCTATGGCCTGATCCCACCCTCCCCTTACAGAGAAGCCACATCCCTCCTCCAATATGTTTTCTGTGCATTTTGCTCAGCTTGCACACGTAGCAAAGTGGTGCTTAGCTGTGGAGTGTTTGTCTGAGGCACAGTGCCTTTGCCACCGCATCATGAAGTATGTGGGATCTGCAGTTACCGCAATCTCAAATGACTGATTTGTTTTAATGAAACTCAATTCCTCCCAAGACTGCCCCACAACTAGGTAACGATTTGAAGTGCTGATGTTTGCACTGGGATCTTTACATTAGCAAATAAATCTGGGAAAATAAATGTCCCCATTTGTCTGCCTTGCAGGGATATTCCTGAGGAGGCAGCTGCTTCGTTTCATTGTGTTGTTTTGGTTTCAACCAGCTTGGCTTTCTTTGCAGCCATGCTGCAGGACAGGAAGGCTCCATTGCAGTGGTAAAAATGCTGCTTTTTAGCCAAAAAAACAAATGTGCCAGCTCTACCATGGAAGTTGTAAGGCTGCACAGTGTTGCTCTGTTTACAGTAGGATGGACACAATCAAAAGAGTCAGTTTTCCTCGTGGTTTCTGACTTCCACCCTCTGCAAGACCAAGGGCTAAAAAACTATTTTCAAAGGTGAAGTTTCCCAGAAATAGCAATCACAAGTGACCAATGTGTGTCATGGGGATATCAAACCTGCAGAGATGGCACAACTAAATCCCACGCTAAAATACAGCCAAGGAGCTCAACACTCAAACAAAAACATTGGGAATTCTTAAGCAGGTGATGAGTTTCATTCAGCAGATGAATTCTGTATTCTGGGTAAGGATGAAACTCCAGACTGGTGAGGAAACCAGCAGAAAAAAATGCCAGAGCGAAGATAGACTGGTGTTTGTGATTGACAAGCTGCTTTCCTGTTTTTTCTGCTCAGCAAAATAATGCCTGTGCCTGTCACCCTTTGCATACCTTGGTCTATTTATATAGAAAATATACATATATTTGTGTCTAACTGCCATTACTGCTGCCAGGAGATGGACGTGGCCATTGAGAGCAGAATATTCCCTGGATTCAAGTACCTGAATTATTTTTACTTTGCATGGAGATATGATTAGCTGTAATGAGAATTTAGGATTCAATGAAGGTGAGGCAGCATAATGGTGAGAATTTAGAGCACTTTAACAATCTGATTATCTTAAAATGTCTCAACTTATAGCTTTTTCAAGCAGACATAATGGACCTTATTCAATAAGCTTGCTTAATCAGGTATTACTTGCAGAAAAATATTACCATTCTCCTCAAAATAAAAGATTATTTTTCTGTGTATTACAACTGGGCTTTTTCCTCCTCTTCCCACAAGAAGAAATCCTTTTGTGGTTGATGAGGACTGGGTTAGGGATAAATTGAGCAAACTGGATGTACATAAATCCATGGGCCCTGATGGGATGCACCCATTAGTGCTAAGGGAGACAGTGGAAGTCACTGCTAAGCCCCACTCCACCATCTTTTCTAAGTCATGGGGAAATAAGAGAGATGCCTAAACACTGGAGGATAGCAAATGTCACTCCAATCTTCAAAAAGGGTAAGGAGGAGGAACCAGGTAACTATAGGCTGGTCAGCCTCACCTCCATCCCCGGAAAGGTGCTGGAACAATTTATCCTTGATGCTGTCTCCAGGCACATCAGGGACAGGAGGGTCATTAGGGACAGTCAGCATAGCTTCACCAAGGGGAAGTCATGTATATATGTGTGTGTGTATATATTTATTTATACACATATGAAACACCTGACAAAGAAAAAAACGCATCATCCTTTCCATGTTTAAATATCAGGACAAATAAAACGTCAATACCTATCATGGTATCAATGCAGGAGGTTTTGAGGAACTAGGAAAGAATCTTACACACAGGATAGTCTGTGGTACACTATGCTGAGCTGGATACTTATCTGGCTCCCTGAACATTAATTTTCCAGTCTAAATCAGCACAACCTGAACACAGCCCTTCCTCTGGTCTGAAAATCAGCATTTAGGAATGTGTACAATATGGTACTTACCTTCTCACTGAGCATATAGGGGCCTAGATGCCCACTTCAGTCTAAAATTAAGGAGTACATTGCAGTGACATTGAGGAGAATTAAACCAGCCTTCAGCTGGCTTGAAAATACTAAATATGTAAAAAAAAAATCACAGAATCATGGAATGGTAGGGCCTTGAAGGGACTTCCAAAGATCATCAATTCTTCAGATAATGAATTCACAATTTGCTTTCAAACCCATAAAGAACAAGCTTATTCGTGTTAAGGAGTGTCTATGGATTATTTTGATATAGCTGGTGAGAGCATGAAGCACAGAGATTTCTGGCTGATGGTGTGTTGTGTGACAAACCTGCTGTCTTTGAATACAAGTCCTTCTAAAGTCATTCTCTGACTCCTAGTGCTTGATGATCTTCAAGGTCTCTTCCAACCAAATATATTCTGTGATTTTTCTGAACATTTTCAGTGTGATTTTGGACTGTCCAGAAGGTCATTCCTTATTCACAGCCAGAGAAATCACTGAAGCTGTTGTGCACTCACTGTTGATGTCAGTGGGAGAAGACAACAACCCCTTCCCCGTAATTTCCTTTACTTGATGGCCCAAATTTTTCCTTTATCTCATGTACCTTCAGTGAGAACTCCATTTTATTGCTGCAAATTATTATCACAAGGACAGATTGCAGAACAGATAATATTTGGATTCTGCTATGATATTTGTTGTCCATCTTTTTACTCTTTCACAGCCTTTGAACTTCTACCAGGTTCAGAGAAAGTGACTTCCCTGTTGTCCCTGTGCCATACACACACACAGGCATGTGTAAGTTTTTGAAAAATAGACCTTTCAGTGATTGGCTCAGCTAGCACCATCCTTAACAAGCTTGATTTAGTCTATTACTTCAAATTAATTTTTTAAGATGAGAACACTAGAGAGTGTTTCTGCCTGGGCTGCAGCTGGAAAGACACGTCTGAGGGCTAGGCTGTGAAATAAGAACAGCACATAGGGGAAGAAAACTGCCTAAAGGAAAAATAGCTCCTCAAATAGCAGACGAGAGGTGGGAGGCAGCCAGTCAAAATAGCCCTTGTTAAAAATAAAAAAATAAAAAAATAAAGAAAAAAGACAACTGGGAAAAAGGTCCAGATGCTCTTGATACAACTCATGTGGCATGTGGTGGGGAAACGTTGTTTGGGGTACAGCTTTGTGCAACCATTAAACTTTGCAAGTAGAATTCTCAGTTTCCAGAGCGTCCTGAACACTCTGAGATTGTATGTGCTGGGTATGGGCTCAGTTTAGACAGAGTCTTTTGGAGTAAAGAGGTGCAGTTTGAACTAATTTGTCATTAATTAAATGTTAAATCAGACACCACCCAACTGACCAGAAACTGGTGACATTATTATCTTAATCTGACAAAGAATCCCCCTTAGAAACATAGAACCTACAAAGGTGAATCATGTAAGCTTTTGTGGGACAACTGGAGGTGCTTCATACCAGCTCAGAGCAGGGATGTGGCTGTGTGCATCTCTGCAGAGTTACTTTAGCTAATGCTAATCTCTATCCTGAAGGTAAAATTGGAATCAATTGACCAACTTGCTGTCAACTGAGTGATCTCATTTAACTCCTTCTCTACCAACTCAGTGTTTACAGCAGGGCATAAATATTTTTTCCTGAAGGGGTTTAAGAGGAAAAAGTGCTGAAAATTGCTGCTATATCCATTTTTTCATTATGTTTAACAACATAATTGCTGCTGAACCTCCTCTCCCCCCCACTGCTGAAAAAAGTACATTTGAGGATACAAAATGTCATTGAAACACTGAGAAAAAATTATTTGAGAGCTCTGCTGCTAGTATAGCATGGCTATAGCAAAACACATACCAGCGAGTTGGAATCATATCATCCTGAGCATCTGCACTACTCCTCCTTAGAGAGTGCATCCTAATCATCTCTCTTCATGGTCAGTAACCACATAAGGACAACACCAGACGATGCCAGTGGTTTTGGTCCTGTGGCATTTATATGCTTTCCTGCAAAGATAGTCCTGCCAGATAATATTCGTCAACCTTGTCTTTGGTCTTCTCTCTTGATTGAGGCAGATGTTTATTTTCCATCTGCACTATATGTCAGCGCGACTGCAGCCTTCATCTGGCAAAGGGTGCCTGTAATATTATGAGGCCATCGCATAAGCTGCTGGAAAGATTACTCTTGTGAATAAAATCAGTTTATGGCTAAAAACATTTATTCTTCATTTTGATAAGCCCTTAACAAATGAAAATTTGCTTCCTTACACTTTTGCCAAGCACAGGACCATGTTTATTCCGAGCTATATGGGTCACGGAGGATTCCCAGCTGTTAGATAGAGTCAGTTGTGCATTGCTGCACTCAACAACATCTGTTTCGCAAAAACAGGATCCAGCTTTTAGCGCGCAAATGGAGGTTATACCATATGCCAGCAGACCACTTAGTTTTTACCTTGGGAACCAACTTTACACCAGTCAAGGTAACAGAGGAAGTACTGAGTATTTAAATGCTACCAGGCTTCAGTCACATCTTCATGTGCTCTTGTCATTTACAACTATATATAGTAAAATTAGTTTCAAGCATATACTGCAAGCTGTTCCTCTGTTTAATTATTAACTGGGAGAAAGTTTGTTTGCAAAACAGTTAAAATGTCTTTTGTGATAGGCTCTGATGTTGGAAGTGGTGCCATAAGATGCTTCTGCAAATACAGAACCTTGTTAAAATGTCAAATAATATCAGCTATCAACAAAGACAGATCAGGTTGAATACCCTTTAACTGCTGAGCAGGTTCCCAGCACTCTGCAGAGCCTCGCAAACCAGTTGCAGTGTCTGGCAGCGTTACGCTACCCGGATATTTTACAGTATGATTTATGTTGTTCTACCAACTGTCGTCTTTCCTCTCATTTGGTTTTAATCACTTAATGGCTCTCTAGAAGTAAAGTTAAAAACATGTATCTTTGACAACAGATAAATTGGATTGAAGGAAATACCTCTGGTGGGTGAATCATCCTCTAAGAGAATACCAAAGAATTTTATGCCCTTGCTGGTAGGAGAATGGGTGTCACTGGAAACATTGCATGGTATTATATTGAACTTGGGGACATAGGAAGGTGGATCGGGTCCGTTTCTACCAATGTTTTGTTGCAAAACACATTTCTTAATGTCCAGTAAGATGTTTTCCAGTAGTATGTGGATTAAATTTGGTGTGTGCTCCACAATGACTACAAGAATCCCACTACTGGTGATGCTACCAAATTATAACAGTGGGCATTTAGATTGTACCAGTGAAGTGAATGAGTTAGATTCTGCTCACACCTACAAATTTTACCTGTACGAAATTCAATTGAATGGAATTATTCTTGAATGATGCAAAAAGCCTGTAATACTACAGACCCATTTCCTCCAAACTCCATCTGTACTTTTCAAACTTAAAGAACAAGATGAGTCAAATCTCATTATGTAATTCCTGCTACCAGGTTCCCTGCCACTGCACAACCAAGTAACAAATATCACCAAACTGGTGATGGATGAAAATTATGTGATGTTCATATGCTTATACGGAGTTGACCTCCTGGTATGGAGCAAGGTATAGCCAGAACAGGTAAAACAGATGGTCTCAGTTCCAAGTTAGACATTACTGAGCCTTACAAAGGCGAGATTTTGGGAAAGGCATCAACAAATCTACAAAAGACAAGATTCCAAGTGTGCCAAGTAATAGACTATGAATTTGTTGTTGCTTCTGCAACAGCACTTGCTCAAATCACAGGTGGAAATTTGAGTTTCCAAACCTGATTTCTGTTTTGAAACCCTTGAGAAATCATCTTGCTAAGAATGATTGACTCAAAGGGCTGTATGAAGCACTTCATGCATTACAAAGCCCAATAAATCCTTCACATTATCAATTCTATCTACTTTTTCCCTATATTTTCAGTGTTTTTGATGAAAGGTACGCTACCATTTTCTAGCTTTCATCTTAGAATGCACCTTATCTTTCAGAGCAGGTGGGAATCATTTGAGTTTCTATTTTTCAGTCTCTGCAATGAATAAGTTGATTAAAAAACTTCCCTTCTACTCATCATTTGGCATCCAATTCAGTTTTGAAGTCTTGACCCTTGCTCTACTTGGGATCACAACAATTCATGGAAATTAAAGTAACAGTAAGATGTCCAGAGTGCTGGGAATACTTGCTGTTCCAAATCACAGTACAAAATGTTCCCTCTGCAATCCATGACCTCGTCACAGATTTTTTTTTGACTGCTTGTCATCTAGGCTTTTATTATGATTTTGTGCTTCTGCTTCATGCCCCTTTGCCCACTTAAAACTCTCCTAAGCCTACAAGTTTAGCGAGCCTTTTTGAACCAAATGCATTTAAAAAAAACAAGACTGCTTTTCCAGGTGGGTTTTCCCAAGCTCTCACAGCTCTCGTTAGAGTAAAGTTTTTACAGTTACATCTGTGCAAACAGTGAAAACAAATACAGTGTAATGGCAGGGAGCTGAAGGAAGTTAAGTGCACCTCTCCACCTGCCAACACCCAGATGTGGGAAATAATGTAGCACAAGGACCCCAAATACTGGCACACAGCAAAATTATGGCTACCGAAGGCTTTGGTACTATGTTAATTTAATGTCTTGAAGCATAATGGGTTTTTGCAAGCATTGTTTCCCTGTTCCTGCAGCAAACAGTTTCACAGCACTAAGCACGAGGTGAGATTTACAGCATTGCTACAATCAGAAATGTTTGTCTGCAATAAAGAATGACCATCACTGAGCAAGACCATCGAGAGAAGATTGTGGCTATTACCAGAGACAGGTAAGATGTGCAAGTTACAGCAGGACTTACTGCCTTGCAGAGTGTGCATGTGTACTGGCAGTGAAAGAAAACTCACTTTTTGGAAATCTCAGCTTTTATAACCTAATTACACTTCAGAAATTTCTTAGCCCTCTAAAGTTGTTTTGCACAAATCCTTCTCTGCTATGACAAATATTCCTATTATTTTTATGCTTTTATCACTTATCAATATTTTATTGATTTTATAAGGAGAGATTGAGAAAGCTGGGGCTGTTTAGTTTGAAGAAGAGGAGGCTAAAGGGAGACCTCATCACTCTCTACAATTATCTGAAAGGACATTGCAGAGCTGTTGGTGCTGGTCTCTTCTCACAGGTCATTAGCAACACAACCAGAGTGAAGGGTTTCAAGCTTCAACAGGGTAGGTTTAGACTAGACATTAGGGAAAAATTCTTCACAGAGAGAGTAGTCAAGCACTGGAATGGGCTGCCCAGGGTGCTGGTTGAGTCCCTACCCCTGGATGTGTTTAAAGGTCGCTTAGATGTGGTGTTGGGGGATCTGGTTTAGAGTAGGGTTGATAGTTGGACTTGATGATCCCAAAGGTCTTTTCCAACCTGAATAATGCCATAATTCTATGATTCTATTTTGCTTTTAGTTTTACAGTGCTAGAATATAGGCTATTTTTTTCCTTCATTGGACACCTGAATACAAGTTTCCTGCAACATGAAGGTTTTATTTCTAAACAGAATTTGTGAGAGATGAGAAAATATTTTATATGCCAAAAAGTTTGTAGGTGTCTCAGTGACTTGAGCTGTTGTGATGGCAGATACCACCTCCACTTGCAAACCGTGACTTGTGCATGCCCCTAAACTTTTCTGGGCAATGATCAGCAGTTAATTCTATCACCTTATTTGAGGACAATTTGGGGGTCTGTTGATGCTCCCACTGCAGAAAGTCTCAAGACTAGTGTTAGTTTATTTGTATATACACCTCCTCTGGAAAGGTTGAGACTGAGTTTTCAGTGCTGTTATTGCACACAGGAATAACTGCTATCACTGGCTGATGAAAACTGTTTGGGTTTGGTTTTGATGTCTCATTTTCCAGAATGCAGTTTCCCTGAAGATCAATGGATAAAAAAATGTGGTCCTTGGTCTGACTTTCTCAGCATGGGTACAACAGCGGTGGGGGGGAGATCTTAAATTTGGACACATGTAGTGACTTATTGCTGTATCTGAGATTGTTTCCCTTGAGTTATTCAGTGGTCAATAGGGATGGAGAACATATCTGACTTGGTTTATATATCTGCTTTATGATGCGGTGAGTCACATATGGGAAGAATGTCTCTACTGCTAATACAGAGGTCAAGGAGAGTAACTCAACGTGGAGACTCTCCTCTGTAGGTCAACAGATGAATCCCACCCAGAGTGTGCTGCCACTTCTTGAATTTTAAAGTTCCTTTAACAAAAACGGTTGGAGGAAAACAAGGTACTCGAAAATCTGTTCTTTTGCCTCTTGCTTGCTGATTTAAATTTAGGCTGTGTGTGTTCCCAGTCTAACAGCTGTTCAGTGACCTGTGTGACATGTTTTGAGTCCTCAGATTTTGATTTTGCAAAGTCTTAAAATTAACTTTTTCTGCCACCCACCTGCTCTGTTGCCACTGCCTGCACACTTGGGATATTTGCTCAGGCTTTGTTTGGGGTTTTTTGTGCCTCCTTGAAAGTGAGCTCTTTAGGTAGTTATTATGCAAAATGCAAGAAAAAGGGGAAGAACACAGATGTACCTGATGTTGACAGCAAACTCTTCTTGTCTAGAGCTAAGACCAACCAGCAAAGCACCAACTGGGAGATCAGGAGACAAAGGAACTTCCTAAATATGATTTGCGCTGAAGTCTTCTACTGCCTTAATAGAATTTTTTCAATGCCAACCAAGATCTTTGTCCTGATTTTGAAAACAATTCATTGTTTAGCCCCCATTTCCATCAAATTCATACGTATGAATTCTGCTGACAGTTAAGCTCTTTGGAGACTACACTGACCACAAATCTAGGAGCAAAGCTGGGGATGCAGCAGTCTCTGCTCAGGGCATATGGCTAAGGAACAACAGTCTAGAGGAAAACAGCTTTAGGAAATGTTTCAAAAGCTGTGAGGAAGCCTTTCAGCCCCACAAATTGTGGTACCAATTATGTACACGTTTCTCACTCTCCATCTCAAATTCTTATCTCAGAAAGCCATACCACAACAGCTTTGACCTTCAATGTACTGGAGTTTTCTTGAAGCCCTCTATGCATTTTGCTATAGCAAATGCCTTTATATAGTGCCAGGGCTTCTGACAGCAGTATAAAACCCCAAGACATACAGAAATACTGTTGTACTGCCCAGGACAATAGCACCAGAACCTGTAGGTTGAAGCAGAGAAGAGCAAAGATAGAGGCACGTGCTAGAGAAGTTGGTCCGCCTTTTTTTTTCTTATACCGAGGAACACACCAGCCCCTGGTGCTCCAGATCTGGAAAGACACTGGTCTTGTTTCCTGTTGAACAGGTTTATGTGATCCTCAATTCAATTTCCAGGGGATATTTCCATGTGCCTGGCAGGATAAGAAGCCAGCAAAAGGATTAAAAATGCAACTTTCTTTAAAACATTAATGCAAAATCTGTACCTACCTAGTTGAATGCCCAAATTACTTTGGCTTTCTGAGGTTTACATAACTATACTTTTTCATATACAATGCTTCTTCAAGAAGATTACCTGAAAAGGTGAGATATCCAGACCTCACAACGCAGAAGCTGGGGGTAGATCCCACAGGGCAAAGGTGAGAAGGAAGGGGTGGCTAATGAAACTCCAGAAATCTCTATAATAAAAAGGTTTCCAGCCATAACCATTAGAATAACTATGATGTTCATCAGGCATTCCAGCCAATAGCTCATGCTCTGTCCCATTGCATCACATACTTGCATCCCACTGGTAATGACTTGTTCTTTGAATTGCAATTAACCTATTTAAGACCAATTAAGAAACAGATCTTGAATAGGCCTGCAGTATTACAGCTCAGTACTCACAGAAGATGACAATGATGTTTTAATTAAATATGGGAGCAAAAGGTCTCAAACTGAAGCTTACAGCTAACTAAGCAGCAGTCATTTGGTTACTGAACAGGCAAGGAGCTTTATGGTCTCCTTCCACATGGTTCATCCTCCATAGCTCTCAAGTTTGCTTAAGGCTAAATAGCTTTTCTAATCTATTATTGTACAGAACAAGTCCCTCCCGCCCCTGTTTTCCAGATCATGGATTGGTATGTTTTAAAGTTGCATAATCCTGTGGTTTTTTGCAGGGCAAGAGTATTTGCTGATAAAGTGATTTCATTTAGGCAAATTAACTCAGTGAGTTCCATGTAAGATTGAACACCGTGATCTTACACCGGTATGTGCAAAGTCTCCTAAGTGCAAAAGAGACAACAAGGGCCAATTTCACATGAAAAACTCCTGATCGTATAAGAGCTGGTTAATATTTCTGAATTATTAAGTCTGACAGCATAACCTGGTGTTTCTGTTGTTTTGGCTGTTGATACCAGATGTTTAATGCACAGTAAAACGTGGCAGGAAGCCACATTTTAGGTAGGAAGCATTTTAAGGAAGCGTAATTTTGGATAATTAAGAAACTGCTTGGAGTAATTCAAAACATAAAAACAGATGCTGGATCTTGGAGCTGTTTAGTTTCAAATAAAGTGGAAGCCTTTGCTTATAAACCTATGGATATTCACAAGCATTTGTGTGAATGTAGGCCTGGCTGGTGTGGCTGTGGCTACCTTGGGCAGGTGAAGTTGGGTTGAAATGTTGAGTCTCTCTGCCACACGGTGTTCACTGTGCTAGCTTCCCTACCTCTGTTGGTTATTTAGCCCATGATGGCCACAGGACTGAATAAAAAACTCTTCCTAGTGTATTATTACCACAGTATCACAGTACATTGGGGGTTGGAAGGAACTTTGAAAGATCATCCAGTCCAATCCCCCTGCCAGAGCAGGATCACCTAGAGAAAGTTGCACAGGAACATATCCAGATGGGTTTTGAACATCTCCAGAGGAAGAGACTCCACAACACCCCTGGGCAGCCCATTCCAGTCCTCTGTCACCCTCACTGTGAAGAAGTTCCTTCTCATTGATATGGAACTTCCTACGTTCCAGCTTACACTCATTGCCTCTTGTCCCATCACTAGATGACACTGAGATTGGATTCTGAGGAAGTCATGCAGGTATTTCAGGGACTCTAGTTTTAAATGTGGATGTGTTACCAAGTTGGTTATAGTAGTTGGCTGAATTTAGACCACACGATGCTACTATAACTTTATATTATTTTAAAATGCGGTATATATTAATATGCATTTTATATATATATATTTGACAAGGTATGCATAATCAGTCACACATTAAAGACCAGCTTCATATAGAAGCAATAGACAACAGTGGTGCTGATCAGTGCTTGGGGACTACTGAGTCTAATAAAAATCATGCTTCCTTTCTTACTGCTGCTTTTGGCACCAGATGTTTAAAGCACAGTAAAATGGAACCTTAATGTTCTCTGTAATTAATGGGTGAAAGCACAGAACGATATACAGCAGGGTTATGTTTCTATTAAGATGTTGTCATATAATTTATGAGAGCAAACAGATGTTTCTTTTAACAATTTTCACTTGGTGTGCCGGGGATTCCCCTCAAGAAATGAGTACACGTGGGAATTTCCTGTGACAAAAAGGGATGAATTCATATTTAAAAAGAATAGGTCCCACACAGAAATTCTACAGTCAGAAATACAATGACCATTCTGGTTTGATTTTACAGCTCCCTGCATGTTAGTTTACTGTAGTATCACAGCTCAGCCGCTCCAAAGAAGGCACCACACATGCCTGGGTTCAAACGAGTTTGGAACCATTAACTTCTTGCACATCTTCAGAGCAGTCTGCAAGTAGTTTTAGCACAACATTCTTCACAAGAAAAGAAATTATTTTTCACCCACAAAAAGTGCAGCAGAAATAGAGGAATGTAGTGAGGAGCTATATGAGTAGCTCAAATCTGAATTCAGGGCTCAAACATGCCATCAAATTCTTGCAGCTTTTTATCCCACACCAGCTGGAGGGCAATAGCCAGCTGCTAATCTGTGCTTAGTCCACGGCAAAGGAAAGGCCAACCTCAGTCCATGTAGGTGTAGTGTGCACAACAATGTTCCTTCTTGTCGCTGGCCTCCAGATCCCATGCTGGGCTTCTTGGCCATAATGTGAAAATTTCATAAAGAGCTAATCAATGTATTTGCTGTAATTTTTAAATCTTATTCCATTAATTTGTCTTCTGATAGCTGGTTTCCCTAAGCTCTAGATAGATATGACCAAAGGCTGCTTGCCCTGTGGTCCAGATTAATTGGCAGATACAGAATATAACTTGCTCAGCACTGTTTTCCAGAGCATTACAGATTCAGGATCAGATCCTGGGTTTAAGATTGTCCCATTATCTCATTTCCAATTAAAATAAGCTTCCCTGATCTTTCACTGCACAAGCTGCTAATATTTTTAACAGATGTGTAGCAGACAGCTGTTCTGTTTAACAACCAACTGAGAAAGCCAGGCTCCTGCATGTAGTAAATAAACAGATGAAATGTTTTATTTAGAATTGCTTTCAGAAATAACAGCCTGAAAACACTGGTAGGGGGCACAACTAGTCATGTTGCTTCTCCTTAGCAGTTCACATTCCTTGACTGAAAATCAGGGCAGCTTCTCTGCTGCCCTTTTCAGTTGCTTGAATGAAAAGCATGAGCCATTCACTCTCTACCTTGCAGGTTTAGAGAATATAAATACGGGGTTTTAGTCTGTGTTTGGGAGCTTTTGTGAAAAATTGCGCTAACTGATTCCTTGTAAACATGGATTACAACAGCAAGTAAAAGAGTAACATCCTCATCTGAACTAAGTACACCCACTCTTCAATCCAACTGACTCAATACAGGATTGTAAGTTTTCCCTATCCTCAGTCACTTAGAACAATTTTGTCAGGACTTCTGACAACTTTAATTGATACACCAGGGAATTCTGGTTTTTATTCTCCCTTTTATAAGGGAGGTAAAACTAGTTTGATCTGTGTAATGCTCTCTTTTCTGTTCCAGATTGATCACTCCTATAAAATGAAAGGGTTAAAGTCAATGTGCTTAGTAGGGGATGAAGAAACCTTCTCCTAAGGAGGAGTAGGAGGGGGAATTCAAAGGAAAAACTTGGAAATTCATTAAGTAAACGGAGCAACAGTAAGAGAAGTAACCGGTATCTGAGTGGAATTAGCCATGCTGGAGGTGAGCAATAACAATCTGGATGACAATCAAGTGTCCAAAGACCCCAGTGAAATCTGGTGCCACATGGTCAAGGTTTCAAGTATGTTTCTCTTTTAAACAAGAAGCATAAACCCATGCAATCTTTATCTCACAGTAAATTCCATGTGAATCAATGTTTTTTCCCGGAACCTCCCCTCAGGAGGAAGCAACACTACCAATTCTGATTTTGAAACTCAAGTCTGGATGATTCTCTGGCTTGCAGAAGTCCTCTGCAGCTTCCCTAACCCCAGCTGTACTTTCCAAGGATACAGATGACTCTGATAGACCAGCCCAGCTCTGCAGAGCACTTTGCTCATTTCCCAGAAGATCTGCTGCTTGAGGACTTGGTGTCAAGATAACTTACTTTGCTTTGCTTGCTATGCCCTGGGAGACAGAATTCCTTTTCCTAAGAGATATTGTAAGATATGTGTTTTTTAAACAGACTTTTAAAGTCAGGTGGTTTTGTCCCTGTGAGAAGAACACTCCTGACAGGATTTATTTATTTCCAGAAGGTTCAGGTCAATCTGCCTACTGTATTGATTATATGAGCAGATCCTGATCTTGGTTAGGCTGGAGTAAAGTGAATTAAATCACTTTAAATTTAAACCAGTGGTTTAAACATTAACTGCTCATGATGAATTCATCTTAACTGATCCTAAATTTAATAATTTAATATCTCTCCTTCAGGAAAGCAAACACACAAATTTCTACGTCCAATATCAAACTGAGTTGAACAGATAAATGATTTGTGTCAAGCTCAGTGTCAGGAGGAGGTAGATATGCTGTTGGAGCAGCAGGTAAACCAGGTATGAACCAAGGCTGTGCAAATTAAACGTATGTATGAAGGGTTGTATGCTGGAATGTATTGATCCAGAAGAACTTAAGAAATTAGACAACAAACCAAGGAATTCAATGACATCAGGAGCAAGGGGAGAAGAAAAACAAGAAAAAATGAGAGAGGAATAAAATCTGAGTGGGAATTTTGAGGATGAAAAAGTACTGCTGGCAATCAGCTGGGGTGGGATTTGGCTCCATATTAGTGCACCTTAAACTTATACCTTAAACTACGAAAACTGCTTTCGTAGGTGTTCACACGTACTTTAGGCATCCAAATCCCCTTGGAGCTTGCTGGAGCACAAAGCTAATGATGGTAATGCCTGTCCACTGAGAGTAAATGTCTCCTCTGACCATAATGGGAGTTTAACTACCTACCTTCTCTTTAGACACAACTTGGCATATTAGAACACATCTAAGTGTCCTGATCTTGAATCTAATAAGCAGGTAATGATGTGATAGGAGGTAAGCTGAGAGCCTGGCAGCAGTAGCCAGACAAACATGACAGGAAATAAGTGGATAGAGAAGGCAGCTGTAACTTTGAACATGGCTAGACATACACAGGACCAGTGCCTTCCTCTTCCTTCTCACTCCTACAGTGAAGAAATGGCAGAAAAATCACTGACCGTGATATAAAAATGTTATTATTTAGTGTTGCTTCAGTTTACAGATATATTCAGGTTCGCATACCTACGGATAAGTCAACCCTTAGAGGTATTTGTGTGACACACAATACTCCAGATGTGGTCTCACCAGGGCAGAGCAGAGGAGAACAACCTCTCTCGATCTGCTAACCACCCCTCTTCTGATCCACCCCAGGATGCTGTTGGCCCTCTCGGCCACAAGGGCACATTCCTGGCTCATGGTCATCCTGCTGCCCACCAGGACCCACAGGTCCCTTTCTCCTACACTGCTTTCCAACAGGTCAGTCCCCAACCTATACTGGTACCTGGGGTTTTTCTTTCCCAGATGCAAGACTCTACACTTACCCTTGTTGTAGTTCATTAAATTTCTCTCTGCCTAGCTCTCCAGCCTATCCAGGTCTCACTGAATGGCAGCACAGACTGCTGGGGTGTTGGTGACACCATCCAGCTTTGTGTCATCAGCAAACTTGCTGACAGTGCACCCTAATCCCTCATCCAAGTCATTAATGACTACATTGAATAGGATTGGTCCCAGTACCGACCTGTGGGGGACTCCACTCGATACAGGCCTCCAGCTGGACTCTGTCCCACTGACCACTACTCTCTGGCTTCTATCCTGAAGCCAGTTCACGATCCACCTTGCTACCCGATCATCCAGTCCACGCTGCCTCAGTTTGGCTGCGAGGATGCTGTGGGAGACTGTGTCAAATGCCTTACTGAAGACAGACCACATCCACTGCTCTGTCATCATCTATCCACCTGACTATGCCCCCATAAAAGGCTGTCAGGTTCGTCAAGCATGACTTCCCCTTGGTGAAGCTATGCTGACTGTCCCTAATGACCCTCCTGTCCTTGATATGCCTAGAGACAGCCTCTAGGATAAATTGTTCCATCACCTTTCTTGGGATGAAGGTAAGTCTGACTGGTCTATAGTTACCTGACTCCTCCTTCTTCCTTTTTTGGAGACTGGAGTGACATTTGCTATCCTCCAGTCTCTAGGCACTGGAGGGAGTCCGGCATAGAGCAATGAGGATGATGAAGGAAGTGGAACACCTCCCTTACGAGGAAAGGCTGAGGGGCCTGGGTGTCCTGAGCTTGGAGAAAAGGAGACTGAGGGGTGACCTCCTTAATGTCTATAAATATGTGAAGGGTGGGTGTCAGGAGGATGGACAACTTGGTCTGGGTGATCCTGCTCTTGGCAGGGAGATTGGACTAGATGATTTTCAGGGTGCCTTCCAATCCCTCATGTTCTATGATTCCATAGTTATCTCTGTGTATCAACTATTTGGTTACTTGATGTCTGTTGAAGCTAAAAACCAGTCTCAGCCAACACAGGTTCATGAGGGGCAAGTCCTGTTTAACCAACGTGATCGTCTGTGATCAGGTACCTGCCTAGTGGATGAGGGAAAAGCGGTAGATGTTGTCTACCTGGACTTCAGTCAGGCCTTTGGAACTGGGAGCACTGGAGCAGGCTGCCCAGGGAAGTTGTGGAGTCTTCTTCTCTGGAGACATTTAAAACACACCGGGATATGTTCCTGTGCAACTGGATCCTGCTGTGGCAAGAGGATTGCACTCGATGATCTTTCGAGGTCCCTTCCAACTCCTCATGTTCTGTGATTCTGTGATTTGATGCCGTTGCCCACAGCATTCTGCTGGAGGGGCTGGCAGCTCATAGCTCAGACAGGTGGACTCTCCTTGGGTTAAAAACTGGCTGGATGGCTGAGCCAAGAGTTGTGATGAATGGGGTTAGATCCAGTTGGCAACTGGTCACACGCGGTGCCCCTCGGGGCTCGGTTTAGGGACCAATCTTATTTCACATCTTTATTAATGACCTGGATGAGGGGATCAAATGCACCCTCAGTAAATTTGCAGAGGACACAAAATTAAGAAGGAGTGTCAATCTGCTTGAGGGTGGGGAGGCTCCACAGAGGGATTTGGACAGGCTGGAGTGGTGGGCTGAGGCCGATGGGATGAGGTTTAACAAAGCCAAGTGCCAGGTCATGCATTTCAGTTACAACAGCCTCCAGCAGCTACAGACTTGGGGTCTTGGTTGACAGCCAGATGAACAGGAGCCAGCAGAGTGCCCAGGTGCCCAAGAGGGCCAACAGCATCCTGGGTTGGATTGGGAACAGGGTAACCAGCAGGAGTAGGGAGGTGATGGTGCCCCTGTCCTCTGCACTCGTGAGACTGCACCTTGAGTACTGGGTCCACTGTGGGCACCACAGTATATGAAGGACGTTGATGTGCTGGAGCGGGACCAAAGAATGGCAACGAGGCTGGGGAGAGGTCTGGAAAACAGGCCCCATGAAGAGTGGCTGAGGGAACTGGGATTATTTATTCTAGAGAAGAGGAGGCTGAGAGGAGTCCTTTCTCTCTGCAGCTCCCTGGAAGGAGGTTGTAGCGAGGCTGATGTTTGTCTCTCCTCCCAAATCACTAATGATAGGACAAGGGGAAATGGCCTCAAGTTGTGTCAGGGGAGGTTTAGATCGGATCTTACAGAATCATCGTGGCTGGAAAGGACCTCCAGGGTCATCAAGTCCAACCTTTATCCTATTATCTAGCTGCTAGACCAGATCCCTAAGCG
>JAOXOE010000343.1:31599549-31657998 GCA_028565055.1 Phoeniculus purpureus | reverse complement strand
GGGGGGGGGGGGGGGGGTCGGCGAGTGTCTGCCAGTGACTGCAAGGAGGTGTTGAGACCTGACCCCCGCTTGAGGGTGCCAAGGGTTCAGTACTGTCACTGAGGCCACCAGTACCAACGAGCAGGATGCAAGAGGGCACTGAGGAGAGAAGGGTTTGTCAAAGGCTGTTGCTGGTGAACATGGTGTCAGTGTTTTAGGTAATGGTGCTGGTGAAGCATTTACACCTACACGGGGATGTGCTGAAAAGTGAGTAATAAACTACTAGCAGTGCTCAGCCTACAGCTCTAGCAGTGTGATTTTCCCCTTGGAAACAAGGAATTATTGGAAAACACGCAATATATTGTTTGTCCCCATGATTCCATTCCTCTCAAGGGCCAGGTACTATATGGCGTTCAGCTGAGTTCCTGAGAGTGAAACTTGCCCAGAAGTCCCTTCCCAGGCTAGTTTGTCACTGCAGCTGGACTGCCTGTGCTCTCTGTCCACACGAGGAGAAGCACACCAGAAACCAGCCAGGGTGAGTCATCAGTCGGTCAGAGAGTTCAACCAGGAGAAGGAGAAGACATGACGAGCCGGCTCGTCTCCCCTCTCGCTGCTCACTGGAGGTTCCTCCACTTGTCCTTGAGGGGAAGGTTCAGAACCAGTCTGTAAGGGAAGGAGAGGTTGACAAGTGGAAGAGGAAAAGCCAAACTGCATTAAAATCCTTAAGTTTTCAACAACAAGCAGAAAAACAGAATGAAGTGGGAAAGAGGGGAAAGACAGGGAGCAGGAAAGCTTGGGGAGGCCTGACTTCTAACGCCAGAGAAGTTGGAGGGACTTTTGCCATGGACAACGGCTGGGGAAGGATTATGCCAACCAAGCACATTGCACCTGCACAGAGAGTTTAGTCTGGGTTTGGACCTTTGGGGTGTTCCTGCCCCAAAGGTGGCAACTGACTGGGTAGAGCAATCCTGAGCCAGCTTGGCTTGTGTCACTAGACCTCCAGATTGGTGTGGAGTGGAGCCAGAAGTTATTGTCAGTGTGTTGCCACTCAAAGTGTTACTGGTTCTGCTGTCATGAAATCTGCCTTGGATGTGTTTGTTGTGTTGGGTTTTTTCTTTAAAGCTTTTTAATATTTATTTCACTTCACTTTCACTCAGCCCAAGAACAAGAAATAAATAATACAGAGTTAGATGCTTCTGCATATTTGGGGCCAAACTGCACTTTTGTTGGCACAGGTACCCTCTGCTTATGGTAAAGACAGGAACCTGGGCTGTGTAAGATGATGTAGCTGCTAATCACAGGAATACTACTGTTTTTTTAAATGAGCTGAATACTCAACAGCTATATGCAGAAATATTTACTAATTCCAGTGTTTTTAAAACCAGAAATTCTATTAAAGACAGAATATAAAAAAATGGGTGATTTGGTAGCTGAGGGATGCCTTGAGTCTTCAACCACAATTTCACTCATGATACACGAGGTTTTTCCCCTGTATGTAGTCCTAGTTCTTCACATTGAATATTATATACGGTTAGAATTAAAAGGGCCAGGATGACAGCATTCTCTGTGCTGGGTTTCACCTTACTGTGGGATTTCAGGAGAACTATTTGATGTCAAGTTACTGCTAGAAGAACAGAGTAGCATCCTCTGAATTTTAACACATCTCAGTAATTTATAATGTTGCCCTGACATGGGAAGTTGCTAAAGCAGTGATGCTACCAAACATATCCAGGGCCAAACAGTGAAGCAGGGATGCTTGTGAGGAACTGGAAAATGGGGTGGATGAGTTTCCCAAGCATTTTCATAAGTGCTTAGTGTTAAAGGGTACCACAGGAATTAGTAAGAACTAATGGCATGTTAGGTGTAAATTAACAGTTGCTACCTGTTTAAGTATTGTGGCACCAACAAGCAAGACAGTATGGAGGTATGAGAAAAGTAACTCCCTATTTCTTTATATATATCTAGTTAGAGTTCATAGCTCCTTTTTTTAGATCCAGATCCTTGGCTGCTTTAGACTAGAATAGCGATGTTTGTCCCCATGAATTGCTGCGAATCTGCCTTGATATTTGAAATGTGAACTACTTTTTGACTTAGATTCCTGTTTTCAAAGTAAGGGGGTCACTGCTACTCACTGCAGAATACAGCGCTCAGAAAGGATAATTATGGCAGGGATCTTGCAGGTGTTCAGCTGAAAAGGCAGGTAACTGCCTGAGTCCTGATTATGGAAGATAAGCCTCCCAGCCCTGCTAAGTGCTGAACACAACCCTTCCTACCTGATGACAAAAGTCAAGTTTCACCAGTGACTGTGCTGGACTTTGGGAACTAAAATGGGTTCTGCACTCTCTCGATCTTACTAGGTGCTGCAGTGTAGGTGGTTTATTGCTCCTCTGTGGCATAGAGAATTTAGCCTTTTATTTTAGGAAGGAGAGTTGGAGTGCCTGGACTAGCTAAGACTAATTTGGAAATTGGTTGTGCAGTGTCATGTGTAAGTGGGCATGGGACAGCTCTACTCACCACTCACCCTGCAAAGGTACAGCAAGAGTGACAGGTTAAAAAAATAATTTCGTCTATTCTTCTTCTTCTTTTTTTTTTATTTTAACTAAAAACCACACTGGTGCCTTGTCACTTCTCTTTCTGTGCAACATGGGCTTCCTTTAGCGTTTCCATGTGCTATTCCAACCAGCCACTACCATCCCTGGAGGTATTTAAATGACATATAGATGTGGTGCTGAGGGAGATGATTTAGTAGTGACCTGACAGTGCTGGGTCAATGGTTGGAGTTGATGACATTAAAGGTCTTTTCCAACCAAAGAGATTCTGTGACCCTGTGATTAACTAATGTTAACTTTGAAGTAAACTATCCAAGTTAAGCAGTTTTGGACCTGATATGTCAGAAGGCAGAAAACCAATGAGAGGGTAACTTGACTGGCACAGTGATCATGTTTCCTTGTTAACAGTGCTGCAGGTACTGCATTTCAAACAAAACAGCCCTTGTCTGAACCACCAGAGCTGTATTTCATAATGTGTTAACTCCTTCCTGCTCTGCTGTGATGACACCTCCCTGTGTCAGCAAAACAAGGCTGGAGCTCCAACATATTCCCACTGGGTTTGGCTGGATTAAGAGTATCTACGTGCTGCACCTCACTGGACTCTGCAGGCTGACAGTCTGCAGTACCTCGAGGTGCCTTTCCAAGAGCCACTGTTTGCTATCTTGCCCAGCCAGGAATGAAGCAAGAACAAAGCTGACAAGAGGGCCAGTTCTCAGCTCTTAGACTCATATTTTCACACCTATGACACCACAGTGTTTGTGCTCTGAGTCACAGAGTGACTGTAATAGACTCCTCTTGTGTGGAGCAAAAGACCATCAGAAGGTGCCAGGAGAAGCTCTGTCCACATTATTAAGTCCATTCCTCACTTCCAACGCAGCCCACACAATTTAGCATTAGGCAGTGAACTGGGAATATCTGAGATAAAGATTTCTGCTGAAGACTTACAGTATACAGGTTTTCTTTGAACCAGGAGGTGACTCTGACAGGTCGAAAGTGGAGTCAAAGCAATCCCACTCAGCATCCAACCCCTCTGTAGGTTCTTGCAGCCTCATCCCAGATCACCTTGCCCTCCCTGCTAGCACAGCCCTACACTGGTGCCAGCAAAGTATGTTGTGCTGAGCACAGCGCCTTCCAGATGGTGCAGATTCAACACTTCATTGTATCTGTCCACTGCTATTAGGTAACTGCTGTCAGTCTTCTACCAGTGGTTTATCTTAGTCTTGGAGATCTCATGGGTAGGGCTTGTTTTTCACATTACCTAGAATAACAAGTCCCAGCCCTTGATTTGGGTCGCTCACAGTAATAAGGAATAGCTAAGTCATTTACCTCAGATTGCATTAATCACATTAGGCCAATGCTGAGAGAGTGCTGAATAGTAGGGCTTTGATTTATATTTCCCCCCCTTGTTATTGAGTGACATCAGATGATGCTTTCAGTAAGCACCGGGAATTTTCAGCAGTGAGGAGGGGAGCACACCCTGCATGACTGATGGCTGGATTGGGTTTTCCCATAAGCAAAGTCCAGGCTGGGGTTTACATGCCAATTCTTTAGAGGTGCTGAACAGCCATGACTCCCACAGAGGAACCATCCAGCACTCCTCAGTGTCTGGCACAGTAGACTGGGCATGAATGATCCATATAAGGATCTCAGAGTGTACCCTAATGAGCAGGAGCAAGGTTGCAGGTATTCAGCGTCTTGCTTCCTTAAGCAGAGCGTGACTTAAACCCATATTAGCTTCTTGTGAAGGGCGTGGAGGAAAGAGGTGCGTGGGATGGCTTTGTCATAATGTTTTCATTTATTAGGGAGCAGCAGTTATCCTATTATGGTGGGGAAAATCAGGCAGCCTTCTAGATATGGAAACACAATGAAGTCATAGAATTGTACACATTGTTTTCTGCTTTCCCACCACGTATCTCTATAGCAAAGACCGAGATACATAATACCGAACTTGAGTGATCCAAAAATGAGATACCCACTCAATCAACTGTCTTCATCGTCTCTGAAGGCTTATCCAGAGAGTGATTTGTACCTTCCTAAAAGAAGTGTCCCTAGGGAAGGTTGCCCTCTGTAGGTACCTGTTTCTTTCTACTGACTCTACAGACACTCTTGGTGTCCAGGTTAGACTAGATCTGGCTAATAGGTAATTACACAAGAAAGGTCCCAGTAAAATATTTCAGGATATCAGTAAACTGCTTGATAGGAATTGATAACTTTGATTGCATGATTACTTTTTACAAGATCAGTAACTCCTAAATTTAGAAATTGGAGAGGAAAGATGAAATGACTTCACAGCTGTCTTTAGTTTAATTTCTGTTCTGGCAAATTTTTGCTTATTTTTGAAGATTTGTGATAAGGTAGGTTCTCTGGAAACTGCTGTAATGTCCCTCTCAGAAGCTATATCTCACCAGCTTGCAAGATGTGAGAAATAGGAGAAATGAGAACTCAAACAGTTCTTTCCTCTGGGGCTGTAGATCATTCAGCAGTTTATTTTATCTGGATTGAGAATAAGTGATCAGAATTTTTTTGTAACTTAACAGGAAACAAAACTGTCTGCTGCTTTTACACCTCTGTGGATCACTATCTATTGGCAGTTCTGCAGCTCTTTGCAGGGCTGTGCTAAGAATGGGAATGTCACTGGAATGACATCCACTTTTGGTTGGCTTTTTTGAGGTGAAGGAAGGTATTTTTAAACCTGGACCGTTCAAATGATTTGATTCCAACATGGCCTAACAAACAGCTGCCTCAGCACAAGTACCACATGAGTAGTTGCATCTGGGCAGGAATAAGAAGCAAAGCCAAGAAACTCCTAAATCACCTTCACTGCCAAAGAGGCAGGTGAGTGGTGTGTTTGCTGCCTCCTCCTAGCAGGAGAGCAAGAGTGAGAAGTTCTGGGAAAATGCAGTCCTGGAGACAGCAGTGTCGAAAATACAAACTTCTTGCTTTTGTGGTTTCTGTAGCTTCAGAAATGAGTGAGGAACTAAAGTGAATTCTCATACTGTAGTTGACTCGTTTAGAAACAACCCCTGGTGCCGACAAGGACAGGCATGATTAAGAAGCACTAGCTGGTCGCAAAGCCATTGTCACATCTGTAGGCAACGTCTGTCTGCCTCAAATGTCAAGTGTTACATGCCTGGCACTCAGCACTTCCAGGTAGCGGAAACAAAGGGAGCACAACAGTTATTTTTAAATAGCTCAAACTTTAGTTCAAGCCTCTTGTTTTCATATTATTATGCAGTCTATCTTCTTCAGCATTGCACCCGACAGCTGTCACATCTATCACAGCAGTGTTGTTTCATGCTAAGAGGCTGCTTGTTCTGTACAGAACCTTTTTATTAGCAGGAGCCACCAATAATTCTCTAAAATAATTATACCCCTGATAAAATACCAGAAAGATCCCCGGAAGTGGGCAATATGCACAGACAAGTTCCATTAGTCACAACACCAGCTGTGTCGCTCTCTTAGTAGTGGTCAGTAATGAATTTTAGAAACCTGTTGGGAGGAAAAGCCTTTCCTAGATAGATTTTCATTATATTACAATTAACACAATGGAGTAATGTCTAAAGCAATGTCTCTCACATAACAACCTTAGAGAGGTCAAATATATTGCAGAGCCAAACAACCCAGCTAGCTCGTTTTGGTATGAGATCCGTGTGTCCTGTGGAATATGGAGGCCAAAAAAAGAGCCAGAAATTACGTACTTGTGCCATATTTCACCCATTGCTGCACCTTGCTGGCATGACTTCTCATTGGGAGTGATTACATACAGATTTGTGTAAGACCTACTCCTGCCACTGTCCAGGAAATTGGACAGTCCTACAAACACATGAATGTTAGGGTTGTGCCATCAGACCACTCTTTCCTGGATCTAACGCACAGCACTCTTTTGTCCTCTCAGAGTGCAGTTTTTGAGGACCTCCCCATCATTCTGTCCTTTCTGCTCCCTGTCAGCCCTACAGGAGAGCTGTCTAGCCAAAGAAGGATCATCTTGAGAGGAGGAAATGGAATGTGCTGGCTACTACTGCCAAAAAGCTACTCATGGTTACCAGCTCTCCCCTCTTCTTCCTCCTCCTGCTTCATCAGAAAAGTAGGTGTGACTTCAGATGAACAAGATAAACATAAATCAGAGACCTTCCATTAACTTCTCTGTCACAGCAACCCATCTAATCCGTGTCAGAGAATGTTTGCTATTAGCTTTCCGGGAGAAGGAGTGAACCCGGTAGTGGTTTAATGTCATGTCTGCTTCTGTCAGTCAGTCTTTCCTCTGAGCAACACGGGCAGTTGTAAATTAAAGCCTTTCCTTCCTCTGCAAATGGCATTTTCGTAAATCCAATGAATGAGACAGAGCACCAGTTTGGGCAGTGACTCACTCCAGAGCTCCAGTCACGGGATCAGATGCTGTGAGGTGTGCAGACACGCGCTGTAACATGGAGGTTGAAGCACTGCTCACACCATGACTGACTGACTGACAGATGGATGGGGCTGGGGTAAGCGTTTGAGAGGTGGTAGGTGTGAGCTGTGGACCCGACACACCTTCTCTGAGACACAAAACCACATTGATGGAGATGCAGAAAGATCAGATGAAACATCAGCTAAAACAACCTGTTGCCACCACATAACATACAAAGAAAGTCTGGACGCAGTCAAAACGTATTTTCATCCATCACCTGTTGCTGCTGCCACTTTTCCTTCGTGTACTCATTTTCCCAAGTCTTCACTTGCCTGCATCTCCTCCTTACTGCAACCACAGCAATGACTCAACTCCATTGCTCAATGACAGGATCACAAAATCACCAAATGGAGTCTCCTTCTCTGGAGTTATTTAAAACCTGCCTGGATATGTTCCTGTGTGACTTGATCTAGGTGATCTTGCTGTTGCTGTGGTGGGGGGATTGGACTAGATGATCTTTCGAGGTCCCTTCCAATCCCTAATGTTATGTGATTCTGTGACTCTACTCCATTGCTCAGTAAGCAGCACTGTGGCTCCCTGGACAGACACCTGCCTGTCTGTTGAACCACCTCTCACCTTGCAGCCTCTGCTCACTCATCAGTGACGCTGATTTGCTTGCTCAGTACCCAGCCAACTTAAGTGCAAGACATTAAACCAAGCTTCCTTCTGCTCATCTTGCCCTGTGCCCAAGTGAGGTCCCTGTGCTAGATGCTGCTCTCAAAGCCTCATAGTGTATCACAGTTGCTGACCAGGATATTACTGAGCACAGAGCTACCCTCAGTGAGGCACTTCATCATAGAGCAAGTCACACAGCGAGGGTTTCATCATAAGAAAGCCACTTCTTCTGGTGCAGACACACGGAAGTGTTTTTGTGACATAAAGCTACCACAATGTGGTGTAAAACAGCAACAGTTAATCCATGATTAAGAAGTATGTTTTGTTTGCACCGTATTTTCCTTTCCAGATGCCTTAACAAAGAGCAGAACTAGTGGTGCTTGGGGGAGGAGGTCAGAGGGAGGTAGAATTCAGTATTTAAGTGAGCTCATGGTCACAGACTGGCAATGACTAGGTGAGCCTGGCTTTGTATTAAGTTGAACAGGAGAAATAATTTTGTTTAAGCTGTCATTGTGGAGGTCCTTTTGCTACTAATAGACTGGAAAAAAAAGGAAATATGCATAAATGAGATGGTGTCTGTGACTCACCGGACAAATCACAGAGCAGAATATTTGAGGTGAAACTTCATGTGAAGTATTTGCCACCCATATTAATTATGAGAAAGTTGTTGTCTGAACACTGGTGTTAATGCATTGCCCTCATGATTCATTATACTGCTGCTTCTGAATCTCCTGGATCATTCCCAGGAGCAAGGGAGAGCAAGGTGTTAAAAGAGAAATAATCAAGGCTTTCTTGATTTTCCCTTCGTACATTTGCTAAATTGAGGGGGGACAAAAATAAAAGTCTCACCTGAAGATGCAAAATGGAAATTTACAGATGGAATTTGCCATCAACTGAATAGCAGCCCAAATGGCCTCAGACCTGGCTGCTATAACCAAGTCCTAGGTCACTGAATCAAACTACGGAAGCGAAAGCAGAATTTTTTTTTGGACTGTTAAGATTTGTTTGGTCTCCCGAGTGCAGGGTCCTGCACCTGGGTCAGAACAATGCTCACTATCAATACAGGCTGTGAGAGAAGGAGGTGATAGAAAGCAGCCTGGAGGAAAAGGACTTGAGGATGATGGCTGATGAGAAGCTGGTCATGAGGAGACAGTGTGCACTTGCAGCCCAGAAGGCCAATTGCATCCTGGGCTGCATCAAAAGAAGCAAGGCCAGTAGACTGAAAGATGTGATTGTCCACCCTGGTGAGACTTCACCCGGAGTCCTGTGTCCAGGTCTGGAGACCTCAATACAGGAAGGATATGAACCTGGTGGAGCAGGTCCAGAGAAGGCCACAAAAATGATCAGGGGGCTGGAGCACCTCTCCTACGAGGACAGGCTGAGGCAGCTGGGGTTGTTGAGCCTGGAGAAGAGAAGTCTCTGGGGGGACCTGATAGCGACCTTTAAGGACCTGAAGGGGGCTACAAGAAGGCTGGAGATGGACTGTTTATGAAGGCCTGTAGTGATAGGATGAGGGGCAATGGTTTAACATTAGAGAAGGGGAGATTTAAATTGGGTATTAGGAAGAAGTTCTTTAGCAGGAGGGTGGTTGAACACTGGAACAGGTTGTCCAGGGAGGTAGTTGAGGCCCCATCCCTGGAGATATTCAAGGTGAGGCTGGACAAGACTCTGGGCAACCTGATCTAGTTGAGGATGTCCCTGCTCACTGCAGGAGTTTGGACTAGATGACCTTTGGAGGTCCCTTCCAACCTGGGCAATTCTATGATTCTATGATCCTAGAACAAGGTCAGCTTCACAGAGGACAGAGGAGCCTTTGTTTGTTCAGTCAGACCTTGCAGGTTTCTTAATGGTCCAGCAGTAAGCCTAACTAGTTTTGTACTGATGAAAAGAAACAGGACAAGTATATCAGAACCTAGATGGCAAATATCATGTTGACTTTTGCTCTCTGCATTCCAGACCCTCTGTTAGTACTAACCACAGCTGCTGCAGAGAGCAGAGAGCTTTTGGAGAAGCAGCTGCCTGTGCCGATGATACTCAAATTCTTCTCCTTCTCTGGGGCAAAACTGAGAAAGCTGTGTCTGATAGGACACAGAATTTTGAGTTCAGAAAAAAGAAGGGAATTTATTATTTGTGTATGCTTGTGCAATCATCCTGGAGCAGCACTGGGCTAAAGTGTGGGACTGCACCTTTCACAGCGCAGTGGAAAAGCAGAGGTGTGTGGGCAATGACCACGGCATGAGCTCTCCCAGCCTTATTGTGCTTTCAGATGGTCTTATTTTGACCATGTTGTCTGCATATTGACATGACAACCAACCGTCTAAAACTTAGCCAAGTGCTGACCTTGATGACACATGGCTTGAAGCTGTCTCATGGAAAAATATGTGAAGGATCACCAGCTGAAATTGAAGCATTCAGCAGCAAATTCAGGGCAGAGAGAACTACAGTACATGAATACAGAGAGGATGGTCCCTATGGTAATTTTGGCAGGTGGCACAAGGTTGCAAGCAAGTAATAGAAAATTTTAAAACTAATGAAACAAGATTAACATAGGCCACTCCATTAGTGTTTCTCCTCCCAAACAGCTTGGTCCTGATTATATTTGATATCCTTGTGGAATTAGAGCACTGTACTTACTGGCAGCAAAGGGAAATGAGATCAGAATAGTGTTTGTGGATGATTAACTGGCGTTTGCTTTCACACTAAATGTGTGTGCTTGGGTCCTTTGGAGTCACAGGCAGACACTTTTCTGTTGGGGGACTGCAGAAACAGAACATAGGGTCTGGTGCTCCATCACAGGTTAAATAAATCTGAGTAGAGGATAGAGGAAAAAGCTGAACAAACTTCTTACATATCCATTGCATTCTGTGTTTTGACCAGACTGAAATAATATGAGCAGATCCCAGGTATTTTGGGACAGCCACAACACAAGTGAGTTTTGTTATAATATACCTGGCACTGCTCATTTCTGGGATTCTTCTATTACAAACCAAGGGTGCCTGCTATGAAAATAGCCTGCAAATAAATTACACGCTGCTTTTATGATGACAGTCATGCCAATTCACTTCGGTATTATAAATTATTTTTCCAGTTATTTCAGGTAGTTTTGTTATTCAGCTTTCTGGGGCCAAGACAAAAAGGAAAAGGGGGCAATGACCTGATATCTCACATGAAAGATAAAGACACGGAAACTGTTTAAACAGCTACATGTGGCAAAGAAAATCATTTTAATGCAAACAGTGTCTGAGATTAAAACTCCTTTCTCCCTCACCTCCTTGCTACCTTGTGATTAAATAAATCATAAAGCTAAAAGACCACACAGAAAGAGATCTCACACAGCAGGAATGAGAGCTTTCTGCATTTCTTTTTCATTTCAAAAGGTATTTTGGACTAAAAAAGAGAGAGGAAAAAGGACATGATGCTCTCCACATGCCTCATTTCCCAAGAGTACAAACAAGCTCTGTGTCCTCTTGTAATAATACAATGAATTTTAAAAATTAAACTATGATCCATATATTGAATTGAGATTCACAGTGTACAGTGCTTTTGAATTACCATTAGACAGTGAATCTTTTTGCAGGCTGTATGGGGCAGTGGTGATTTCACTATCCCTAGAGGTGTTTAAAGGACAGGCAGGTTTATTGCTTAAAGACACAGTTTAGTGGTGACCTGGCAGTGCTGGGTTCATGATCTTGAACTTGTCTTCCAACCAAAGAGATTCTGTGACTCTATGAATGTGAGTGTGATGCCTTGACTGCCTTTTGGACAGACAAAGGACCTGAAGAGGAGTCCCCAGCATCTGGGGTGGGCTGTGTGGGCTGGCTCAAGCTGTCCCCATGAGAAAGCACCCGTGGCTTGCTTGCAGTGGGAATCCTGCCAACAGGAGCATTCAGTACATTTTTCTTTCTAAGGTTTTACCCTACTGATCACAACCACTGCTCTCCAGAGTTTCCTTCCCTATTTGCTGGACTGAACAAGCTCAGGGCTCTCCACATCTCCTGTCAATCCACCCTGCTGGTCACCTGAACAGCAACTGAAATATACGCCCAGGTGTTCTCTGAGGGTGAAAATGCTCCTTTTCCTTCTGAACTGGGAAGATGCAATGTTTGACCATGCAGGAGTAAGCTGAGGGGTGGCGTTTTGAAGGGGTGAGGAAGAAATATTTTAGGCAGCCTGTGCTGTGAACTAGCATGATGGGTTTGGATGGGAAGAGAGGGGGAAAAGTCCTTTAAAACTATGTAGGAACATCACTGGAGACACTGTTTTAACTGTTAGTTAATGGAAAAACAAAATATTTCCTACCCATGAAAGAACAAATCATGTATTGAATGAGATTCCAAAGATGATGCAGTATGATAAGAAATGCCAAAACTGATATGCAGAGTGTTAACTCCTGTGAGAAAATAAGAAGAGTGCTTTACCAGCATTGTCATGACACGAACCAATCATCATCACTGCATTCAGCAAAAAAGCTGTTCCCACAGGGAGGATACACAGTGGTGTGAGGAACATCAGCCAGGGGGTTAGAACAATAAATAAATAGGGCATTTTGGAGTGGGTTGTATAAAATCACATGCAGGGTAACCCCAGAGCTGAAGTTCACAAACTTGAAAATGACCACTGCCACACAATAGAGGCCGTTTTGCTTGTGACAGTGACACATTTTGCTCAGACCTGTAAATCTGATTGCAGCATCACCCTTCCTAGCTTGGTCATGTCTCTTTTTCTTTTTGTCCTTCATCACACTCTCATCTTTCTTCTTCCTGAGCTTTCATATCTTTTTTCAGTCTCCAGAGCAGGATTTTGCCTGCCTGTGGTGAGGTTTGGCTGCCCAGTCTTTAGTGGAACTGACAGAAGAGCGAGCAGCAATTCATTTCACTGTGAATTTACCTGCCTTTGCCAGCTTGTTTGGAATATACTTTAGAAGACAAGGTCGTAGCAGATTTGGTATTCTAAAATGCTTCTTAAAACATGTTACTCCTCTCTACTGTTCTCAAATCAAACCTGGTGTGGTGTGCCCTTCAGCTCCGTCCCTTGGATCTTTGACCCATGTGGAGTTTGTGCAACTATGCAGAGGAAGGAATATTCAAATTCAGGCGATACTAACGCTAACATTCTAACTTCAAGGAAAACACCCGCCCATATCCAACATATCCGTATCTGTTAAACCCTCACCCAGATTGGTGGTCTAATCTGGAACAGATTATCTCCATGCTCTCCTTGCATCAAGTCCCAAGAATACTTGGAGGAAACTCCAGATCTGAACCCAAGAGATCACACTTCTTGCTGAGAGGCAACCAAACACACAAGAAGGCTCCAAGTATTTGCCTGGCTTCACATTTGTGGGGGAAGCCACATGCTCCAGGTGCAGGCACCGAGGTGCAGAAGGCAAATTAAGCCATAGCTGCTCAGCCAGTGGTAGTGAGATGGCACGCGATGGGCACAGGCCTTCCATGGGTGATGACAATGGTCTCATGCACGGGACCCATCTGCTCCCGATGCATGCAAATACTCGATGGGCAGTGACAGAGCCAGCCTCTCCAACAGCTCTGAAGTGGGCGTGTGAGCAGCTTGGGTAACGCTTGCACAAGCGAGTTTCACTGGCAGCCACCAGCATGCTGCTCTGAAGCTGAGGAATCGGTCTGTCACATACTGAAACCATCTGTAAATCCAGAGGATTTGCTGAAACCCCAGTTTCTGCTGTTTCTGTATTTCCAATATTATCCTTTAGCATGCAGAGGAAAAGTCACGTTTTCCTTAACAATTGCTGTTCCCATGTGGCTGCGCATCGCAGCCCTCTGGGGTGACCTCGGTGGCACTGACCTTGGACGTTGTTGCAGCGGCATTCCCTTCCTTACCACTGCCCGGTGTGCTCTCCTTGATTGCTGCCACTGCTGGGGCTTCTGCCTTCTTTGCGTTTGCTTCCAGAGAAACAGGAAGCCCTACTGTCCCCAGCCCGCTCACTGGGGTTGAGCTTGGACTGCTTGATTGCCGTGATTGAGCCTTGTACCAGCTAGGGTAAAACAAGGGGTCGATGGCTTCTGCTGTGGACTGCACTTGAGTGTCAGACTCCGGGGTCTGTTGAGAACCACTCGGTCTTACAATCTCATCCTTAATCAGGACAGATAAAAAGAAGAACAAGCAGAGTGCACCACGTTACCTTCCTGCCATAGCCATGTTGATCCGCATGCTGTGTTATATCTCACCACAAGGAATAAGTTTGGGCAAATATATGGTCCAGAAGCGTTATGATCAAAGCTCAAAGCAACTATCACCTGGGTAACATAGGTATGGGATGGGAAGCAAGTTATTCAAAAAGTTAGCGGGGAAGGGGATGCTGGCTGAGAAAGGAGTGAGCAATTACTTAATTCAGGTAAACACCCAATTCAGTCCTAAACATTTAAGAAAATCTGTGTAAGAGCCTCATGAACTGGCACCAGCCATGACTGGCAGATGCAGGTACCTTCGAATGGTTTGATGGGCTTTGGGTTAAGAAGAACATGTTTGCCAATAAGTCTGGTGTTATGAATAGTTAGAATAAAAAGAATATGAAGACACTGGAGAAGCATTTGGCCGCTTGCTATCAATGGTACAAGCCAAGCACAACTACCTTGCCAGGGGTTGGAGCAGCTGGCCAAGCTGCACCTCTCTGCCTGCATTCAGCTCTCAAGACTCACCCACATGGTACCTGCTCTCCCCATAGCAGTTCTGCTTTGCCCTTCTTACACCAGAAGCAAAAGCAGCAGCACAGATATCCCACACAACAGCACCCCATGCCATGTCTGACTCCATCTCTGACCATCCCACTTTACCCTTAGAAGCAAGGCACTTCACACTAGTGGGCAGAATTATGTCTAGTTCTTGTTTGCACAAAAACCTACTTCAGAGAGGTACTAAGTTTAATTAAGTCAATGCAAAAGCTCAAACCCAAACTTTGGTTAAATCAATAAAACCTGGTGCAAGAACATCTTCCCACGACTGCTGCAAACTCACTTGTGCTTTCAAATCAAAGAAAGAATTATTCTATAGTATTTATTTTCCCTTGGTTTATGAGGGGAGCTTACTATGATTAACGATTCTTTCAATGCTCTTGTTTTCACACTGCCTTCTCGGATACCTTCACAGCAGCCTTTACCTGTTTAGCAGCTTCATGAGTAAATTGCATAAGAGAAGGATTTTCTAAGGAAGAGTAGTTGTCCTACTAGAATAGTAGGAAGTCTATTTTTCTTTTATGTAGGTCTTTTAGAATATGCAGCAATTGTAGTATCATTCTAATTGCAGTCTCGTTTATCTTATTCCTTAAGAGAAAGTGCTGTCCTAAGGCCCCCTGGAGCTACTTGGTGTTCGGCTGTACAAGGCAGTTTCCTCTCCCATTTGGTGACAGTATCCCCACAATGACCAGAGCAGAGAACAGGTTAGGAGTATGATCTAAAAAGTGGCACTGGAAAGCTCACTAAATCCACAGGGGATGCCAAATTCTTAGTATAAATAATTTAAATAACCATTTAATTTCTAAGCATTAGCCTGAGTTAAATCACAGCAAGCAGAACATCCACTGTAATGTGCTGAACTCCCACACCAAATCTCTTTTATTTATACCCCAAGCACCCTGTGTATCTCTCAATTTATCCAGCAGTGCAGGACTGTGCCTGTCAGTCGGAGAGTACAGGGTACAGCCCAAGGGCAAGAAACAATTTTGCTCTGTGGTGCATCAACTCCCTTAGCCATACACGCTCCTCCGCAGGACATCTGGGCCCAGGGGGCTCTTACCTGACCCACTGGGGTGCTGGGCAGCAGCACAGGAACCGATTCAGCCGGGGGCTCTCCCGCCACGCTCTGTGGTTCAGGGTCCTGCTGAGGTGGCTGCGATTCTATCTCAGCCTCTTCCTCCTCCAGCTCTTCCTCTTCCTCCTCTCCTGATGGCTCTGTGTGAACTTCATTCAAATCTTCACCATCTGCTGTGTCCTCCTCTTCCCCTTCTCCCTCCTCCTCTGGTAAGACAGTGGGAAAGAACAGGTCTGAGCACCACTTGAAGATGTCTACAGTCTTCATGTAATGAAAAGGCCGTTTACCATCATGTGACAAAGTTACTGACAATGTACTAGTTGGAAAAGGGTGTGGGCTGGGAGAGGGCACTGATGTCGAGCCTCATCCCACCAGCCTGAGCCAGGCACTACCATGGAGTGGCAATAGCTGAAGGGGAAATCTGGTTGAGGTTTTCCTACTCAGTATGATCGTGCAAACCACACATTGCTACTAGTTAAGAATGTAGTTTAGATGAAATAAGTGACATACCTCGGTCAAAATCAATTTCTCGTATTATCTTTTCTTCTCTACTGAGGTTCACTGTGAATTGGTTCATAATTTCATAGCCATCCTCTATTTTTTCCATTTGAAATCCCTTGGATGCTTCAGTAATTCTAAACCAAAGAAACTGGTTATTGGCATTTGCATTTGCAGATAAACTTGTAATTCATTACAAAGATGAGGGATCTCAAGTTTACTCACTTTTGTAGCAGCGTTTTGGCATTCTGTGGAAACAAAAAGGAAATAACAGACTTGTTAAATGGTTCCATTTTCAGAGTTTTTATGCACTGAGATCTAATTCTTACACTGGCTGCTTCTAAATGCTCTAGTGTGGATCCACCAGTGACAAACACGAGATCTAGGAGTGACATCAAATTGGGATGGTAATTAGTGTATGGCTGAGTAAACCTTTTAGTTCCTAAAGACTCTTCAGTTAAAAAAATTTCACAAAAGTGAGATAAAATAGTTTTGCTCTGTTTTTTTTTTTTTTGATGAGTCTGTGGTGAAAAGCAGTTGTCCTGTTATCATCTTTACCCATAGTAACTATATTTTTTCTGTCCATAAGGGCATTCCTCTGGAGCCACAATGTTTTATTTGTCCAGAAAGGATATCGTACTCCTCAAAGGAAATTATATGATGAAAATGTAGTGGGAATGGGTTTGGGGATTGGTTTGTTTGGGTGTTTAGAAAACACTCTTTGAGCTTTAAATATATAGGAATTATAAACTTGTAGATCGGAAATTCTGAATCAGTGGACGGGGTGCTACCTGTCCCTGGAGCTGTTCAAGGCAGGATTGGACATGGCACTTGGTGCCATGGTCTAGCCTTGAGTTCTGTGGTAGGGGTTGGACTTGATGATCTATTAGGTCCCTTCCAACCCTGGTGATACTATGATACTATAGGAACACTGTTTTCTTCTGCCACTACACTTGGTGGTACAGAGGGAAAGAAGCAGAGGAAGCAGAAGGCAAATAACGTCTTGGGATAAGGTGTTTATGCTACTGAGAGCTCCTTGAATATCTTGTGCAATATATTTAGGCAAGGAAAAAGGTGCACATTGAGTTTAATGGTAGCTGCAAAGGAGTAAAAACAAGAGAAAATCAATAGCAAACTCTCAAAAAAAAAAACCCCACAAAAATAGAGGGTGGGTAAATGAATAGGCAAAGCAAAACCACAGCCAGCTGAGCTTGGTGTCTAAGCCCACATAATAGTGAGCTACCTTCTTGGAGGTGGCTGAACGCAGCTTCTAGTGATGCCAGTCATCTGGGCAGAAGCTGAGAGAAAAGGTGTTTCTGAACAGCCATACCTGTAAGGGTTAATGAATCACCCATCAGTAACCACTGTGCTCCCCTCTAGCCAGTAGCTGACCTCCTGGCCAAGCTGCAGAGGTGAGAGTTCACTGACGGAGGTGGATGAGGTTAAAGATAATAAGAGCTCAAGCATCCATCGGGAGTTGAGCTCATGAGCAAAGTAATAATTACACAAGTCATTACCACTGGCTGGGTGAAACGAGCAGAGGTAGAATACATCAGCAAAGACAGGTTTGCGAGCAAGGATGGGAGATCTCAGCCCTTCTTCAGTGGATGCACCATGGCTTTAGCCAGGCTATAAAGCAAGGATTGCTTGGTGATTCAAGTAGCAATGTGTTAAACGGATGACCCCATTGCTGTGAGTGTTAATTCTTTCAGCAGGTCTGTTCTTTGAACAGGTATCAATTCGAGCAGCCTCTGCTGTTTATATCAAATCCATTTTCAAGGCACTGAAGATGCCACTGAGGATTTAACCCCACCCCACCCCCCCATTAGTGAGACGCCACTTGCTGTTCTCACAAGCTGGACAAACCTCATACGTTATGGGCCAAATTATGCCCTTGGATGAGTACGACTGACTCTCACTGCTGTCCGTGTGACTGTCATGAAAAGCTGTGGGAGACCGACTGGCTTGTGCATCCAAAGAAGAGTCTGACCTAAAACCTATTGTGCTCATATTTCTTGTTACTTAGATATTTCTCATTTGTCTGACTGCTTTTCTTTGTTAATTTCTCAAGGCAAAAAACTATACTTCAAGATATTAGCAAAAACCCCAAAACCTCTAGTACCACAATGTTTGTTTGTGTGTGACTGGAATTCATAGATGGTCTTTACCCAAAGTTTCCTTGAAAAGTCACTATATAGATGAGCTTATAGAAATTGAGTGTTTCAGCAGCCTTTGGAGTTTTGGATGGATCTGGCTGATTTCCCCTACAAAGTGAATAAATGGCATCATTTTTCCCCCAGGTTTTACTCTCTGCCAATCCTCAGGTGCTCTTCCTAAAGAAACCGCCCTAAAGGAACCATCCACAAACCACTTTGTTGCCTCTAAGGGTGGTCTGGATGAACTAATTTGCAAATACAACAGGAAAATACAGTGTTGGGTGGGTAACCCTCGTGGAACTCTGGCTGAACATACCTCATGCATGTTACTGTTGTGGGGAAGGTGGTCCTGAAGCTGATAGATGATGGCAGGAAGGAGAGTGCTGAGGTGTCCTTTGGTATTCCCCAGCTGAACATCTCCTGGTGCCTGGAGCACCTCTCTGAGCTGGACACCAGCTCCCATATTTCCTCCTCTCTGCATGTCTCGGCTGCTTTGAATGTATTTTGTTCCTAGGCAGCTAGTTGGAGTGGTAAATTTATACATGCATTCAGCATTGTCATAGTCATATCTTGCCTGAGGGCATATTGATCCTTGTTACCATATTGACTTGATGCTTTTACATCTGCCAGCAATAGGTCTACACTTTTTTTTCTACAAAGATTGCACATTTTCCTTCCCCTGCCCCAAATCTCCTTCCACATGGTCTCCTTTTATTAAAGTAAAGCACTTTTGTTGTTTTAGCACAGCTTTTTCAACGCACTTGTGTTTGCTCAGGTGAAGGTTGTGCAGTGATTCCTGACTCTCATGCAAGGCAAGGGTAGGGCAAACAGTTGGAAATGAACTGGCAGCAGAACTTCATTTCTAAATTATAAATACACAGAAAGCACATCTTGCATTTGCTTTCCAGAGTGCATGAAACAAAGCAAAGGGGAAGTTACCTGCTCGTTTATAATTAAATCACTGAAGAACAGTGGAGCAGCAGTGAGCTGGTCCTTGGCGAAGGGTGCAGCAGCATATTTGTCATCACAGGCAATTCCTCTTTGTCGCTTCCACGTAACTAGAACCACATAAAGGTCAGTAAGCAAAAGCAGGCACTTAAAGTGGGTCCACGGTAGTTTTAGCTTAACTTTTAGCGTTTACTTAACTGATTACTAGTTACAAAGCTGACACAGAGCAGACGTAACAGTGCTCTGGAGGAGATTAAAGGATTAGCCACTCACTAGCTTAATCAGATTAATCAGAGATTTTGAACACCATCTATAATTCGATCCGCAGAGGGGATATGCGATAGGCACATGGAGCCTAATTGGGGAAGGGGTAATAGGAGTGGACACACCAAGACAAAAGAGGGTGGAAAAAAGTGCCCATTTGATCACAAGGGTTTTTCTTAGCAGCACCGCTCGGACACGACTTCTATTTTCCAGTGGAATTACAAATCCACACAACCTGACATCAGCATCAGCTCATAGCCTTTGCAAAACTAGATGATAACGTAACGTCCTGCTATGAGTTTGTAACGTTGGGATGCAGTAAACGCATGTACAACGTGCTTTTCCTTATTTAATTCCATACTTGAAAGGCTGGTTTTGGAATAAGTTTGGTTTGGGGTTTTTTGCTGGTTTATTTCTTTCCCTGATGCCACAGTACCCAGGATCTGAAACATTAAGTGTGATATTAAATATCTGAAGTATTGAGTGCATTGTGATAAAATTGGGAGGTGTTATTTCACACCTTAACTTATTCTGGAGCTGGGGTGTGGGGGGGAAATACTCATTGTCATGTGTGAGAGCTGCCAACCCTGGGATTTAAACCTGGTTTTACCTGTGGAGAAGCCTAGTGTTGTTTTAAGAAAACATGCATTTCCTCTTCCACACGATTTGAACAAAGGGAAAACTGGGACAGAATCTCAGCACATGGAACCTGAGGTTTTCCTGTGGTAGAAGTTGCTGAACAGTTGCTGTAGTTCTTCCAACAACCCTTACTAAACAGGAACCATAGAGGACATGAGCCCTGTACTTGCATGTAGAGGAAAAGAGCAGGGAAAAATCAGTGTAACTGATGAAACTTTAACCTATTAGTCTTTTCTTAACAAACCCCAGAGTGTTGTTTCTTAATGTTCTATTTGTGTTTTGAATTTTGCTGCATTTTCCCTATTTCTGGGACAGTGACCTTAATGAGTTCCCTTAGTGTTTCAGGAGGTGTCGGTCTCCTGTCTCAATCGCTCCTCCCTGATACCAAACCTTCAGAAAAAGCAGCACTTTTAAGGCAAAAACCAAACAAATTGATCTCTGTGCGCTTCAGAAAAGACACTGGTGCTGGCGGTGGGCCAGGCTTTTGCTCTGAAGGATGCTCCGTGCTTGGCAAAGCCCGGAATTGTGCGCCTGCGATTTGTTGTTCAGCTGAAATTTTTAATGATTTAATCATTGAGGTTCTTTACAGGAGGAACTGTGGTTTAGTGGGGAAAAACCCCATGTCACTGGCAATTAAGTGTTTGTTATGCAGAAACCCCCAAAAGAGAAGTGAAGTCTCAAAGAGAAGCACTCAAACTGTGCAGCCTGGCACAGCGCATTCCCCGAGTTGAGGGGCAAAGTGCGATGGCAGTGCACCGATATGCCGGGTGCTTGCCATCGCCTCTCCCTGCCACAGCTCCCCTCGGCCAGCCCTGGCAGCCAGATTTCAGCCACGCTACCCGTGACAACCAGCATCCCATCATAGCTCTCCGACAGGAGAAACACAAATCTGCCTTTGGGGGGAAAAAAAACCAACCCACCAGAAAACCAAAAAACCCCCAAACCCAACCCAGCCATCGCGCGCTCGGGCTCTGCTTTCGCGAAAGGACACGCTGAATTAGAAATGTGCCAAGGGCGAGCAGGATGGCATCGCTTTATTTACACAAAGAAATCTCTCCTAATGGCACATTAACTGTGTTTTTGTGAACAAACTTGTTTCCACCGAACACTGACAGTGGCAGGAGCCTGAGCGTGTGTGTGTGCTGGGGCTGGGGGGGGTGGGTGCTTTGTGGCAGGGTCTGTGCGGCTCGTGCCCGTGATGATGGAATTATTGTTTATTTTTTTAATTTTCAGAGGTAGGTCGATGACAGCTGAAGAAGACTGTATTTGCTGAAGAGCAGCATGATGGTAGAGAGGAGCAGAGCTCCTGAGGGAGATCTAATGGTGCCTCTCCTTCCTGCACAGAGATAAAGACTTATAATAAGCGTGTATGTTCACCATCTGGCTCTGTGCATGTGGTCCTTATGGAGGCGAAAGCAGCACAATCTGTAAATGATCAGGAGCCATCGCACTCTCTCCAGAGAATCCACGATGCAATCAAGGTGACAGATGGCATGGCCGCTGCTGTGGCCTCATGGAGAAGATCAAAATCACCTTCAATAAACTCTGACTGAAATGGGCATGAGCACCTCAAAAAAGTCAGTTTGTCAGTCAAATTGCGACAGCAAGCTGCATCGGGGAAACATAGCGGCCAGCTCGCTGTTTTCAATCGTTTCCGTCTGACTGAGCCTGAACTATGATCTTTCTCAAATTGTCCTTTCTGTTTAGCTGAAGCAGGCCAGCAAATTGCCAGATTCATCGCTTTATTGAAGGAAATTGAAAACATGATGTCCTCAATTCAAGGGACAAACAGCTGGCAGGTGCTTGGACACCCAGGCACATAAAATGGACCCCTAGTCTTTTGGACAAGTTTGTCCAACTTTGGTCGGAATAAACGCAGATATATAAAAAACCAAATACCATAAAATTCCCATTCAGGCAGGGTTTATCAGGCATTAGCTGACAGCCATTATATGGCTGCAAATGAACCTTGTGCTGCGTATTAAATGCTGGATTCCACACCCCCCACACCCCCCATGTATGCTAAAAATTCCATAGCTAGGGCTAATGTTCTTTCCCTGTTTTTGCAGGAGGATCTTGGTATGAGCCTTTCAGCCATAACTGCTTGTCAAGCAGAGGCATTAGGGGCCCAATACCCCAAGGTTCCCAAAGAGGTAGCTCAGCAACTTACAGCATCAGCCTGCACCACATGCTGAGTTTCACCCTCATCCAGGCTGAGAGGCACCCACCAGGTGTTTTCCATTATCTGAGCAGCCAAGGGGCTGAGGTGAGTGCCCCAGAAAGTGGTGGTGAGGAAATATATCCATCCTCACTTTTTCTTAATTCTGTCTACTATTTAGACTTATTTTTTATTGTGTCCTTTTCTAAGGGGCATCTCAAGTACCACACCTGTTTTCACACTTGCACGTGAGGGATTCCAGGGTGGAGCTTCATCGCGGGCTGAAGCAAGAAGGACATGGTGAGATGCGACAGAGGAAGAGAAGGGCAGCCCTCCTCCTGCCTGTGGGATCCTGCCCCAAGTTCTTCCTGGGGTCCACCCTGGGTCTGCTTCAGCAAGATCTGCAGCCCAGCTCCGCCTGGCAGATGGTTACTGTCGTTCGCTGTTTGCTTGCACCACTGTATTTTAAAACCCTCGTCGCCCTCAGCCTTCCAGAATCTCACTTTGAGCTTCGTTACTCATGAAATATTCTACAAAGTCTTTTGGCTCGGGTCAAAGTCTGCTAATGGCGGTGAGTCTTCTCAACTTCTCTGAACCTGGAGAAGTCATTGGCCCCTAGACTAGTGTAATCAAACCTGGATTTTAAATTTATTTTATTTTTGGGTGGATCATAAATCACATTTGAAATTCCACCTGAGTGATTTTAAAGCCTGGAACAGGCTGTCCAGGGAGGTTGTGGAGTCTCCTTCTCTGGAGACATTTAAAACCCGCCTGGATATGTTCCTGTGCAACTGAGTCTAGGTGATCCTGCTGTGGCAGGGGGATTGGACTGGATGATCTTTCGAGGTCCCTTCCAGTCCCTAATGATTGTATGATTCAATGAGTTTGCACATAGAAGCAACCATGCTGGTGTGCAGAATAAATAGGTTTCACCAAGGAAGTTCCCCCTCTTCTGCTCTACCAACTTGACATTGTCCACGCAGAAATAAATAGGTTTTCTCCGTACAAGATCCCTCAGTTCCTCCCTACCAGTGTGACTTCTTGCATGCGTTTGATTTGGCTGCTTGGAGAATAAGGTGAGAGCTTCAGAGAGATGCTCCTGAAGGCTTCTGCTATCTTGTGAGCAGTTCGATTTGGGTCTTACACTGCTGCTGGTGTCCAATTCATCCTTAGGAAAACACCTGAGCATGTTTCCTCTGGTGCAGGGTCTAAAGTGGAGCTAATACAACAGTGTAAAATAATAAATACACTGTAAAATTGAGGTTCTTGTGTGGACCTTGTCAAAACAACTCAATATCTGACATTATTATGGCCGTTTGGTGTCATGTATGACGAGAAGGGGAAGAAAGGATTGGTTTCCAGGTAATTCAATGAAATGAAGGGAAATTTAGGGCCAGAGACGCTTTTGTCCTTGAATGTTCTTTTAACATATTCCAAACAGAGACTTGGTGTCATGGACCTGTGAATACAGAGACTGCTTTTAAATCTCTGCTTCTTGCATGACTGACACTGACAATTCAGTAACATCTTTCAAGATATCCTCTGTGCACATTTATTCTAAAATAATGTACCAAACCTGTAAAATCTCATTAGAGTGTCGGGGGTTTTTTGCTGCAATTACACTCCCATATTCTGGGATCGACACCTAAGTTGACAGTATGAGGGTTTAATATGACCTTATGCCATGAGAGCACAAACCCAATGACGGGCACTGCCTGAAATTAAACGGCTTTTATACCACGTACTGGGTGTTTTGTTACATATTGATGGAGGATTGGAAAACGTTTTGTTTTCTGGAAGAAAAACCCCAGAATTTGGAGCCTAGCAGCGTTGCCTGGGGAACGTTTGATAATATTGCCTCGTACCAGAGAGAGGAACTTCCCAGCTATGCCCCCAAACCCAGAATCAATCCCTTTGGTTGTTTCCTTGCTTTATCCCGTTGACTCTCATTCTAGCACAAACCCCATATTGCTTCCATCTTTTTCAGAAAGCCTTTAAAACGGAAGGAAATTAGGAGAGGGGGAATATCTGCATAAAGCATCCCACTCTCAGGAGTGGAGTCTCTTGTGTTGGCAGTTCAGGGCAATTTCCATTCCAGTTCCCTGGACAGCTTTACGGGGAAATGGGATGTTCTACTTCCATGGTTATCATCAAAGCAGAGGCAATGAAATACCCCCTTAAGGGGAGGTCAGCAGAGTCCAGTATTAAGAGCAGGACGTTTCAGTGGAGAAGAGAGGGTGAGAAAATTGAAACAAAGGATTGATTTCAAAGAGCAGTGCCAACGCTTTATACATCTGACTGTCTTTAATGAAAATACCTCATAGAGGGGAAACAAATCATTCGTGAGCCCTGCAGGTATCTCGTGTGTGTGTGAAGTGACACGAATTTCCCGCGTTCCTCTGATCAGCTACCACCAGGAAAGGGAACTAGCTGCCACAGTGTTCCACTGGGAATATTCTTTTAAAATGTCTGGGCTGTTTCATGGAGTTTAAGGGATGGAACTTCTAGGCTTAGCAGCCTGATCTCAAATACAGATTAAATCAAACTAGCTTGGAGCTGCCATTTTGAAGTGTTTGGGGATGTGGGTTAAGACTGCAGAGGCTGATATGGGCAAAAGGGGAATGTTTTGAGTCCAATCTTTTTATTTCCGTGCATGTGGACACAATTTCCCCAGAAAAGGTAGAGGGATACCCTTGTGCATGGTGTTCAATAGCTGCAAACCCCATACCCCGATTTAGAAAGGGTTTGCACAAGGGTCTCTGCCTAATTTCTAACTGTTCGTGTACTGTTACTTGATCCCATGACTGCTCCTGTGGAGGGAGCTGGATCGGTGCATTTTGCATTATGGATGTGTCCCAGAGCCCTCAGCCCACTGAGCCCTTGCACCGCTATGTTACCGGCAGCTGCTGCACCTCGCTGGCGCCATGTAGGGTCTGCCCCTACCTACCTCCAACTCCACCAGGCCCCAGAATGGGAATCTGAGGCGAGGAGATGCTTCGCTTTGTATGATAAAAGGTACTTTCTTTGTCTGGCAAAGCAGTCCTTTTGTATGCACATCAACCAGATGGCCATTTCAGTTTGTCTCCGGCTGTGAATCAGACAATATGGCAGAATTAAGGGAAAAACAAAACCTTCCCCTCCACCCCTCCTCTCTGTACACAAAATTAGAAATCAACAACCTTTAACAGAGATTTCATCTTAATATCTCATTCCGTTGGTAATTTAGAGACTTTTGACTCGCTCAGTCACTCACTGTGAGTCACTTTTGTTAAGTGATGGTTAAGGATCATGAGAGGGAAAGATGAGGGTAACAGACTAAACGATGAAAGAAGTGTGAGGAACAGTGGTTCGGGGTCGGGGGGAAGGTGATATTTTAGTGCTTTTTGATAGATATTTGACACAAACTGCATTTCACACTGTGAGGTTTCTGGTGGTGTTACACAGCCAGTGACAGCAGTTCTCTTCATGCCACAGCAAGAAGTCTGGGGTCTTGTAGGGTTAAACACAGGAAGATCTTTGAAGATGGTGTGCATCGCTCTATCCTGTGCCGGAGAACCCACTGTGAATTTTGGGCATCACTTTCCAGTAAGATTTGCAGCAAACTTGGGAAACAAATTTGTTTTGGGACTAGGAGTTGAAAGACAGTGACCACACAGGTAAGGGAATATTTTATGTTCTTCATGTCTAGGCCTGATGGGTTCACCTGGAGAGGACAAAACAAGGTAAAGGACCAGCAGTAAAATTAAACCTCAAAAAACCCTGAACTGTGCAACAGGAGCCCTTAGACCTTGTCTGTAGGTTTGGGTTCATCCAGAGATACGTGAAAAATCTCTCCTAGAACTAGGGTTGAAGTCTGGAACTATATGGCACCCGCTTACAAAGTCATATGAGTATAAACTTGTGACCAAAATATTCCGTGTTTTCTGCCTGTGAGGCAGAAACCTGAAAAGAAGTTACCTGAGGGTTAGTTGAGGACTTTAGAAATTGTTTTTTCCACGTGGGGAAATACCAAAGTTGGGAAAAGTTGAACATCCAAGCAATTTGGTGAATATCCATGACATTTTAACCTCAATTTATAGGAAAAAGCACGGTGTTCTGAAATTAAATAGCTTTTTAATCCAAGGGGTGGTAGAATTTCTAGGCTATCTGGTATGTGGCAACACTTTTACTGCAGCATCATACCTGCGTTTTGATAGTCCTGCCGTGGAGGTCTGACGCACTAGATCCCAAATAGAAGCAGAGGGATCTATGTACCCATCCTTATCGTAATGATTGTAAGAAAAAGGAGGAAAACTGTTGGTCTGCTTGATAATTTTTTAAAAAATGAACCCTTGGTTGGCAGGAAAGTTCTAGCAAAGTAGCTGAATATGTCAGCACAGTTCTCCTGTGGGATTATCTGTGATCCTGCTCTAAAGTGACTTCAAACCTAGGCAAGAAAATCACAAAGGTTAACAACAACAAACAAACTAACTAATTTTTCCTCTTTGAACTGGCATGCGATTTTAATGTTACATAAAATTTACACCCCTACCTCAACAGATGACTACTTGGAATGAACATGTTCCTAGCTTTACCCAGTTATCTTCTCAGGATTTTACAGAAGTTGTAACTTATGGGATGCAAAGTCTCGGGTGTTTTGGGTGTTGTTAACAGTCCTGAGCGTGGCTTCTGCAGGAGCCATATACATGTGGCAGTGTCCATATACTCATGTCTATGTCTATACACATAGACATCTCCTCTTTCTAACAACCAGCGAGGCTCTGGAGACAAAGCCACCTCTTGTGCAGTTCTGAAGTACACGAATAACACTTGAGCACACGACTCATTCTGTTGACTGGGAGGTCTCGTGCATTTAAAGTTATGTACGTGCCGAAGTGAGTCGATGGATCGGGGCCAAAGAAAGTAGCCAAAGGCCAGTGACGGACTAGTCGTATGTCTCACTGTTCTGGGTTTTTGCATAAATTCTAACAAAGGGTTTGCCATTAGTGGGAATTCTTGGAGGTTTATTTTAATTTGTTTGATTGCACTCCATTGTGCATGGCCCATTTTTATGCCTGTGTTTCCAAGGAAACAGTTGTAAAATGGAATCTGATATGATGTGTTACCAGGTTCCTTGTCAGCAAGTTTCAAGTGATAGTTCCGAACTTGACAAATTAAGTTTAAAAAAAAAAGGAAGAATTATGATACAAGTATTAAGAAACTACGTCTATAATGTTTGTTGTCATGTGAATTATATTCTAATGCTTTAATTCATTTGGGGACTGAGAAATTGTGTTCATTGCTGATAGCACACATATAGCATGCCACGCTGGAATCAGTGTTTGAGCGTGCTGCTGTTTGGGGCTGTTCTCGTGAGGAGGAGCATTGAGGTAAGTCACACTGACGCCATCTAAGAAGTCCTTCGTTATTGTTGGACATCTCACAATAAAAGGAAAGTAAAACCTAATTGGGACCTGCACCTTAGGTACCAAAAACCCAGGCAAGGGTTGCGTCTGCAGTAAGTGGCTGCAGTACTTTGGATGGTATTTACAAGCTGCTAATTGCTGTGCAAACACAAACACAAATGTTTATTCCAAAACATTAGTACCAATGTTTGTGTTGTAGAGAGCAACAAACACACTGAAGTTCTGTTCCTCGGCTCCTCTGCTTCTTTATGGTTCTTATTGCAACGCTGAGCCTCCCTTGAGTAAATACACAAGGGAAAAGCGAGAAGAGGCGTTGCTAGAGAGAGAAAAGCTTCATAAATAAGACCGTAGGTCTGGGTTTGGGTCTGTAGCATTTTTCACAGTTATTGACCTCAGGATAAAAAACAGAAGGTGAAACTCCAGACTCAGACCGAGGACTCCATTCCATGGAACACAGTTTTTCACTGACACTTGCAAGGCAGACTATTTCAGGGGTAGTTCAGCATTCTTTGGGGTCTGTCTTTATTTTTTTAAGTGATCTGCAAGTGCTACAAAATCCCTGGTTATGAAGGAAGGGAAACATGGATTTATCACTGGAGTGTATTCCAGAAGTGCTTCCTTTCTAAGTGGGGGAAACTATCTGGTCTCCATTCAACTAGCATTTGCATTTCAGACATTTAACACAAATTTTGTCAGTGCCTATTACCATTGTGATCCCTTTGTCTTTTGTCTGAGCACCCCTGTGAGAGTTACCAGAAGCTGAGACATTGCTGTGTGCGCTTTACTGTCTCCCTGCTGACCATACCAAAGGCTGTCTCTACCTTTCTGTGGAATCTACACCCACTTTTCCATGAAATGTAGAGTGGTTGAGTGGACTGGGATGGCCGGTATGGGCGTTTCTCCAGCATTAGATTGCAAGCAGGACAGGCGTTGAACCCACTGCATCAGATACTCTCCTGGTTCCCCACATTTTGGGGTCACGTGTGAAACCTGAACAGGTTTGGGGATGAGGCACAGGGCAGTATTTTAACTGGAATATACAGAAGGAAAATTTGAGTAGAGCAACAAGCTAAACCTGGGTTCCCTCAGCTGTAGGTTTTATTCTTCAGCCTTAATGCCTGAACATTGGAGCAGGCTGCCCAGAGGGGTTGTGGAGTCTCCTTCTCTGGAGGTGTTTAAAACCCTCCTGGATATGTTCCGGTGTGACTTGATCTAGGTGATCCTGCTGTGGTGGGGGAGTTGGACTAGATGATCTTTCGAGGTCCCTTCCAATCCCTAATGTTCTCTGTGAGTCTATGAACTAAGGGGTTCTAGGTTTTCACATATTAAGGCTAAAACGAGTTTATGTTTTTGCATTAACAATTTTAAGTAGAATCACTTAAAATCACAGTAGCTGGATGTGGTGAGGCAGGGGGAAATGTGCACTCTCAGCTATAGAGGCAAATCATTTCATTAAAAGCAGGGAGTTAACATTCCTCTTAGCCTTTTCCATTCAGTCACAGCTTAAAAGAGGGCAAAGAAAAACAGTTTCTCATGAAGACAATCAAACCTGACACAGAAGACTGTAAAAGCTCAAAAGACAGTCTAACGTGGAAATAGATATTTCAACAATTTGTAAATGGTGCATTACGGACTCGGTGAGTAACTGGGGTCTGTTTACCAAACAGGAAGGCAGACAATTGCTAACGTATGATCATGTCAGTCCAGATCGCGGATATGAAAGTACCTGAGAAACAAATACCTGCCACTGTTCAAGCACTAATAAAGGAGCTGTTGGAAGCTGGAAGAAGCTTCCTGTTGAGACAACTACAATTTTTAAGATTCCCTTCCCTCAATGTATATTGTAAGAGTGCAAAAACACGTGTCCACAGATGAAGTGTTCTTATCCTGTCTGTCTCTTTTTTTGGTAATTCCATCTTTTGGTGGCATTCACAAATGGCTGTTTCAAAGGCTTGTGAGGAAAAAGAAAAGCCACTTCCATTTCTAACGCAAGTCTTGCTGTGAAGCCTCAGGAACCAGTTTGGGTGATTCCTTGCAAAACCTTTAAGAAAAATGGGACTACACAGGCTACAACAGCTCTATTTAAAATAGAAAATCTCCTCTCTCCGTGTGTGTGTGTGCGTGTGTCTGTGTGTGTGTGTGTGTGTGTGTGTGTGTGTGTGTGCAGGCAAACATGGCATTCAGGAGAGCGAAATGAAATGAGCCAGAAACTTCTCACATTTTCCTGGCATCTGTGGCGTGTCGCCATATGAGAACCATATGACTGCTGGCAGATTGGCATGTCAGCTCAAGCATGTACAACTTGACCTCACTGAGCTCTGTGTTTATCAGTTTATAACAGGAATATTGATACAATTTTAGCTGCAGTTTTTCTGTGCAAGGACACTTCATCCTTTCACAGTCCCCATTCTCCTTTGCTAGAATGACAGCACCTTGTTTTTGAAGTTGCTTTTCCACTTGGGGAGAAAAAAAACAAGCAAAGCAAAGGCGGCAGAAGACAGCAGAAAGCTGTTCTCTGCGCCAGAATGATGTTTCATTCATTGTTTTGTTAACTGTGCAGTCCTTAGTGGAGTTTGCCACGGGATCGCCTGGCTGAGACGCTCTGTCTTGCTGGTTGAAAACCACAGCAGAATTAAAGACAGGTGAAGACAAAAATCTGGCTTCTGGTTAAAGCCGAGAGTCGATGCTGAAGTGCATCTGCACGGAGCAGACTAATGTCCTGCTGTTTATCCCCTCAGAAAAAGGATGAAAGAACAACACATAAAAATGGGGAATAGCATCTTTTTGCCTCAAGTTGATTTTTGGTGTCCTGCTGTCCAGGGGAGTGGAATAGAAACCTCTGTGTAGGTGCCACGACTCACACACATAATGCGAGTGTGTTACATTTCAGCTGGGTGGACGTGCTATAAAATCTGAGGCAAACTGCTCACCATCAACAGTGAGCAACTGGATGGAACTATGACTATAAATCTGAGTTTGCTTCACAAAATCTGATGTCATGCAAACTTGTCTGACTGAATGAGAGCTGGTAACAGAGAAATTATTTGAGATCTAGATTACAGACAGAGGTTAAAAATACAGCATACACTGTCCTGTTGTACAGCTGGAGAACACATGAGTTGTCCTGTGTGCAGGAGCTGTCTTTCAGCATCTAGGTATCTATATTTCACAGGTGAGACCTGCCAATTTGTTCAGTCTTTGGGGCGATTCTGTGACTACAAACTCAGCTGTAATGGAAGTTAAGTGAGATGTGAAAGGCACCGTCCCAGACTAAAGAAGAAACCAGGTCATAACTTCCTTACAAACTTAATATGAACATATGTGTTGTCTCCACAAAGACTTTTTTCCTTTATTGATCAGTCAATCTGTGGCACAGAGACCCTTATTTACAAGAGGTACTTTGGGAAACACAGACCATGGCTATTTCCTTTCACTGGAAATGTTTTTCCAGCATCTCATCTCATGTAGGAAACAGTAGAGATGATCCATTTTCATAGCATTGTGTGGTGAACAGGGCTCATGGACTTGGAGAAATAACAACCACCACCACCTCCTTCGTTTCCTCCTGCCATGAACTATAGGGGTTGGGTATGCTTAGTTATTTGGCTGAAGAAAATTGTTGACAGCAAAGAGATTCTGGCTCCTTGAAGAGAGAGATGACTATTGGGTGGGTAAGTGAAAAGTGGAGGTTAGAGGAGAGACATTTTTCCACACAAGATGGAAAAAGAAACATGTTTTTTAATTGTTTATCACATACTTCTAAAAATCCAAGATTTCTTTATATATTTTTTGTTTAAAGGAATTAAATGAACCTGAACTGCAGATGGTTTAACAGTGATCAGACTCAAATGTTGTCTTTACATAACTCCTTATTAACTAGCGTAATTTTTCTCACGGATTTTACTGAGCCAAAAATCAGCAGGATTCACCAAATGTATAAAACCTTTCTGTGGATCTTGGAGAGTTCAGTCAGATTAAATTAGAATAAGTTGTTTCCTAACAGTGTGAGTATGTCTGTCCTAAAGAATGAAGTGCCCTGACTGCCTGCTCTTCCTGCTAGAACATTATTTGCAGTACGGGCAGGTGACTTAATAAGGGGCTTTAACCCTTGCTGTGACACATCAGAGGCCAGTGAGATGGACCGTTGGTTATTCCTATACCCCATCTGATGCTGCTCCTCTTCATCTCTGTTTTAGCACCATCCTTCTTATCACTTTGCCACATCTTGTTCCTGCTAGAACACAAACCACAGGTTTGTGGAGCTCTATAAAACAAAGCAGAGCAGAGAGATATCAAGGCAGGGTTATTTTTCCAGCTGTTTCTTTCTGCACTTTTTCAGCTCCTTCTCTGCCTGAATCAGAGAACTTGAGAACTTAATTTGTTAGTAGAAACAAGTCCTGGTTTAAAGCCTGGGCTTTTCACTGGGCAGAATGATGTTTCCTCTTCTTGTGGCAGGGAGGGGGTGGAAATGCCATCCCTGGGTGTGTTTCAAAATCGTGTAGGTCTAGAGCTTAGGGACATGGATTAGCAGTGGGCTTGGGATGGTTGGGTTAATGGTTTGACTCGATGATCTGGAAGGTAATTTCAAATCTATACAACTCTACAATTCCTGGCAATTTCCCTCCTTCCCCAAACCCAGCTTTAAAAACTAGTGTAACCAGAAGTCTGACAGGACTAAACAGAGAATAAGGTTTTAATGGTTAAAATTGTTTTAATAAAAACATCATTCAGCTGTTGAATGACAGCTAGGGGCTGTGTTTTTTATATACTGTAAAAATCCTTAAGCACCAGTATATTATGTGAAAACCTAATGGCTGTTCTTCATGAAGGTGCCATTTATCAGTATATGAAGAGGTTATTGAAGGGAATAGACTAACAAACGTGAACTAAAGTGTAATGTTTATCAGCTGTCCCATTTAACTCTAAATAACATAGCAGAAGATGGCTTTTTAAGATGAAATGGCCATCCATCAGCATATGAGAGGTTCTGTACAATCCCATGGAAACAATGTGCATGTGAAGGGTGTTGCTGGGGGGTCACACACCTTGGGCAGGCAAAGACAAGCACTCTGTCATTTTAATAACACTCTCGTTGCAGAAAGTTTCAGCAGTTATGGCCATGATGCTTAATTGCCCTCATTTATCTCCCTAATAAATGATGTCATTGACATAGAGCTGTTGTGCAAATACAACTGGCAGGTCAGGAAGGAAACCTGCACCTGCTGACGAGAGTGTGGGAATAAATGGGGGTAAGAAACGCAGCAAATGCCTTAACTCTGCAGATAGATGGAATTTGGTACAGTTAAATAGATATTTTATGGCCTTCCTGGGAGATGAGTCTGCCCGTGGGGGTTTGGAAATAGATCACCTTTAAGGTCCCTTCCAACCCAAACTATTCTGATTCTTTCCCTGTTTCCCTGTGACCATCTCACTGCTTTATTCAGCAGTGCTAAACTAAAGCTCTATCTGAGGGCACAAAAGAGCCTGTTTTGTAATGCTGACTCGAGAGTTCAACGGGTGACAGGTGTCCTTTGGTCCTGCTGTACCTTCACACAGGTGGGGATAGCTGCAAGGCTGTGCAGTGGCTGCTCACTGGGTGTAGGGAAAAAAAAGGCTTCCAGCTCCATATTTTCCTTCCCAGTGAGGTTTTATTCTTGCATGAGGTAGAAGAATGAAAGCAATAAAACCAGAAGCAAACAAACAAGCTGAAGGAAACAAAAAGCTCCCCCATAACGGCTTTACTCCGGCTGAGCGAACACATAGGGAAAAAACCACCCACAAGTACACTGTCAATCGGGACTGTGCTGTATCTCTGTAGGGTACAAATCTTCACTGTTTCCAAGTCTTTATCTCCCTTGCAGAGGTGACCACCTGCCGTGTTTCCAGCAGGTCTGGATGGGGGAGCCGTGGCCTGGCCAGGGGCCGTCAGAACTGCTGTGCCCAGGCAGGATGATTGGTGAGTGTGTCCAAGGTGGTTGGGGTTTTGTTTCCTTACTTGTTGGCTTTCCTGTCTTTATAGGAGAAGCAACTCTCTCTGGAGTGAATCTGCTCTGACAGAGCTCAGCCTTGCCCCTTAACGAGGGGAAATGTGAGAGGGCTTTTAATTACAGCATCACAGAACATCAGGGATTGGAAGGGACCTCGAAAGATCATCTAGTCCTTCTTCCCAGCACTTCTTCCCCAGGCTCAGGGATTGAATCGCCGGAGTTTAACAGAAAAGTTGCCTAATCTCCGTTAACCTTTATGCCTACAAGGGCAGGAAGCAGCAGGATTTAGCAGGTCTGAGCGCACTAGAAGTGGTCATGCAAGGTGATGGGAGTCTTGGGGAGTTCTGTGCTGCCTCATGCAGGAAATTAGGTAATTAGTGGACATCAGCTTCTTGGGAATTGCTGAGTTCTTCAGCACAGGATGAAAAAGATGAAAGCTCCTTTAAGGAAAGCAAGAAGGGAGAAAGGGAGGCAGAGCATGACCAGAGGAAAGCCCAAGGGCTTCTGCAGGGCCAGGAGGAGCTAATGGCTTGCGTGAGTAAATGGGAGATCGAGCAGGGGAGGACCAACAACCCCATGGCAAAGCCAGGTTCTTCAAGCTGTGTCTTTCTCAGGGCAGTCTGTGTCTCTTATTCCACTGCTTTTGAAGCTGGGGAAAATAATTTTTCATTTTATTGTGTGCTAGGATAGTGGTTGGACTGGGTGATCTGGAAGGTCTCTCCCAGCCAAACTGATTCTGTGATTCTGTAAAATGCTCCCGGTTTGTAGCCTGGCTATCTTTTTTTCCCCAAGGTCTTGCACCTCTCTCTGGAGGTGCCAGTGGGCAGAAAACTTGCTGCCACAGTGCCGAGAGACTCCTGCAGCCGAGTTCACAACTGTGGCTCACAGTTTGGGTGATTCTACTAAAAATACATTACACCTGGAGATACCCGCTAGCTCTTTTCCCAGAGCTGACAAAAATCACTGTTACTTTTCTGAAGGGAATTTTCAGGAAGTGTTAAAAGTCTCTATAATAAGAGGAGTTTGCTTTAAATGTAATATTCACCCCAGCTCTGAACGGATGGTGCATCCAGCTTGCTTCCTACAGCGTCCCCACAATTCTTTATGGAAATCACTTCACACAGTTGGAATCTGTGAGAAAGAAGGTGATACAGGTCGTGAGATGATACCAGATTTTAATTTCTACTGTATGAAATTCGGGATCTCAAACAGCAGCTAACAAGCGAGATTGTATTCTTAATATAGACTCTCAAACCCTTTTATGATTAGACATTCGCTTTCCCTATGTGAAAGCACAAAATGTTGATGCTGTGTAGGAAGTTCAAGGCTCCCTGATTACAGGGTGTAAAAACAAGAGAAAAATGACTTTTTTTAATGTTTTAGAATCCTTTGAAAGCGTTGGGAAAATGTTTCAGGCCATTTCAAAACCAGAGCTTTTGAAACGTTGGTAGGATGATAAACTACTAAAAAAAAAGTAAAGGAATGAAACTGTTGATTTGAAAATGGCTCTCACTGGTGTTAAATTGTAAACCAAGAGAGGATAATCATTACAAACCCACAAGTTCAAATTGATGTTTAAAAATGCTGGAGAAAAAGATGTCAGCTTGTTCCACAGTATCTGTGAAGCCTTTTCGTTTTTCTAAGTGAACAATTTGGCAAAAATAATGAAACTTCACTAAATATTTCTGCTGTGATGACACAAATTCATAAATATTTCACCTAGGCATCAGGACCAGGGATTTAGCAGGACCAGAAGGACGCAGTAAAAGTGGGGAACAGAGTCAGGAAGGTTGAGAAAACACTGCACACGACAGAGCAGAGTGGAAAATGGAGACATCAAGAACGTGATGAGACATCAATGACATGAAAGACACTCAACAGCTGAGATGAAGGAGCTATCGAGAGTATGACCTGTAGACAGAAAGCCAGTGAACTGTATTTGCATCATGAGAGGAGCGTTCAAGGTCTTTAGAAGAAAGATATTAAGAAGAAAAAATCTGCAGAAGGAAAGCCCACAGACATGAGAGAAACAGCGTATAGAGGTGCTGGAGAGGGTCCGGACTGACAGCTGGAACTGCCTGTGCAAGCCAAGTGCCCATACGTGTTCCACAATAACACATATTCATTTATTCACCCTGGGTGAAATCTTGGCTTGGCTGCAGACCGCGGGAGTTTTGCCATGGACTTCGCTGGGGCCAGGATTTTCTGGTTTTGGTTTGGTTCCACAAACAGTGTCTGTCTCAATTTAAGCACGGCAAGATATTATAGAATTTGAGAAGAAAATGAAGTCTGCAGATCAGCAGTGCCCTTACTGGGATGGGTGGACCTGGGCTACAGAAACCCAAGCACAGAAATCAGCTGAGTGTGCAACTTCTGTGTTAAGGGGAAGGGAAAGGGGAAGGGGAAGGAGAAGGACAAGAAGGAGAATCATCAGAGTTGGAAGGAGAATCAAGAGATCAAGTCCAACCCCCGCCCCGCAAACAGAACTGTCTAGAGCACATTGCACAGGGCTGCATCCAGATGGGATTTGAGTATCTCCAGAGAAGGAGACTCTACAACTTCTCTGGGCAGTCTGCTCCAAGGAGAAGGAGAAAAAGAAAGAGAAGAAGAAGAGAAAGAGAATTTCTACTAACATGGAAAATTAATTTTCAATAAAAGCTGCAAATAGAAGTTTGGAGGTTTTTTCTATTAATTATATAGATCTTCCATAGTAATAAATAACTGAATTTTAATGACCTGCGACTTGAGTACAGATTTATGGTAAATGAAGCAGCAAGGTGTATTTTAAACTAAAGGAGTCAAATCCCGATCTTTTGTAAAGCAATAGACTTTCAGTGAAGTCATTCTTAATGCCTAAATAAGTACCACATGAGAATATTAGTGCAAGCAAGAAGGATATTATTTGATTCAAAAAATAGATATATACCAAATGATATCATGCAAATAGAGCTGCTTCGGGTGTTATCAGGGTAATGATACTGTAAAGCGTTATTTCTGACTGGTAACCTTATCTTTCACACCCTTTGTGAGACATCTAAAACGCAGTATTAAGAGAGTTTTAAAAATAAGTGATTTCTTCCACTTTCCGGAGTGAAGTGCTTTTCATCGGAGCATAAATTCAGTATAAAAATACGAAGAAACCTTTGCAATTTTTTCTGCAAAATTAAACACTGCTATCTGAACAGAATTATATTTACATATTTCAGGCTAAAGATCTTTTGTAAATGTTTAGTTACCACATTCAAACCTTTCAACACTTCTCCCGAAATCACATTATTCTTACGAAGATACACCACAAAGTCAAAGAATAAGATGGAAAAAGACCCGCATCAATAACATGAAGGTTGTGAAAAGAGCTGACAGCATCCAGGAAGCTGGAAGTTACGGCTGACAGTCTGTCCTAACTCATGCTGTGTGAAAAAAGCAAACGGCACCAAACGAGGATGGCAATGAACACGCTGACTGCACCACGTATGTTTATAAACATGCATGTTCGGGGAACTCGGAGAGGACCGAGGAACCAGTAGATGCTGGGGAAAGTCCTACGGTGGATCTCTTCCCCAAACTGTCTCTGCTGGTGCTTGGGGAAAATAATTGCGTCTCGACATGACCGGCAGCCAGCTGAAAGGAAGCAGGACCAGTGAGTATGGCAGTTTTTACTGGTCCACAGGCTGTGAAACCTGTGTCGTGTTTCCTAACACCACCACCAAAAGCAGATGAGAAGAAACGCTTGCTCAAGCCATTCGAATCCTGCTGTACCTTCTAAAATCAGAGTTGAGACGGGGCAAGACGGGCAAAATCCAGTGTCTGTCCTACAGCATTTCTGTTTTCCAAGCTGGTAAGCAGACATCCCATACATACCTCTGAACATACCTTCAGCCTATAAGTCTGAAGGGTTCCCTTTATTTCAGTATGAACAAGGTGTCTGCTGGATTTTGCTGCTACTTGGCTTCGAATTCTCCCTTTCTTTAGCATTCCTTCCCAAGTCACTGAGGGATCATAGCACAGATTCATTCGGGCAGTTTCCATAAGAGTGAACCTCAACGCAGCTCTCCAGTTCTTGTGGGATAGCACTTCTGCTTGGTGAGCCTTCCTGCCCATCCCTGGCAGTGTCTTCTTAACAAACCCAAGCTCAAACAACTGCTGAAAGGTGCTGGCGCCAAGTGACAATAACATTTCTTAAAAAACCCTCCAACCAAGAAACCCCCACACCAGAGGAGGCATTTAAAGAAATTAGACCATCCGAGATAAAAGGTGTAGAGAACATGACAGTCTGTCAGTAGAAGTCTGAGCTGATAGCAGCAGCAGTGTGCTGAAATGCAACAGTCTTCTGCGAAAATGCTCGGAGAGTAACAGGGCACCCATGCAAACAACAAAAGGGGGGAAAAAAGGGGGAAAAAGGTTGAATGAACATTTTAATTAACTTGTGCAATTTTAATTAAAAACATAATGTGTCAGGAAAATGAATAATGCCTTGGGGCAATAAAATAGCAAGATTTTCTGTTCACTCTTCTGCTCTGTATCTTTTATGGAAGCAGTACATTATTGTTGAAAGGAAAAAAACACCTACTCCAGCCTCCCGACACCTCTCCACACACACCTGAGCGCACACAGTGTAACAGAAACTACAGGGGTGGACAAAAGGAACGGGATTCAATCACAACATGGAACCAGGTGCGTTGCCATTGTGTTGCTTGTGCCACAACTTATCAGGCTTTTGGTACAAAAACTTTGACCTTCACCTTCCAAGTCAGGCGTTTGGTCTTAGTAAAGGACATGCAGACAATGTGGTATTTTTTATGAGTGAATACTTGAAATGTCTAAGGATTATCAGGACTTGAGGAAGAAGCAGCAGTCTCCAGCTTTGCAAATGAAGCACCATCCCTGTATGTGTCTCAAAGTTGTATAGATATGGAACTTAAGGGCACGGATTACTGGTGAGATGGTAGCGTTGGACTCTACGGTAGAGTTAATGGTTGGACTCAACGATCTTTAAAGTCTTTTCCAACCTAAATGATTTTATGGTTCTATGAAGCCATTTGAGCCATTCTTTAAGCTGAGGTTCCAGAAAACGCAGAGAAAAATGAAACTTTCAAATATTGGAAAGGCAAAGAAATAAAATAAACCAGGGGAACCAAAAGTTAGGGAGAGTTAACTTTTCCTTAAATGGAGAGCGTGGAACGTCCAAACCTATTTACTTCTTTTCTTTGCCCAGATACCACTGAACAGGATTTGAAATTCTAGCATCTATAGCATAGCCCAGGGCAAAGGTAGGGTCATGAGCACCATCATGTAACACATTTTAAAGGCTGTCAGAGATGTTTCTTCAGCCTCTGTGTCCTCAGCAGTCCCAGAGTTGCTGGCTTGCTGCAGGGACTTGCTACCTGGTTGTACCTTTTCTGTGGCTCACATCATTCTGACTGTAAATCATAACTCAGTGGTGAGAAGCCTGTTTGCCTCTGCCAGAGACTCCAAATAAAATCTTCCTAGACCATTTAATTTTCTCGGTCCATTTACTTTTCTTCTACTGGTCCATTTAATTTCCTGTAAATTGTGTCATCCCTTCATTTATTTATTTTTTTCCAATGACCCACCCCACACCCACACACTTGTTGAAGGGTCTGTACTGATGCAACAGCATCCTTCTCTCAGAGGAAAAGTTCAAGGACAAACAGCCTGCAAGCATCAGGTTTTTAGAGTGGGCATACTTCTGTACTCTCTCAAAACACAGAGGTGGTGGAAAATTGAATTGATTTGCACTGCACAGAATATTCCTTTGCAAGAGGTGCCTTTTTAATGCCTTCTCAGACCTGTTCCGTGTCCCCTTCCCTTCTTCTGTTTCCCACCACCTTACAGACTGCAGCACATCTAATAAATAGGAAGCACAGCTCCAGGTTGTGTGAGCAAATATTTTTTTAACAATACGCCTGACATTTATTAATTTATTATTTACTTCTCACAAATCAGCTGGTTTCTGTCACAACAAGAGTTAATTTGGTGAAAATTCTGCAGAATATTCCCGTTTAATTATTTTATGTTTTTTTCTTCCCCCCAGTCACTCACTGGATTCTGCGGCTGTCAGTCACTGATGGACTAGAAACACGCCCTTTGATTTAGGGGAGCAATCACGGTTCGTACCTCAGATCCTGAATATTCACGGTAAGCTGAGGAAAATCATTACAGAATGATTCATCAAGCTGCTCTGAATAACAAATAAATGCAGTGGAAGTGCAGGCTGAATGGAGACGCTTCACAAAGGGGAAAATGAATTAAATAAATCTGTTGGTGCTAATTAGGGTTTAGGGTGCTACGTACTCTGAGAAGGGCTACTTCGCAATGCATCCCGTTGATTCCGGTGGGTTGCTCTGTGCTGGTGTGATTTGTGAGGTTTGGCTGCGGAAACACCCAATCAATAAAACCATAAAGTAATAATTGGGTAGCTTCACCCGGAATTGTTGTTTCTGGCCACGGGCTACAAGGAGCTGAAAAGAAGGGCTTGTTTGTGCATGACAGGAAACAAATTTCTCAGCTTGTGTCTGTGAGACTGTTTATAAACTTTACACCCAGTGTTAAATGGCTGATGCTTGGGCAGTGGCTATTCCACACCTCTCTCATCTGCCCACCCCTCTTAAATGTCCGTGCACAGCAGAGTCTTATTGCCAAGAAAGAAAATGTCAAAAAAAATCAAGGGAATGAGGTTTGCACCCAGCGTTACCGGTCTCTGTTGCAGATGCAAAGATAATTAATGTCATCTAACACATCTTGAGGTAAACTGATGTGCATAGAGATATAAACAACAATTCCAATCCTTTAAAGAGCACAAATCTGGTGCTTATTAGAACAGTTCATAATCATTCCCATTTCAAGTTCTGCATGAGACTATGCTGTAATGAGGAATTGAAAATCTTCTAATTAGACATGATTTTATAAAGCAGAGAGATAATTAAAATGGTGAGTGTTACACAGAGAAGGATGAGAAAACACCATAAAACAGACAGAAAGGAGGAAAAAAAAGGTATAAATGAAGAAAGAAGTAAACACGACGTGTCGCTGATGTATTGCACTCATACTCTAAGGTCCGAGGGTTTAGGTCTGCAGTTTTGGATTTCAGAGTGCAAAAAAATGCCATCAAACATTTTTTTATAAGGGGGTGCCAGCATAGGTAGATTCACCCTGATAATTTTACTTGACTAAATGATACTCAGGAAGCCTTGAGGTTTATTTTCTTCACCTTTAGCACTGCAGAACAGGAAACTGAGGTCTACAAACCAGCGCTCGCAGGTGTAGTCATTGCACAGCTGTTTACCACAATGAGGGGCTGAAAAAAACCCCTTTGTTTTCCTATGTATTTTAAAGTGGTGTGATGTTTTTCTGCTAAAGGCATGAAAAGGTAAGAAGTTGTCTCTACAGTATGCAATAGAGTGTGGGCATCTGATGGGGTGCTGTAGGCTTGTTTACTCCCCAGAAACACCTAGAGAAACCGCTCCACAGCCCAGCCTGAGGATGAAGGTAACAGAAGATGACTAACCCTTGTTAGCAGGATACTTTGCACCCCAAGTGGAGGCTGGAGGCTTTTTTAATGCAGTGAGGAAGACAGGTTCATTTTGCTTTTGTTGTTTTAGCCAGAGGTGTTTTAAAGGGCTCGGGAACAAAAGTTTAACTTTTTTAGTACTAAATTGATTTTGGTTTGTGTTGCCACTGAACCAGCTGATTTTCCCCAGGGGTTTAAGAAATTTCCACGTTGTAACAGGGGATGCCACACGCTAGCTGGGTACTGAGCCTATGCAGAGAGTCCCTGCATTTCCAACTGCTCTGTATCAGTGGGAGAAATTCAAGGAAGTACATATGTTGCTTCTAGCTTCCACAATATTTTGGGTGTGACTGACTAGATTCATATGTTCCCGTATTTCGCCAGCAGATATGTATTGGACTCAAACACAATTCCACACTATCGATATGAAAGTGATGTGCGAAGCCAAAAGCACTGTTACTTCAGATCTTGGCAAATACCCTTGATCAATAGATGAAGGTCAGCTCGCTCAAACACATTTATCTATTTCTGATCAACCAGTCCTAGCTGCAGAGCTGGGAAATTATCAGTTAGGAGCTAATCTGCATATATTAAAAGAGCAATGCTCCTCTTCACTGATAAATAAATATCCATCAATGTTGCAAACGATAATGCTTATTTTGTGAGGAATCAGTCTGTCTTGACTAAATCTGTGAATGACTGCAAGGAGAAAGCAGTCTAAAACTCACTCATCCAAAAGTGAACTCGCTGAGTAAAAGACCTTAGGATGATGTTTTGATGCACTTGTTCAACAAGGAGTGGTCAGTATGTAAAGGCAGATAAAATCTACTTTTCTTCTTCCTCTTACAAATAAAGCTAAAAAATTCATTTTGAATGAGAAACCTGAACTTTGGCTACAAAGAAAATAGTAGCTAAGCCAGAACCTTTTGAGAGAAACCAAGACGTTGTGAGAGAGAGGCTTCTTCCCTTTTTCGTACTTCCATTGTCCATAGAAACGTTTGGCTATGACAATAATTGTACTTTCGATGAGGTTATAGAATTTCATGAAGAAAAATCACCAGCAACATCATTCTCCATTTACAGGCTGGTACTGGCTGACACCCTGAGAGCCTCACTTACCTGTTCTACAGCTTTAAGGCTACATAAGAGAGCAAATGGCAGGTAGAAAAGGCAATCAAAATAAGTACTAAACCGCAGCTCTCATAATTTTGTGGTTTATTACATTATGTAGTGTGATGATACTATGAGGAAAATTAACTCCATCCCAGCCAAAAGCCAGTAGTAGAATGTTAAAGTATCAGGAGAAAAAGCAAAAAGATAAGTGAATTATTTCTTCTCATCCAAAAGCCAAAGATTGACAAATTCAGCTTTATTCAAGGCGCACAATAATTTCGGAAGGAATTTTTCTCCTCAGTGAACGTCTGATCTGTCCCTGTCAAAATGCATCTTTAAGATGCCTCTTCCTGCTTTTTCCCAGTAGACAGTTTAAATTGGAGTCTGCCCTAAAAGATTTTCGCGCTGCAGGTGGGCTGCTGGGAGCTCTAGAAGGTAGGATTACTGAAAAGCCATGGAAAACTGTCAGCTCTGTGTGGAGCAGAAGAGCAAAGCAAACAGCAAAAACTCTCCAATGAAAAAATTTCTTAACTAGAGAGACTGGCAAGGATGACCTAAGACAGAAGAATGTTCAGCCCTGGATGTTGAAAGTCATAATTTCACGCTGTAACCACAAAGGACTCTGGTTTGTAGCAGAACTGAGTCCCCAGTCACGGAGGTGTGAAATGTTTACTGAGGAGGTGCAATTCTTCACTTCACAAACGACAATGCAGAAACATTCACCCCTATGAGAAAACCCATTTCCATACATGTGTGAATGTATCAAAACCCCCTGGATTACATCCACTGAAATACTTCTTGGACGGACCTCTTCCCCTCTGTCTCATCAGGGGCTTTGTCCTCATGGGTGGAAGCTCGTGATGTTCTCTGCTGCTGCTTCTCGCAGTACTAGGAGCTGCTCAGCCCATGTACCACTGCACCCCTGCTTGGCCCCTCTCCTTCCCACGTAGTATCTACCATGGGGACATGCTGACATTCTCCTGCCCTACCTCAAAGATGTTTTAACCACAAGCAAAGACATTGTAAAGGGCAAAGGCTGGTTTCAGTTTCAGTCAGATCATTGTCCTACTCATCTGTTAACTCAAAACTTTTGAGAGCGATGACAGCGCAACTGGCCTTGGATCAACCATTCACAGCAGCATTTCACCTCATAATTGAGTTAAACAACTAGTTACTCCTGCAGCCAGAAAGCATGAGCAGGATGATAAGGAAAGAGTGATTTACGATTGCTCAGTATCTGAAAGCTGTAGCTTTCCATTTAACAAATAGGATTCCTCCAGATTGGAAAACATCATAAACACGTTGGAAACCCCTCAGCCCAGACCCATAAAGCACGTGGGGTTTTTTACCTTTTTAATTTAGCTATCTGGTTTGGATTACATAAATTAAATAAATAAAAAAAAAAAGAATCCTGTGTTTTCTTTCTAAAATAAATTAATTCTGCTGTGCTGGAATCACCGATTAGATTGAGCATTAGGGAACATATAAAACTGCATCTCTAACAGACACGACACCATTTCTCAATGAGAATCAAGCAGTTTGCAGTGACCTTCATGTTGATCAGTGGGGGGTCAGCACTGGCATTAAATCATTTTGATTCACAGATGAGATCAACATATTCATATTTGTTTGCCAAATGTGTATTTTAATTTAAGCTTCCTCTGATTGATGCGAGTAATTTATGCTGCTTAGAACTAAGGCGTCGTATTTTTCTTTTTTCCTAACTAACCGGGGGAGACTTTCTTGGAAACAGATAAAGGAAAAAGTCCAGTAATTTGTAGCAATGTGACTACAGCCACACATGTTCTAGAATTAATGTTCTTCATTAGGGTGAGGAGTATCAGCTGTACATATACATCAGGATTTTAATTAACTTGGTCCCCACAACAGGACACATGATTCAAACTGGTTCTCCTTTATTCCTTATTAGATTAAAAAAAACCCCAACAAACCAAATCAACATATAGTACGGTTAAAACAGAAAAACAAAACCCCCCAGCCCCACGCACACGAAAACAAGGAGAAAAATCTAAACACTGCAGTCAAGGTCAAGAATATTTCTACAAATTAGAATTCCTCATCGGTCTAACTGGGTGCTGGCTGCCGACAGAGAAGCATTCTGACAGAGCACCACATAGCCCTGACACAAGGTTAGCGACTCGTTCATGGGACAGTTTAAATCCCAGATTTTCTCTTGCTCCTTTATATGGTTCATCCTTCAGCTACGTAAACACAAGTTTGTGTGAGAAGACTTTGCGGTGATTTTTGTTTGCTTGCTGCAAAGTTTGGGTTTTTTTTCCATGTCTGCTTTCAGAGAAGTAGGAAATCCAGGTGGAAGAACAATAACTAAGCAGAAGTTTGTAAGAACTTTGAGGTCTGAAGTTTGGCTCTTCACATGCATCAACTGCGAGTGTTGCTGTAGTTTGATGAAGAATAAAAAACCATTGAGTTAAACAAAGCTAAACAGAATTTCAGAAGCTTTCCTTCACCAATTGTCCATTCAGCATCGATTTTATTTGTCCAGGTTGGTACTTCTTCACACTTCTAATCACATTTCTAAATTTCATCAAATGCTTAAATGCCTGAAGCAGAATCTCTGAAGCAGAGAATTTGGCTGAAGGTGTATCACTTACATTTCTGAATATTCAGAATATTTCCTTCTGATTTGACAAAGCCTCTGAAAATCACCAGAATGGAGTTTATTTGCTTTTGGAGCTGTTGGAATGTGCAGCGGAACAAATCTGGACTCGGCATACTTCTTGTCACTCTACATTCTTCTGCATCTTCTTGTCTACATTCTTCTGCATCTTCTTGTCACTCTACATTCTTCTGCATCTTCTTGTCACTCTACATTCTTCTGCATCTTCTTGTCACTCTACATTCTTCTGCATCTTAACATCTGCCCAGGCTTCTGATAACATACCTCTCCCCACTTTTTTTAGCCATCCACGATCTGACTCAGCGTGCCTAATATTCCCAGTTCTTTATTCCATCAGTGGGAGAGAAGTGTTGCTGGAGAGAGGTTAGATTTGATACTAAAGGTAGGAGAGATTCCTCTTACTCTGAAATAGTAGAAAATAGAAGTGCTGCAGAGAAACATGAAAGATTCCTGGAGACCTTGGCACAACAAAATCCCAGTTAAATAACACTAGAATTTGTTTGCTTTCTCCCCAATAACTCTTCTTTATGTATTTCTAGAGCCTTAAACTGTCCTATTAATCAGAGTGATAGAAAAGATGCCCCTGGAGCCAGTTGGTACTTTAAGTCTGCATTTCTGATAAAACAACTTCTACCTCTAAAATATTGCACACAGCTACGCTTCTCTGTGGCACAGTGTTTTAGAAAACCGCTTAGGATTCTAAACTGATCTTTTTTTGAAGATGCAGAATTAGTCATTTTTCCACCATAGCACAATTATAGTTATTTGCAGCTGGTGATAAGCAACTAAAAGCTATTTCTTGTGGGTTTAACGTAAACTTCTTTGGTGCCCATCTGAGAACAGGACACTCATCTGACAACATTCTGGGGGAATTATGTTTTCAATTGTTCTGAGAGTAAGAAGAACTCTACCTGTGTGATTATGTTTGTTATAGATCTGTGTGTCTCTCTATGAATATATACATATATATACACACCAAGGCATTACAGTAAACCTACTGTACATCTAGCAGTGCATGCCTGGAAGCAGATTTGGCAGTCAAAATCCAGGTCAAACCCCCCCTTTTGTTTATGAAAAGTCTCAGGCCATCAATGTGATGCCCACTATCAAAGCCATCTATCAGCTGGCTATGTCCATACCATTATTCCTTACATTGTCCACCACCAATAATACAAAAATATTTTCAAATATTTCTGGAAAAAACTCCAGAAGAAGCTGTTGCTGTCTCTGCAGGTTGATCGGATGAGCTCGCTCTCTCTCCCTCCCATACATCTCAAAGCTGACTACTTTCCAACAACTTGATTTCACAAATGGAAAAACAGCATCTGTTTTCCTGCAGCTCCACATATGCTCTCACTGTCGCTGCATGGAGCCAGAGCAGGTAGCCCCCCATGAGCACAACCCTCTGGAGCCCTGTGGCCCCCTGGGACAGGACACTGCTGTGAGGACCACTGCCTCCCCAGGCAGTTGAAAGCTCATCCTTCATCAGCACATGCAAAACATCCCTCTCGACATCAACTCATGGGGAAAAAAGCATGGATTTAGGGCTCCAGCTCTGGCACTTGCCTTGTTGGTGTGGGGATTTCTGTCTATCTAACACAAGGCAAGATTGCTCAAGGACTTTAGAAAACGTCTAGCTGTCATCAACAAAGCGTGAGGGGACCTCAAATACTTTGCGGGCAGAGCAATGTGCACATGTGAGGAAAGGAACCAGAGCATCGATGCTAGAATTAAGACTAAACATATGTAATTTTTTCTTGGGGGCACACGATTATTTTTGGCTCTGTAACACACACTCTCCAGCAGCTCTTGCTGGCCCATTCAGAGGAGCTTGAAGCTGAAGTCAGATAAAAATATCCATATTGGGGGATTTTTTTCTTTTGTGGGTTTTGGTTTTTTACCTTTTCCTGTGTTTTGGTGAGCACGTGTGCTCGTGAAGGTCACGGGACTGGCAGCGTCAGAAATTGAATTTCTGAACACAGCTGCAGTCCAGGTACATGTCAGACAGATGCTCTCACGCTCAAACTGCCCTGCCAATGACCTCAACCCCAATTTGGAAGGACAACTCAATCCACTATAAAGAGGAAAGGTGATTTAGTCTCCAGCCATGCTGACAGAGTCTTGGACCTCTCTGAGCAGTTTGTCACTTGTGCTGAAACATCAAATCGTCGGGTAATGTGAACTATCTCCCACTAGTGATTAAACTGAGACTAATCACTAGTCTTTCCCCCTAAAATCTGTCTCTGAACACTCCATGTGATAAAGAAATAACTAAATCTGCCTTTTCCCTCTCCATAACAAAACATGACATAAAAATCTGTTCAGCAGTCTCTCTCTAAATCGTTGTTTCAGGCTTCCTGAAGGTCAGATGAGGCAAAAGAAAAGACTGCTTTCTGCTGGACATTGTAGGTTGTAGCTTGACAAAAATTCAACTGGCTCAAGACTCATCCCATTATTCACCGGATGGGTGTTCAGTGGGATCAAATCTAACGAGGCTAAGTCACTGCACAGGCTCTGGTGAGGTGACATTTCACCTTGTGGCATCAAAAGTCCTTTATTCCTATGGCTGTGTAAGTACCTAGTTTTGAAACACACTGGGGCCTGAAACTCTAAAAGATGTAAAACAGGCATCATGACACATCAAAATAATCTGATCCCCTTTTCAACACCAGGGTCTGTGTGCTCATGGTGACTCGGGCTTCCACGCAGCACTCCGTTGCCCTCAGTGCGATGCCACAGATTCGTTTCAAATGAGGAGCAAAATTCCTCCCTCACGGAGCAGTAAATTTTCCAACGGTTTGAGGTTTGTTCTTTTTAAATGGATGGACAAAAAAAAGGAGGGAACCCACCTCAGAAATTATTAGAATACTGTCATAGTATCATTCATCTTGGCAAAAGTTGACTGAGCAGATGATGAAGATCCACTTAACTTGGACTCAATCAAAGGTTTCGCTATTTTCATTTCACAGGCCAGATGTAGCTCATCACCAGTTGGAGCTGATTTCAGAAGAGGTGTTAGAGTTTACTGGTCCAAGTGAGGATCTGATCCAGGCATCAAAGGGAGCCACAAGAGAAGTGTGTGCTCTCCCCCCTGCTCGCAATTGTCTATGGCACAGACTGCTCACTTCTGACAACTCCCTACCTCCATCCCAGAGTGAGGGCTTCTGTGCTGCCTCCTCACCCCTTCCCTCCCCTCTTCAACCCACCAGCTAAACAGCCTAGGCTTGGTGTTTGCACGAAAGTCAGGAGGAATAAACACAAACCTGGGAAAATTAGCAGGCAGCTTCCCAGCGAGTGTGCACTTGACTCATCCATGCCCATGCGCTGGGGCAGGTATCTCCTCACCGCTTCTCCTTCACGGTTCTTCAACTTTTTCGCTGTATGCTGAGGAACACATTCAAAGTTATCCTGTTTCCTGGTCTTTCTGACCCATGCAAGAAACTCTGCTAGTCTAAAATGACTGAAGTGGTTTATTGGTGGTGCCCACAGCACTCGAGATTCACAAGTTTCAGCAGTAGCCAGTCTTCTGTCCTAAAAACAATAAAAAAGTGGCTGAAACATTACTGTTGCTTGTTCTCCCCCATCTCTACTTCTTGAAAACAGAAATGAAAACAGCACCTCTCTTGAAAACAGAAATGGTGGTGATACACAATATTAATTACTGTGGTGTTAAAGCAGGAGAGCTTAGTTTTGTTACACTACGATTCAGTCTCATACAGATAGTCTGGTAAGACGCAGGCACCTCCAGAACATCACTGGAATTCCCCTGGGCTTCATGTTTTTCTCCTGATGTTTCACACTGGGTGATGTTTCTCTCTCTCACAGGTTTTCTGTAAGGTGGTCACGGGATTCTCTGACATTTATAAAACTCTGCCAGCATTAATATCTGAAAGGTCTCTATCTCATAATTTTCTTCTGTTTCCAGTCTCTGACTAGATAATTCTACAGCAACTCACCAGAAGAGCAGCAAAACTTCATGAGGATCACAGAATCACAGAACCACAGACATCAGGGATTGGAAGGGACCTCGAAAGAGCATCTAGTCCAATCCCCCCCGACACAGCAGGATCACCTAGATTAAGTTGCACAGGAACATGTCTAGGTGGGTTTTAAATGCTTCCAGAGAAGGGGACTCCACAACCCCCAAATGTTGCAGTCAAACAAGCTATAGAACACTTTTTGGGTTTGCCAGCATATTTCCAGCACAGATCTGTCCTGGGGTAAAAACTCTGGTCCAGTTAGAGACGTTACAGGGTTAAATCTCTGCCTGGTCATGAAAACAAGCTGCATTTAGGTTGCTTGCAATGTTCTGAAGAAGAATGTTCAAATTCACCCTCTCCAACACAAAAGGATGAATCAACTGAAATTCCCATTGTAGCAATATATTCCAGGATATTAGAATTGTCCATGCACTTATCAGCGTTAGAAAAGGTGGGCTGTCACTTTTGTGCTTCTCCTTTCACACGTCTTCATTTCCCTCCTTACAATCACGCCAGCGACGGTAACCAATAAACCCCACCATTGCCCCAACAATCACCATTTGGAACATTTTCATAGATGTTATTTTCCCACTCAGTGAAATAGGTGCCTGAAATTGTGCATACTTCAACATATTTCCTTTTCACATTCCGTCTGGACATGTATTTATATGCCAACTCTGTCTTCATAAATTTCATACCGGCCTCATAATAGCACAAATTAATGATGCCACCAGAAGAGAACTCAGCTGCTTTCAGAGGAGCAATAATCATGTCAGAGGTGCGGTTGGCATGAAGATGATTGAGTTGCACCTCTTCTCCGAGACATTTTCAGGGATGAATCATCCCTTACATAACATATAGCAATGGACAAATTCTCCCTGTTCCTCCGATACCTCATGCCATCACATTTAATTGTGTAACAGTCAATCACCATCGCATACATTTGCTTTCCTGATGATTTGTTATCAGATGCTGGTGGATGTGAGCTCGGTAAGCTGAGCAGAGATTTCAGGAGACATGTACCGGACACTGTGCTGAATTGCAGGAGCTGCATGGTAGGGATCCACCTTTCTGGAGACAAACTCTCCATGGCTTTTCCATGTGAGCTAATTGGAAGTCCTCTCTCACACATTAACTCCTCCATTGTCAACAATCAGGAGGAAATTACAGACAATAAAATGTCACTTTACTGTGAATAAAAGGACCTTATTACACACTCTGCCTAAAAGACCTTTTTGTGTCTTCCGTATATCAAAGATTTGGCTTACTGCTTGTGACATTTCTCAGGTTATGCCTTGCATCTCCCCTTAAGAGAAGTTTAGATTCACTATTAATCTAAAATTGCAAACTAAATACTCTCATCAACTGCCCCCTCCCTCCCTGTGCCCCAAATCCCAGCTTGTCCCACAGCACAGATACAGAAGTACCAAAGAGACACAGACCATTATCAGACGTTTGGGTCTTCTAGACTATTCTTAGATTGACTTAATATTCTAAACAGCCAGAGCGGGACAACATTTTTTACAAACTTGAGCAAACAATCCATGCTTCTACAACCAACCAACGCAACTCCTCTCCCTGCTGACGGGAGGTAACTGCATTAATAAAACTCTTCTGTTTGCAATAAATTAGAACGGGATTCTGCATTTTGGATACAGTGCTTTTGGCTCTGCAGTGATGAAGTGAAACTCAGTCATCTTCTGTGTTTTAGTGGATGTCAGCACGAGCAGAAAAATTCCTCATTTCTAAACATTATGGATTTGCTGGCTTTTAGGTCCTCCATGCGCTGCAGATGGAGATCTGCCCCACTGTGGACTTTCACAGGCTGCAGAGGGTCAGCCTGCCTCACCATGGTCTTCACTAAGCACTGCAATTGCAGTTGCACCATAACATTTCCCACTTCTATTGCTGATGGGCTTGGACAGAGGTGGGTCTGTCTTGGAGCTGGCTGGGATTGACTCTATCGGACTTGGGAGAAGCTTCTAGCAGCTCCTCACAAAAGCCACTCCTGCAGCCCTGTTGCTACCAAAATTTTGTCACACCAATTACACCCACCAAATTCCAAAATAAAACAGCTCAATGCCTCAATCAAGTCCAAACCCATTCAGCTGGTTTGGGTTTTTAACTGAAGAGCAGAAACCCAGAGTGAATGGCATGAAGTTCTGCAAATCAGGTTTTTGTCAGCGACTTGCTGTTGACAGCCAGGGGCTTCATACTTAACTGCTTTTAATCAGATTATTCTCACAACTTGTGTCAGAATTGCCTAGAGCTACTGAAAGCTGCTCAGTATTGTAGAGACTGAGACTGGAGTAAACAAAAATCAGTGTCATGAACAAAACTGCACCAGTGTGGGCTTACACAAAAGAAGACTGGCACTGGTAAACTCTTGCTTATCCTCAACGCTGCAAATCAGAGTGGGGATGGATGTAACAGGGGCATCGCAAACGAGTTACATAAGCAAAGGTGAGTGGAGGTGGGGGGAAACGTGGTAGCGGGGATGGCAGTGGAGCCAGAGCCCAGCTGCTGGGTAACCATGGGCAACTACACAGACTCCCAGGGAATTTCAAAGGTGCCAGCACAACTGTCTTTGGGGTCTGCCAAAGAGCCAGATGCCGGTGCAGAGTGAATATTTTAGACTGTTTGCCATACTGTTTTCAGAATTCTACCTGATCATCTTCCCATCTTTTCCGTTGGAAAAAGCCAGCGGTGTGTTAATTACCAGCTGCATGCAAGAGAAAAAAAGAAAAAGAGAGTTGACAGAACTTCTGCTGAAATGCAAGACAAAAGAAAAGTGCACCGCTACAATGGGTTCGTTAAAATTCATGGGTGACATGACACATCCATGGCCCCTTCCATTCGAAATGGATCCCCTCCCCTCTGTAATGCCCAGGGATTTTTATTGAGCAAGACTAACTTCTGAACTGCAGCTACCATAAGTGATCTATGAGGTCTCCTCCAAACTTGGTAATACTGTGATACTGTGACAAGCTGCAGCTGGTGTTTCTATGGGTAGAGCTCCGCAGCCTGTGATCTGTTCTTTCCCTACTTCAAGGTAACATGCATCCGCTCCACCCCCACTTGTTCAGGAAAGCCTCTGGCCCCTGAAGGGATATGAGCCCAGAAACAAATCGTTCCAAAGAGAAGTGCAAACCCAAGGTGCAGGTTTGCCGTCAGTGGATGGCCGTCTGTTGGTTAGATATATCCGTTGGTTTTACTTCCACCTCTTCCAGATTAGAGAGTATAAAAGCAGTCACCTGTCAACCCAATCTGGCAATGAAAGCCAGCAGCCCATTGTCCCAGTCGCTGCTTTCAATCACTCTAAACGGTCTCCAGAGACAATCATTATTATAGGACATGTTCCTAAGAGTAGATAAATGGAGCTCAACCTGCCAGCCTGCATAGGGAAAGATGGACAGTCTTGGCCAAAAATATGAAAAGGCCTGGAGCTTTATTGACATTTACATCAAAAATAGTTAGCAATGAAAGCAGCTGTTGTGGAGAGCTTTCACCACGACGTGTTTGGAATATGCTGTGAATTGAAATACAGACCTCCTGACAAGCAATTTACCTTCTGTCATTCTCCATGTGCTTGCAGCATTACCGGGTACTTGCTGTGATGGCCCACTTAAAGCCGCACATGTGTACAGTTGGGATGAAAGATTAACCGCAATTTGAGGCAGGAAATAACGAATTGCGGAGTGTCATTCATAATGGCCGACGTTGTCGTCTGCGGGGTGACACCGCAGCAAGAAGGTGCCTCTGTTGTGACGAGCGCGTAGATTCCGATGTCATTCATCCTAATGAAGACCTGCCTCCAGTTCTAATAAGCGGAGTGCGAGACAGCTCAGGATTATAAGCATTAATCTGCCTTGTTTGTTGACGTTAACATGATGACTAAAATGCCATTATGCAAGAAATTCTTTCTAAAGCCATTAAAGAGGGGGGAACTTAATAGGAGTATAACAGCCCAGAACAAAAGATGTGCCAGGAGTTAATGTCCATGTTTACTCTTGTCATTTCCTACACCATACTGGGGGTTTTTTCTCTCCTCTAAACAACTTGTGCTGCACAGAAGTTTTAGCTGTTTCATGACTATAGGACCACTTACTGTAGCTGAAATACCACCCACATGCTGGTTTCCCCTAATGTGAAATGCAAATCCATTAACCCCTGGTGCTGATGGCAGGTTATGTTACAGAGAAATAAAAATCCCATAAGCATTTAGCTGATATTTTCTGAGAACAACAAACTCCACTCATGCCAGGCACACTTAAAAGGAACACTTATAATAGTATTTAATTTAAATAATTGAACTAATATAGAAGTAGATTGGATTTTCTTTTCAGACACGCAAACGAGCCATTTTGAAGCCTGATGTGGTGCTCCTGACTATGGGGGTCAATGGAGAACTGCCAAGGCTGATTTTTCCAAAGACATCAAGACTCTTACAAGTCATTATCAACTGGAATTGAAATAAATCTGTGTATAAATCTCTGTTTAAAGAGGGCTAGGAGAAGGATATTAAGGATTTTGATCTTTATCCCTGCAGAAGTGGATGACACACATAAAAATGGATTTGTGTGCCCGCCTTTGCAACTAAGCTTAAATACAATTTGCCATCTGAAAACTGTATTCACTAGCAAAATCCAGACAGCAATCTAGTAGACTTAGATATGGGATGAAATATTTCCTTTCTAAATGCACCTCAGAGACTCCAGGGGACAGGTTTTAAAGGACACTGATGCAGACAGGGCTAGTGCTTCCCTTTGGACTTGCAGATGCTTACACAGCGATGGCTTTTTGTTGTTGTTTTTACACCTAGTTCTTAAAAGTAGCTTGAAAATTCTTAATTCTGTAAGACACATTTCACCAGAACATAGAGACATGCTGAGAGACAAGAAGGATATGCACTGTGTCTTCTTAGCCTTTTGTACTTCTGCAAAAGGGACAACACTAAACAGTCAGATCTAGGAAAATCCAGCAAGGAAGGAGTGCGAAGTGAACCCAAGCTGGGTGTGGGACCAGTCAGCTGCCTCTAATGAGAAGGGCAGGGGTTTATAAATGACAGAAGCTGGGGATGGCAGCATTTCCTTTCTCTTCTGCTTCTGGGGTGGAACAGAAGCTGATGTGTGGTGGGGGAAGACTTATGTTCAGTTGAAGGGTCTCTGAATTTCCCCACAGCCCTCTTGGGGGGGGGTCACAGTTTCTGGTGTGGACTCCTGAGGATGGCTTGGCTTTCATCCTTGGAAGGTAAGAGCTTCACTTCAAAAGAGAGGAATGGTCCAGTAGAGGTGCTTCTAAATGATCTCAAAATGATCTCACGTATGTGGCCATGGGAGTTATTCCAGTCCGTAGACACGTGCTTCGGTTGTGTGTAAACTGTATGTCCACAGCAGGGTCCTTGTCATGTGAGCAAGGGAGGTGCTTGGAAGCACAGTGTAGATTTTGTAGCCTTTCTGTGGAGAGAAGAGGCTCTGGGGTAGTGAGATGGAGAAGATAAAACCCCTCAATCTGACCCAGACAGAGCCAGCTTGTTCCTGGAAACCATCCATGGGCTCAGCAGAGGCTTCCTGAGCCCAGACCATGCCTGGCGGTCTGCCCACATCAGCCACCAAACAGCAGGACCAGCCCAAAACCAGCAGGTTCACAGGATCCCCTTTCAGTGAGATAGCATCTGCAGTTTCAAAAGCTACTACTGTGAGGATTTTGGGAAACTGGATATTAGAAACTGAGGATTTTCCTTTTATTTATCAGAAGTCTGTAATCAAAAAGGCTTTTGAAGTGTCTCTGTGCCCTCACACTTGGGTTTTTTTGTGTTTCCTAGAAACAGAATGGAACAATCAAACACTTGTTGAGATTTGAGACAAGTGGTTCCTTGCTGGGAAGACCTTTTGCTTGTAATGTATTTTTGCTTTCTGATAGAATCTAGCCTTCGAGAAATGCCTGTGAGCAATAGGTTTAGGGCTGAGTCTACAAGAACAGAGGTCTCTCCAGGGCTTTAATTCTGGAATGTGAGAGCAAAAACTGATTTACCAGGCACTTCTAGAAAAGTGAGTTGATTTTTGGTTTTCTTTGTGGCTCCCTTCAGATCTTGGTCCCACAAATTGGACGATGTGAAGAGGTGAGTAGTGTCCAAATCATTACTTTCCATGTTTAAAACAAAAGTGGACCACTTCTATAAGGCAAGGGAATGCAAAAGCTGACAGTGTGAGGAGAATTTGAAGGAAAAAGTTTTAAAAACATGAAAGAGGAAACTTTTTTAGGATTAAAAGTAGATAAAATCCCAACCTTTCTGGTTTTGACCAGACCTATAGTGTTTTTAACCAAGAGCTTCAACTGCTTCAAATTAATTCACTGAACTAAAACGTTGCCTTTTGTAGGAAAACTCTGATGCAGTTTTTACAGGGCTTGGCAAAATTTCTGTCAGATGACTTGTGTCTTTAATTAGAGCTTGAGCTTGTGCTGGGACAAAGCTGATTATGACTTGAGGGGTCAAGACGGAGCATCCTATTTTTAAGAGAGAACAATAGCTGGTTGTGGAATTGCTGGGCAGGAGGTCAGAAAGCAGGAGTATCTGACTGCCTCTGAAGTGTCCATGTGGACCTACAACTAGATCACCAAAATTCCTTGAGCCTGGATGGAAAAACGTGTAGCAAGATTAAGACTAACCAAAGGAAGCAATCCTGGTGATCAGACCGATGTGACCAAGTCTGAAAGACTTTTCAGTATGTCTTTTTTTACATCAGAAAAATCCCACTGGCCTTAATCATGGAAGACAATCAAAACTAAAGGTTTGAAAATTGTTTATTTTCCCACAAGTATTAGGAGAAACAGCCAAATTAATGCTTACATTAGCTGTTTACTATGAGTTTTTCTTCTTATTTGCACCCTAGGGAAAGCAGACTTATGCATGAAGGGTTTTGTCTCTTCTCAGACGACAGTAGCTTCCAGCCAGAGGTGCGTAGGCTCACTTTTGGCTCCAAAGCTGGACCCACTTTTGCCTCCTTTAATGCTGTCTTTAAAAAGTGACGCTGTCTGGCAGCAACAAACAGCACAAAATAACTCTAAGGTTATCCAATGGCACAGAGGGCTGAGAACATTCAAAACCAGCTGGTGAATGTTTGGAGTTACTCCAGGTTCTCATAGTTTCTAATTCAGAGTTTTTGAGCTAAGCTCATCAGTGAAATGTTGATGGAAAATGTATGTGAGTCTTGCAGACCTTGATCTCAGTTCCCTGGTCAGAGGAGTCTTGCTGTTCTGCAAAGAGATGTCCTGAATTACTTTGGGTGGCCATCATGCCCCTTTCTGAGGGCAATGTGGATAGAAGCTGCCAACTCTGGGGAGAGGGATAACACCCCAGTACAAATAGTGGGGGGGACAAAGGGAAGGTTTTTCATTTCCATGTGTCCCTTCTCTGGGTTTGATCATGAGAGGCTGTGTATGGCAATACAGAAAAGAAATGAAGCTACTGCTTAATACTCACAGTATGGCAGAGCCAGGAGCCTATGCCAGCCTCAGACTCCTTTGTGCTCACCCTCATACAAACCCCTTTTTGTCCTTTATCCTTTTACAGGGCCTCTCTCTGCTTAGTTTCTTACAACTTTGCTTTTTTCCTTTCTCAGGGGCTTGTCACATCTTTCTTTGTCCTGTCTCAGAACACAAATCAAAAACCATTTAATATTTCATTATGCTACCTAGGTTTTACTTGGTGATAAGTCACAAGGAAACCCATCAGACAGGGAGAATTTCCTTGGAGTTCTTCCTTTCTCATGATAGGAGCAGTTTGAACTGCCAGTATTTTGTGTTTATTGTTCAAGGCATTTTCTGAATAAACACTTCAAGATGGAATTTGTTTTTGCTTGATTCTGGGAATAACAGTTGCAAAAGTTACTCTTTTAACTAGCTAGTAACACACTACGCTGTTTCACAATCGTGTCTTCGTTCTGAACTTGCACCTAAGCTGTCTATGTAGTTGGGGGAAGGATGCTTCATCACCAGTATAAGCTGCCCTGAGTCTGAGTGAGGAACTAGAGGAGACAGAAGTGGCCAAGGAAAAAGAGCTGGTTATAAACTTGGCTGAGGCATCCAAGGAGATGCTTCCAGACTTTCATTCCATAGTACAGAGGCACATGCCTGAGTACAATGGAACCAGTCAGCTCCACTGTGCTTTAGCTTTATCATAACTATAAATTTCCAAGTCTTTAAGAGCAAAACTTGTGTTGAAGAACCAGCTGACAGTCTGTGATGTCCTTTAGACAGTCCTGGATGGAGAGCTGAGAATCCCAGAGGAATGGGTGAGGAGACATAAGGATGGAATACTGGATTAGCTGAGCAGGGATTGTACTTCAAAAGGAGACAGTCTGGATGCACCAGGTGCTGTAGGCTTACCCTGCTCCAGCAGGTGGGGGTTGGACTTAGATGATACTTTGAGGTGCCTTCCAGCATGTAACATTCTGTGATTCTATGATCCCTGTTTTCACCAGAGATCATCCTGCATCATTCTCCCTGCACCAAGCTTGTTCTCTTATCCTCTCACCTGTACATAGACCCCGCACTCCCTGTGACCTCTACGATTCACACCACTGGTGTGTTACTCCCAGGCTGCCTCTCCAGCATCCTGTTTCCAGGCATAAGTGATTAATGAGAAGGGGTGGAGCAGGATCTGGGTTACAAAATCTAAAGCAAACCTCTGAGATAAAGGAAGTTGTGGCCATTGGAGCAAACAAAACTTGGACAAGTCAGGAAAGTTCTGAGGACAGCAAATGGATGGATAAATAAACATGTCTGTGTGAAGTTTTAAATAGTCTGCTGCTCCACAAAAAGCAGGAAAACTTTGAAAATATTTATGTATAAATTATAACCAATAGACTGGTAATAAATAGTCCTAAGTGATCACCCTGGAGGAGCAGAGGCAAGGAGAGAGAACTGCACTGCTTTGCTTTTCACAGAATCACAGAACATTAGGGATTGGAAGGGACCTCGAAAGATGTCCAATCCCCTGCCAGAGCAGATCACCTAGACCAAGTCACACAGGAGCACACCCAGGTGGGTCTTAAAATGTCTCCAGTGAAGGAGACTCCACAACACCTCTGGGCAACCTGTACCAGTGCTCTGTCACCCTCATTGGGAAGACGTTCATTCTGGTGTTGATGTGGAACCTCCTGCGTTCCAGCTCACACCCATTGCCCCTTGTCCTATCGGTAGATGACACTGAGAAGAGCCTGGCTCCATCCTCCTGACACCCACCCTTCACATATTTATGGACATTAGTGAGGTCACCCCTCAGGCTCCACTTTATGCTAAAGAGACCCAGCTCCCTCAGCCTTTTCTCATAAGGGAGGTGCTCCACTTCCTTCATCATCCTCCTTGCTCTATGCTGAACTCTCTCCAGCAGTTCTGTGTCCTTCTTGAACTGAGGGGCTCACACCTGGATACAATATTCCAGATGTGGTCTTACCAGGGCAGAGTAGAGGGGGAGAAGAACATCTCTCGATCTGCTAACCACTCTCCTTTAGATCCACCCCAGGATGCTGTTGGCCTTCTTGGCCACAAGAGCATATTGCTGGCTGATGGTCATCCTGCTGTCCACCAGGACCCCCAGGTCCCTTTTTCCTACACTGCTCTCCAACAGGTCAGTCCCCAACCTATACTGGTATCTGGGATTGTTCTTGCCCAGATGCAAGACTCTACACTTACCCTTGTTATACTTCATTAAATTTCTCTCTGCCCAGCTCTCCAG